>CM063106.1:81439814-82674314 GCA_031841125.1 Acanthococcus lagerstroemiae
CGTAAACGAAACGTTCTACAGCGGATCTCGTGATGTTTCAAAGCTGCAGCAATTTTCTCTATCCGTTGAACACGTGTCAATAATCTGACAAAGGACATCGATTATAATGTATCTCGATGCTGTTCGTAGAGACAATAATTCATCTTCCGAGCATTTGCGATATTTTACATCTCTAATCCCGAGTTTTTCCAACTATCGCCATTCTGAGGCCCCCAGATTAAACGAGTTAGAGAGTCAATCACGGGGAAATTAATTTCCTCGCGAATGATAGCGAATATGTATTTAACTACATGTACTTATTTTTGTAAGACTACGTCAGCTCGTATATGTCTTCGCAAATGAATAATAATTGTAGAGCGGTGAATTAGTCGTCCACGATACTCGTTCTCCGATAGAATGAAGTTTTAAGCCATCGTCGCACAAGAACACACTCAGGATCATTCCTGAGGAATAAGGGGATTGTCACAACACAGATCTGTCCTAATTCTGTCGTAAACAAAGAAAACAAGTACAGAATACTCGTCTTCTGAGTCATTTATCGTGGATGTCGATGCTCTCTTCGGTGTATGTATACACTAAACACTATACAGTCATTCGTTCGGTAGACAGAAAGGCCTCCGTCGATAATGCAAATATTTGCATTATACACTTGCCTGCGCACAGGAAAACGAACTCGAAATGGTATAGAACCTTTTGAAAACATAGCGCACGATTGAACCCTTTGAAAGCCAAATCGAATTTATTGACTTAACCTGCTGAAAATCATGAGTCTTGTTTAAGAACCGTTTCTTTTGATGCGATTAATCTTGAAAATGTTTGGTATTTGTCGAAACGAGAAGTGGAATGCACTTATCCGTCCACAATGCAGTGGAATCGATCGAAAACACAAAATGTAAAAGTACTACTAGACGAAAAGAAAAGTTTATCGTGTCTATTACCATAATTTTGGCATCTGCAAAAAATGGAGGAGAAAGAAGAGCATATTTCTGAAGTTGGGTATGGATAAATACTTGTGCAAAGACGAGAGAATGAGCTGCTGCTAACTTGGAAGAAAATTATCGTGATGTTGCGGAAGTTGATTTTGATACAAAAGTTGGAACTATCGAAGCTATAGAAGGTACCATTTCCCAGAAAATGTCTCGGTTTTCTGACGAGTTTCTGATTCAGTCTGCTTGTATGAGTTTTCAGAATGATTTGGCACGTAGTCTGTATTCGGTAGAAAGGCGATCGCCAATATCTGTAGAGGTGTAGAAGGGCTACATCAGTCTGAGTCCAATCTCGTAGTTCTTTATCGGGGGCAGGGTTTTGTTATTAAAAGAAAAAAGTTATACTCATTCCATTTTTCAGACATTTCATCTGAAACTGCAAAAAATGTTTTAATGGCAGGAAAGACAACCTAGATAGAAAACACAAAAACGATTAAAATGGCAGAAATGATAAAAAAATTTACAGAACAAGTAAATAATGTTTTTTCTTGCCTCTTTAAAAACATCAAAAGCTGAAATTACTACGTTCTAGTTCGAAGTGAGAACATTAAAAAATAAGAACACGGAGTTCATACTCGATAATCGATCAATAAAAATAGAGAAACTGAAAGCTGGAATTATGTGATGACTCGAACATTATTCAGATTGCATTCGAACATGGTCTGAAGATAATTTCCAAAATGACGGGATACAATACATATTGACTTAAGTAAAAGAGAAGGACCCTTCACTGACCCAATTGCAACGCACCGAAGACCCTTTTATTTTACAGTTCGATAACTAACTCGATTCAGTAGAGCTGCTACCGAAACAAAATGAAAGTGCAAAGAACCATTCAAGAAACGCCAAGTCCTTTCTAATTACCAGTCTCTCACCATATCATTATTACGATCACTGATGAATTGGAAGAATTGAGGGGAAAAACTGAAACAAAGAGTGTTCAAATCTGTTCTGTGAGACAGAAAGGGAGTGATAAGGCGCGGATCAATATCAACCGATTGGACTCGGATTTCTCACAACTTTGTTTTCAGGGTTCAAAAACTAATGGGGGGGGGGGGGACAGGCAAAAGAAAAAATAAGAGAAAATTAGCAAAATAAGGGCCACCTTAATGTAGCACGTATTTTATACGACTTCTCTTCGACGATAACAAGGCCTTCCATTTTCGACAATGGATTCATTGCATTTTAAATGGAGGTTTTATGATTGATGATCTTGAGCTAAACCATAGTCCTACCTTTCAGAGCACAACTCTCACTTTGGTAGTGATGGAAGGAAACTCTTAGCCTTAGAGAGGGCACTGTATATACTCTTGAGTCAGCAGTAATATCTCTTCTGGACGGAATTATTTTGTAAAACGAAAATTCAGTTGTAAATACCCGAGTGAAGATTTCTTCGAGCTTGTTAACTAAAAATGTGGAGGCTACGATTGTCATCTTGTTCCGAGTTTTCAAGGCCCTCTAGGAAAAGTGGACATGGTAAGAAGTGTGGAGAAACATATTTTCGACATAGAATGTCCTTGTAAGTAGTTCACTTTCATGGCACTTCAGAACATAAAATGAAGAAATCGATTACGTATTGCGACAGAACACGGTAGAAATGTTACTATTAATATCGCATTCTTGCGGGCAACAGACTTACTGATAATCGCCAACTTTACGCTTTCCTAATAGGAAGACAGAAAGTCGAAAACGCTTTGTGTTGGAAACGTGGTTCCAAATTCCAACTTCTGTATTCAGCCTCTTCTACCAATTTCAAGTTTGAAATATCTTGGAACGTCGAGGTTCTTTTTTTTTCTACAACTCGGCGATGGATGATTTAGTAAGCTTCTTATACCGTCTAACTTGTCTCAAAGTTTTGTTGAAGAAACAGATGTTCTGAGACGCGAAAAATAATTCCCATTCTTGTGAAACTGAAAGAAGCCACGAACTTCGGGTTCGCTTTCATTTCATGGGCCTGCGAAACAGAAGCATCGCACCAAAATGTAAAATTCTTTTCAACCTCCTCTCGAGAACTGTGGGGTACGAATATGGTTGCGTATAATTCGCTGAAATAATTACTTATTTACAATATCGAAGGATAAGGGCGAAGAAAAGCGCGAAGAAAAAAAAGTTACGTGGCCGAAATATCAATATCGAACGAGTACGAGTGCTGGCGAATAGACGAATAAAGTAACAGCCTGTTCGAATTCCTTAAATCAAGTTTTTAAAAACCAATTCGCCTTTAAAACGGAAAATACTATTATCTTTGCATTGCGAACTGAATACGAAAAATTAAATTCGAGATAAATGGTGTTCATTTTCGCATGTAAGCAGTCCTGTACACGCTTCACATAGCTATACCCTCTGCGGCATCTAACACAGTCGATTCCCAGAAATATCTACGAGTATAAATATTTTAAAGGCGACAATAACGACACGAACATGGGCCGTTACCGTGAAAAGTTTTTTACATTTTTCTCGCACTCGGAACGTAGAAGAAGAAATTTCATTACTTTATCAGATTTCGTTGAGATGCATTTGTAGGAACAGATGCGAGAAAAAAGCGAGTTCTTGAGTTTTAATGTACTAATTACTAGCATTAAATTGAAAAGTACTCTGAAAATAGACAAAAAATAGGCATTTGACGCATTTATTTTGTTCATCAAGTGTTTTATCCGACGAAATTATCCGTCCAACGACACTGGGATCAAGTCCCACCAACTAACAAACTGAAATCCATAAGAACCACAGTTCACTTCTTGAAAATATCCTACCAAAAATCCAGAAAAGACGAAGTAATACTTTTCAGACTAAGAACTAGACACTCCGCTCTCATTTATAGCTAAATTCTGAACAAACTATCTCAACCAACCTGCGATACATGTAATACTCTTGTCTCCATTAACCATGTAATTACTCAATGCCTGAAATTCCAACCCCAGCGAAACTCACGTATCTCAAACTCAATACTAGAATCACTGCTCTCCGACAGTCACACCAAAAACCTTAAACTCATATCATTCGTAAAAGCCACGAACCTCTCTACTTCAAAATGTAATCCATACAGTCCCCACATGTCTAGCCAATAGGCTGCTGTACATGATGTGGCTACCCCACAAAAATAGCAATTTTTTTTTGTCATATCCTGAATTATACGTATCTTTTGAGTAATGGTTGTTTGGGAAAGTGGTGGTGGTGGGGGTGCTATGGAATTTTGGCGAAGGCATGGAAGAATATGCTGCCCGATTAGTGGCATGAGCGCTTACGTAGTATTTCTATTTAGAGGTAATTCATACAAATAATAACCAAATCTGTTTTTCTTACCTTCTCGACAACGCGAGAAATATTTTTTCAACTTTCACTACGCGCAGCTAGCGATTATCGACAGTCACTAGTTAATGTACACAATACCTAGTTGAAGTTAAAGAAAAATTTATCCTCTATTTTCTCTAAAACAGTCCGTCAATGTCGATAATCGCTAGTCATTATCGACATTCCCAAAATTATCGACTTTCACTGTGACATATTCATTTTTTAATATTTTTGGTATCTGCGTCTTGAATTTGTATTCGTTTTGAGCAGGTTTAGAGATTAGTTCTAGCTTGTCTGTAGTTGAGAGTTAGTTAAAGTAAGTTTTTCCTGAGTATATGATATGGAGTGCTGCTATCCTATGTTAGTGTTTTTTCTTTCGTTCTTAATTGCGTGCATATTATTATTACTGATTATGGTCGAAATATTTGAAAGTAAATTGAGTGAATTGTTAGTTTTCTTATCAGTCGCTAATTATTGAAACCAAACTATAACGAATTGCAGTTTACTAATTATTTTACAAACACGAAGACTGATTTCCTAGAGGTGATCGGATCTGATTAGATCAGATGTAAAAAAATTCGAAATGTAGGAGTGATTCAAAAGAGAATAAATGATTTAACAGATTTGCATGTATCAAAAGTTTTTGGAGAGCGAATCAACTATTCAGTTAGTTTTAATATCATAAAATTCAAACGGGAGCGAATCGATAAAAATGATTCGCTTCTAATTCTTCAACCCTTGAGATTCAAGACGGATCCGATCCGGATTTATACATACTCATAATCATATGGGAAGAAATCAGATCAGATCAATTTTCGAACATTGGGAAAAGACTGATGAGATCATTCCTGGTTAAATCACTTAGGTAAATAAGAGATTAGTTTATTTTTAAATCAGAACAAAGATCATTCAATATTTGTCAGATTAGATCAATTATCTATAGGTTCTCCTTCAAATGCAATATTACTGCCAGTAATTTCGGGTTTCTTCGACTTGTTTAGAATTACAAAACACTATACTGGCCTGTACGACATTCAACCTCAAAAATTTCTCTACTCCAAGACCTACGACAAAAATGGTGAAAGCTAAAACTGTAGATTTTGGAGAAAGCTTCTATCGCAGGCGATCAGAATCTAAAAACGACTGTTACTTCATGAAATAACAGGCGCGAAATCCTTGAAAAGCAAGTATGTTTTCTTCATGTTGAAAACCTCTGATTCTCGAATCAACAAACCAACTACGCTTATCCTGAATACTTGGTTGACTGAGGTTTTCTTCTCGACTATAAAAACGTCATCTCCCTAGTTCAGTGACTTCCGGTTACACGGTCGGTTTACATAGGGGGATAAAAATCAAGTATCATCCGATGTTTTGGACTCTTTCAGTATCTGTTCGGGGTTTATAGGATAGTTGTCTGATTCCATATCAGTGTGGAGTCCCAGAAGTTATTCTATTTTCCAGAGCACTCCTCAATCGATGTTTTAACTTCATTCCACGATGACGAATTTTTCTGCCAAGTGTGACCGTTAAATCAAAAGTTTCAGGACGGAAGACTATTCTGAGCTAATTCTCAGGTCATTTCTTTCAAAAAAATATACATCAAATGGAAGATTGTTCAATATTTGCCAGATCAGATCAGTGGCCCGTTCCCGGCTCCATGTTATAAGTACCTACATCCGACAGTGAATTATTCATTTGGTATTCGAGCTCACTGCCAATAAGTAAAGTACCTAATTAATAAGATTTTTGACATTCAGGCAGAATGGACTGACCAACTATGCAATATTTACAAAGGCATGCGACTCAACAGAATTTTATTGTGGGTACACAGTAATGTCGCGCCAGACAAAATTCATGTTGTAAATTTTCAGCGAAACATGTCGCACTTATTAGGAAAAAATGTGTGTTTTCATAACGAAACCACGTCGCACAAGGCACGATGCCGAACAACATTGTAACTTGTTAAAATAATGTCGAGTAACCAATAACGTAAATAAATAAGAATAAAACCGAGATGTAAATAAAATATCCCAAAATACTGTTTTCTAGATTTTATGCAACCCCTAAAGCTCTATAGCTGATGCGAGTCATGTAGTAAAGCGCAGAACCCAAAATAGCCGGCAACGAGCAATCGAGTACAAAAGAATAGAAATATACTCTAGGCACGTATATACAAGTTCGCTTATAATGCGCTGTAATTGGATAGATGAAAAAGCACAACAGCCTCGGGCTCTCGACCAAAAACTGGAAAAGACTATTTTCTTGCGCGCGTGTATTTTCAACAAACTTTTGTCGGCAGGCAGAAATTCGTTTTCGTATTTTATAATAAATATAAAGGGAGCTCTTTCGTGCTCGTATTCGTACCTTGTAGCCATAAAAAGAAAAGTAAAAAATGGAATACGAGAAATTACTATCCGCTGAAATCTAATACACAAGTGCAAGGTAAAAATTTACGCGAGCAGATGAAAGAAGATTCAAGTTGGACTTCTGAATGTGGTATCTCGAAGTCGAGGAATCGTAAAATGAGTGTCCCATTCCCAGAACACATTAAATTCAACTTGAAGGCATAATACTGAAAAGTCAATTCTACCACAGAATTAAGGTGATCTTCACTTTGAACATTTTTCTGATCGATGCTCCCACTCCAATGAGAAGTACTGGCTATTACAACAGCGATCCTGTTGGTGTTGTATTTGAATCAAAGAAATAATGGATTAAACAGTGGCAATTCCATTCTTACGGCCCGAAGCAAAGGCATCTTTACTAGTATCTTGATAAATGGGGCGTTTTCGAGTCACGAGAAGAAATAATTTATTTTAAAATCATAAATTCACCGTTTCTTTAAGTCTGGTCATTTCACGAAGCAATGAAGGAGCATTCTTTTTTCGGTAAAATCCAGTTTTTTTATCCAATATATGAGTAAGATATGACGGTTATTAAAAAAAGTGTCAATTTTTCTCGAAGTAAAACCACGTATTTGTTGTCATAATATTTTTGGGTGGCACCCCGTCATCAATGACTCAGCTTCGTTACTGATGAAGACAAGAATTTCTGATGAACACACTGAGTTGCATCCTTTGACCACATTATGGTTTAGAACCCTCGTCCACAAACGTCATAACTTTCCTAATCTTACCCTTAACCTTTTTAGTCATGCTTGTGTTTTTGAGATTCCGGACAGGTTCGAAGGGCAATGTTTCATTTGCTCAAATTATTCTTATAGAAAAAGGTGGTGGGGAATGAATGATTTTGATTCTCAAATTATGGATCTTGGCTTGGATACTTTACACAAACAGGTGGAAGGAGAGAGACAGACAGACGGATAAACTAGTTCATTTTTTTCCCGAGTGCCTGTCATTTCCTTTGACATACTGTGGCATTTTTTCACGAACGACCCAAAAACAGGGTGTCCACAAAGAAATGCCGACATTTGTCTCCGGTCGCACCTTCCTGCCTTACGACCGGAGGACGTGCTTAGATCGAAAAATCGGCGTAAGTGGCCGACTAAGAAAACCCCAGAAAGCCTGAGGAATCATCCCGACTAGCTCACAAGAGACATCTCAGGCGTGATATTGCCAGGGATAGGAAGGTGATTACTGATTACCCAGATCACATGTGAAGTCGTTTCAAGTTCCGGAAAGAAAAAGTAAAGAAAAACGAAAAACTTACGATCTCACATTCTCCTGCAAAAGTTGCCCGTATCATCCCCTCAGAAAAACAAACCTCAACTAGACATTACAAACATTTCATTCGAAAAAATAATACGAGCACGAAAACACACCGCGAAGTAAACCACATGGCGGTGGTGGATATACACGAACTCCGAAAAAAAAGACCTTCTGTAACTCCGGTGGCGGAAAGGTCTCGGATCCGCGAAGATTGCGGTTCGGAAATCATGCCGAAAAACTCGAACACGATAAAAAAAAGTTCGAGAAGTACTGAGAAAATGTCGGCAATGGCGACCACCAAGAAAAAGAAAATTTTGTCAAAAAAAAACACCAGTATCGAACGAAAAACACATTCGCTCGTGCAAACGCACCCGAGGACCAGCAGACAAGAATATCAGAAGAAGAAAAAAAAAGGTATCTGAAAAAAGTATCGTAAGAACACTTTGTGCGGATTACAGAGAACAACTAAACGATAAGGAAAACAGGCGTGAGGAGGGAAAGGAAATGGAAAACTGTGACATTGTCATTCCACATGCAGATTTTCACCTGCACGCGGAGCGACGAGGGAAAGAGGAGACGGATCGGTGCGATCACACGAGCTTAATTTAGTCGGACTGCAATCTTCGCGTTTTACCATGCCACTACCTATAGTTATCAAGAGCAAGAGAGATTGTTGACAGCTCAAGTGCAATAATAATTTTAGACGGACAGAAGCATGTTTCCAGGTCTCAGACGAAGCCTAAAAATGGAGACTATCAGAAGCTTCGTGGATTCCTTTTCTAATTTTGGAGGACACGTTTCCAGTTTTACAGAATCGTCAACTTCTAAGAGAAAATTCACATTTATACTCTTATTTTGGAAGAACGCTTTTTTGAATTTATGGTGAACATTCTATCGAATTGGGAGACTTAAGGGATTAGATGACTGTATCATGAAGGGGGACATTTGCGGAACTCAGGCGGCCAGTAGGTACAATACGTTTGAGAACTAAAGGTTGCGTCTACCTCCCGTGAGTAAAATATACTCTTTGGACTTGTGCCTTATTTTCACAGATTGGCAAAGCTCATTTTGAAATAAGTCAGTGATTTGGCATGCGAGGGAACCGCATCTGAACTTGTGGCCAACACACTCAAAAGGTAGATCCAGAAAGAAATCCTGGGAAAGACAATTCAGAATGCGTACAGGAACTGAATATATTTTACCAGGTCGCTTTCTGAGTATTTGTGTCATTTTTATGCTCACGAGATGATAACCAGATAAGTAGATGAGCGAGAAATACTAGCGAGGTTTTGAACAGTTCGACTGGATAAGAATTTTTGGACAAATGGACGATTTCATTCAATTTTTTTTTCTGCTTGTGAGAAATCTTTAAAACTTACTAAGACTCTTCAATAGGCTTCCATACAGCTTTTAGCCTCTCAAGACTTATTAAGATTTGCTAAAACTGTATAGACTTTATTTGCGACTCTTTATGACTCTTCGACACTTGATTTAAACTTGGATACGATCAAGACGTTTTAAGATTCTTTCGTACTTGTTTAAACGATTCGCTAAGCTCTTCAAATTTCATCGAAGGATTTCCTAAAACTCTCCCAGATTTATTTAAAACTCTGAAAGTCGTCTGCTCGAGATTCGTTGATTTTTTTATGCTTGCTTCAGACTGTATGTCGCTTACAGACTTTATTAAAGCTCTTCAAGACTTAATCAAGACTTGTGAAGTTTATACCCCTTTTGTTTAAGACACTTTGAAATTCGTTTAAAACTTTTTAAAGCTCTATAAAACTTGTTAAAGACTCGTGAAGACAAGTCAGGACTCTTAAATTTTTTATGACTCTAGACTTGATAAGGACTTGTTCTAGATTCTTGAAGATGTGTTCAAGACTCGGTAAGAATCTTCCATAGTACTTGCTTAAGATTCTGTAAGACTTCTCTACATGAATTACCTATTTCTAAGCATTTTCTGCGAAAATTCTTCTCTTTGGAAGGGGCAGTTTCCTGAATGCCCTCGCCGTGTATCCGCGCCTAAATTTATAACAGGTGATTCAACGAGTTTGCGGTATTTTTTGGGTCCGCAATGTACGCAGAGCGGTCAGATCACGTAGTAGGCTTACGAAATAGAAATCGAAGATGCGCGTATTTTGGAGTATACATTAGAAAAAACTAAAAACCGTACAAAATGGGCGAATGCGATGAGCTGGAGAAAACTGGAAGACGGGTGCGAAGAATGAATACAAAATGAATCTTTGGACATTTGAGGAATAGAATTGAGATGTATTTGTATGGAGGAGAGTGGAATGAACGAAGGACGAAGGATCAACAGTATGCGAATTATAAAGATCAATGACAAAGGACGACACGGAACCAGAAATGCAAATATGCCAACAGTTGGACCAGCGCCGACTGTAAAGAAAAGACGGAAACAGAGAGCGAAGAAAAGGCAGTTTTCAAAGTAAGGCGGGTCAGACAGGAAGGACATGGACGGGACGAGGTTAGTATGCGGCAAGTACAGAAGACAGATCAGAGATCGCTGAGAAATAAGAGGAATTGGCCAAGTCGAGCTGTGTACAAAGAATATACAGGTGGGGACAGAAGCATCACCAGGTCATGAGTGATCAACGTAGAAATTTGACCTATTTGGAGGAAAACCCTTTCCCCTCGTTTGAAAGTTGATATGTTCATAGATAAATGAGTTCAGTTTATTTCAAATATTCTTCCATGTTGACTGGAATTGATAGTTAAAATTAATGGTGAACTCATTTCAACTAAACTCTTAACTGAATAAGTTCACGAATTCGAACAGTGAAGTACTCATCAACTCATTTAGTGAGTCTACTCGTCAACTTATCGAGACGATTTGGTCGTTGACTGGCTCACCAAGTTGACACATCTGAAAATTACAGCTGAGTCGACAACGAGTTAAATTGCAAGTTTCGCACTTGGCATGCACTCCAGAATCAGTTTTGTCCAGTTCTGACCTACAGTTCTCATAAATTCATTATGGTAAAAACAGTTGAATCCCAATTTATTTGAGCTCAACATGACCCAAGTTGACTTATTCGAATGCGTTTTACCCATCTGTCTAATTTCGATACTTCAAAGGGTATCTTTACATAAAAGCCTTGTGAAAAAATAACTTCCCTTCTTTTCTACTGTTTACGTCTATTGCATCTACAGTTTATACTTCATTTATTATTTAAAATTAAGATTTCTTTCAGTATTTCACGCGGTCTAACTGAATTTTTGAGTAATTACCATACTCTTGCATATTACATCTTTAGCGATTGTACATTATCGCCCTATTATTAATTTATATCTTCGATTCGGAGCTCTCCTCCCTGTCATTTGGTCTCGATTTGTACACATTTGCGAGTACATACCGGGAACAGGTTTCACACAGATTAAAACTAGAGGAACTCTTCCCATCTGACAGGCCTATATTCATTTTACTTAGATGTATTTCTCGTAGATGACGCAGAATAATTTGAATTAAGATACTTTCGACGATTTACAATTGTTTTCAAATGTGTATATACGAACTTTTTAGCGACATATGTAAATCAGCGTAAAGGAAACAAATATCATTATCACGTTTCCACGTGTTTCGAATTTACGAACCTTGTGACTGAAACGCACGTATTGTAATTCGAAGCTGAAGATGAACAGATTTGCAACGATCAGTTTACTTTTTCTCATTCATTCAGTAAGAACTAAATTAACGAAGATTCTCGAATTTCCTCACACGTAGATTTTGTACGAATAGGTACGCATAATCAACTACATATTTGTTTCAAACATTCACTCTGTAACATTATTCACGTACAATGTTTTTTTGTTTTATTTCAGGTAAGCTTTCGATGCATTAACCAAGTTTCCGGTTCGATCATGAAACACGAGAACTGAGAAATTCGAAACTGTAAGTAAATATGAACTAGAACTATGTGGCTGTAGGTCGAATATTTGCTTTCGAAGGCAGAATACCGCCGGTATTGAACGAAAATATTTTCCTACTATAGAGACAGCGACAAAAGTATCCTCCAGCAGAGAGCTACACATTTGGTCATCCATTATAAATGTGTCAAAGGAGGCAATAAAACGTGACATCGGCCCGAGAATAAAATTTACTGCGAAGAAGCTCGCAGAGTTCGTATTATTGATTTCGCAAAAGCAGAAAATTTCGATCGTAAATAGACGAAACCCATTCCTCAAATTTTCGTTCTCATGCTTCATCAGACCGCTCGTAAACATCAGTTATTGTCATAGAAATTTAACTGAACTTCGCTCCAACTGGATTCCTTTTACTTCAAGCAGTTAAAGAATCGTATTATCTTCTTAAATAATTATTATTCCTATTAGTTTCCCATTCTCATTTTTAGAGAAGTTTACACTAAAACTTTTCGCTCCAAAGTGAATGAAAGATGGACCTATATGCATTATAGAATCTTAATTTCGAATGGTCTGAACACTTTTATCATGAAATTAGTTTGCGCGTTTGAGCATGAAATCCAGAGTGGAACACCCACCAATACAACTTGGAAAAAAAATGTCAGGGATAATGCTACCTACTCGCAGGAAATGCAATACTTCAACAGGTAAAGTGAAAAGTAAAATTCACTTACAAAATCTACGAATAGAACGATGGTACAGAGGCCTAGTTAGTTCATCAGCTTGCTTAACAGTTAACAGCAAACTTACATTACAGTTTACAAGTAGCACTTACAGAACTAATTTTTCAGGCCAAATTCGTAATGAAAATAGAGATGTAACAATGCCTAGTGTTCATTACTATATTTTGTGCCTTCTAAATAATTCACGAACTCGGAACACACGAATACATTCACTAGTACGTTGTTACTGCCAAGTTCCAGTTCCGTCTTCAGGGATTCAAAACACAATTGTACGCAATGAGCTGAGATTTCTGAGACTTTATACGCGGAATTAGAAATACATCGACTTGAAATTGTAAACTGAAGCATGTCTTTCCCCAAAGACGGAGAGAATAGTCGACTAGATGAGCTTGATCAAAGAGGCATGCTAGACCAAGACCAGATGATCAATGTGCGAAATCGAAAGAAATACTTAATGTAGATACGTCAAGGGATTTATACTTTGGGATCGCGATTGTGTATTCAAAGATTGGTTAAACTTGGTTAAAACAAGTACGTGGGACGCAGAAAATAACACACGATGGAACCAAAAGCACTTTTCCTTGTGCACTGTACGAGTGAAGAACTAGTTACTCATTCATATTTTTCGCAAATCTAGTTTCAGCACAATTTCAGTTTCACAGACTTGCCATCGTCTAAAACTTTTAAATTTCAATACTCACGGTATCGGTCACCTGGCAATATTACCGGATTACATTATCACACGGTTAGGATTCGATATTTTCCCTCTGGCACTTGCTTATTCACTAGTTACTGCCGAATGTGAATACTTCGAAAATACTTCTAGTCAAGTTAATATTTTCTTATTCTGATCATGACAATCGAAATCCAATTTCGAATTACTTAATAACCACTAACCAGAAACTGAATCTGATTTAATATTACTAAAATTATCACGAAAATCATCAAGAGTCGAAGTTGTCAACAGCCATGTAGAAACTATATGGCATAATTATGGCATTGCGTTTATTGATAAGCATTTTTCAAAGTGAGTACACATTTTTGAATCGGAGGCCCAATTTTGAGAAATCCTACGTTTTACGCTTACGCACGCACTTTCCAATGATACCGTTTAATAACTCATTTTGTTTACAAATGAGGAGTTATCTGTCAAAAGGGCGCTTGACATATGGGATTCCCATATGTCAAGCGCCCTTTTGGCAGATAACTCCTGAAATGTGGGTTAGTTCACTGCCACCTCTATAGAAGGCCAAAGAGATTGTCATTCGTTAATTTGTCAGAACTTTTAGAATCACAAGTATCGAGAGTACGGGTGGTGGTGAAAAGCTGGAAACGTGGAATTTTCGTGGCCAGCTGACTGATGACCGATGGGTGGGTATTGATGAGAACAAAATGTGATGATGCGCAGGAAAAAGATAAAAGGAGCTCAGGGTGAAAATTTAAAAATTATTTTTATGATCGATTCTGATGGATAATTTTGTGTTTAAAACAGTGGAATATTATGATTTTTCTGCTAGCGTAACCCCTTCGTTGTATGTCAATCTCTAAAAACAATACATCGAATTTGTTTGTGTTAATTTTTTTTTTTGCCCTACTGTAAAAGTTTTTGTCACTTTCAGTGGTGTCAGAACGGTGGAATAGATGTAGGGTATGTTGTACCAACTCAGAAGATTTGTGGGAGGGAAGGATACAGGAAATCTTTTTATTATTCGTACTTTGTACTCCAAAAATGGAAAAAAATTGAGAAACTTCTTAATAAATTGATGAAATGGCGCATCAAGTGTTCAGAGACGACAGAAGATTTTTGAGATTTTTGAGATTTTTTCATTTTTTGCTTGTTATCTCTGCTTTTGAGACAAATTAAGACAAGATCCTTTTTTCTTACTTGTTGACCATATATGTTTACTTTTGTGAACCGATGCCACTGGCGACAGTAGGCTTCCTTTCACTCATGGGCGCTTTCACTTTGTGAACAAAAAATTTCTATTAGTTCATGAACTTTTGCCGTGAACTGAAGTTGAATATGGAGTTCTTCTGCGAAGTGAACTAAACTGAATGTCAACGACATTGTTTCTGCACGAAACTGAACTTGAACTAAACTAAGCAAAGAATGGAAATGAATTGAACGGATTGAACAATATGAAAGAGTATGGTGTTAGAAAATTAATGGCGAATTTAAATATACAAAAAATAAGAATGAAATTTAAACGTACATAACAGGAACGGTGTGGAACCAAACCGACCATTAGGAGAGCTTCTGCAAGCTCCACTTGTAACAATCGCTGGCCAATACCTCCTTCCCTTTCCACAGGAAGAAGTTGAAAAATAACCTTTTTCTATTTAAGTAAGGGATATTTCTAAACGGTGGGAAGCATGGGGAAAATTGGGCATGTGGAGAATTGGGACACTTTATACCATTTCCATTTTTTATTTTTTTTGAAAACTAATGGTAGTGGGTGAAATTTTATGTTAACTGGGGAGTCAGCTTAAACGTTAAACATTTTCAGGGAAAACAGTGTCTGCGTCTCCCAGATGAGAGCTCTGATACGCTAGAATAAATTATTTCTAATTACATTTTTGTGTGTCTTTGGGGATGTAGGAATCAACATAAAAGTTTGTTTTTTTTGTGTGAAAAGGGAAGTTAATTAATTTTATCCAATCGAACTTGAATTTTAAAGATTTTAGCTTTCCATCGCAAGCGGAACAATACACAGTTAGTCTAGCACTGGTATCTAATACCTAGACTTTACAAGTTCAAAAACTATAAATAGCTCTGTACAGTAGTCTAAGTATAAAATTATGCCCTACCGAGGGAGGAGGATAATATGTAATTTTACAAAGGAACTATCGTAAGTAAAATTGTAGCCGTGAGCCTAGCGAGTGAAAAATGTTTTTAGAGACTTGGGCCGTCAAAAATAGGTAATTTTCAACTTATTCCTGGCTCAAAAGGGGGATATATCCCCATACAGCTTTAAAATGTTTTAAAACATGTTTTATTCTTCAAGACTTTTCCAGAACTGTTTGAAATTATCTGTGGACTGAAAGAAATTTTAGGGTAAAACATATTTGAATTCTGATAAGTATCTGGTGTTCAACGATTTTAGGCTCTCTTGAACTGGAAATTCTGGTAATTCCTGCCGTATTTTGGTAAGAATTACTGTAGCGCTGCTAAATTTTTACAGAATTGCGCTAATTGTTGTCAAAATCTTGTGGAAAATTACTAGAGTGCGTAAAGTCGCTAAACGTAGATTATGACCGGAATTCGAGTAAATTGTGAGGCTTCTCTGAATTATTCAAGAATATTATACCGCGCTTTATAAGGACTTTTTCAGGCTCTTCCAGACTTTAACGAAACCATTTAAGACTTGCTAAAATGAGTAGTAAATAAAAGGTATCGCCATACTTTTAAAAATTCTTTCTGACATATTTTATTCTACATTACTTTTCCAGAATGTTTCAGATTATCGCTAAATTTTTTCGGACTTGCGGATTATTATTCTATGCTCAAAAAAAACTTTTTTAGATGCCTCGAAATTTTTACAATACTCTTTAAAGGAGTATGGAAGAGTGAAAGAATCTCAGACGTCTCAATGAAGCATAAAATAGTCTCGAAAAGTTTCAATCATGTCTAGAAGAGCCTTAAAGAACCTAAAGGGAATTTTGAAAAACTGTAATGAAAAAAGTTTTAAAGTGTCATTAATTTTGTGATTTTTGTTATATCCTTGATTTCTACCCGCCGATGGATGCCAAAAGAATAGAGACGCTCACTCCTGAAATTTCAAGTCGATCAGCTGGGTGAGGGGAACACATGCTACAAGTCCTCTGCTCTTCTTATTAAAAATAAATCGGAGTTTCGACTCTTTTATTTTATTTTATTTTTTTCGTCATTCAGCCTTAATTGCTCTAGAATTATTCACGTACAAACTTTGGACAGTGATTTGAATATGCTTTGAATATAAAATAGCTCAAATGAAATTTTAAAAAAAGGGGAAAAATAAAATAACTATTATTTGACTGTACAACAAATTAAAGGACAGAAAATAGTGAGAAAGAAGACAGAAAATGATAGAAAAAAGTAGGAATCGTACGTTGTTTGAGCTCAGAATCATTCCGAACGGTTTCACTTATTATCAATTGTAAGCCCTCTCGACCTCTCATAGTACAGCTCCTGTGAGAAAATATTATTAGTTTGTCTTACCATGAATTTGAATCAACTGATAATACAATGAAGAGTGTTTTTCCGAAAAACAGTAAGTTCATATTTCTAAATTGTTTAGAAAGCACAAAATACTGTCAGCAGAGACCTCTTTTTAATTTTTGTCCCTCTGATTTTTGACGAAAGCTATAGCCTTGACCGATGCATACGACCTAGAAATTTCATTTTTGAAATTAAAAAAATATGTAACAACAGAAGGGAAACGAAGAATAACAGTCATCAATAGGAAAGGGAAAATTGACAAAATAACTGCCTACTTAACGCGAATAAACTCATAGATAAATGTGTAAAGAAATGGTAAATTTTAGTTCCCTAATTTTGGGGTACCCGGCTTCATTATGTTAGGAATCACTGCAGACAGCATTCGCTGCAGCGCAGTCATTTTTTTAGCTCGTACATGGCTCACACGAGCAGGTAATCCACTCTCATCCCCCAATCGATGGTGCAGAGCGGGATGCTCAGGCGAGAACACGACGTACAGCCTCACATGAGCGGTCTCACGTTGCAGGGCGGTCCGTACTCAGGGAGCATGTAGGCCTCGAGGCGCAGGTCCCCTAACCCCCGCACAAGTGTGGCCAACTGACCATGGTGGATTAGCGGCGTACCTACTGCAATATCTTGCACTGGCCGACGAGGCAGTGTGGCTTGCACCCAAGCCACGGGACAGATCACGAGGTCATACCTCACAGTTTACATTTCTTGTTAGACTTCAAATCCTGATGCTCAAACGGGATTATTATCTTAAATTCCAGGTGGTACCAGACGGTAGACACACTTAGATCTTACCTTCGCGCCTACAACGTTTTATTGTATATTATTCAAAATTATTAATACATAAATGTAAAATAAAGCAAACATGTATCAAAATTCACCTAATCTTCTTCATTTAGGCCCACGTTTCAACTTTCATCTTCCCTTTTCCTCTTTCTTTCTTGTTTCTTCTCTTTCTTTCTTTTCCCTATTACTTTTTACAAATGTGTGTTAAAAGACCTGAGATAAAACAGAAAACAGAAAGGATGTAGGGCAACAACCCAATTACGGATCACTTTTTTTCAAAGACAATCTCTTGTGGAAGTATTAAGCTGTAGGGGTGAAATAAATGTACCTAATATCTATATCTAAACAGGGTGTTTCACGACTTGGTGTGTCCTCTTTTTTTATCGCGAAGTTGAATCTTCATGGGACAGAAATAGATCGTCAAATAACGAGGCCCAATTTCTTCAGAGAGGAGGAGTAAAAATTTCTCTCTCTCAAAATGGGAATTTGAACGTACTACAAACTTTGGAATCTCATTTGGAAAAGTATACTGAATAAATATCGAAATATTAGGAGTTTCTTTGATCGCGATTTGGAATATCGAATCAGATTTTTGATCGGACCCCGATTTAGGCTTAACAATCCAACTTTTGAGCCCAAACAGGGCAAAATTATATTGGCTTGGGAATTTGAACAGGGTGTCGAAATAAGAAATATTTAGATCATTGATTCCGAATATTGTATCCAAATTTTAGTCCGTCTCTCTGAAATTCAAGTTACGATGCTTAGAAGGGTAAAAATTAAATTGACATGAAAAATTGAACCGCGTGTCGAAGTGAGGCATTTTCAAAGTCACTGATTTCGAATATTTTATCAGATTTTTTATTCGACCAAATTTGGGTCCAAAAATTCAGATTTCGGAACAAAAGTGACTAAAATTGAATCGGTTCAAAAAATTAAACAAATTATCGGAATTGTTTTTAGTGAGGAAGGAGGAGGTGTCGCTAATATCGAATATCCCATCAGATTTTTGATACGGTTCCAATCAACTTGGCCCACAAATTCATTTTCCCCGTTATAGTGGGAAAATTGACTTAGATTGAAAAGTTGAACAGCTTGTCGACACTGCTTTTTCAGGCCGCTATATTTTTGAACGTCACATCTGATTTTTGATCTGACTCCGAGTTAGCTTCCAAAAGTCGAGCTGTCTATCAAAAAAGCTGTCTCTCGAATCGCTTTTATTTCGATGTCATTTGACTTTTTTATTTAAACCCGGTATGGGATTCACGGTCAAAGTCGATTAAGCTTTTCAAATCATTAAAATCAACCCCAATTTGAGGAGTTGGATTTGGAATGCATTCCATATCTTAACTCCGGAGTACAGAATGGGGATGCATTTCATTCATTTCATTTTAAAGCCAAGAAATTGGAATTCATTAGATCACCAGTCGACAGAATAGAAACTGAAACCTCCAATAATTTAACGGATCTCCGAGCCTTCAGAGGAAATGAGGTTCCTTGACAGAAGAAAAGAAAAAAAAATTATTTTGATTGATTTAACTTTTATCTTTGATTTGAAAAGTTAGCAAATAGGAACCACTAGAAATTCTAGGCCTGAGGACCACCGAATTCTGATCCCTGCCTATAGAATAGATAAAATCGCAGTCATTCTGATTTGAGAAAGAAAAGAATAAAAGGTGTCTGAGACCCTGGCAAATAAGGATTGGAGATACCTTGTGAAATTTGGAAAAAAGCGTAACTCTGCAATTGTGTAATATCGTAACCAGATCAATTATTCTTTGAAGGGTAGATGCGACTCGTAGAATCTCAACTATTTTCACAGTTCATGACCATATTTTTTCATTAAAACCGATATTTTATTTTCATAAATACCACAAATTTGTGTAATTCTTCTTAACTGATTCGTAAATGAATTGACGAATAAATGGATTAGAAAAATGTATCCTTTTCTATTCTTCGAAAAAATGTTTGAACAAACAATAACGGTCTTAATAAGTTTATGATTACTTACAACTTTACAACATCTAATGTTGACCAACTTCCATTCGCCACTCTTTGCCTTGTATTTGACCATTGCGACTTCCAATGTTTACGAACAAAAAAATATTCTTTTAAAACTTCTCAAGCCCTCTTCACGTCTCTGCAATTACGTGTTTAAAACTTGCTGAGCATACTAATGAAATTGCGTATCTTACTTCATTCTAATTATTTGTGTTCAACTTTTATTCACCGTTATTTGTTTCGTGCTCGGCATAAACTATTTCGTCCACGTTTTTAATTTTCTTTTCTGCACAAAAATTCATTTCAGTTTTTCGTAAATCACTCATGGGAAATTTTGTGCTTGTTATTGCCAAGAAAACGTAAAAAATTAACTATGTTCGAAAATTTAATATAAATATTATCTTTGTTGGCCGCAATCCAATGGGGAAGGCTGGCAAATTAAAACTTACGATTCGTTGCAATTTTCACTTTAATTTATCTACAGTCACGTTGCCGAAAAATCCCACGAAACAAAGACATCGAGACATTTTTTCTGTTCTATGTTGCTGAATTAATATTCTTTTCATAACAGTTGGTACGAGTATTGCCGTTCAATTTGTCTCGATGAATATCTACATCCTACATAGGCCCATCATGTATTCATTTTCAGTCTTTCTGTATTGTGTTGAAAAAGTTGGTTATTTCGCTGTCCTTATCATCCTTACATTCTAAGCTACTTATGTTAGAATAGTTAGTTACATCTTTTTCTGAATACCAGTATTCCGGTGCTGTAGGACAACAAGTCAACAAATCCGTAAGTCGGTATAATCTTCAAGGCTGATCGTTGAAAATTTCCTGACAAACAGGCATCATTATTTTTGAAAGTTCATCAACATTGTATTTAAAAGGATGGATTTATATATATATATATGTGTTGTTATTATTATGAATGAGGTATAACTAAGAAGCGTCTTTTAAGCCGACAGTTTTCTCGCTCTCAAAGAAACGAGTGAAGAGAAAAAGAAAATGATCTTAAAACCGTCCATCGCTTCTTTTTGTTTCCGAACTTATTCTGTTTCACCAAAAGAAAGAGAGAAAAAAAAGGAAAATCTGTCCCTTGTTCTTTTTTTAATGACTTTATCGTTTTTAAGTAATAAATCCTTTTGCTGGCAATTAGTCTCCTTCCTTTCCTCGTATTGTGAAAAGGGTATATTTTTTCTAATTTATTTCGAAAGAACTTCTTCAGTTTCTATTTCATTTGTTTAACTTCAACATGGAAATGCTGCGGTTTTAATGATCGAGGAGGACTGACGTAGCTTTTATTCGATTTAATGGGGTTAAAATACTCGCCAAGTAAATTGAAACGTGCTCTTAAAGAGATCGACCTAATTCTGTGTTATTCAATAATTATTCTCCAACTAGTTATTCCATACCTACCATACGATTGATCACAATTCTAATTACTTTTTTTTCACTAATTGCGCTTCTTTATTTTTGCATAAACAAAATAATAATCGTAATAGAATTAGGTTTCGAATTTTTTTCTTTCTTATTTTCAAAACTTGAGTTGCCGTAGAGAAAGTGTTGTATACTGTCAGCGAGTCGATGAGAGAATTATTGTAAAGAGAAAACAAGAGAACTTTCCTAAAGAATTGTCTGTTGAAATCTGAAGAAGAAAGTACAAGGAATACCTACTTGTTTGACTACAAATAAAATTTTAACGCTTCTGCGCGTTGATCGACGCTCCTGTGATATTGGAATTATGACTATCGCCGCTTAATGATGTTGGTCATGCTAATAGTTGTGGAACGTGTGAGTAAAACAAACAGAATGGTTACTCCCCCCCCCCATGTCCTGCATTAAATAGCTATTAAGTTCACATTTTACATCGAAGTTATCACTTCGGATGTTCGTGCAGTAAAATCTTGAAACAAATGCTGTCAAAATGCGCGGTAAAAGTCCGAAACGTGCAAGAAAAAGCCAAAATATACAATAACATTTTTTCGCAATTGTCACATATTTTATTGTGATTTGCAAAGTGTACGTATCTAAACTTTTTCCTACAAATTTATGTCATCTTTTATGTCATCTATCGGATAAAATATTCTTATACATTGGAAAAGGTTCTTCCGCGTCAATCGGTGTGAGAGGTTCGACGTTTTTTCGGATCGACTTAAACACGTGCATTGTTTATTTTCTTCCGCATTCTTCCTTATTTTTTCTACTTTGAAGAAGATCAAAAACATTTGAAAACAAACATTCCGTCTCTATTTTTTGATGTTTTCGAATTGAACCCAACGAAAAAATCGCAAGAATATTGAGAACATTTTTTGGAAACTGCATGAAAATAGGTATCTTTAAAATGTAAACTGGTTAAAATGCGTAGGAACGCGTGTAAGAACTTTGAAACGTACTAAAAACGTGCAGCATTAAGTTTTGGTGGGGGTTATCCTGATCATAAAATCAATGAAAAGTAATTAACCCCTACTGCAAATAGATGAAGTAAACAAAAGCTGCAATAATATGACCTTCTGATGTCTAGTTAAGTTTCAGGTGTTAGTGATTGTCAAAACGCTAATCCGTGAATAAAAAGCCTTTGGAAGAAGTCTCAAAAAAATTCTGTACATCTAAATTTAATGAGGGGAAGGGGGGGGGGCAAAATGTGTATCGTATGCTCTTACTCGACACTGAAAACGAAAGCAAAATATCGTTTAAATGGAACTGATAACGTGGAATAGATAAATGATATAAAAAATGGGTGTTTTCTTTTTTTCATTTCATTCATTCTTAAACGATTCGACTGCCGCTTTCTCACAATAGTGTGACATTTGAAAAATATATAATATTCTAACCCTCCGTTCTAAAAAATTGAATTATTTTTCGTTCCCTATAATATTTCCATTTTAAAAGGAACATGGGGTATTATTCCAACTTTCAAACGCGTAAAAAGAGACGTTACAATTACAACGAATACGTGAAAATCCTATAATCATTCGGAATGCGATAAACAAAAGGCATAGAGGAAATCTAATTTAGTAAATTTTGAAAATGTGAATATAGCTGCACAAATGTACGATCCTGCTGTCTTATGAAAAGAAAAAGCAGAAAAAGCTGCAAAAATCTGGTTTTTAAAATGAAAACCGAAATCAGCTTAGCAATCATTAAAAAATTGGTGATGTATGTACGTCATATATTCAGTATTTCAATCTTTACCTTGTTGCTTGCCATAAATCGATGAATAAACTTTTCTTTTTCTTCTTTTTTTCCCCCAACGCTAACCCTTGGGATCTTCCAATACGAAACATCGGTCAGTCTTGCATTCGATAGAACAAATATTAGGTATTTCTGAATCTTATCCATGTTTTTGAAATTAAAACGTGAAGTTCTGAAGGAAAGTGATTTGAGAAAAACATAGAAAAAAGTGATCTATAAAAATAGCGAGGCAGAAGAGTATTGCGACTGTTTAGATTTATTATATCTTTATTCCCTCCCGCCTTATTTGTTCATCACGTTTTTCCAGTTCATATTATCCATGAAAACCAACATTTGAAACAACTGTCTGTCTGATGATGAATTTTCATAGTTGCGAAAGTTCGAGAAGTCTCATTCGCATGCCCACCGTAATTAGAAGAAAAGGGTCTAAAACCATTTTATTCACCCTCGTAAAATGCAATTTCAAATTGCGCCACGACGTGATTATTATTATTATCGTATTGACGTTCTCGCAACCCTACTAGCTACTACGCACTAGATGTATTAAAATTCGGAATTATTCGAGCATTTATAATCCATAATAGTTTTCATCATCATTCTTTCAACTTTATTAATATTCATTTTCATTCCTCTCCGAGCTCTTGTGTGTGTGTGCGTGTGTGTGTGTGCGCGCGCATCTACCTTTTCCTGCTGGTCAGCAGGGTAATTCGGATTTCGGACGCCGAATTTCATCGAGATTATAAAACATTCATGACGGCCGTTTGTTGATGACATTTTTGATTTAAATAATCATTTCATTTTAGTTGTCCTGGTCTGGTATTTTTACAATTCAGCCGGGTATAAGGCTTC
The DNA here is from genome assembly GCA_031841125.1 of Acanthococcus lagerstroemiae. Classification (NCBI taxonomy): domain Eukaryota; kingdom Metazoa; phylum Arthropoda; class Insecta; order Hemiptera; family Eriococcidae; genus Acanthococcus; species Acanthococcus lagerstroemiae. Next base: position 81,463,420 of record CM063106.1, read on the forward strand.
TGATGAACATGGAATATTTGCGAACAAATAATTTATTTTTCAGGGTACTTACAAGTGTTTGGTCTACTTTTTCATGTAATCTGATTCGCATACAATCTATATTTCTTTACTTTCGCTCTATTGTTTTTATTTATTTTTTTCTTCGAATCAGTTGCACGTAATGATAATTTTGTTACAAATCAGATTCGTGAGTGTATAGTGATCATAGTATAGAGGATGTTGAATCAGGAAAATGTTGTGTTCACGTCATGATGGAATGTACAGATGTAAATGTAGGAAAATGAAAATCAGAACGATTATCGGACTCCAAATCAGTCTAAACACAGAAGCATGTCTCACTGTTAGTCAGGATACTACATTCAACGTATCTTAGCAAACTCCTTGTAGTTACCTCGGTTTCCCCAAAAATTTCCTTATTTGTGTAGATTGGTTTCATGTATATATACATATAAGTCTCAACGGAGTTGAGAAAAGCAAAAAGACAAACGACTCGAGTGAATGCGTTTATTAAAAAATAACAACGAATTCAAAAACGAAGTCGTTTAGCGAGCGTACGCAAACGGAAAGCGAGAGAGAAAAAGTAGATGTGCAAAGCACGAAAGCTAATAATGTACTAGACATACAGACGGCATGGCTAGAACGACGATCAGATAATGTGTGCAGGTTTGGGGAAGGAATATTGAATGAAGCGATTAGACGACAGATAAGATATGACGGGACAGGAATATTACATATATACATACATAGGGCAGCTCTACGTATACGTATGCTGACTGTCTCGTGCGGTCGAATAGTATTGGTGCTCTATTTAAATGTCTGAGAAATCAGATCCCCCCCCCCCTGAAATTTGGAAAAGTTGTTGATTGTTAGTCATTAAAATCTAATTATTTGAATAATAATAATAATAATAATAATAATAATAATAATAATAATAATACTCAATTCATTAGTACTAGAACCAATGATTGTCAGTGCAGTCTTTGCTGAATTCGCTCTTTCCCTTCCCTGCCAACAAAGGGCTAGAAAACGGTCAGTTAACATGGATATGTTAAATATATGAGAACGTGGCGGAGAAACTATCAAATAGAGGTTACTTTGATCGTTGACTACGAATTTTCTATAAAATTTCTCACCCAGCTCCGATTCGGATATTAAAACAAATTTTATCCTTTGAATGAAAGTTTACGTCCAGTAAAGTACAAATACTTCGAGAAATATAAACTTTTTTCCCTCTCCGCCAGACACTAATAAGACAAAAAAAAAGAAAAGAATTGTAATGGGCAAAATCGACTCAACCAAAAATAAGTATTGCAAAATTAAAATAGTTTTTTTTTTTTTTCTTGCTAATATCGAATATTGTAAAATTTCTGCTCTGACCCCGAATCCAGCTTCCAAAGTTCAAATTTTAGGATAAAAATAACGATTTCACAATTTCTACATGAGTCATCTTCGGTCGTTATGAAGCCTGTGTAAAGTGGAATGAAAAATCGTTGGGGGAAAATCGAGATTCCTTGTGCTGAATCACACAGAAGGTCGCAAAATGAAACTTGAAATAGACAAATTTAAACTGGCTAAAAATATGCATTGAAAAACTATATAGAAATTTGAAAAAGTTGGAAGATATTAATACGAGAGAGAAATATCAAGAAGATATTGTATTAGAATTAGAGGTTGAAAAAAACACAGAAGATTAACAGCGTAGAGGCAGAGTAGGGAAAAATAAAGGAGGAAATATTAAAGTCATCAGAAGAAAACTTGGTTAAATCTAAGAGAGAAGAAAAGAAACCATGGTTGAAGGAAGAAGTCCTCAGGAAGATGGATGAACGAAGAAAATTTAAGAATGCAAAAGATGATAGGGAAGGTAGATTAGTTTATCAAAGGTTAGGTTAGGATTGAGTGTAAAAAGGCAAAAGAGGAATGGATGAAAGAAAAGAGTGATAAAATAGCAGAGTTTATGAATAAAGGACTAATAGACTTGGCCTATATGTAGAAAAGTAAAAATGGAGTTCGGAGAAATAAAGAAAAAAGCAAGTAATATAACAAATAAGGAGGGAGAACCTATTTACGCAGCTGAAGGAAAAGTGAGAAGGTGGGTAGAGTATGTAGAAGGACTATATGTATAGTAATAATGGGGATGAAGAGATAAGAATGGAGAGGGCGGAAGATGTGGAAGATGATGAGAGGGGAGACTCAATTTTAAGAGGTGAATTTGACAAAGCATTGCGAGATTTAAAGAAAGGGAAAACTCCAGGAGTGGACGAGATACCAGCTGAATTATTACAGAACTTAAGAGAATATGTTCTTCATAAATTGTACAAATTAGTATGCTATATTTATGATAAAGGGAAAATACCTGCGGACTTGACTATTTCAAAATTAGTAAAGCCTCTATTTCTAATTTGCTCTCAACCCAAGCCCTGGAATCCGCCCTTTCGAGCATTATCTCAGAGACGCCGGGGAGGCTGTTAGGGCTATCTTAGCCCTCTTCCCTTCTGCCTGAAAAACCGGCCTAGGTCGAAATCTGGCGAGTTGCTACGTGGACTCGAAGCCGGGACCTTCGGATTCCAAAACCAACGCGCTATCCACTCGGCCAACCAGACCCCCGCCTAGGGACTTTAAAAAGAGTTCTATTGTAACTATACCAAAAAAAAAAACAGGAGCAGATAGGTGTGAAAATTATCGAACAATTAGTCTTTTTTCACATGCATCCAAAATATTAACTAGGAGAATTTGCAGGAGAATTGAGAATAGAATAGATGCAGAATTAGGAGAAGATCAGTTTGGATTTAGAAAAAGTAGAAGTACTAGGGAAGCAGTGTTAGCTTTGAGATTAATTGTATATGGAAGACTCAAAAAGGAGCAGGATACATGTATGGCCTTCGTTGATATTGAAAAAGCTTTTGACAATGTTAAATGGGATAAAATGTTTGATATTCTAAAAAAGATAGGAATAAAATTTAAAGAACGACAAGTTATTTTAAATTTATATAAAGGACAGAAAGCCACATTAAGAATAGAAGGAGAAAAATAAGGAGAGGCTAATATAGAAAAAAGGTGTAAGGTAGGTGTGCTCCTTATCTCCAGTATTATTCAATCTGTACATAGAGTGGGCCATAAAAGAAATAAAAGAAAAATTTGAAGCAGGGATCACTGTACATGGAGAGCGAGTAAAGATGCTCAGGTTTGCAGATGATATTTTGTCTTATTAGCCGAAAGTAGTATTGATTCGGAAACGCTGCGAATAAGGTTGTAATAGCCTGATGATCGCCAAACTTCGGTCGGAGACGGCGTCATGAAGAAGAAGAAGTAATGAAGCAATATTGTGAATGAAACAGAATTATTTCATTGTAAAATTTGTATTTGAAAGTTCCAATTCAAGACGTTATAAGAATAAATAGGTATACACATGTGATGCGATCTGACGTGCCCAGGCTCGTTGCGGAAAAATCGATTTTGAGATAATGAGTTAGTTGGATGCACGCCATTTCACTGAGCATTAAAATAAATTGAGATGCGATCTTCAAACACGGCAACATAAAAACCTAACTTGTGAGAAAAACAAGTTCAAAGTTTCTGCAATATTTCCGTTACTTTTATTTTTATATCTTTCAGCAAATTTTCCGGACACGAACATATGTTTTTAGGTCTATACATATTTTCAGGTTGAATCCGATGCCACGATCAGTTTAAAGGAAACACGTTTTAAATATTTCAAGCGCGTGCCTGACGATAGCGTTACATCTCCTCTATGTAGTTGAAAGAATAGCCTACTACCTACTCGCAGGCGCTTATAAAGTTACGGAACTGAACTGAACTGCCTGCACGGACCAAACTCGGCTATTTATGTGGACTAAATTCGGCTGCAGCCAATAGGATTGGTTCTGTTTTTCCATTTTGTAAAAATGAGCGATTTCTTTTTTCTATTCTCGAGGAACCATTCGTTCACACTAACACGACTGTCTCAGATAAGAGAAAAAATCAATTGGAAATCATCTTCAAATCTTTTTCTCCAAATTAGTTTTTTTTTTAAATTTTAATTCCCGAGCTGCCGTGCGTACGCTTTCTGGAGAGGGTATTGTGATTATTTTCCCAGTCAGTCTCTGTCTGAAGGCTTTTCACTAGGGGAGCTATGTCAAATGCTCAATGTTGGACTGTCAGTTCGGGTTTGTGACTATTTTCCCATGTGAAGAAGAAGAAGGGGGGTGGAGAAAACTACAGGTATAAATAGGGTACCAACTTATTTCTTTTTGAAGAAGTTAGAAATGTTGAATTGAGAAAGGGGTACAAATAATACTTGGTATTTCTTGAGATTGCTTGGGGTTTCATTCCCACATCGCCGCTCTCAATAACAGCTACAGAAACAAGACAAAAAGTTTGAAATGTATTACATTCCTACTGAAATGAAATGTGTGATGACCGAAGTTATTCGAAATCACTTAGAAAAGCCGAAGTCATGTAGTGGGCAGTCCTTGAAGTTGATTCGGATACATCTTCAGTGGTGACGTCTGTCCCTGGTGGAATATATTCGGTGGTCGTAGCAGGAGGTTTACTGGTGCTTGTGGTGGTACTCATTCCAATGCTATGTTCGTTTCCGTAGTCGTAGTCTGTTTACCAGTTGTAAATTTTTGATTTCGCAACAAGTCTGGGTTTTATAAACGTGCTCGCTCGCAGTAAGAAGCCTTCCAGACGACGCTGGAGATTGCTAAAAATGGAAACGGTGCTGGAACAGTGATCCCGATAATGTAAACAATCATTCTACACCAAAGAAGAAAAAAAATCAGTTCTTTTCCGATATTTTACTAATTTGGCCGTACTGTAAAATCTTGTTTTCCGCTACAAGCCTGGGTATATCAGATCGCATTACATATATAATTAATAACATTCGAAATCCGCGACCGGGATCCATGGATTTTTTAGTATGTCATTTCCTCGATTCTCATGGTCGAATCAGTTTCACCAATCTTACGTTGCCTTTCGATTTACTACGAGGTGAAAAGAAAAAAATTCTAAATTTTTATTACGACATTGTACTTTTGCTGCAGAGTTTCGTAACAGTAGGTATAGTTAAGTAAAGAGAAATTTTCCCATTCAAAATTTGGAAAATTGAGAGAACTGTGAAGTGAGATTTAGACTTCAAGAATCCCAGTTAAGGTTCACCTCAAAAATTCGACACAGTGATTGAAATCAGCGAGTAAAAGCCTCAATTTAGATTTTATTCCCTATAATCGCCTTTTCAGGTCTAGTTGATTTTAGTCATCTTAAGTTGTCTTCGAACCCACTGTGTGGCGACGAGGAAGAAAATTTAATTTTCTTATAAATTTGTATTCCATTCGACATTGGTTTCCCGATGATGTGTATGAAAGTAACATTGAATTTAAAATTTAGAATGATAATACATAATAATTTTCCACCGCGAAGTTTGGGTTTCAGACCTCTGAATGCAAATTCTGGTGGCTTATTCAAACGAAATGACCTAAAAGACCCCTATTTAACTTCCGATTCTCCTCGCAAGCTGATTTTGCCTCCTTCCAAAAGTGTAATTTCACTTCTAGGGGTTGAAATCCGGATCTGATTACAAATCTATGTGATCTTCGAAATCAACGATGCAGAAACCTTCATTTCGATATAAACGTATTAAAGCCAAGCCATTGTCGCCAGTTTGAAGTATAAATTTTTTATTTTAGTGTTCAGATTCAACGAAGTAAAAAACAAACACATTTTAATAGATTATTCGATAGCTTTCCTTTAGAATGAGAAACATTGGTAGACCCCAAATCCTTGTTTGGAACCGAACGAATTTTTTTTTTTGATGCTTCGAGAAATAGGATTTTAGCGTTTCAAGATTGTGCGTTTTTTTAATAGATGAGAAAGTGGCAAAATGGCCACGCAGTGGTGAATACTTGGCCACGCAGTAACTTCTGTTTGCTCATAAAATTTTTTAACTTATTCAGCTGAAAAAAGAACGAACATTCAATTTTTTCAATCAAAAAATTATGCAACTTTCTTTAAGAAATAGGAAAATTTTTTGAAAAGAATAAGTACAACTTAATTATAGATTTAAAAAAATACATAACAAAAATTATAGATCGCCATTTTTACGAAAAAATATCCGGATGAAATCTCTGTGCGAATAGGCGTCTAAATCCGGTTCTCTGTATTTTCGTTCTTTTTTTCTTAAAAATTCTGCCACTGCTAGTCGAGGATCGTAATAAGCAGTACCTATACCATTCAGTGCGATTGACATCCTTGAGTTGAGCGTAGTGTCCGATGTTGATGACCGATGTTTTGATTTGAACTGATTGTAATTAGATATATGACTTTTTCTACGGTCATGGAATGAGGAGAAACAATGAATAGCGTGCAAATCAATTTTTTCAGAACTCCAGTTGTTGCAGGAATAAGTTTTCGTAATTTATCGGAAATTTTCACTCCGTCGTCAGGAATGTTTAACTCCTCAATTTTCTCAATTTCTGGCCAACAATCGCTCACATCTTTTGCAGAGTCAGCGACTTTTAACTCGCCAAAAATAGTTGAAATTAGAAGACGGCCGTTCGTGATCATTTCTTTGGGATTTTTACTGTTCAAAAACGAGGAAAACCTTTTTATAATCCCATTTTCTTCAATATCCAGTCTTTTTTCTAAAAAGTTAATAAATTACAAAATTATTTCGTTTCTGATAGCGGACCACTCTCGTGTCGTCGTGTGCCAGTAGTAACATAAGAATTGACAACTTTTCGGTGTTTTTTTTTCTTTACTTTTGGAATTGTTTTTGGAACTTTTCACTCAATAAACTTTCGTTTTCTTCGTCGGTATTTGTTTCCTCCTTATTGGTAGTGCCAGAATTCAGTTTTTCTTCTTTTCCGCCTGAGTATGGACCATCTTGTATGAGTTTAAGTCGACGTAAAGCATTATTTTCTAACGTCATTGCATCAGGTAAAATGCGAGATGACCTTTCTGTACATTTTTTTGAAGATCTTACAATATTAACATAATATCAGCCATTAAGCAGGTTTGCCGAGGTTGTAACGAATTATGAACGTCCCAGATTTTAAGCATTCCCTTTGCGGTTGCTTTATCAATACCAGTATGAGAGGTGGCTGACGCATCTGTCGAATCATTTGAAAGTTCACGCCAATATTCTATACATCCAGGTAGATTGTGCAGACTTGCACTGATCAAATTATAAACATGTTCAGCGAATCGTACTTCGAAATAACCTGGAAAGGAATGGCGATCTAGAAAAGTTTGTTGCATTCGTTTCAGTTTTGAAGGAGACGTTCAAAAATATGTGGCTACAGCAGTTGTGTGTCAGTTAACCAATGTTTCAATTTGGGAACTGTAGCTATAGCAGACTCCATAGCGAGGTCAGATCTATGACAGAAGCACCGTACAGTCAGCAGTTTATGTTGCAAATGGTCTTGTAGTAATTTTCATAATCCACCTTCATTTCCAGTATTAGCTGCCTCTCCATTGGAATGCCAAAATTTTTGCATGATTGTAAAGTTGCTTCAAGCAGCCCTTGAGCAACAGTTGTTTCTGGTTGGCTAACCCCAACAAAATAATTTTGGAGTTCTGTAGGTTCATCTTCAGAAGCATACCTGGTCACAATGAATTTCATGTCCTTGTTCTGACGATCCACACTTCCATCTATCTGAAGAGATACACAAATCACAGATTTAAACTCATCCCTAAGCCTATACCTTTTTCCAAATCGCCAAGAATTTCCAACATTTCGGCGTAGATAACGGGATCTTGGTAATGAAGCGTAGAGGCTGGCGGTTGAAATTCATCGAGCTGAATACCCTAGTCATTAGAATCACATAATTGAGCTTGTATTGATTTTGTACGTATTACTGCCAAAGAACGAACTGACCATGTACGAGCAGTCGGTGTTTCGATCAAAGAATTACTGTAAACGCATCCATACATAAAGCCATCAGATCATTTACAACACCTTAGCGATGTTTTTTTAGTGTATGGACCCATGGATGTTTATCAGACTGTTGTTCCCACAATTCAGCAGCTTTTTTTCTTCTGTGGCGGCTAAGTGGGGTTTAGAATCTAAATGATCAATAATATGTTCAATCTTCTTAACACCATCTACGCGAATTCCTTCAGTAAGAGCGACCATACCGTTTTTCGATACCTTAGCCGCCTCGTCCTTGAATTTTCCACAAATTGTGCAAGATACGTAATTTCGATTTCTATTACCTTCATGTCTTGTTGATTTTTGTAAGAGTGTGTACGTATTCAGCAACCAATCTAAATCCAACTTGCGCCTATGGTACCAAATTGAGCCTTCAGGCACAGAACTTGTCAATGAAACTGTCATTCTGTTCTGTCAAGTTCGCTGATGCTGAATCATTTTTAGCGATAAAAAAATTTTAAATATCAGCGAGAAAGTCGTGTTATGCGAGTGTTTTGTTAAAACGTGGTCCGCCAAGTTAAAATTTTTTTTTAAAAGTTGTTTGCTTGAATGTCTACAGTTTTGAATTTGATGCGATCTTTTGGGGCGAAAAGTTGATTTTCAGTGTCCATTATTAGCAAATTGCGGTGCATAGGTAACTATCTGTATTTAAAAAAATGAGTATTTCCGTCCTCTATGACAGCGCTCGCGAAAATAAAGATTGGCCACGCAGTGAAAATTCCTTAAAAAATGCCCTGTTCTCGGTTCTTTCCTCAACTGCTTACATTAAAAAATTACAAATGTACGAATATCGTCGCAGAATAAGGCTATCCCCAACCATCGTAAAAAGCGCAAAAAAAAAGTCATCAAAATTTTGAACTGCCTCCCCCTCACTATTTTCTTCCGGATCGGCTGTGCATAAGTATAGGTCATTATAATCTATTTGCGTTACGCGAGACATCGTGTTTTTATTGATTGGAGATCTGTTCAAATTTACCATCCAGTTCCGAGTTTGAAAGTCCTTGGATGCTACTATACGACCTGATGTCTCTGGTAATTGATCAGGGGCGCAGACAAGTGTTCGAATCCGACCCACACCTCGTGTAACGGGGGGAAGACTCGCGCAGTGCTCGTGATGGTGCGTGGGCAGCATTCGTCGCAAAGTGACCAGCCGTGTAAATAAATTAAGGTCGATGTATTCGTAATTTAAAGCGATTAAAATTAAACGGCGCGATGCGCGAATCACACTAACAAATTATAGCCTCGGCCGCGACCGTGTAATACAGTCCGGTCTGGAAATGCATACGCAGTAATTTCGCCGCGGAAAACGGTTATCTGCGAATGACGGGCTTAAACGTAGGCCAAAATTTGCAACAACACGCGAACCAAAATAGAGAGAATAATCGTTTTCCCTTCCTACTTTTTCCGTTCTAACTCGTCTTCGCATAAATTACGATGCTCGGCGGCGAGAAAACAGAGAGAGGAGGCGACTGGCGAGCGTGGAATGAGCGAGCGCGAGCGAGACCGAGTACGGCAGCAGCACATTCAAAATCGTGGGATTGCGCGACTCTGGGTAGCTCTTTTTGGCTTTTCATTATACGCTTCGTCGGTCTGAAAACGTTACACACAGAATTGTACAAATTACGGACGACACCCCGATCCAATTCCCCAATCATCGTTTTCCCAACCTTTTTTTTTTCTCTTTTTCTTTTTGCTGTTGCGTTGCCGGGGCACATCCTAAACGCATCTGTTGTACAGCCCAGAGCCCTTTTTCGCCGTTTGGATTCGGTCCGACGCTAACCCAATAACGCGACCCGCATACGTTATTTATCACCGAGTTTAATCGAAAATGACAAAGTCGAATAACAATTTCATGAACTCGATGACGCTCTTTACATTGTCGGAAAATATTTATATGTATATTTTCAGCGCATCGAACCGGGCAAAATTTCTTCGCCTACTGGAACAGCTAAAATGGTATTCGTCTTCTTTGGGATCTAGCGATGTAATGGATGCGATTCGGTCCGCGGTGTGATGCTTTTTTGCCTGTACTAACGTAAAAGTCTTTCATTCATACTCGATCATTTTACTTACTAAGTGGAGTAACTAGGAGTGGCGCAGTCAATGTAAAGCCGGTAGCATGTAGTTTTACCTTTTTTTCATAACAGCTCTGTGGTAGCCTTCTGTGAATTCGTGTAGGATGACGAATCGAATCGCACATTTTGTAACGTTTGCTTCCTTTATATCACTGTTTCTGGAAACAAAAAGCAAACAAATCGCTCTGGTGTTTTTTTCGTCCAGTAATTTGTAAATCCAGCTACGCGAACGTCTGTATATTTTGTTTTCCTTCAAAAAGTTGTTATGGTTTTGAAAATAATTTAAACAGCGACATTGTTTTACTCTCAGTCAGCGCTCGTGGGCGCCGACTTTTCATTTCCCTAAATGTAATGTACCTACAGTGAGCTTTAGAATGTGGGTTAGGGTCGAACAAAATTGTCAAAATAACATTACTTTCAACATTTTCAACGTAATGGATTTTTTTTTTCTCTCTGAAGGTGAAAAAAAGGTGCGTAAATATGTTCAGTCCAAAAATTTGAGAGTTCTAGGTTGTATGATAATCCTCCGTTGGATCAAACAGCAGAGAATCAGAAAACTTGATGTATCTCAGATGTTGACTTATTAACAGTAGTTCTCATTTTATTTTCTCCGCAAAAGGATATTGTCTATTTTTTATGAAAAAATGTTTTTATCTTTGGATATTTTTGTTGGCGGGTATTCCGCTGAGCATATTTTTACTGTTGGCAACCGGTCTCACTCCCGTGTATATAAAATTGCTCAACCCTCTCAACGCCCTCTGATTTTTCCTCTGTTTTCGTTCTTCCAACCTAATTCTAATATTTACTGCTTTCCATTCAGTATATTCTCTTGATTTTTGTCTGGTTTCCCGCTAATTTTCTTTAAATTGTAATTCCAACACCTTGCCTTTCTAGCTTATTCCTGTTCCTTTCTCTTTATATTCTTCGAACTCTTGTTTCCTCTTCGGAAAGTCCGATTTCTCGAAATTTCTTTGCAATCGACAAGGGCGAAAGTGTTCGGCGGGATGTTTGTCATTCCGTCGTAGATACTTTTAAGTGTGAAATCAGAAATAGAATTTGCTGTTTTACCTGATTGTTCATTTTCGGCCAATTGGCCCACCGGAGGTTCGATTAAGGCCTTTGAATTTTCGACGTTTTTCGCATCTCTCGATCGAAAAGTTGCTGAACAAATCTATTAAGTTTCAAGATCACAGCCAGAACCGCCCTCACACACTCCCAACGCTTAACTATTAATTTTTGTTTTCCAATTCGATTATTCGCCGTTCATTTCGTAGCGCTCGCGAAAATTGGCGTTGTGATGTTCTATATCCAGTGTTCTCTTACTGGCATCCCAGTTTCGATTTTCCTGTCGGTGTTCATTTTCCGGTCTAGTTTGTTGTTCCAAGAATGCCATAAAAATGTTTTTTTCAAGTCGATGTCCAAAGCGATTGAAATATAACATAGGATTTCCTGGAAGAAAGTATTCAATTTTCCTTTAAAATGTCTTACAAATAAAGTTTCGCAAGAAGTGATCTTCTTTACTCTATGTTCGGATTCACTGAATTCATTTTTACATCCTTACGCCAAAGAAATCGTAGGGGGTTAATACAGAAGAATTGAGGTCAAAAGCGACAGTAAATCTATTATAAGGTTTCCTCAGTTGTCAAGTTTATTTCTGAATTCATTTGAGCTGTAGCTCCTACCCAAAAGGTTCAACGGGGGCTACAACTAAAATATTGAAAGGTGAATATGTGGGGTCAGGTTTCAGTTCAAGTTGCCAGCCCTGGTGATTTGTAACCGTCTGAATAAAGTGGTGTCTTTTCTGGCGATTTCAGTAGAATCTGAGGATTTTCTGGTCATTTAAGAAAAAATTTGTCTGTTTTCTGGCGATTTCATTTTCAAATGTTAGGTACCTGATTAAAAATTAAGACCACATTTTCAAACAAATTCAGCGATTTTTTATTTTTTTTATTATTTTTTTTTTTTTTTGTGAAAATTGATTCATGTACTGCCGTTTCTCTACAATTGGCTCTCCAGTCCGGTTGATTTTTTTTTTCAAATTTATTTAACAGGACTCTTACTGCCCGAGGGGCTATGTTCCCATCAGTGGGTATGCTAATAATTATAAGATTTTGTGCAGTTCTGTTCTATTGATGAAGTATAATAGATTTCAAATGTTATCTAGTTTGAATGTGTCTGATCGCGACGGAAGTTCATGTGGTTGATACTGGGCGCAAACCTGTATGATGTGGTGAACTGTGAGTGTTACATTGCAAAGGAAGCTGCCGCAATAGTACTTATTCGTGGGTGGTGCGAGTGTGTCCAAGTAGGATTCGGTTGACTGCTGTTTCCAGTTTGCGTGTATTACATGCTTTATTAATTATCTTCATCTAGTCGTGTATACTTTGCTTCATATACTGCCAAGTTTGCCAGTAGTGCTACTCCATTCCTCTTGCCAGTCTGTGAGTAGGAGAAGACATAGATGAGCTTTTAGGTCTGGTGGATTGATTAACGGCTGGCGCGTTGTTGTGGTGGTTTAGGACGCTCTGTCGGTGATATCGTGGGCTGTAATACCACGATAGCTAGGGATTCACATAAATGTGATTTCATTGGATCGCCTAAGGTGATGAATAGTGACCAGGACTTGTGATGTTGTGGCTTCTTGTTCGGTGCATTGTTTTGCTTTCAGTGTACGTAAGGCAACTTAGGAGTCGGACAAGAGGATCAATTTAGAGCAAGTTTCTGTAGGCCAGTGGAGGAAGTATTGATAAATTGCTGCCATATCTGTTGTGTTGGTACTCGTAGTTATAATAGTGGGAAGCTGAAATACTAAGAGCACAGTGTCAATTAAATAGATTCCCGTGGTTCGGTCGGGTGATTTGGATCCGTCGGTAAAGCAGCGAACGTGATCTGCAAACTGGTTCAGGATCGTGTCGAATTCTCGTTGTATGGTTTCGTTTGACTCCGTTTTAAAGTTAGGATGCGTAAAATTCCTAAAAGGATATGGATGGGATTGGTTTCCCACGGAGGACTATAAATGGAGAGCCTGGTTGATTTTAGAATTATGTTTGATAATAAAGATATTATGGCGAAATAATTACCGGTTTGAGTGGAGTTATAGAAAATTTCAAGAATTATACCATTATTTCTATAGTATTACAGAACCCCCCCCCCCCCAAAAAAAAAAAACCACAAAAAAACTGGTGATTTTGTGGGGATTCTTTATTCCTCGGTATTTTCGAAGATTTGGTGATACATATTTAGCAGACTTGCGTTGAAAACCTTATTTCAGCTCGCTCCTTGTTGAAATGATCTGAAAAATAAAACTCAACGACTGAGGAAATCCCGTGCTTGACATTATTGATATCCACTTTCACAACATCGCCTATGGAGCCTTCTTGTCAGTGGTTATAGCTAAAATGATCTCAGAAACAAAGAAGGCTACGTTCGAACTCCTGTAGTCGATATTTCAAGAGTTTTAAACTTATCCGAATGGTTAAAAGAACTTAGGATAAGTCTGAAAGAAATTCGAAAAGTCCAGTCAACCTTAGAGAATGGCGTCAACAAAATTATTTTATTACTGCGTCGAATCTTAACGAGTTTGGGAGAGGTGAGACTGTACTCTTGAATGTATGTCTGAAAGAATCTCAAAAATGACTTGCTAAATTGAAGAGTCTTCAGCAAGTTTCCGCAACCAGATAGACTACTCATTTTTGAAAGGAAAATACGAAATTCGACATTTTATCCGTATAAAATGCTGTAGTAAAATAAAATCAAAACAGAATCTGTGGTATCTCGGATGATAAGAAATCATAATTTTCATACTGAATCGAAATTTCGATATGACAGCACCGAGAGTAGATATTATGTCAGGGAACGAAAAGAAAATGATCCGTTCGAATCACGATTCCTTTACTATCGTATTTGTCATCGTCAATATTATCAGATGTTTCATTCTACTACATGCGCTTGTGAATGCTCGTCAAGCATCAGAAATATAATTGTTTCGTTCACCATATTTTATCTCATTTCGTGTAAACGAATGAAAAAAGGAATTTAAAAAATCTATAGTGTAGTCTATCGTGTGAAAGAGCCAATTTTCTAACGAAGCTATACTCAGTCAATAAATTGATTATTTTCAGTTAACCAATTATTTAGATTATTTAATTATTTCTGGTTAGCCGGATGTTTGTGATTAATCTTTAATACTATATTTGATCGACTGCATTCTATTAATATCGATTACTTTTGATTGATCGGTTGCTTTAGATCTGTTAACTGTTTTCCATTCATTGAGAATAACTTACTGGTAATGTACCCTTTCAAATTTCAGTTATGTTATTCGTATGTAAAAATTAATAATAATAATACCTTCATTTCCTTCGAAATGTCGGTACAAATAATAATAATACAACTGACGGGAATATATCTTTCATATCTACACCGCAGTATAATTTAGCTAACGCATTCATAGCGAAATGTATACAAATTGTCTGTACTGAAAATGCGTAATCAGGTTGCCATGTAAAACATACACTAGGGTACCTCTTATTCAGTGTTGGTGACAATTTTTTCGAATTTTTTCGTTGACCCCCTTTTCAAACGATTTCAATAGAATACAAGAAAATTTGTTCAGTTTCAGCTCGATCAGATGAGGGGAACAGGTGCCACATGCCCTTTTATTTATTGGAGTTTTTACAGTTTTCAGTAAGCTATGGCATTCTAATGAAGCATAAAATAGTTTGATTCCGCAGTCTGGTTCAAATGCTCGGTAGTAGGGGTATAACTCCAAAAATAGAAAAGAAGTGAAAAAATAAAATTCAAAATAGTAATTGATTTATACGTAGGTTTCTGAGTTGCCGAATTTAATTTTGTAGGTAGTTTTTACATCTGTCTCTTCGCCTTCTTGAAGTGCTTTCAACGGAAGTTACTATGAAATATTGTGAATTTTTTCAAGATGGTTCTCCATGCATAGTGTTTCAGGGTCACTAAATTCGGGTCTGGGAACGATTTCGTGTCCAACTATTAGGTGTTACTAGAGTGCGGTCGTAACCGAATAACAATTTATTTTCTTATAACGTATCCTATTTACTATTCAAGAACCTCAAAAAAATTATCACCTGATTTTGAACTCCTCCTAGTGGCACCAGATAAAGTCGGCTCCTGTAATATCCTAAAAATCGAATTCATAAACCTCGCAAACCTGTAAATCACTCGTATTTTGAATTTAATTTTCTTTCTCTCCTACTCCTCTTTTGGACTCTTCTCCCGGAGCCATTGATAGGTATGTATAGAAGAGTCAAAATATTTTATATTTTATTAGCAACACGTAGCTGACTGAAATCTGAAATTCATGAAAATAAATTTTCGACACTAGTGAAAAGGCTTAGAAAAAAATGTTTGGTTTAACATGTCAAAATTACAAATTTCCCGTAAGAAGAAATGTTGGCTTGTATCATGTGTTCCCCTAATCTCATTGAGCTGAGACCTTGCAGGAATTTTTTTCTATTTTATTAAAATTGATTTCGGAGAGGACCCCATAAAAATTCCGATATTCAAAACTAACGGCTACCTTGTGTACACTTGACATTTTTTTTTCTAATTAAAATCTTGTAATGACTGATTCTGGGAAAGGATTTGAAAGTAAAAACATATAGTATACCTCGTGATTTAAAAAAAAAATCTGTAATTTCTGAGCTACACGTTTAGAAAGTTGTATTACGTTAAATGAGATGAACTAAACCACCACCAAGACGCTCATTAGGCTGGTTTTGCACATTTTATGCTCTAATTAGTGCTGTTGAATTTCATGAAATTGATGTTTTCGAAGTTTTCATTAAAATAGTTCCTGAAATTTCAAAGTAAATTTCGAATTTGAAATTTATTTGCCAATTGACGATAGTTAATCGGTAATTATTATCGAATAATTTAATTCTTTTTGGCAGCATTTTTGTCAACAGTTGTCGCTGTAGAAATGACAAATAAATTTGCAAATTTCACTTTTAAATTTAAATCCATGAAATTATTGTTTCATAATAAATTTCATTTCATTAATTATTTCGCTGTGAAATTTTTCATTCTTACAACACTAGCTCTAATGTGAGGGTCACCCATTTAGGATAGCGGATAACACCCTCTCCTCTCAAGCCGAAAGAATGCCATAATGTGGTACCGACAGGAGACACTTGTAGGTGAGTAAAAGAAAGAAAGAAAAAAAAACAACCCTAAGCTTTCATGTTGTTACTGTAAGTGGCGTTAGGTAGCTCTGTATTCTGCATGTTGTCAAGATGAGTCGTCTACTGTGACCCAGCTGTAGGGGTCACTCACTTGAGACATGAAGAAGTATAAATTCGGGAATTTAGTACCATGAGCTTTTCTCTTTCCATGAAACGCCCAGAAAAGTTCCCCCCGCGCCCACAGTTGGGTCGAGAATAATAACTGATTCTTTGAAGACAAAAAATCAGCTAATAAGCTAGAATACAGACAATACGATGAAATAATTTCCATCAGTGGTCGTTGATTCAGATCTATACATACAGTTCTCCGCACTTCTTGAGGCGCACCCCTTCCCCCCCCCCCCCACACACACACCGAGTCGTCATGCGGATGCAAAAATATGTACTACGATTATTCTGAAACCAGGAGTGTGCGACTCGTCAGCTTTCGAAATTTCATCGAAGGGTTGATGATTCTTGCTTGGAATTCTCTAACGAGGTCTGAGCATGACATGTAGTGCCGCGCACAACTGCACAAGGAACAAGACTTGTATGGTGCCAATGCCGGTGGCCGCGACGACCCAGTGAATCCTTTAAAAATATAACCGTTCGGTTCGTTATTTTTCACCTCCCGGGGCTTTGCCGCCGTTTCCCGCCATCCCGATGTACTCGAAAATGGCAATTATTGAAAAATATTTACGCCGGCACCGCGTATAATTTATAATACTTTACTGCTTTCATTGTTGCCTGCGATAAATGTACACGGTAGCGCACATCTACGAGTATAATATATGTAATGTACGTATACGTAGCTCTTTTTCGGCTCTACACGCATTTGCCCGTTTCTTGGCTCGTGTATGCAATAAATAAGAGTTCGATAAACATTAGTAAATTTTCGATGGTTTTCGAATTTTCTACGCAGATATATATTTTTTCCTTCTCGCGAAGCGTATAAACGCTATCTGTACTCTGTATAGCTGTCATATACCTCCCTCACAAGTTGAGATTAATGACTTTTGAGAACGCTGGACGTTCCTGTACAGCAGCGCACACAAGTCGCGATTTCTCGTATGTACACACATTTACATGCTTCCACTGCTTTTCGCTTCCTCTCTTCCATATTGATACATTCCGGTGAGCTGCCATCGCCTCGAAGTTTTTGCGAATTTTCGAAACTTCATCGAAGAAACAGAAACGATGCGAAACCTGAACCGAATATATCTAGCCATCTGTTCTCACTCGGTTGCGGTTACACGAGCTTTTTTCTTTGTTCTTCCTCAGCATCCAAAATACTGTATGGTTGGCGTGTACATACGGTATGTACGAGTATACAAACGCAGCCTTCGAGTCGGCGAGCAAAAGTTTCTTTAAACAATTTTTAATAACAAGGAAATTGCGACGCGATGATGGTTTTTCAAATCACGTTGTCTGCGTTGTCGCAGACGGAATCGTTCTCGCGAGCTCGAGTGAGCCACTCAGCTCGGAACGTTTTAATTTGGAACGACACGGCGTCAGCTCCGCCACCCCGCTCCGGTTATTGACGAAGCTCCCCCCTTTCTCTCTCTCTCTCTCTCTCTCGCTATTAATATTCGAAGTTTCCGATTCGAGATAGATCGATTTGAGCGCAACGGTCTTGAAGAGTAAGAGACCGCTTATCCATCAAGTTGAGCGAATAATTTCAGATTTTACACGGCGTGTTTAATGAAGCCACTTGTACGAACAAAAAATCGAATTAACGACCCTGTCACAGCTCTCTCGGTAACAGGGCGAACCGAATTATTCGAACGACCAAGAAAGCTAAACACCGTGCGAAGCCCTAACGATAGAAAATAGTAATTAAATTCAGCCATGCCATGCACCTTCATTCGCATAATTTTCCAATATCCGGTAACCCAATTTACCTTCTAATATAACTTTGGCGAATTTCTTCCCGACGCTTTTTCTTTTTTCCGGTTTCCTCTTCTATGTTTGCTGTGCACATGTATATATACTTCATTCCCTTATCCCATGTATGAAAAAATTGATGTAAGGAAAGTTTCTGCAACAGAAAACAGATTTACTATATACGGATGAAAACCATTACAAAACGAAATTAAATTTCGGACCCAATATGTAATAGAAAAAAGATGGAGAAAAGGAGGGAGGAAAATTTTCTTAGACGAATGAATTTTCGGCACAGAATATATACGTATATGCAATAAGCAGACAAGACAGGACGGGCAAATTTAATCTTACTGGTAGATTTACATACACGAGATAATCTCGAGCAAAGGCAAAAGAAAAAAACGTTATTGTTGAGGCGAAGCGCAAGCAGGCGTTCTCAAAGTTGCAGCTCTAATATGAAAACATGGTACGGCACCCGTAACAATCGATAAGGGTAACTTATTATTATTTCTTTCTTTTCTTTTCTTTTTGTACCCTGAAGTACGAATAAACTTTTTTTGTCCTTTCTTGAAAAGTGCGTAATTCGATTTTTGGATACAATTAGCGAACAGGGGTCTGAATTAGGCCAGTAGTCGGAGCTGGAATGGAACGCCAACAAAGCGAAATAAAGTTTTAATTTTCGGTAATTTAAAGCGATGGTCTTGTATTAGCGGAAGAAACGCGCAAGATTTTTTAAAACTGAAGGAAAACTTGATAAATTAAAATTGAGCAGAGAAAGAGCCGGCAAACAAAAGAATTACGAAACATTTGCATAGCGGCGAGAAACTAACAAAAAAATATTTAAATGTTACCAACCTGAGAAATAATTTGGATACGCAGTTGGAACAGCCATCGAGTTGAACTTCTCCAAGAGATAAATGCTTTTCTTGTTTCTTTCCTCAGGACAGGAAAAGGAATCTGAAAACTAAAGTCGTTGAACAGCTGCTCTGCTACCAAGGGAAGAGCGGGACCAGAAAGGCCAACAGAAAAATCAGTTTTTCCAGAACACTCTCGTAACATTCGCCGGCCAATACCTGGGGGCGGAGTAAGATCGGAAACGCCACGAGAAAATCAGTAAATCGGTGATTGCAGTTCACCCCGCAGGAATCGCTGGTCAATTCCCTTTCACCCACATCGAGGAGGTTGAGAAATGTAACATTTTCATCGTATTCTTGCCTTTATTTTCATTCTTTTTTCTTTCTATAAATTTATAGTTTATAATCGTCAGGAGAGCACGGAGTAAATTGGAAAATTTACTGGAAATTTCAGTTTTTTCCCCCGAAAACTAACGATATGTTAGTTGTGATTATTAACTCTGCGTGGACATTTTTGAGAAAAACATTATCTGCGTTTCCCGAATGAGAACTTAGATACGGAGAACTAAAATGTTTGTAATGCCATTTCTATTCCATTGAGAATGATCGAGGGTCGAAACTCAAAATATTTTCCCATAAAAAGAAGATTCGATACTTTTCTCTAATTGAGCTCGAATTTTCAGAATCTAATCTTTACATCAACTGAAACTAATAATCAGTCCGGCTCTGCTACCTTATACTTAGAATTGAAAAGTTGAGAAACTAATGGTGGCTCTGTGCAACCGCGAATAGAAGAAGATCCTATGGGGAGAGAGCTAGGTTATAATTTTTTGAATTAAACAATCAACCATCATAAGTAGAACAGTAATTCCGAATGGTGCGAGTGAAATAATTTTGAGAATTTCATCGATTTGTGCAATAATAATGGAAATAATTCTGGTTTGAAGAAGGTGGAAGATGTACTATATTTCCTTAAGATTTTTTCAGACATTTCGTACTCCTCAAAACGTTTTTAGTCTTTTTCAAAGCTGTTTTTAAAAGCTTTTTCAAACTTGTTGTAGATTATTATTCCACGCTCTACAAAGACTTTATTTTCTGATTCTTCCAGACGTTTACAATACGCTTTAATACTCGCTACGAGAAACAATGCAAATGACTAAATACTAGCGTTTTTCTTGGAGGGGGGGGGGGGCTTATATCTTTATACTTCTTCAAGATTCTGTCAGACATAGGTATTTTACTCTTCGAGACTCTTTCAAAATTGTTTAGGATTACCTACAAAGCTTTTTCAGATTTGTTTCTTATTCTACGCTCCAGTAAGAGTTTTCCAAACTCTTCCAGACTTTTACAACACCCTTTGATCGCAATAAAAGTGGCCAAGTTGAAATTTTCTCCTGTCTCGGAAGGATTTACACCATTATGATTCTTTAAGTTTCAGATATTGTACTCTTCAACACTTTTCAAGAAATGTTCGAAACTATCACTAAAGCTCTTTGTGACTGTTCAAGATTATTATTCGCCACTCTATAAAGATTTTTTCAAACTTATACTAAATCTTTTAAGATTCGCTGAAGTTTCAAGAAATTTCTTCACACGAATTTAAGACTTTTTAGGTTTCTTCCAGGCACGAGAACATGATGTGTGAAAGTCATAAACAAGATTACAAAAAACTTCAAGTTTCTCAAGTAGTATTAAACTCGCTTCAGTGAGTTTTGAAAAGTATTGAACAAGGCTGGAAGAGTCTCCGATGGGTCAGTGAAGCGTAGAATGGACTCAAGAAGTTGCAGTCTTGTCTTGAAGAATCGTGCAAAGTCTTCTGGAATCTAAAGAAAGCTTGGAAAATCCTTAATGGGTTTCGAAGGGTTTTAAACTCGTTCAGATGATATCCAAAGAGTCTCGAATAAGTATGATAGAGTCTTAGAAAACCTTAATGAAGTCTAGAATAGTCTTTAAAAGTCTCCTCATCGAGACTCTAAAATGCCTATGTTCAAAAGAATATTTGCTGGCAACTTTCTTTTTTAAAAAGGAAAAAAATTAAGCAGGTACTTGAAACAAAATTTTCAAAAATTGTCAAATTCTGAACCACCCTCATAGACATCTTGTTACTTTTCCTGTGGTGAGCGTTATAAATTAAAGACCACAACAACGAAGTAAAAGTATAAAAACGTATTTGGACTTAATTGTAAGGTGATCCAGAATTATTTTAAAATTACATATTTCGGGTTTCCGCTTCAAAGGTTTTACGAGGTCAGGAATTTTCAACCTTCGGGTCACGGCTTGAAAGTGAATTGGAATAGTATCCGACAAAAATCATTGATGTGACTCAGAAAAATTCATGAAAGTGTATCCACTTTTCACTGAAAATTATTAACTTCCAGTATTACTGAACTGAAATTCTGTAAAATACAAAATTAATACCTACTACATATATATGTTACGCCGAATTCATCAAATTGCCAATTTCATAAAATCGGCAACAAAATTTGCCGAATTTGTAAAATCGGCAGGTTCTGCTGATTTTATGAAATAAGCAGTACATTTTTGCCGAATTTATAAAATCGGCAGATATATTATCTCGAGCGAGCCAGAATTAATTGCTAGATAGGTATAGACTTATAATTAAACTATGAATACTAGATTCTAATTGTATGGAAAAATAATTTGCACGCGGTCAAATGAACTAAAAATTTAAAAGAAATAATTAGTCGCAATATTCAATTAAAAATACACCTAAAGTAAAAAAATTAAAATTTATTATTATCTTCACATGTCCGTACGCACAACTTCCGCCTCTTTTTCACAGGTCCATTTATCTTGATACATAACTCAAAATCACAGTTATAAGAAATAATAACTTCACTGCACTGTTTGCAAACAAATACTGAAGAGCATTTTTGATGGGTACAGATGAAGTTTATGTCTCACTTTATTAGTAAAGAAGGCACGATTTAACAAGTCAATGGCATTATTCGAATTACGAATAGAACTCGTCTTCATTTTATCTTATCATAAATTTTGCTTTTTCGTAAACACGTGAAAATTCTGACCTCATCCGTCGGGTACACTCATCAGCAGCAATCACTTACTACCGATTTTGTAAAATCGGCAGACACTCGCCTATTTTATAAATTCAGCAAAAAATCCCGCTGATTTTATAAATTCGGCAACAACTGCTCTTGCGTTACTGATTTTATAAAATCAACAAAATATCTGCCGATTTCCGGCAATTTTATGAATTCCGCGTAACATATATACCTGTTGCTTAGTAATAAATTTTTACGAAGCCTTAACATATCGGAACTCGTCTTGAAGAGTTACTATAACTTCTTAGATCTTACGAACTTTTGATTGGTCTGACCTCTTATCTTACAATCTCAATACAGAGTAGTAGAGAGTCTCGAAGGGTGTTTTAATGTGAACGCTGGACTGGAAGAACTTTGATTCCTTGATGATAAGCCGAGAAATCATTTGAAGTTTCCTTATGAACAATCTCTGACAAGCAAATGCCCGAATTCTGAAGCTCGCTACACTAACGTCGGTTATTCACTCAGTTTGTCAACAATCGCCGACCAGCCGATGTGATCGATCTGGCATTACTTAGTGTAGTACTGTATAGTCTCATGTCTTAAGGAGACCCATATATAGTGTGTAACTCGATCCTTGAGAGTCGTAGCTCAGTCACGAGGTGTGTGTGAACATAGTTTGACACAGCAAATTGATGGAGTCTTAATGAATTCTAACACAGTCTTGTGGGTCTTGACTCAAAATTAAGAAGTCTCAACAGATTTTTATAATCTTATCGAGTTCCTGAAAAGTTGACCGAAGTAACGAGCGAATATTTTATGACTTTTTAGCAAATATAATAAAAAAGAAAAAGTGTAAAGAGAGGTTCTAGAACCCTTAGCCCTTCTCCACTGATACGACCCTGGCCAGTTGTGAGTCCGATCACTTGGAAACTTAATTTCAGTCTTCAATTACTCCCATACAGGTACGTATCACTGAGAATTTTCGTAACCTTGAATGCTATCACCAGGAACGTAGAGTATTGATAAGTTTGAATCAGAATTAAAAACTTGCTCATTTTGTACGAAAATACGAAAAACTTTTCTCCATTGAACACCTGAAATTTTATCGTCATTATGTGGGTCTCATTCATGCGGTTCCGAGTCGACTTTCTAAATACGTATTTCTTCTGTCACGTATTTTCAGTTTCCTGTACGGTGGAACTTAATTTATTTTTAATGATAAATAAGAAACGAAGGCGTTTTTCGTGAGAAAATTTTCCTTAACCTACTACCTACAACCGAATGTATAACCAACATTTTATTCCAACATGTAATTCGAGGCGTGCGCGTATATTAGACAGATTATTCTTTTTCTTCGTCTGTTTCTTTTTTTTCTTCGCCCTACAAAATCGGCACTTTAAATGCAGTCGACTTTTCCGAACAAAATAGACCGATTTTTTTTCTTCGGTATGATTTTTCCCCTAAAACAGATAGCGTTAAAGGCAATATAGCTTAGTCGTATCAGTCGTTGAAGTTGATTTATCTGTGCGTGCAAGTGACGGCTCGACATATCCTCCCGTATTTAAGTTTGATTCATTATATCGCCCGACTCTTTATGTAATACCCTTTCTATGCGTACCCTGCTACTTATTTATCCTCACATTCCATTCGATTGCGAGAACCGTTAAATTCGCTTTTTATGCGCGATTACGCGATCGAATTTTTATCGAAGCTACGAATTTTTCCTCGTTGAATTTCTTCTCCACGTAAGACACCAGTAGGAAGTGGATATCGTCGTTTTATTGGTAAAACTATCCGATAGTCCCATCCTAACGAATGCGTATTGGTCTGGATCTGCGGATAACCTGAAAGGATGCAGAAATGGAATTGCAGATATGGATACTGAAATTCGAGTAATTCGGCAGAATACTTAAACTTTCGGTATTTTGTCGATTCGTATTTAAGTGATCGCTTACTGATAAACGCATGTATTTGAATGTGGGTTACATTTCTAAACCTAGAGCATCTGATCAACTATGTTCATAATTCTCCAATTTCCCCGATGGAACACCCACTGCTTTCCTGACAACAGCAACCTGTCAAGAGCGAAGTAGGTGGACAGAAACTTGACTGACCACCAATGAGTTTTAATGTCATCAAAATCCTGGAATATTCTGTATAAGGTTTTTAACTTCTATTACAAAAAAAAAATAAAATAATTGTACAAAGCCGAATGTGGATTTGAAGATCATCGTTTCTGTAATTGTATCTAGTTGAAGGCTCCTCCCTTGCCTCTAAATACATCTGAAAAAACTCAAAATTCTGGTTTCTATCCGACTTCTAATGTGATCTGTATATCCTTCACTATCATACTATATGAATAAATCATATTCATGGTGGAATCGAGCCACGGAGCGGCCAGAAGAAGAACACTGAGTGCATAGTGCCGAGCAAAGGGCTTTGTGCGTGTTCTAAAATCGGTGCTACTAGCGTATGCGATCTACCGTGGTTTTGTGATCTGCAATGGTGAGCGCATACCACAGGTACGCAATCTACAACTGCATATGCTCTATGTCTGTAAGCCTTTAGCATTATCTGTGCATAACGCCGGTGCCCTCAGGTCTCTGACGCGATACTCCAAAGGGTGGATTCCAGGGCTTGGAGTGAGGTGTTGCGAAGGTAAATTGGGCATGTGTGCATCGCCATACACCTTAAGAAGATTAACAACAAGACCTAATAAAAAAAAAGGTAGAATATGAGATGTTTTTCATGGTTTACTGAGTTCCGAGAATAGAGGGGACATAAATTACCCCTGGATCTATTTCTCCATTATCGTGCCTTCTGATTCTTATATAAGGGGTCCGAATGTCGACCACCTTTTTAAAAGTCGTCACCAAATTCGAACCGTTTGGGTTAGAAACTTCCAAAATGGCTTGGCTTCTGGTTTAGGTACCCAAATGGTTGGGGCCCAAAATTAATTTTTTATACTTTTTATGATTTTTTTTAGCGAAGGAACCCAAGATTTGAATTTCAAAATTTGGTTCCCTAACAGAGCAGTGCACGATACGAGTATATACCGTATTTCTCCGCATATAAAACGCACCTGTTTTCCAATTTTAGCAAGTTCAAAACCTCACAGCGTGTTATATGCAAGAGCGTGTTACGTGCGAGTGAAATACTATTTTTTTTTCTTTACATGAAATGACTAGTACGTACTTGTAATACGACTGCTATCAGTATGATATGAATTCAGTGTAGTTATAGATTTCCCGTAGTACTGTTTAGTGTTTGTTGATGTGCGTTTCACAATGTCTGACTCTGTGCCACAAATTCAGAGGCGATTATCGTACAGTATGAAAATGAAAAGGAAGGTAATTTTATATGCTGAAGAGAATACGAACAGAGGGGCAGGACGTCACTTCGGTATTGATGAATGCACCATTCGACAGTGGAGAAAGCAGCGCGACAGAATTTTTGCCAGTACATCCAGCAAGAAAACTTTTCGAGGCGCCAAATCAGGTATTTACGTCGAAGTAGAGAAGATTCTAGTCGAATACGTGAAAGAAAGGCGTGCCCAAGGACTAACAGTAACCAGAAAAAATCTGAAAAAGGAAGCTTTGCAAGAAGCAGAAAACCAAAACGTTACAGGCTTCAAAGCGTCGGAAGGCTGGTGCAGCAGGTTCATGGCAAGACATGGTTTTTCGATTCGTCGCCGAACGTCGGTCTGCCAAAAGCTACCCCCTCACTACGAGCAAAAACTCGTCGAATATCAGAGGTATGTCATTCAGTTACGCAGAAAAATGGACTACGCCCTCTCGAACATGGGCAATGCTGATGAGACTCCTGTATATTTTGATATGACGCGTAGTACAACCATAGCTGAAAAGGGAGCGAGAGATGTGAAAATCCTTTCTACTGGTCATGAAAAACTACGCGTAACCGTAATGCTGAGCGTGACAGCAGATGGACACAAATTACCACCGTTCTTGATTTTGAAAAGGAAAACTAGGCCGAAAGAACAATTCCCAAATGATGTCATAGTACGGGCGCAAGAAAAAGGATGGATGACCGAGGAGCTGATGTTGGAGTGGGTGCAACTTGTGTGGAATAGGCGCCCTGGCTTCTCTCGAAAGGCTCCAAGTATGTTAGTACTGGATGCATTCAGAGCGCATTTAACTGACACTGTGAAAGACTCATTGCTGAAGACGAATAGCAACCTTGTTGTTATACCAGGTGGTATGACCGGCGTACTACAACCGCTGGATGTATCAATCAACAAACCATTTAAAACGTACTTGAAAGAAGAGTACGATGACTGGTTCTCTCGTTCAGACTTACCTGTTACAGCTTCAGGGAATATAAAAAAAGCATCAGCAGCAGAAATTGCACGGTGGGTGTCGTCAGCCTGGGCAAAGGTATCGCCTGAAATAGTGCGCAAATCATTCAAGAAATGTTGCATTTCTAATTCAATGGATGGTTCTGAGGACGATCTTCTATGGGAAGCAGAAGATGATTCGTCGTCATCTGAGAGTGCGCATAACAGTTCAGAAGAAGACTCCAGTGAAGAGGAAGAGGACGATGATTAAATAGAATCCGAATGTTTTGTTCAATGTACATACTGCGTGTTATATGCGCGTGAAATAAATATTCTGAAATGGGTCTCTCAAATCTTGGGTGCGTGTTATATGACGGTGCGTTTTATATGCGGAGAAATACGGTACTCATGTGGTATTCGGTATCGTATCGCTTAAAACGATACCGAATAGTATCTGCCGATACCGAGTATACTCGGTATTGTAGCGACAGGTAGTCGTTTTCGTGATATGGTATCGACGATAACAAGTATCACTGATAAGGCATCACTACTGCACCACCTAAAATACAGCGCTAATCATAAAACGATTCCTGACCGAGTATTACTCGGTATCGTATCGGTGATACCGACTACAACTACCGACTACCTAGTCGGTAGTCGCTCTCCAACGATACGATACCCGAGTACCGATATCGGTATCGTACACTGCTCTGGTCCCTAATTCCGAGATTCCGACCACCTGTAAAATAGGCAAAAATTTGGGTCCCTAATTCCGACCACCTGTACAATTGAGAAGAAAACAATCACCCTATTACCTCATAGAAATAATTTTTTTATTTTAGACATTTAGACAGTAAGTACACCCCAAACAATTTGGATGCTTTTAAAAACCCTGCTTCATTTTTCAGCACGCATCGAACCGCAGCAAGTATCACTTCTTTGCTCCATGTCGATCTTTTTGGCTCAGGTCTCGGCGTTTCTAGAAGAAATCCTCATAAAAATTATCAACAATATATCATAACAGCAGGTGGTCGGATTTAGAGCACCCTCCAACAAAAACTTTGGTCAAAAATTCTTTATACTTACTGGGATAAATTTGTAGAACCGATTATATCATTTGATAGAGAATTATTTCCTCTTTTGAAATACGTGATTCAAAACATTTGAAATCAAACACATTCCTTCCACGATCACAAAACACCAAGGGCGCTAATAAGGTTGGCGACTTCAATTTTCACATTTTTTTATTTTCTCAACGAGTTTTGGCTTTAGGGATGTCGGGTTGGTCTCATTATGCTTTTCTGTGGAAAAGGAATATGAAAAAAAAAAAATTTCCGCTATATTGCGCCATTAGCCGACGAAATAGGTGGGTGGTCGGATTTACAGCACTGGTCGATATTTGGTCACCTTACCCTTACATTTGTTTTTTTATATTTTCCTACCTTTCTCGTCCCTTTCATCCCTCGAATGCTATCAAATCCTCGAAAAATTCTACAAAAACAAACCGAAAACAAGTTCTTTCTATGAGGCACTACTCAAATACATAGTACTTGAAAGGGTTATTTTGAACCTTTGTGATGCAGTTCCAATCCTAATGTATTTGAAGAAAGATTGTAAGGAAGCTTTTCCTATGTATTGCAAGCCTTTTGTAGATTCAGTTTGACTATCATTTTGCCATATTAAATATCCGAGAGAAAACTGTAAATAAAGCGCGAAACTCCGTGACAATTGTTCTCCAGTAGCGAAGAAAGTAATGCAGTTTGACTCCAGGAATTCTCTCGCATACGAGTACATTATTGAACGTTGGACTATTTTAAAAGCATTTTATAGATTGAAAAACAAGAAACAAAGATGAGGCAATTGGCGATATTTGTTGCAAGAAAATTTTTGTGTGTGTACATTCAGCTCCAAAGGTCTGGTTAGGCCTACGGCTGCACGATCTTCGATATTAAAAACGTCAACTCGCAGCGTTTGCTGTACATACCGGGTGTTGCATTTTGAGTGAACTTTCTTCAACGGAGAGAGCGAGCTAATTTGCGTGACGACATCGACTGTTTTACTGCTCTCACTTCTGAAAGAGCCGAGATATGCCTAATAGAAGAAATTAACTACCTTTATTTCACTAAAAGGTGTTCCTCAGCATCGATCGAGAACAGGTGCAACAAGAAGACCTCGCCCAGTAGGGGGTTCCATTCTGGGTCAATTTCCTCTTTCCTTAGCGCAAAGCTTACGTTTTGTATATCCGTCTGTGCGATTAACTGCCTCTCTGTCTATCTGTAATGAATACATTTTTCCATCTTTCTCAAAAACTAAGGGCCAGGTAAATACTGGCGTAGAAGTACTCTGCATAAAATTTGAAATTTTACACTCAAATGATATCTCGGATCTTTTTTGTATCTGCTCTCGAAACATCGTAACTTAAAGAGTTTTAATAACTTTCTCGCTGCTACAACATCAACACTGTCGTCATGGTGACATTGTAGAATATGATCGTGTTTCGCCGAGCTTAGGGAAGAAAAGCAGTGCTACTCACAATTGGACCCACATCAGTACCCCAGTACCGTCCCATTCTAAAAGAATTTTCGACCTCTGTATTCCCACCCATTGAAGACCTCACATGTAAGAAGTCTTGTATCACTCGACTGAATGCGAGAATTTGTACTGTCTATGCGTTTCATCATGGTTCCTTGACGAGAATGCCGCGCTGTGAAAGCAGTAGACTTCCAGTTTGATGCGAGTCCTAGTCACCTCATCGGTTTCTTTTACCGGGTCATTTGATAAATGAGACAACATAAAATGAATAGTTAAGTCTGACCCTACTCATGTAGCAGTATACGAAGAAATCCTTTTCTGCGTTTTTTCTAACTATTGAAAATCTGTTGCATTATACTCAGCCGATACAATATTTTCAAATTGAAAATTGCCACCGACTGAACTACGCTCACTTCGTTATACCGTATGCATATTATACGAATAAGTCGCTTATTTAGATATTCTCGAAACGTTTCTCTTTCCTCGAAATAGCAAGCCGAAATCTTAATTTTTACATCGCCTTAATTTTTATTTTATTCTACTGCTGGAGGAATGAAAAGTACTTTCTTTTTTCTCCTCACCACTTTAATGCCTTTCTGAAACCGTTTATGACTTTTTGCTGCGACTTAATGACTTTTTTTATTACGCAGCATATTGTCAAACCTAATCTCTTGACTTGGGAGACAAAATACATACACACGCTCATTTTGAGCGAGCGGCTGCGTCGTATCATTTTAGGTTCTTTGTTTTCGCTGATCGACGGACGTGTTTATGACACGAATTCAAAGGTTCAAACGAGTCATCACTGAACGCCGGTTTGAGGCGACGATTATCAGGAATGATAATATTATAAGTTTGCATTTTCCATCGACCAAGTAGTAATTTTGTCGGCGTTCGGCGTTGATAGACGCCGCTTCATCGCCGCCGACTTTCGTACGCGTTTCCAAGTTTCGGTTACGATATTATTAAATTACTGTTTTAATTCCAGTGCAATTAAAAGAGACGCGTATCAAGCGCGACGTCTGCGTCTCCTCTCCCAAAAGTAACGATGACGTTAATAGAAAGCAATTCGGATATAATAGCTAATTCAATCAGCATCTCGCGGTTTGAAATTCGGCGAGTAATTTTGCCAAAAGAAAGAATGTAAACTCTGGTCGTCTTAGTACGGCTGGTTAAAGAAAAATTGTGCATTTTATCATGACAGCGTGAAAATTAGTCTGTGAGTGCTGAAACACATAAAACACGAGGATCAGTTTTGAGATTGGATTTTACTCGTCAGATCCTACGGAGTCCACAGTTGTGGGGAAACAGGGATTCAGATTCGGAATTCAGCCTGTAACTAGCCTAGTGTGGCCTAAAATGTGGAGTAGTAAGAATAAAAATTGAAGCGTTTTGAATTATTTGCGAAGAAACTTCACAACTTTTTCGTATCTATCCCAAACTTGCCGTAAGTGAGGAGGGGTGTTCCAAAGAACCCTGTCTACACCTGGGACGTATGGGCGGTTGCCTAAAATGTTTGACACTTTCTTCAGTACGTAGAGACGAATGGCACCGAGTTTTGCGAACAATAATTTGTCCCTGACTCGTTCCCCGACGTCTAGACTTTTGTCACCACTGCTTTTATACCCCGAAGATATCGCTACATGTAATTCTTTTACTCCAGAAGAAGTTTTAGTGGTGGAACTTTGTGAGCTTTCATGGGTGATTCTACGAAAAGCGCCGTTCTTCATGTCACAGACCTGTTTAACTGTGGAACTGACTATATGAAATTATTATTTTAATAATGTGTTAGAATTCATTCATATTTGAAACCTCCAATATCACCCCACGTCCCCAAAATCTATAATAAAATACAAGATCTTCGCGTTTTTTCCATCGGTCTGGATGTCACACGGTCTATTTTTCATCGTGTCTCCCCAAAAAGAGCCGCATGAATCTACTTATTAATTGTTTTCAATAATTAGAATTGATAAGCAGAGTTCAAACTACAAATTCTGAGGTTTCATATTGATACTGAGTGTCCCATGAGGCCGGCTGAGAACAAAATGTCTTTGTCACACAACTTTTTTCTATCGGTCTGACACTTTTTCTGTCTGCTTCCGTGGCAGCACTGATGTTGCTTCGGATATTCACTGTGGGTCCGATGGCTTCAGGCTTCATTCTGACAACATGAACACTATCTTCATGTGAAATTGTGAAACTAAAGTTGATGAAGTAAATTCCACAGCGCAAATCTATCAAAATCTTGAAATTCCCATTTCCCAGTTTTTGTGTTCCAACGGTCTGGTATCTTATCAGATATACCGGAATCATGATCTGAAACGAGGCAAATAGTGTTGGTAAGATATTCACTTCAACGTGAAATATTTGAAATCGCTTAAAATTTATTTTTTATCGGCCGTTAATATTGAAATTTAAATAAAATATCCATATTTCGCCGATGACGCGTTTTC
This sequence comes from Acanthococcus lagerstroemiae, assembly GCA_031841125.1. Classification (NCBI taxonomy): domain Eukaryota; kingdom Metazoa; phylum Arthropoda; class Insecta; order Hemiptera; family Eriococcidae; genus Acanthococcus; species Acanthococcus lagerstroemiae. The sequence goes on from CM063106.1 coordinate 81,494,659, forward strand.
ACGCGCATCATGCGTGTATGAATGGTGGCATATACACGAATGCGAGGGCGCTTAACTGGTTTATCCCTTGCAAGTTACAAATTCAGTAGGATCTAACCTTAATTTTAATTGTACGATGTTGGGAAATTTTGGAGTTGCGGGAATTCGAGTCTTGTTCAGAAGCTAAATTTTTTAAACTTGTTTTTATCTCTGCAATTGTTTGTATAGTATATTTTGTTTTGATGTTTATACCAATGAGTCTTGTTTTTTTATGAAAAAAATGTCACTCCACTTTGGAGTTCCACAGGGGGCTTACACCAAAATGAATTCATAGCTGTACCAAATTTCTTATTATTTGACTACTGAACAATCTAAGTTACAACTATGAATCTATTATTATTATTACAATAAGTACGACTTACTTTCAGTTCCTCTCATAGATACCTATAATGCCCATGAAAATGACTGCAATTTCAAATTGAAACTCGAAAGCTTGTTGTGTAGTCATAACCTTTATTTTTCATGAATATCAATTTAAGAAAGCGGAAAAATATACATAAATTTCTTTTTTCTAGATACTTACTTGTGTTAAATGTAATTATTCATGTGCTTACCTCCATGTTTGACTGGGCGAGGTCAATGGAATTGTTCGATTATGACTAACTTTTCAGGTACCAGATCCAAAGAATTCCATCGATCTGGCTGAGTTTTCAACAGACCGATGGAATTCCATCGGTCTGGTCATTGAAAATTCAGAACGTGATGCCCCCCTCCCCTTTGAGTATGAATTGGGCTGAACTGCATTTTTGGTCTCTAGGACACCTCAGCAATGGACCCCCCCTCCCAAAAAAAAACACGAAAAAATGACTTTCCAAAAATTATTTTTCACTGCGACGCTTTTCGGAGAATCACCCTCATAAGGACAGTTACTGAAATTCACATACATATTCTGTTGTTTTGTAGGTCACTGCACTTGTTTCTGCTACCAATTTGATAATAAGATTGAACTTGTGGCATGGGCGGCGGAAGGGGCCGAAATGCGAGTATTTAAAAAATACAATGTACATGCCAACTATTAGGTTTCCAAGGTCGTTGAATGTAGTACAACCTTATAGAACTAAAAAAGTCCAGGGAGTACCTGACTGCGAAGCTAGGCGTTGGTGTCATAAATAAATTGAAAAGTTTTTTAGATGCATCTTTGTGTGCAGTCGGTAACATAACTATTTCTAACTTTCAAGAATACACAAAAATATAGCTTTTTTGTTAAACTTGAGCGTCCTTCAAAATTTTCAGATTTGGTTTCTAATCTACCTTAGCGTATAAGCTTCCGAATTTTCAAATCACAGCGTTATAAATCAATTCAGTAAACCTATTGTGTGATACTATGCACATTGACCTATCGCATTTATTAAAAATTTCATCCTGTCTCCTCTTCCGATGCCACAATTTTCAACTCAGTGTCAAACTGATATGTAGTGTAGTAGAATGAGAAAATCGACCTTACGTCAGAAAATTTAATTTTAGGTTTATGACATAAATTTGTTGGAATTGAATTACTCTTTCATATAAGACCATATTACTATTTCGTAAAAATGAAGCTAGATAGCTCTGGAACCGGAGTTTGTACAGACACAAACTTGGCGAAAACGTAGCACGATATCTTTAAACGCGTTTTTTTTCTCTCGAAATTTCGTTTGTTTACGTGAGGTCAGTTTTCTCAGTCCACATCACATATTATAAACGATCTTAGCGATCTTGCAATTCTATACGTGATATTGAATATATTTATTGTATTTTTCAAAAATGTAGTCACCTCCCCCTCCATTTGATAATTATCAAGTAAGGGGGAAAATCAGAAATAAATTTAGCGAATTACGAATCTACCCTGTTTGATATGTCTATTGTATTTATAATTTTCAGTTTGGAGCCGCATTGATGCACAAAATAGATTTAGAATCTTGGAAACTTACCATTCGATGTAAAAGAAATGTTTTTCCAAAGAATGAACCGCAATTAGTTAATCAGAAATTACCATTTTCCCTCATGTTATTACAATATTTAACAATGAACAAGCTCATTTAAAAAAAACGCATAAGGTACATTTTTTTTCTATTCGGAACCTGGTAATAACACCCCTAACTCATCAGTATTTCTATTGAATAACAACAAAATCATTATCCTTCACATTATCACAATATTTGCTAATGAAAAAGCTCATATCCGAAAAATGGGGTTTTATTTATTCGAAATCGGGTGATGGTACCCTCAACTTATCCGTGTCTCTATATCGAATTGCAAAAGTTCATTATCCTTATTTGCCGATGAAAAAGTTAATTCCCGAAACGTAACAAGTCCATTTGCTATTAAACACAAAAAACACAACAAAAAATGTGTGTGTGTTATCTTAAGGGTGGGAGGAGTAGATGCGAAAAATTCCCGGGGTTAAATAAGTCGGGATGTAGGTGAATGAATCAGGAGCAAAATATCATGTCTTATAAAACTCTATGCCCACTGAGAAAATGTCAAAAATTTACGTTTCACTATGCAGGGTTATTTTGAACCCACATTTAGGACATTTTCGTGATAGATACAAACCAATTGCAAGGGATCTGTTTTCTGGGTAATCCTAAAAGCTTCAATATTTCTATTAACTATTTTACATTTTAGGCTGCAGTAGGGTGGTTATACACTAAACTCTGATTTTGACCCCCTTTCTTCTCACTGTTGTGGAGTTAAGGTGTCTAACGAGGAGGCTCCAATTTAAGATTAATTCTTACGTCTTTCAACACCACCATACCGCATTTCCTGTTTTTATGACAAAATACGTACAATCCTTCGAATTTGGCATAAATCAACCGTACTCGTACGAGGACTGAGTGTGCGACTGAAAGTGGAAAGCAAGTGCGAGTAAAGGTAACAATAACAGTTTACACAGCCGAACATCGGGTTACTTCTTTTCAATAATGGTATAACCGAGATAAGCGGACACAGTCATATAAAAGAGAAAACTTTCTTTTTGTGAAAAAAGAAGAAAAAAGGCGGGCGACCTAGTTGTAACATTATATGCCTTTGCGGCTTGCGCCTGTTTATTTACAAAGGGTACATCGGTGGTGGCGAACGCTCTGGTGGGTTAGGGCGCGCAGAACGTGGCGAAAGTAGGCGCCCTTTTCGTGTATTGTATATATTGATCCACGAATAAAGGCTCTCGTGCTATCCGCGCTAACTACGACAATTGTCACTTTTCTGCAGTCAGGCAACTTAAAAAGGCGACCATAAAGCACGCGCGCGCGTTTTCTTTGCACTCCTAGCGTCCTGTTACATGGCAAATGCGTATAATGCCGAATACACTTAACGACGACCGTGTTTATCAAATGCATTTCAAACATCAAAGGCTCTTTTAATTCTTCTAGACTTTTTTCATTTCAAGAGAGCGAGACAGACAGATCGAGAGAAAGAGCGAACGCTGCCTGAACCGGGCATTTTCTAAATCGGTCCCGCGAATACCCCGCCGGAAATACGAACAATAAAATCTCATTTTTTAAATGAAGATCGGAGGCGCCGAAGTTTGAAAAAACTTTTTTCCCATCTTTTCGCACTGTCTGCTTTCTCCCGGCGGAAGGGCGTATAACTCCGAAAGTTAATTTTTTATTTCTGGACAGGGAGGAGTAAATAATTCTGTTCATTTTTTCCTTTCGCTCGACTCATCCATTGTAATCGTAATCATCTAGCTCACAAAAATCTGTAATAACGAGGTTAGAAAATGAATATCTTTTTCCTCCTAACTTTTGTCGCAGTTACTTTTAAAATAAAGAAAAATATACGGCTTCAGCGTGACGATTCGTTTTCAACTATAGGTGAGCAGGCAACATATTCTAACGAAGTTAATAAAGTGAAATTCTTGGATCTCACGCGTTAGGGTTGACTAGCTTCTGTCAGATAGGAAAACAATCAAAATTAACATCTGTATACAGTTTTTAGTGCTTCTTCAACAATTCAGAAATATGCACTTACTACGTTCTGAAAAGGCATTCCTGGAATAGCGTTACTGAGATGAAATTTTGCATTGATCCTGGATTTGACCTTGAAATTTTGATGAAAGTATTTTTCTCCCTTTTTAATCTTTAATTGGCAATTATCAGTCAAAAGAAAGCAATTTCTGGGAGGAAAAAGCAGAAAACGGCTTTCATCAAAATTTCGAGTAGATTTGGAATCAGGCGAGATTACAACATCATAGTAATGCGTAATATTGCTTTTTCCAGTTTTCATACATAGGGTTTGAGCTGTAGCATGTTCAGCCTCTGAACGACCTCTGTACTCCGGAAATCGTTGAAGCTTGAAGACAAACGGCGATCTCAAAATCTTTCTTGTGGTTGCAGCGCCATGAAAGTGTTCTTTATATTTGAGTGACAATTGTTTTCAAATTTTGATGCAGAACGTGGCTAATTTTTAATTTGCTCGTAGAATTTTTATATGTTTGCACTTCTGCGTTTAAAATGAAATTAACATAAATAATAATAGCTCAACGGTGCTCGTAGCTACGTACGAAATTTCAGATCTACATATATATGCTCATTACACTGGGGGTAACGTAAGTTTCTTGAATAAAACTGTACCAAAAAAATTGAAAAACGTGTAAGAAAAAAGAAGAAAAAAAAATGAAAGATTTTGCAAGAACGGTCTTAGGAAACGTTCTGTAGATTTCGTGGTAACAAAAGATGAAGTGGGCAATGTAGGAATAAAGTTTTTTTGTGAAAAGCGGTTGGACTTGACCTGCTTTTTGACAAAGTTTTTCAAATTTTGCTTGCTAATTAATTTTCCTGTTGAAGTTGACATTACTCGCACCAATTCACTTAACTAGTTAAGAAAATCAGCGTCGACGCCAAGAATATGTTCTTGAATGGGAGGTGCTGTAAACACGAAGAAAAAAGTTTCCCGCCGACTTTCCCGAGTTCTTGGTAAGTAACGACGAAGATGCTATACAATTTCAGGTCGATCAGATTAGGACAATGTGTGCCATAATCTTCCTGCCCTTCTTATGGAAAATAACGTGGAGTTTTGACTTTTTTTCCCCAACCAGTAATAATGTTAAAAGTATTCGTATACCAGTCTTAGATAGCCGGTCGAATATAAAATTGTTCGACTCTACGATCTGGGTCGGTGGCTCGGAGGGAGGGCTTCGAATTGGGTGGCGGGGTGGGAGACTAAAAAATGAAATTAGAAATGGAAGTCGATTTACTGGTATTTCGGGCCCCTGACTTCGAATCTGAGGTTTATTTATCGATCCAGCCTCCCGGGGTAACACCAGAAGGGGTTGAAGCTTATTGATAGTTATTTTTCGAAATTGTGATCGATTTATAAGTTTTCGAGGTCACTGAATTCGATTGGTGGAGTAGTTTTTAAATCCCCCCTGCCTTCCCGAAATTTCATCGTAGGAGGGTTGATTAAATATTAGCATTTCGTTTATAGATTTCCAAGGTCGCTGCAGATCCACCCATAGTTTTGGGATCTGACTCATCACATTCCAAGCGAAGAGAGGCGGAATCAAACCGTGATGATAATCATTGCGTAAATACTCTCAAAATCGATTTTAGTGACTTTGAAAACCTATACTTACTAATCGAGTACAGTTTCGAAAGATTACCATTAAGTGATCTCAACCCTCTTTGGTAATACCCCAAGAGGTCGGTTCGAGAAAGTAACCTCAGATTCGAATTCAGCGATCTGTAAAATTTGCGAATCTACTCCTAACTCGAAATTAATTTCCATCCCCTTTATTATCCTTTTTTAAGCTCTCCCTAGGGACCGTCGACTCAGATCATCGAGTGAAGTGATTTATTTTATATTCGCATAATATTCAATACGCTATCCGAAACTTGTATACGAATGGCTGAGACGAAGGTAATTTAGTTAAAAAAATTAAAACTTCGAAACGCGTATGGGGCTTGTATCACGTGTTCCCCTTATTTGATCGGCCTAAAATTCTAATGCCGAGCCCCTCGATGTTTTTTTTGACATCAATCGCCGTGTGAAAAACGAGGATCTGGTAAAAGAAATTAAAAGCAGAATTGGCATGTCGAAGCAGGCTTTCAATAACCTCGGCAGCGTTTTGAAAAACCGAACTCTGAGCATCAGTCTGCGGAAAAGAATAATGAGATGCTACTTGTGGACTGTGCTAAAATACTCGTGTGAAACCTGGACAATGAATGCGGAAAGCGAAAAGAGGCTGATCGAATTCGAGATGTAGTGCTATCGAAGATTTATGAAAATACCGTGGACTGATTTTATAACGAACGTAGCTGTCATAGTCAGAATAAAAGAAGAAAAACCGATTGTAGAAGGCATTTAGAATCGAAAACTGAAGAGCACACAAAATCCGGGAAAATGGCGTTTTCATGCTGGCAGTACAAGGACGAATTCAGGGAAAGCCCATCAGAGATAGGAGAAGATTGGAGCTTGTAACCACGAATTCGCCAATTAACTCTCCGTGCAAAAATCTACGAGATACGATCAGATGTGCCAGGAATCGAAGAATATAGATGTACGCAACCTCTTGATGCAAGAGAAACGACCAATATGACGACAACGAAAAAAGTCGTAAAATAAGGTACACTCTAGGACCCGATTAAACGCAACAACCCTCTAAAAATGTGTGGTGCTTGAAAGGTGGATGTGAGGGGACGAAAAATATTTCCACGGATCAAAAGAAACAAAAGCCTCGGATGGAGGTACAGAAAAGCCGTCTGTTTCGAGTATTTTGACACGCGATTGTGTCTCATCCTCTCATGCTCGGAGAACTTGATGAAAACAATATGCTATATGAAACCCACTCCCCTACTGCGAAGTCAAGACTGAAGTAAGTGTACACTATGGGGTCTCATTTTGTGCGCAATTTTCCGCAGAACAATTTACAAATCTGAAACACAATTTAGGTGAGCATTCAAGCCGCCTTAGTGATCACAGGTGTCCGGTTTTTCCGGGTGTTCTTTTCTTTATTGTGCGCGTGATTCCAAAGTGTACCTATTATGGAATGAAATATCTGACGGACGTTGTCCCATTTTAAAACACACAATCTGCCCGGGCTGTTTGTTCGAGAAATTAGTGAGTGGTGTTGATGATTCGGAGCGGGTGGGTTACCGGCTCATCGTCAACCCGTCGCTTTTCCGAAGCAGCAGAAATTAATCCAACCGGTGCGGTGCGGCTGTGCTTTTCGCAGCGGTGAAAACAGAGTTAATAACGAAATTGACAAGGGTTTATCTTGCCTTAGGTTACGTCGTGTATTCGTAGAGTTGTGCCGGGGCGCGGGCGCGGCCGCCTCGCCGCCACGTGTATACACTGTTTTAGAAAATTATGATGATTCTAATCTGTAGAGCGGCGGTATACTCGTAACATTTGCCCTGCTCTGCCCTGCTTTGCTCGCATTCGTACTTTTGTTTTAATTTCACAGACGCATGTACATATTAACGGGGCCAGCGGTTTGCTTCGTGATAAAGCGTCGGTTAATTTATTGCTTGTAAACCTAAATTCTAGGGTGTTATAGTTTTGCTCACGGATTTACTTATGCTAGTTTTTCATATTTACTTTTTTCTTTTCTTTCTTTTTCTTTCTTTTTCTTTCTTCTTCTTCTTCTTCTTCTTCTTCTAAAAGCTTAAAATTTACGATCTCGAGGGTGGTTCAGCGGATCAATGGGAGGTTCCCAGTGATTGTAATTACTTTTTCGGAAAGGATTCGTGCTGGCGCTTTCCACTTTCGGCGTAGTCGTCTGCTCTGGACGCTCACTCGACGGCGAAGGAAAGCTTTTATACTCTCGCTGTGTATAGCTTGAAAAAAGCTCTCATTATAATTCCGAGTAAGGAGATGGATTTTCTCGTTTTCTTTTCTGATATAAATTAATTCACTCGGACCTCCGTTTGTAACTGGAATACTTAATTTTCGGTAACGTACCTAGTTGCGGTCACCGAGGCAGAAAGAAAGAAAAAGCGATAGAAGAATAAACGACGCCATTTCGCTGGCAGAAAAAATTGTACGGTGTTTTATAATAAACGCGAGCAGAAGCGTATCAAGGAAAAAAGCCGCTCTAGGCAGTATAAAATCTGCCGCTCCTTTGATAAGAAATACATTGTAGGAGCACATGGAATTATAAGTGCGCCCAATTTATAATGGCCAGAGATGACCGTGAACTAGGCTGCTAAAGTGCTAATACTCTTTTGACCAAATTGCGGACTTAAATTCTCTTCGTCGTCAAGAAAAGAATCCTTAATTTAAATGTACTTATATTGATTACTAATATATTATAATGCTGAATAGAGAATAGGCATACATCGCGACAAAATTTTGTGTTACAAACTACAGAGAAAAAAAAATGGAGAAATGACTGAAATAAATCATGAAATAAAAATTACATATACAGATTTACATAGTGCGTTTTCGCATGATCAGTTCTCGGTTGTCATGTTACTAAGAAAATTCGTACGCTTTGATAATTCGGAGGGTGGCTATTGTTTCAATAGTAATGGACCGGAAATGCCGCTGTAGTAGAAATTTTTTCGATAGGTTGACTAGGAAATTTTTGCGAAGCATTTTTCAATAGAAACGGTCTTTTCGGTTATCCCGTATACAACAGAAATCTTTCAAATGGCGTAGGTACTTCTTCTGTTTTATTTCTTCTTCATTTTTCTACTTTTCTCATTCCTTTTTTTGTTTGATTTTTTTTTTGGTCTGAATATTCAAACTTTTGCCGCTCTGGGAAACTGCCTTTGTTACCTAATGGCAAAAACGCCTCTGAATGCGAGAGTGACTGATTCAGGATCTCAGGATCCCCTAAAAACGATTTAGGAAATTGAACAGCTGATTGTACCACTTCAAAGAAAGAACAAATCCGACAGTTGATGCCTCAATTTTTAATAAAAAGTTGATAATAAAGCATACGATTCCTTAGGTCACTGCTTTATTTTGGAATCACTAAAGAATCAGGGAGTACCCCTTCAACTCACGGAGCTAATAAAATAAATGTATTCGGGACCAAAAAGCAGAAATCGTTACCGACAAAAATGGAAATCAGGAGTCCGACAGGGCGACCCATTGTGACCCATCCTTTTTAATCTGTCACTGGAAGAAATATTTAGGAAACTTGATTGGGACAACAAAGGTCAAAATTTAAACGGCACCAGAGTCTCCAGCTTGAGATTTGCAGACGATATTGCTTTAATATCAAACTCAATGGGGGAGCTAGAGGAAATGATACACGATCTCAACAAAATTGGAAAAGCGGTTGGATTGACAATAAAGACTGATAAATCAAAAATCATAACAACCTCAACGAACCCAACAAAAACCAAGATAGGAAACAAAATCTTGAAGTAGTCCCAGAAACAGTATACTTGGGCCAACTAATCTCACTAGAAAATAGAACCGAAAAGGAGATAAAACGTAGGATCACACTGGTGTGGAAGAAGTTTTGAACACTAATGCACATCTTTAAAGGAAAATTCAAAAACAGGCAAAAAGGCGAAATCTTCAGTATGTGCATAACACCAGTTTTGACATATGGCTCCCCCACTTGGTCCCCTAATTTCAGACAAATGAAGAAAATTGAGACAACACAAAACTCCATGATGAGGTCGATCCTAGGCTTGAAAATCAAAGACCAAGTCAGTATGAAAAACATTTGGAAAAAATTACCCAACATCAAAAACTGTGTACAATCAATCCGAAATTTAAAATGGGGGTGGGCGGGACATATAGCCAGACTACCTCAAGACAAAATAACCTATCAAGCTACCTTTTGGTATTTAAACCAGTTCAAAAGAAAAAAGGGCAAACCAAAAACAAGGTGGAGGGACGAAATCGATTAATTTCTAAAACATAAGATTTTCCATCGAGTGGCATAAGATCGCAAAGAATGGGAGAGGGTGAGGTGTACCTTTGCCTACTATGGGCCGAGAGCATACTTAGTTAGAACAGTGAGCGCTCTTTAAGGGCGCGACCGAGGAACCTAAATAGGTACTATTATAAAACTTTAATGCTCTCAATAAAAGGAATAATAATAACAAAAAAATCAATATCTAAGGTGAGTTCGGCGGCCAGTATATGAAGAGCTGAGTGCGAGAAGTGGTTGAGTCGATGTTTCACAGTGACGGACTATATTAACTAGCATCCGGCTTAATCTTAGTTAGCGTAGTGCGTTACTTTGAAAAGTCAACTTGACCATTTCCTGTAGTGAGCCATCCATATGCCGCTCTTCGAAATTGAGAAGTAAAATTATGCTGAAACCGAACTTATCTAGTTTATAAACCTGATATTTGGCATACATTTTGATCTTCTCGATATTTAATCCCCTCCCCCTCGACTACGCCAATTGTCTTAATATTTTTAACAGAAAGCCGAAATACTGTCAGTGATCTTTAATTTTATACTTTTTTCTTTATACCTCGCTCCATATCCATTAAGTATGCCCTAATTTTCAACAGAAGGTCGAAGCAAATGCTGAATCTATATACATATATATTTTTTTTTAACAAGTCAAGTTACATTTCTTACAATTTTCACTTTTTTACGTGAAACAACCCTGTACAACAAAGCTTATTGATTAATGTACTTGAAACTGCAGAAAATAGTTAAAAGTCAAAACATATAAAAATGTGGTTGAGATGTCTACTCTTTTTTTACTTAAACATGTCTATATGCGCAAGTGGGAGGCGGGGCTTGAAAAGCTTATTCCCTTCCCCAAAAATCTGGAAAATTATACGAGCAAAAAATTGTTAGCATAATTTTAATTCCTCTCAGCCCATCAGCCCCCCCCCCCGCGAATCCCCTACTCGAGGTCGGTTATTTGTGCTTATGCAGGTCAAGTTTGGAACTAAAGAATTCTTAATACCGAATTTTAACGAGGCTAAACGTGTCTTTGTGACGAGTTTTCACCTACATTTTATCGACTCTTAAAGCAGTCGTAATAAAGAGTTTTAACGATCGTTAATGCAACCGTATAGAGTTTTGCCGTATTTTAACTTTGTTTGGGTCTCCGTGTATTCTGACAAATCAACGAGTCTTCGCGTATTCCAACGAGTATTCTTAGTGTCTTAATGGAATTTTTACTATGTTTTAAAGTATTAGCGGAGGAGTGCCTGTTTTCTAACAATTCCAGAATTTTTTTCCACTTCAAAAACAATTTATTTTCGGAGATAATAGGGAAAAGAAGTTCGAATGCACAAATTCGTAACTACAGCCTTGAAAAACATCAAACCCTTTCTAATTATTACTGTTTTCTTGTTGTTACAACTCACATAAAATCTGTCAACAACGCACTGAAGCTCCCATTAGTGCGCAGAAAGAATCTCTTTTGTAAAATAATGCAATTTCCACCATGTGTTGTGGTCGAAGGTTCGCAATGTTCATTGAACACTAAAGTTTCTCTTTTTATAACAGCTATTAAATTCTTGGACGAAAGATAAAAAATTAAAACTAGCACGATATTCGTTTTGCAAAGACCCTGAAACAGAATTTTGTGCCTCAATTTTCACTGCGATGGCAGTAGCTTCTTTTTACAGGGCTAGCGGCTTACAACGATAATCAGAACCGTGACAGAAAACTTCTGTTTTCCCGCTTCCCGCACTAATTTGTTTAGCCTAGTATAGCTAATTTCGGGTCTGAAAATGACGCTAAGCTACGTCTGACATCGAATAAAACATCCCCCCCTTCTCTCGACCAGGTTAATTATTTCATATTTCAGGGTTCGCAGTCTCACGAACAGTAGGCTTATAGTCACGCGACAAAAGCCCAACACGCGCTCGTCACCTTAGAGAAGCAATAGTATGAGTACTTAAAAGGAAAACGTAAACGAGGAAAAGCGTAAAAGATGAATAATTCTAATTCGTAGACAATTCGCGGGTTAACATGTTCATGAGAAAGGATAGATGCCTTATGTTGATGCTGACATACTTTTTCCTCCAAGGTATAATCAATCACCGTGGAACATCCCTTACGATGTAGGTACTAGTTTTGGTCCTCTGCCATTCCCCCCGGATCATATTTTCGACTTTTCCATGGGAATACATGCCTACCGAGCCGCGGCCCTCTCTGCTCCAATTATCGCGTTTCGAGACGCCTAAGTTCAATACGAGAGATCGGCATCGCAGCACATTTATCATCTCGTTTGTCTTTTCCCGAGGCGTTATTACATTGAGCGGGGCATGTTGTCCGAAAGACCGAATTTCGATCGAAGACGCTGCAATTATTTTTAGAAAGTTTCCAACTTACTTCCTCGATGGAATTCTTCGCTCACACGAGGTCCACTTCGGGGTACTTCGATGTTTACAGTTCCGTATCGGAATTTACGGCGGTTCAGAGTGAGAGGAGAATTTTAATTTGATACCAGGGCCGGAGTGGTTAAAACAGGTCGAGGTAAATTCATATTCATCTTTCCAGTATACTCCTGACAGATTATCCACGAGTGTTAATTTGAAGGCGGAGGAAGTCTTGTTCGTAAAAGACGTTTAAATCTGCGGGTCTGAGGACATTTGCCCCTTATTTCCTAGTCAGTTCATTAGGTTCGTTTGGTGAGTCCAAGTGTGTTTTTTTTTTTTTTTTGCAAGGTAGGTACGCATTTGTGAGTAGGTGTAGTGTAAGTCTCACGCCAACACATGATCCGGGGGTCAAATAAGAGATTCGACGTACTTAACAAAGATAAATTTTATTCAGTGGTAACTAAGGCGGATCAACAAAGGCGAATAGCCATTAAAATTGAAATTCTAAGACACTGCGACCAGGCATTTAGATTATAGACAGAGCTGGCTTTACTCAAGTGGCCAGAAAGGCCGTGACTCAAGGCGCTCGGTTGAAAAACGCGGAGGAAGAAAATAACAGGGACGAAGAGTGAATAAAGAACGAAAGAAAGAAAGGCAGGAAAAAGACAAATTTCATCGAACATCCAACTGGAATAACAATAATTTTTTTTGTTGGGAGGGAAGGTGCTTATTGTGACCCTAGTCCGCTATTGTGTTTGTTTTATTCTGTGGTTAAATTTTTCATGTCACATAATTTTCTCAACTCAAACTGAATTTTCTAATCCTGGTTGACCTCTTTGTGGGAAAATAGTCATTACACCGTGTTCTTTTTGATTGCTTTTAGTCATTACAGTCAAATTGGATCGCTTTCAAATGAATTTGAACGATTTGGTCATTTTACATTATTTTAGGTCTCATCTATTCAAATTTGATGGCTTGGACGTGCATGGTTCCAGTATTTTTGTCGTTTTCGTTAGAATTTGATTAGATTTGTTCAGATTTGCTTAACTCTAGTCATTCAGTTGTTTCTGGTTATTTTGCTAATTTTTTCTTAAATTGGACAAGATTTCTTACGTTGGTCAGATTTAATCGTGTTTTGTCGGATTCGGCCGTTATAAATCGTGTATTTTAAAATTTTTTTTTTTTTAATCATCAGTATTTATAAAATTTATTTACATTGGATTTGGCTGTTCATGATTTTATCTGGTTAATTTTGGTGAAATTTAGCGATTTATAGTCGTTTGAGATCGTGTTTTGTCAGAGTCAGATATCTAAAAGGAGTCCAAGGGCCCATGATGCTAGGATAGAAGGGGACACCTAGAAAAATTAGGTGAGAAAGCGGAAAAAAGAAGAAAAGAACAAATTCGATTTCATCGAAAAAGTCGGACTAGATGGTTTTTAATGAGTGGCCTCGGGGTATACTTCATCTGATTCAATCGCTGTGAGCAAATAACAGATTTAAACCCTCAAACTAAACAGACTACAAATGGCGAAATCCACTTCATTTTCCTGCTTTCATCTCCAAACATATTCTTATCCTTCAGTCTTTAAATAATCGGGTTTTTATATAATAAAATCTGAAAGGGTTCGCCTCATCCCAATTCAATTGTATAAGAACTCGATTTTTCTTTTAACCCATTTCTTCGATATCAGCAACATACTCCATTACTTTGAGCTTAATATACACGAGCCACCGAATCCTTTTTTGTCGAATTCAACATTCAAATGTCTCGAATATATTTTTCATGTTATTCAATTGCATCGCAACCACAGATATGTAAAGTACGTACCTAATATGAAAGTGTGTAGAAATTGCAGCAGAGATCCGGCATTCGGCAATATGCAACATCCGCGTAACACGTAGCTGAACGCACATTATACAGAGACAACAAACACGCGCGAAAAATTCAAAGTGGCTGCCACAGATAAAGCAATAACATTTAAATAATGTTTCAAAATTAGAATTGCCTAATAAAAATTCCGAACGTTGGTTATACATAGCGAAGAGAAACGATTATATGGTAAACATCAAATCGGAAAAATACATTCGCTTGATCTGAATCTCTTGATATCGAAATGGGGGGGGGGACTCCCAAATTACACACCGCGTAGAACGTCTTCAACAAATTTTCTTTACACAATCAAACCTACATAGGCAACGTGCAATCCGTGCAGTCCCCTTGCTCTGGGAACGGAAAAAGTACTTCCCGAAACTCGCTCGCATACAAACTTCTCTAATGGTTTATTTTGCATTATTATACGCCAGAAAAAAGGCGCCTCTTTTGACGAGTACATCTGTAAAATTCAACATTTTCCAAGCTAAAGCAGAAAGACAAGGCGCCGACACGTTTTACCGCTGAAATCTGTCTGAAAGCCGGTGACACAGGTGACACGGCAGCCACTGGTGACATAGAAATTTAATAATTTAACGATATGGTATATTTTGTGCGTAGAAAGCTAATTCAAATTGCATTGTTAATATTACATGCATTGAGGAGGTATGCGATGCATATATTTCAACAGCCGTTCTTGGTTACGGGCGCATTCAACGCTACGCAACACAGAAAACTAGATTAGAATCCGCTGCACACTTGCTGAGCTCATCGCATTCTTCTTATTCGTTTATTCGTACACGAACTCAACAGCTTTAGGGGGATCCCTCTTCCCCCCCCCCCCCATTGGAAGTTAGGGAGTCTAAGGTGTTGACAGAATAGGACCCAGCTACCCTCCGTGGATTACTAAAATTTAATATTCAAGAGGTTTCATTACTCGGACTGAAATTTGAATTCGTGTGATCCATGTTCCAGCAGCAACTCACATGTTTTCTGGACATTTTGGAATATTGTTTGAAAAATCGCGGGTCCTTTTCCTCTTGAACAGTGCTGCTCAGGTCGAGTCGCTTTGTAACGGAGTAGAATTATGTCCACCTTGCATCCTTGCGAGCGGGTTAGGTTTTCAATGCCGTAAAGTTGGTGAACATGTTTCGACTCTCTCCCCGCAACATGCCAGCGAACAGCGCAACCGCACTACCAATTAAGATGGATAGATAGCGTACTCTGCAGTCCCTTGTCAGTTCTCAGGAACAAAAAAAGCATTACACTCGCAAAACACGTCATCATCACCATCAGTATCTGAAGGACAGATAGTGTGTTGTGTGTGTCCCGTGGGTCGCTCACTGAATGTTGTAAGACGCGGACATAGTAATAATTCATATATACGTAGATACATACGTCTTCGATCTGGAGAAGAAACACTCGAACGCAATAAACTACGGAGTGCGCAGAGGATACCCCGACTACTCTCGTTTATAAGCCGTGGCATATGATTGCTTCCGTCACCGAAGTCCGGCTACAGATACGGCACCGCTGTTAGAAGTACTACGCAAATGGTTATTCTAACAAATAGTTGTAAGCCTCAGCGAGTGTTGAGGAGTGTTAAGATTAGCCAAGTTACTAAGAATCTTGAAAAGTCTCGACTTACAGATTCTTAATGAACCTTGAAACGTCTTCGTGATTCTTTGAGTCCAAATAAAGTTTGAAGTATCTTGAAGATGTTTAATTAGTCTGAAGGAGTTGTGAAAACTTTCAGCAGAGTATTGTTAACTAATGGTGATGAATGATAACCCAGTTCGAGTAGACTCACTAAGTCTTGATAGAATATTCTGAAACCAATTCTAAATCAGTGTTAACGAGTCTCAGTACGTGTGAACAGAGAATTGACTGAATTTTCTCGAGTCCGTAAATTCTATAAATTTATTTTATTTATTTACAACTTTGGGTAGCTAAGCCGCCGCTAGCTACCCCGCCCATTTTAGGGCATAAGTTTCCGTAATCTCTCTCCATACGTCTCGATCTGTCGCTACTTGCACCCATCTTCTCCCTTCAAAATTTTGAAATCGTCCCTCCAGCGTAGTATTGGTCTCCCTCTTGCTCGTTTATGGCCATACAGGGTCCAAAAAGTCGCGATATTGTGCCACTTTGAATTATTTTCTCTTATCAGATGGCCCGCGTACTTCCATTTCAATTTCCTAAGGGTATATCCAATATCGGTAACAGAAATTTGGTTTCTTATGTCCTCGAGTCTAATTTTATCTGCTATTTTGATTGCTTAAATGCTCCGGGACATAGAGTTTTGCATAGTTTTCAGTTTATGTAACTATTTTTTTGGTTATTGGCCATGTTTGAGTTCTGTATGTTGCCACTGTTAGCACACAACTACCTAGATTTTGAGCCTGCGTTTGAATTTTCATTTTATTGTTAAAAATGTGTTTCAAGGCCCAGAAAGCTTTTCAAGACTTCGTTTTGCAAACCTCAGTTCCTTTCCCAATTCGATTTTGAATGATACTATCTGCCCTAGGTACGTTTGTAGTTGTCAACCATCTCTAATTTCGCTCCGCTGGAGAGGCGGCTTGAGTATTTTCCCTCATTTTTAATAATTTTGGATTTTTCGAAGCTTAGTCCCACTTTAGCCCCTTATTCTACCAAGTCATCAATCATATAGTTTATTTCCTCAATGTGTTTACCAATCAGTACAATGTCATCCGTGAATTTGAGATTATTTATTCGGTATCCATCCATTATCAAACCATAATTCTCCCACTTTACTTCTCTAAACAATCCTTCAAGTACCACATTAAAAATATTAGGTGACAAGGGGTCACCTTGTTTTACCCTTCTACTCACTCTAAATAATCCCCTTTCTTATCCAGCAAGATAAATGTCCCCAACTTACGATACAAATTTTCAAGCATTATTATAATACTTTCTGGGACGCCCTGCGATGCAAGTCCTTTTCAAACACTATGGTGGTAGACGGAGTCGAAGACCATATTGAAGTCAATGAGTGCTAAGACAACCTCCAATTTGTATTCATTTGTTTTTTCAATAAGTTGCGTCAGCGTCTGAATGTCTGAATATGGTCTATTGTTGCAAATCTTCTACGAAATCCTGCTTGTTCTATCGGTTGGTTTTGATCTAAAATGTTATATCGGTAGATTCGATTTTTGATTATTTTCACGAATACCTTCCCCATATTCGACGATAGGCTTATTAGTCGGTAGTTATCAATATTGCGCCGATCTCCTTTTTTATGAACCGAAACGATTCCTAGAGTACTACCCGTTGTCATAATTTGGTTAAATATTCGTCCTACTATCATCTCTGCCATAATTTTAAGGCGTTCGTTTTGTATTTGGTCTGGTCCTAGTGCTTTATTTACCTTTTCTTTTCTTAGGACATCCATACTTCATGTTTTAGTATTGGTAGAAAGTTATCGCGGTTACTTAAATGATTCTACCACTGTTCTGACCTGTTTGGCTCCTCTCTACCCAGAGCTGGTTCCGCATAATAAAAGCCTTTAAAAGAAGTCTGTCGCCTTCTTTACAGTTTTAGACCTATCGTATCCGTATTTTCCCCCACCGATTTCCACTTTTGGTAATAAATGCCTGTCTCTATTTATTGCTCTATTAGCGTCCTTTGTAGATAGACCACTTGTCCTCGATAATTTCTTCGACTTCCTTTTCTTCGTATTCTTTCACATCATGTTTTATCGCTCCTTTTATCACCTTAGCCAGAGCATTGCCAATTCGACTTTTTCTGACACCGTTTTTGCCTAATCCGATTTAATAGAGCTCTTCTTTTTTCAGTTAACTTTTTCGTTTCAACGCTTATTTTATCGTCGGTACTTGCCTCTGTTTTGTAACTCCCTACCTCAACTAGCTTTTTGTTAATAATATTGCACAGGATTCTCGTATAGTCCGAGTGCACATTCCCGCTGGTCAAAACGACAGCCCTTAATTGCACCGCAAGCGATTCGTTTACTCTCGAGTAACTATGGAGGGGAATTATTAATTTCTTTGAAGAAAATTTCGATTTATTTCGATTGTTTTGAAATTTGGCTTGAGCGGGGATTCGGGTTACGCATCTGACTGGCCTATAATCGGAGGAGAATTTTACTGCGCTTAATACTTCTATATTTTCTACGATTCTTAAGTCGTTAGTACCTAGATGATCGATTTCATTCTGCGTTCTCCCGTCTGGCGATCGCCGTTGTCCATTTCCGTTTGGACTTATTTTTTTAGAAGAAGGAGGCTACTAATTTCAAAGTCGACTTGTCCATAAAGTTTACTGCCATAAGCCCATTGCTATTTGACTGATTGTTTGCAAACCTCCCTATAGGCAGTTTCTGTTGATTCCATCCAACCCTATTTTAGCGCTAAAATCGCCCATTACGATCGTATAATAAGATTTTTCTTCCTCGTATACCTCCTTCTCAAGTAGGTCGTAAAATCGCTCCCCTTCTTCCTCCGATGCGTGCGACGTTGGTGCGTATACCTGGATATTAGTTACATTGATTGTTTCTTACTTCTATCTTAAGCAGAGCTATACGTTCAGTTCTTCCTTTCATTTTGGTAATACGATTTACTACTTTTTTGCTAATGTAAAAACCCACTCCGCGATACCCTATCGTATTGCCATAGTAAAATAAAATGTTTCCGTTGTTACGTTTGATAATTTTCTCACCTTTCCGCCTTATCTCAGATGAGCCGATGGTATCGAATTTTATTTTATTAAATGCAAGCTCGAATTCTGTTAATCTCTCTTCATTAGCGAGACCGCGACAATTATAATGTATAATTTTTAAGCCACAATGTTTTTTAGAATTTTGTGTACCCCTCCTCCCCAGTTCTCTTTCCTGAGTTGAGAGACAATGGATATTTTGGGTTACTAACCCCCGATATCCACTAACCGGTTTGGGGTTGTATTTTTCTTTTTTACGTACTGGAAAGATTCGTGATAGCCAGCGGTGCCCCACCTACCTTACTATCCTAATTATTCGACATATTGATGCGATTCTTGTCCACTGGCGTTGTCGGCGTTTGTGAAGCTCCCTACGTATTCCTTTTTTGGCTGTGAGAAGTTCAGTTTCGTTTGCTGCCATGCCATATTGTTGGGCTTCGCCTTCGCTGGTGTTGTTTGCTTCTTAAATAGCTCGTTTTTTGGCTGGGACTTGGAAATTTCCTTTTGTTTCCGCCGTCTTTGCTTGAGGATATCAATCTTGCCGCAGCTATGTTTCCAACTTCCTCACCTTCTTCCGCTGTTTTTTCTTGCTCGTCCAGTTGCTGCAGATCGCTCAATTCGTCCAACTTTACTATCGGCGAGTCATCGTCTACCCTGAAGAATACGCTACCGTTCTTAGTCTATACGTATTTAAGTACGCCAGCTTTGTTCAGCTTCCTCGCTCCATTCATTATCACTCCGTCGTATGGCAGTAAAAGTGCTCCCTTCGCAGACTGGTACTGTCCCTATCGCTAATTTTCGTTGTTCGGCACGTTTTATTAATTCCCTTTTTCCTTTTTTACCGAAATCGTTCAGTTTTACAATAATTGGCGGCGTTCTTGGTGTTTTGGTTGGTAGCCTGTGCGCTGCACAGATCTGACTTTCGTGTGTGTTTCCTTTTCTAAGTTCAACGCTAATCCATGATCAATTCACGCGTATTTTCCCAATAGCTTCTTTCAGTCCGTACTTGACTTAGAAGTTTCCATCTTTAATCGAACAGTCGGGCGATATCCGGCCGTTAAACTCGTTATCACTCTAAATTACACACGTAATAGTCGAACAACTGCACGAACGCTACGATACACGATCGAACAATTGCTATCATCGAACCAAACTCAATCTATAAATTAGTACATATTAAAAGTCTTATGTCTTAACAGGTACTCTACTGATGATGGCATAACAGCCGAAAGCGCTCTGGAATACAGAAGAAGGAAAAGTGAATTGGCACACCCTACAAAAGGAGTCTTAATGAGTCTAAAAAGTCTCAACAGTGTAATTACGAGTCGTAATGAATCATAGCCGAGTCTTATGGTCGTTAGAAGGCTGACCGGTGCAACATATGCAGGTTTTAATGAGTTTTTGTGGAATCTAAACGAGATTAAAGGAGTTTTTAAATAAATAAAGATTGAATGATTTTCAATCAGTGTCATAGAAAGATATTTTATTTTATTATAATAATTATTATTATTTTGAGGGGAAGGGGGTGCAGAATATAAAGTTTACGTCGACACGCCCCCCCCAAAAAAAAAAGTTATTATTTTTGAATGAGTTAACAGTTTAGCAAGTAAAAAATCTCATGAATCTTGTCTTTAAAATGTATTAAAACTCGCCGAATACTTTCGAATTTTTGGGGAGGAGGGAGGCACAATGTACTCTTGCACTCCAAGTTCTGAAGTCACTCTCCACAGTGGCTTAAAGAAATTTTAACGAATCTTCAAAGTTCAAATCATTCTTAAAAGTCTTAAGAATATCTTAACAGATCTTCAAAAGTCCTAACAGGTCTTGAGAAATCTTCATGTAATCAAATGGAGGTTTCACGAAATTCAGTCAGTTTTACAAAGTTCTGAGTAATTTTTGCAAGAAGCATCGAGGAAACTCTGTCTGAATTTTAATTAAACGCTTTGCTTTCGTTTCCTCTGGTAATGACCAAACAGAGAGTGAAAATACAAGGCTTGATGCACTGTGCCTTTCCAGTGCAATTTACATTGATGAACGATGCTAGTATCAACGAAGATGTTACGAGGTGAAACGAGCTGAGGGCAAAATTCTTTAGTATTAATTTAATTGAAGAAGGTAACTCGGGATTGTACGAGAAACTTTTGAAAAACAAAAAGACATTAAATAATATGTTAATATTTTTTATAAATTAATAGAGATGTACGATGCTAAGACGTGAAATTTTGCGCAGTACAGAGGTAAGTATGTACTTTTATATTGTCACAAACTATGAATATAAAAGTAGCGGTGCCAGATTCTTAGCAGATGTAATAAAACTTCCTGAATATTCGTCGATGTTTTAGAATTTACACATAAATATGTCTCTGTTACCTACTCGTTACAAATTTTCCTGACAGCCTTTTTAGAGTTCCTCACAATCTTTTTAGACACAAATACATATAAATTACTTTCGGAACTTACGAGCGCTACTTAAAATGATTATTACAGATTTTATATTTCCGATTTCACCGAAACTTTGCTCCCTCCGATATCAAGGGAAAGACACTCAATACACGAGTCCGCTCTGTGTAAGTATGTGTACGAAGAGTTCGCCCCTATCCGATCCGTGATAATCTTAGTGGTCTATATCTGAGTCTTGACACGAATCTGAGAAACGAGTTTGAATGAGACTGCAACAGTCCACGGAGTTTTAAAATACGAGTAGGTAGTTCGCACGAGTAATATTATCCTATCGAGTTGTAACAGAGCTTGTTTGAGACCAGACGCGCGGATTCACTGGACGATTATGGGAACAGTTTCCTTTCCCAGAGAACAAAATTTAAATTGAAAATACTTCAAAAATAGTAGACCAGTGGGAATGTCGTACAGACTCTCAAACAAGCTGGCAAGTGTGTTGAACTATTTCAAGGAATCTAAAACAAATGTTGAAGTGTCTTTAAATATGTTTTACATGAGCATTGAAAAATCTTAGCTAGTTTTAAAAGATCTTCAAGAGTCTTACTCTTACATCAATTTTAATAGTTTTCCAAAAGTATAAAAAAGTTTTAAAAAGTCTCGTTCACGTCTTGAAAAACCTTAAATCGAAAACAGTTATATAAGGCGTGAAGGAGTTTTAAACAAAAACTTTAGGCTTTGAAAAATTTGAGGTAAGCACAAGAAAATCTGAAAAGTTCTTACACGAGCATTGAAGAGCCTTAGATAGTTTATATGTATACAGGACTGCTCGTACCTTTCAGAGAAAAACTGAATGTTATTTTATGATGATCGTGTTTAGAAATTCTCCATAATTGTCACTCGGCTTTGTGAATTCACTCTTAGGTGATTCTGAATAAGTTTTGAAAGAATCATACTTAATAGTCTCAGAATGAATTTGGAGTCTGAATAATTCCCAAAAACATGGGTTTGAATTTCAGAAGAATCTGAAAATTGATGGGCTAAAGAGTCTGAATAGACGAAGAAATCTTAACAAGGGTTTGACTGGATCTGAAGAATTAAAATGTTAGTCTTAACAGAGACTGAATCAGTCAAAACAAGTTTCTACTGAATTTGAATCAATGGTGAATATAGCAATATAGGAAGCAGACGTGGAAGAGGCAATTATTCAGAACGTAAGTGTTTTCAGTAATTTGTCTAGCTGATTATTTTCTTATTGACGTTGAAAATGAAAGTCCCGAGTATGCTGTCAAAGTTTTTCAGCTCACTAAATTCTGGACTGTGCGAAAATTTCTGGAGACTCATCACTATCATCACAATACTATCCAATATTTTCCCTCGTGAGAGGGAGTGAAGCAGTCGTTATCAGACTAGCTCAAATTCCTCAATTTTTAATTCTTACGTACGAATGTCTTCGCCTCTTCCAGCATAGGCGCAATCGGGAAGTGGACTTTGGAGAGACTATGGCCCTCCCGAATGTGCTAAAAATCTTCTTCCCCGAAGGAAGTTTGAAAATATTTTACCGAGAGCAGAGTTGTTGGAGCTACGCTAAAAAAAATTTTCGAGGGCGATAATCAAATTTTTATTAAAGTTGTACTACAACTAAGTTTATTACAGACCTCCTCGGCACTGATGCGATGCCCGAAAGGGTATTTCCGGTGCTAGGGGTGCGGTGTAATAGGGGCCACTTTGGCATGCGTGCATCGCCATACGTCCCACCACACCAATTTTATTACAGAGCGCGACTTACACTATATAGGGTCAAGTAATAGGATGTGGTAAGAGGTGATTATCTGTAATCCTATTGGTTGTTTGTTCTATGATGTCTGTCAAATGTTTTGTTGCTGTAGTCTGTTTGGTGTAATATCTGTTTCTGTAGACTATTTGTTTGTCCGATACTGTTTTTAATTTATTATTATTATTATTAATTTAATTTTTTTGTCAGCGGCTGTCTGAGCGCACAATTCAACTGTAAAACTCTTTTATCACTAATAATCACGCAAAAGCAATTGAACTAGACAAAGAGAAGTCAACAGCCAACAGAAACAGACATTATATCGCTTGTCAATATTGTATGAACTAGGTAATCGCAGATATATGTAGCTAGCAATATGGGTAACAACTCTGTTGTTGCATAGCAAGGAGATGTTGTCTAAAAATTGACTTCGAGAGAGTAGTACCCCAATACCGTGGTTTTAATCAGATGAGAGACGAGAGACGAGCATCCTATGCTACGACGCGAATGAGAATCCCGAGAATGTAAAAAGATATTTAATTTCAGCGATGAAGACGGGGTCGTTTGTAAGGGAACTAAGGATATTGCTGGTATAGAAGGCAATACGCTCCATTTCGTTCACCTATGGGTTGGTAATTGGTACATATTATACATACGAGTATGTAGATATATATATATATATATATATATATATATAATATGCATACATCCTTTCACTTATATGTATTACGTGTGTTTACATTCATGTAGCTTATAGCTCGGCGTGCTAGAGTAAAATTGTTGGGTAGAAAGGCGTCAAGATCGTGAGGGTAAAGTGGAGAGGCTGGAGACCGATATCGATGCAAAACTGGCGTTGTAAACGATGCCGCGCGCATCCTGTTATATTAAGGTTAAATTAAAATAAATAGACTGTCGTTGCGATATATCGCGCGTGATAGCGCATACAGATTACCATTTAATGTTTATAAATTTCGGAAAGTTGCCGTTTTCGCTGTCCTATCATCCTACTTTTTATCAACGTAAACGTAAGCAGCCGCACTGAGTTCTTCTCATTTTGTCGTTGCAGTTTTTCCAGCATAGCCCAGCAACCAGCAAAATGACTCGACTGCTTGACTCGCATTCAGCCAGAATCACTGTGTGTGGAATTTTGAACGTATTTCTCGTGGCGGGATGCGGCGCGGCAAGTTGCGGCGTTTTATTGGCTCCGAACGCTGGAATTGTCGAATTCCGGCTGTATCAGGGTATAGCATGTGGATAGACTGTGAGGCGAAGCCGATCTGAGGAAAATCTAGACAAAGTGAAAATATAAACGCGTCGGGGTTGGCATTTTATAGAAATGGGGAGGCAAGCATCTTATACTCCTGCGACTGTTTTATTACCCTGATATACGGAAGCAGAACCAGTCATTCGAAATGGGGTACTGACGGAGAACTAAAAGCTATCCTTTATTCCGAATTTTTTTCGCAAGGGACTGACTTTCCGATATTTCATCGTATCATGTAGATGCAGGGTGTTTCACGAAAGTTTCATCGAAAAGTCGGATCGACGTATATGAAGAAGGATCTTCAAGCAGCACGTATCGTTTTTCTTCGTGTGGAACAAATGTTTACTTCAAACGGAAACTCAAACGTATTACCAACTATGGAATTTTGAATTACAAGGTACTGAAAAACGTATCCAAACAGAATTTTTGATTTTGGGGCTTGATTTCAATTACCTTATTAGATTTCTTATCCGGCCTTGAATTGGGCCCTAAATCCGACATTCTACCCTGCTAGTAACAAAATTGACTTGATTTTAAGAATCCAATAAAATGCTTCGACAATGGTTTTTTCCTGATTTTGGAAAAAAGCATTCGATTTTCTATTCAGTCCCGATTATTGAACTCTAATATCAAACTTTTATTCTCTAAATAATCAGTGAAATGACTTGACGAGGACGGCCAACAAAAAATATCGAAATAGCGTTGTGTCGGATTGTTAAATCGAATACCCCATTTCATTTAATATTCAGCTTCACTTTGGGATTTTAACGCATAATATGTCACCATAGAAAATGACAAAGTTAGCTTTAAGTGGTATGTTGCATCCCATACTACTCAAGAAGACCTTTACATGGACAAGAAATATGAAATCTTCTCGCTAGCTCTTTTCGGAAGACTCGAAGTCGCGGAGAGTAAACTTGTAGTCACGAGTTCTATTTCACTTACGTGGCGAAATACTCGTATTCGAACGACTTCATACATGGTCTTACGCATAGCACTAGCTGATCTTATATTACGGCGAGAAAGAAAATTAAGACGTCGTACTAATAAGAAAAAATTTTAGTCAAACTCAAATAATAACGAGACAAGATAAATTGATGAATACGCGGATTCGAATTCCGTGAACTGCGTTAAAGTTTCGGCGCAAGTTGATGGCACCAGGAATCACATCGAAATCACACTTCTCTGGAATGACTGCGTTTACAATTAGACCGAACATAAAAGTTAGGTGTGTTGAATAAGACCGCATTAATTTTGAGAATCCACTTTGCGACTGTGAATGAAACTAACCACGCGGTATACCTTGGATTTTTGACTGCAAAATCCCCATTAGCTGGTAAAAAAGAAGCTTGAAAATAATTTCCCTCTTCCTTTTTTAAACAATCGAAAGAGTAATAATTTTAGATAAAGGGCGCGCTGAATATTGAAACTGGTTTGAAAAAACTTTTTTTTAGGAATTCAAAAATTGCTCACGCAGAGAAGTTGCTTTGTGGGAATCAAAAAATCAGCTGGTTGTTAAATTTTTCATTTTGCTAAAATTACTTTGAAATTTTACACAGGATTTCCCGTGAGGGAAATTTGCAATTAGTTTTTTCAAATATCTTGAGAATTGAGTTCGGTCAGAATAAATAATTCAGGCGAGGAAACTAGTTCTCATCAGTTGACAAGTCTAATACCTGTTATGATACCGACGGACTTTTACGAACTTTCGCGAGAAAATAAACTGAATCTTGGTTGATTTCAAAAAAATGACTATATTACATGAAAATTATAAAAGTGGCTCCGAGGCCTTAAGAATATACACGTCTAATGTGACGAGTATTAACTACTTCGTAACTGATTAACTAATAATGAACAACTCCTTGACTGACTGACTTCTATTCCGTGATTACTTATAATATATAATTTCGATTATAGATTGATAGATATCGGCTCGACGGCCGTGGCCGGCGAGGTCGCACATTTTCGGACTGTGTGATCGATATTAAAACATTGATAAATTATGATGATAGGGAAGTGGAAAATCAATAAGAAATGTGTGGTTAGTGACGAAAGGAATATTTGAACAGTAAAAGTAAACTGGAGTTTGAAAAATGAAATACATGATAAGGCTTAGAACGCGGTTATGATATTACGCATATTTACAAAATAGCATGGAGGAGATGCATGATGTTGATGGCGGCACGACAGTGTCGATGAGAAATGCTTAAAGTTCGTGTAAATAAAGCGGAAAACGCATTGAACGATAATGACAATAATGATTATAATAAACTGCATATGTATGATAAAATATGAGATAAAGATGTTAGGGGACGAAGGATCCTAACATACCTAACTTTACGGGTAGAAAATCTTAAGGAGTCAAAGAACCTAATAAAGAATTTTCTTAGTTTTTCTGGCTTAACTCAATTCTAAGATTTTTTTAAAACAAAATTACAAACTGCCTCTAAGGGACATCCTGTGTCCAACTTCAAAATAATTTAGTGAATTGAAAAATTCAAAATTATGCGTATTTTCAGGTTTTCAGAAAGCAACTTTTCTACATTAGCCATTTTTAAATTTAAAAACAAATTAACCCATCTTGCCAAACATGATCCACTCCTGTTCTTACGTAAATTAATTTATACATAGATTTTTCGATTCCAGTGAGTTGAAACACTGATGCACTTTGGTAAATGCACAGAAGTCCATGTCCCCTCCTACGTATACATACAAAAGTTGAATTCAAGTGTACGTAACCTTTTTCCCCATCTTCCTCTCTTTTTTGCCAAAGACTGAACGTAATGCTGTGAAATTAAATGGGATTTCACTTCTTCAATTTTTCTCTTCAATTTTTCACGTTTTCTGATTCAATATGTGCGGCTTTTCAATCACCGCCAGTTCGATTAACTAAAAAGTTATTATACAGACTTGACGCAGTAAGATTTTATTTCAACAATAACGGTTGGGTGGGGGCGCATTGCGTACACCCTGTTTTACATACATTTTTCCTATCCGTGTAGATAAATTAGCGATGTAAATTATATATCGAGGCTTATTTAGTGAAATGGACAACCTGCCCTCTGAGGAGTTTAGTCGTGTACCCATGGTGTGGTGTCATGGCGATGCACGCATGTCCAAATGGTTCCTGAGACACCGCACCCCCGGCCTTGGAATTTACCTTTTCGAGTATCGCATCAGATGCCGAAGGGACGCCTTGAGGCTGGCCCGAGCCCGCATAGAAGAGCTTAAGTTTCTCCTCCCCTCCTTTTTGAAGAAGAGTTGGGATATTTAGCTATTCCTTAGTATTGGTCCGAGGTGAACTATTTAACGACATTTCAAGATTGTTGGACTAGAGTAAGACTGATTAAAGACCAGATTACGAGTAATAGTAAGACTATACAGACACGTATGAAAAATACGAATATTGGAATTCTAGATAAAATACACACATACATTATTATATGCGCAAATGAGTGATTGCTGTCCGAGATCGAGAGTCTTTGTTTTGATTCCGAAAGGAATCGGAGCTGTTATGAGTTTTCCCCGAATGGTTCTTTGTGAGTTCGCAGGAGCAATTGGACTATGGTTCTACATGGTGAGGGGAAAATTTGTACCACTCTAGTCTGCTTGACCAGTCTTAATTGAGGATTCGTTTTTACAAAGTTTTGAAGGTCTCACTTCTGTTAAACATAGATCAAGCGTCGATTGCATACAGGACGACAAAGAGAAAAGTGTTAGGGCACTCCGCTAATAATGGCATAGTAGCCGAAAACGCTCTGGACTACAGAAGGAAGAAATTGTGAATTGGCACACCCTAAATATAGAATTTACCAAGTTCACTCACACTCCAACATGGACAGTAAGGCATGAGGTAAAAGGAAGGTAAGTCTGCTCGTCAGCGTCGAAGAATTATGATGCGTGGGTTAGAAATAAGAAATTTGTATTATAACTTCTTCCTTGGCATAGTAAGTACACAACGAATGGACAGAGACACAGAGCGGCTTTATAATGACGCTGATCATGCACCAGTAATTGCCAGTAAGTCAGAGTTATTAGCGTCTCGATGGTGCATGTCATTGGAACGCCAGACACTGGATGCTGCACAAGAGGGATAAAATCAAACGTCCAGGTAAAGAGACTTCATACCGGTGCACCAGATACCGGATGCTCCACGCAGCGGAGTATACCGAAGCAAACTTGAACGTGCGCCTCAACTCGGCAAGAAGGGACCACACGGTCGTCAGTTCGCGTTTATACGTATAGTCAGGCGAGGGTGCAAAACTCTACCCTCTGCAGGACTGGTTGCCAGCGACGACGGTCGCGCTACGAGCCGCGTTTCTCTCTGAAACTGGGGCTTCGCAGACTACGCGTGCGTTACGATATTAATTTTACTACCGTCAAAAATCAATATCCAATTCCCCGTAATACTTGATGGCGAGTCGTTTGAAATTCTAGGTCGCTCTGTCCCGTGAATGGCTGCGTACTCGAAGCCACAGTATCAAGATTCTGCAAGTCTTTCAATCTGCATCTTACGCCACAAGGGACTGAAACAGTATACTACACCATAGTAATTTTAAAAAATTCCACGAGTATATACAGGCACCCGCATAACATCAAAGCCAAAACTCGGGGATATTTTACGTCCTTAACTACGAGTATATATACGGTCTCTGCCACTATGTTTCACTGCAAACTTTGACATACAGCAGCGACTTATCAAAGCGAGAGAAGGATTAACTCGCCCCGTCCTTTAAGCGTTTTTTTGTTCGTTTTTTTGGTGTGTGTTTGTAATGCTTAAATTAAACCTTAAGAACGACATCCCTCGACTGTTTAATTCCCTGTCAGTGGGTCATAAACTTGCTTTTTACCTTTTTTGCTAATTCTGATCCCTAGTAAGCACAATTTTAATTATGATCGGAACTTATCGAACTACGTATATGTCCCCTATATTCATTATTTTGTAATTGGCAACGATTCAAACACTTTAAATTGTAACGCGAAATCGAAACACCCTTTTATTGAAATTTTCGTTCAATTCGCTGGTGATTTCTGGCCGCGATTTTATTTATTTTCTTTCCCGAATGCGTTGGCTGATTTTTTTTTTTTTTTTTTTTTAATTTTCAAGTGCCCACATATAGCTTTTGATTTCTACAATCTCGACCAAATTC
Source organism: Acanthococcus lagerstroemiae (assembly GCA_031841125.1). Lineage (NCBI taxonomy): Eukaryota > Metazoa > Arthropoda > Insecta > Hemiptera > Eriococcidae > Acanthococcus > Acanthococcus lagerstroemiae. The sequence continues at coordinate 81,524,016 of CM063106.1, forward strand.
TCGCTCTTAGCTGAATACGCTCTTGTTCTCCTAAGAATGTATCACTGTGTTACATTAATGTGAACAGCGAATTCAATGTTACTATACGTACAATTTAGAGTATAATCCTGGAAAGCTGGCGGTTACAAGAATAATACTGCATTGCTGATGATTGCTGCTCTCTGCCACGATTACGTAGGCAGTATAGTACAGACTGCCATTTTAGAAAATGATTGCCAAAAGTAATAGTATATTACGTATCAGTGGCAGAAAGTAACCGATTTCCGAGTACGAGGCTTGCGGAGCGAGCGCAGCGAGTGACGCAATCGTACGAGGGAATCGGTTACTTTATAACACTGATACGTACCATATTTTAATGAAATATGAACGGAAAAATTAATTAATCCTTTTTAATTCTTATAATAACATCATTAACGCCTTCTCCGTCGTGAGTCGCCGTAGCATGCAGAATACATAGGTTCGTACAGAATGAATGAAGTTAAGCACACATCGAACGTGGTTAGTACTTGGATGGGTGACCGCTCAGAAGTACCCGATGAACGAAATTGAGCAGACGAACGAAATGGAGCAGCATTAAGTGCGAGGATAGAAAATTGGAAGGAACTCGACCGGTAATATGCGTGACGAGTTTCGAAAAATGTGAGACACGATTTTCGAAAGCAGTTATAATAGCTCACGGAAAACAAAATTGTCTGCTAAAACCAGCTGTACAAAAATGGACGATTTTCGAAACCTAAAATTTCGCAGAAATGTGCCATTTTCCGTTCATATTTCATTAAAATTATTTGCAAGTAACTTATGGAACGTTGCGCTTACAACAGAAAGAGTTGATGGCTGTACAAGTCTTGTGAGACTCATTTAGACTCTTCTAGTGTTTGGATCCATTCCGATTAGTGTTTGGAACCTTATGACAGTGATAGTGGAATCAAGGAAGGAGGAGCTGAGCGGATAGGGTTATTCCTCCTGCCAAAATTTAAACGGAGCCGTGCCGCCTAAAATTTTATATTTCTTACTCGTACGTATGAATAAAAACCGAATATGAAACTACGGCAGCCTACTTTGTCTAAGTTCCAATGGATACCATACCTTGTTTTTTGTTGTTGTTTTTCTTCGCTTCGGGTTCATCTCCTGGGTAAAAACACTTGCTGTCATCATTAGTTACGACTCGTGAACGGTGATGGATCTAGGATTTCGTTTCTAAAACTGCTAAACATTGTCAGATAAATTTGGGAAATAATCATAGCTTAAGACCGTGAGTTTAGAAGATAACAAACATTTTCGAGCGGGAGGAGGCCACCTCATAAAAACGAGGAAAATTTGAGTGGGTACTCTCGAGTGAAGCCGATTGAAAAAATTAATTTAAAGTAAAAAACATAATATAAAACATAATTTCTTGACCTACAGGGGCATTATTCTCTCGGAATTTCCGAAAATGTATACTTTTTGTGAATGCGGTTACATTTGATAAAGCTTGATGGCTCTGCGAACGAAGACCTGAAGGCCTTACACTCTTCTAGATCTGCTACTGCCCATAATAGCTCGTTCAGACTTAGACTCAATGAGACTCATCTAGTCCCTAGTGAAACTCATTCAGATTCATTAACACTGCGTTAAGCCCTTGCAGACTTCTTTGTGACGTTAAGAGTCATCCGGCTTCCAAAATTCATGCAGTCCCACTGAAGACTTGATTCTCTCGAAGCTTTTTTGGGTTTCGTTAGGACTCGTGCATGTCGTGCAAACGTATTCAGATTCTTCGATTTTTTACGCAAACTATTTTAATCTAATGCTTTTATTCAGACTCCTTCGGATTCATTTTTAATTCGGTCTGCGTCATGAAGACTTATTTAGGCTTCCTGACACGTTGTAATACATGGTCAATGCAGGGTTCTTTGGAATTCACAGGATAATACTTGATTCTGGTCCTCATGAATAGGCGATAATGACTATTAAATTGCTTATGAAATAATGATAGATGTAGAAGCGCAAGTAGGGTTCAGAACTGGGGGGCTTAAGCCCCCTTATTATGAAGCAACACCACCCCCACATCATTTTCTTTGGTAATTTTTCAGTGTTGGGCGAGGAGGCGCTATTCAGAAGTCTATTTATGCCTATGGATAGTTGTGATAATGTGTCTCCGTATCGTAGCGCTATACACCTTCATTTTCTTACCGTATTCGTAAGTATCATAAATATTTATGTATTAATTTTTGGTTTTTCATTTGTGTTGCAGCCAGCAACGATTTATATCGATTTTCCGGCAATGGAACACATCAGGATTTTTTCAAACTGGTGGTCCGTGACGGAAATTCTCTGTTAATAGGCAGTCGGTGAGTAAAGCTTAGTTGCAATTGTAGTTTAAAAATCAAGCATCTCTTACGTTCTCTTTACTGAGGTACCATAATTCACCCAAATTTTGAAAAATTGGATTATTCAGTCCCTTTCAAGGACAGTTAGACAAATCATTGTACATACGAGTTGCGTATGTTGTTCCATTACCAGCCGAAATATAGAATGTCTCCGATGAATAATCCGTATCGTGCTCAATAATGTCCCCCGCATTTTCTAGCATTTTAATTAATAAATGACACGAATGAATACATTTATTCGGTGCATATTTCGCCTTCGCGAAAGAACTGCCGTTTATAGAACTAATTTTATACATATTCGTTTCTATATCAGAAAATCTAGCTTAAAATAGAATGTATTTCGTTCACTTTACAGTCGGTGGCATGAGTATCACTTCAACTTTTCCTCCGCATCGCAACAACTGTAAAAATTTACGAGTCGTGTGCGACGGGTTGCGTCGCACGCCAGTATAACAGAACTATGATACTACAGAACTACATACTACCTATGCTGTCCTGTACCCCGTGCCATACTTTGTTTCTTTTTGCGCCTACGCCACCAAAATACGACCGAAATTTTGCCGGCTCCGTTCTTTTGTAATAAAAAAATAAATGTAATTTATTTAATTTTGCCGACGGTTATATAGTGAACGGAATTTGATGTTTTATGACGTCATAAATATTCCGTCTTCGAATCCGCGAGCGCCAGTAGCAGTGGCATCGCAGCTAGTCGACCCACCCTATTCCCTGTTCCAGCATACGAAAAATTTACTCTGCCAGTTTCATCGACGTCAAATTAAACGTATTTTTGTATAAATATAATATGTACAGTATCAACATGACGCTACTAGAGGATTAACTGTAATCGAGTATTAATGCTGCAGATTTGTTTAAAAAAGGAACGGGGAAAGATCATTTTATGGGTAATGATTATCTTCGCCAGGCCGGGTTAACTTCCATTTTAGAAATATGGAATGAAAGAAGCAGGCACGGCTTTCCATTTTGTCACAGTTTTTGTCGCCTGTGTTTTCCTGTATTACTTTACTTTGTGCGCGGCAGGTTTGTACTTCATTTCTTGTATATGTGTAGGAATTTCAGTCGTGTGTCTCCCTTGTGTATGTTAGGTCCATATTTTCCGAATACTTATTCCTCTTTATCGAACAAAACTAGGTAAAGAAATTACATCTCCGAGAAACTTTGAATTTAACAAATAGGTGTTATTAGAACTTGAATGCCTGTCATATGTTACAGATAAACCGACGCTGAGTGAAGGGTCTTCCCGTGGATTAGTTCGATAAATGCTTTCAAAAGGTACTAAGAGCTCATTCTGTCTGCATTTATATCTATAGAAATATTTTTTCATTAAATAAAAAGAAAATCGTTATTAAGTGATAGATTTTTGATAAATTCTTCATACTTAATGAGTAGCCTACCATAATTTACTTCAAGCGCACATTAAGTTTTTAAAGAGAATGACCTGAACTGGATCACCCGAAAAATGATCGTAAATCATTGAAAATATCGAAGTTTCGATTTAGCAAATAAGCTGTTGTGTGTATAGCTTTCGATAAGTATATCACTGAAAGTTCATTATATTGTCTGAGACACTGAGATAAAACTACGGTAGGGTGTTTCAATACAGTGATTTTTCCAATGTTTTTTGCTCCAATCGACTAAATTTGTTCTGGTTCAGTGGTTCTCAAATTGTGGGTCACAAAGTGGGTTGCGGGACGCTTCCAGGTGGGTCTTGAAGCCACCGGGAAACGAATAAAAGTGAAATAAAATTCGAAGAATACTAACGTAGTAGAACCCATAGAAATGAAAGAAATTAGTAAAAACGTATTCCCGTCCTTGCACCTTACTTGTGTCTAGTTCTTGCATATACTAATACCTACTACAAAATATAGTTTTTTTCTTTCTTCTTTATGTCACTGATTTAGCCGAGGTGGGTCGTAAACATTAGAGACTTCGAAAAGTGGGTTTCGGCTCAGAAAAGTTTGAGAACCAGCGTTCTCATTAATATAAAAACCCACTAGCTAAACTAGTCTTGAAATCAAAAGTTATTTAGAGGTCGCCCTAGAAAGTGAAACGTAATACAGGATTTCCCGTAAAAAAAGTTGCATTTTTGTTTTAACAAATCCGAGGAATCAAGTTTTATCAAAAAACTGGTTCCAGTCAAAAATGTTGCTCTTTCAAGCGTAGCAACCAAGTATCTAATTAAAATATTTTGGGAAAAATTTAGTATTTTTGCTATAAACTCCCTTACCACCCAAAGTTCCACTTGGTTCCAAAAATTTAGCTCGTGTGCTTTTATATTAACCAGAACAATAACTTGACCGAAAGGAGTAAAACGTATCTAAAAAGCCTTTTTGCAAAGGAAGAAACCGGATGTGAATAATTTAGGAATTTTTCAAAGCATTTGGTGAGTATAAACACCAAAGTAAACTAGTGAGACAGAGTTTGAAGAGAAATGCGTAAGTTCTTGCTGATGACCGCCAGAACGGCTGAAACATAATCAACCTGGTGACAAAAAATTTGTGTTGTATAGGAGTAGTGTTTGATGAAAGAAAGAGTCATCATAATATTGAAATAGTGAGGAAAATAGAGGGAAAAAGTGTGAATAATTAAACCGCTGAAAGTACCTACATAGTACAATCGACGTAAGCAATATTATAGCGAACATAGTGATAATAATTCCACGTTCGAGTTTACTCGTAAGCTAAATGAGAGTGGTTAACTTCCACTAACAGGAGAAATCATGATGAGTGATGTCCCAGCTAGCTTTGAGGAAGTAGTCAAGCGATGAAATCGGTAAAAGTAGACTAAAGCTGGTCTTTTACCTGAAAAAAAATAATAATGATAATAAATAAATAATAAAATAAGATGAAAAAGAAAAAACCGTACTTTGAGAACTTAGAGATGTACGATAATTTTCCAATTTCTGAAGCAAAATATTCAAAAAAGAATTGTAATTCTTATAATTTATTTTAGGTAATAGCATTTTGAACTAGAAAATTTGCCAAAAAGTTCAAAATTCTGAATTAGGTGTTCGTAGTCATATTTTAATTATAGTAGTTGATTATTTATAATTTTGCGAATTTGTGTGGCTAGGTACTTGTTATTCATGTAAGACAGTGGTCCTCAACTTTCTTCAAATTGTATCTCATTTTGTAGTCTTGAAAATTTTACGATTGGCCTCTACTACCTCCATATCAGTATTGAACTCTAAAGTCGCGATTAATGATGAATTTCAACTTTCCACTTTCACTTTTCTCAGTTGAACTTTTATAAAGTGCAGCCAGTGTTGAACCGTAGGATTCCAAAAGAGGTTCAAAAAACACGGTGTCAAATGTTTATTCCTTGACGAATTATAATCTCAAACTCATTACATTTACTTTGAATTTTGACACCGAAAATATGAATTATATTAATAACGTTGGTAAACTAGCTTATAAAAACTGTAAATTTTTGAAAAACATGGAATTGGAACACTTTTATTATTTCCCCCCCTCGAATTCATGTGATCCACAAATTTTGAATCAGCTTTTTTAATGCGCTTTTGCTGAGCGATTTTTTTATTTTACGGTCTGGAGGCACTTAATTTTGCCTATTGAGGAGCTGAATTTGCAAACTCGATGAGCAGTCAATTCCCAATCGCAATAAATTTTCCTCAAACTCCAAAACTACCGAGATAGATGTCAGATACATACAAATATTGTGGAAATCCACGACGCCGCGACGCATATAATATTTATTGTGATCAAGAAAATAGATTGGATCGTTCTCCGTCTCTCCATGTCCCGTTCCAGAAGTACATAGAACACGAAAGAATGTCGATTTTCATGTGTAGTGGGACTGAAAACACGAAGACACGGAGGAGAAAATCAGCGAACTAGAAAATGGTACTAGGGCAATTGGGTCGGAAAAGGCAAAAGGCGTCGCAATGATACGTGAAATAATATATGGGGAAATGGCCAACCTATGTCTTCGAAAAGGTACGAGCAAAGATATTGGCTGTAAGCTGATTTCGGAAAGTCAAACCAAATAGGTAGAATTGTAATTTACCTCGCGCCGATACAAATCTCCATTGTCGTTTTCATAATTCCTCTTAATTCCGGATGGATTAACAATATCGTCCTCGCTTTGTGGTCGACACGAACTTTATCGCCCTTCCGGAAAATATCCCCGTTTCTTTTTTCAGCGCCGCTGGATTTTGGCGAACGAAGATTTAAATATTCGTCGGGAGTTCGTTTTTTTCCGCGAGAGAGGGACGCGAATCAGAAAAGTACGCTAAATTGGCAACACACTGAAGGGAAAAATCGATCTAAACTGAAATCACAAACTGAGCGGGCCAAGCCGAGCTGAAATTTGTTCAATCTGTTCAAGAAATTTATTGTCGCTATTCCGCTGTGACGACTGATTGAAACAGGAACAGGATTTAAACTATTATCGAAATGTAGCAGCACGTGTATCGCTTCCGCCTGCATATGTAAAGAAATTTCCAAAAAACTTATATAACTACTCGTAGCTAAGTATACATACCTACCTTTTCGTGTTTCATGAACGACGATAATCCAGTTTTTCAGTTCTGAAGCTTCGAACAACAGTTACCTACTTATACAGTACAACACCTTTAGCTTGAGACTGAGCTCGTATTTCTTGCCAGTGTCTCTTCTGCCCTCCCTCCCCCTTAATTTACTTACATTAATGTATTAAATTTGTATTCGATCAGAGTATATCTTTAATTTGAATTCCACTGAAGAAACTTTCTCAGCGAACTCAAATATTTCAAGTCGACCTGATCAAATTGTCTTTCTGTTTCATTTTTCATCCATTCTAAACAATATTTATGTTTGAGAGATGTGATGTTACAATATCACAATCGGTACATTATTTCACTTTGCCTAATGACTACTTCCAACTGGAGAAGGAATGTTTTTTACCTTTTTCTGATAGCATTGCGACGAACATAAGTATTACACAAATCAGACAGGTGCATGATATAGGTGGTAGCATGGTGTGGTGGGACGTATGGCGATGCACGCATGCCAAGTGGCCACTATGACACCGCACCTCCGGCCCCGGAAACTACCCTTTCGAGTATCGCATCAGTGACCGGAGGAACGCCTTGGGGCCAAGCCCGAGCCCCCATTTCTACACGCCGCAACGGTGCGCGCGTCCTACCAGGGCCACCATGGGGTTCCCTACTGGCCGAGGTCCGCACTCTCTGAGCGCTCGCCTGGAATTCAGGTCCCCCAGGGCCGGACGCGCTGCCTCTATTCACTCACTCCTCACCTCGTCTTGGTCCGTGTGTCGACGCAGGCAGGTGGTGACGACGGGTGAGCCCTGCCGGTGGGCCCGCAACGCAGCTGCAGCAGCTCTTCTAGGATGGTACAGAGTTCTCCTCCTGTTCGATGGTGTGGGCCGAGTTTGGTAAATCGCCGGCCCTCTGTCTCGACCACTCCGTCTGCATCCTCTTCTTCATGATGGCCGAGACATAGACGGTATCTATCTAAGAATTTCTTTGGAAGAGGAGGGGATAATCACCGACGAATAAATGAATATGAAAGAAGCGACAAAAATTTTTTTGGCGGGAGCTTCCATGACCAGGTGCAGCGGTTGCTAAACCAATTGCTGAATGGCTCCCCAAAAAGTTAGAGGAGTCCCCCCAGAATTGAGAGGAAAATGAACGTAATGAAACCACATCGTAGTTAATAGTTATATTCATAATTTTTGAACTCAGACCTTTAACACCAACAGAAACAGTCTTCCAGAACACAAAATTACTCCCGTTGAAGTAGCTATACATAAATGAAGTACTGTGTGCTATATAAAAGCTTAAAGTTTACTCTGTTTACCTTCAAATGTTTCAACTGTAACCAGGAATAATACGCGCACAATTAAGACCGAAAGAAAAAACACTAACATAGGAGAACATATGTATTTTGGAAAAACATTTTTCAACAAACTTCCAACTATAGACAAGCCAAAACTAACCGCTACACCTTCTCAAAACAAACGTAAATTCAAGACGCTGTTTCGAAAAATAGTAAAAAAAAAAAAAAAATACAACAATCAAATTAAAAATAAATAAAAATAGATTACCTGCCTCAGGGTAGTGACACGGAGGATGTGGGTGTAGGCCCGCAGTATGATTTAAATCGGCTCTAGTTTCAGTACTTTTGGTTTTTGAATTTTTATATTTTTTAGTTTATTCTTTCATCTCTGTACGCCCAATATGAGCTACGCTCAGTCGAGCTTGAGTAAGCATACATTATTTTTGTAAATTAAAATGTAAAAAAAAAAAATTGGTATTTTAATGCGTATACGTATGCATTTGCATACTTATAAGCCTCTAGCAAGTATCATTCAGGTTTCAGGTATACTTTATAATTTTAACATCTGAACTCTCAAATCAAAATTTTTGAAGAAACACATAATTATAATACACATATTGACCCACTGACTTCGGAATATATAAATTCAATGACTGACCACAAAAAAATGCAGATCACCTATTTTTATGGTTTTTGCGAAGCCAATACCGTATTATGTTCATTTTTTACTATCTTTCTTTTTAGTAGGGTCTGTGTTTACATTTCATTTTGCTATATTTGTGTACTTATTACGTTAATGTAACGAACGTTTCTTTACGTCCTTAAGTCTGAGAAATGAACTATCTATCAGCGTTCATTGAATAAGTACATTTTTCTTTTCTTATATTAAAGAAAAGCGTAGTGAATCTTGCAGTGGCTAATCCAAAATTCCATCAAGGAGGGAGTTTTTCATTTCACTTCTCAATTTTATTCATTGTGGCCGGTTCCAAATTCTGAGAAAAAAAGTTCGAGAGGGACCCTCACCCCTCACCCTCTCTTTCTCTCTCTCTCTCACTTTCTCTCTCTCGTACATTCTCCACTGTCAGTGAGGAGGGGGAGGGTTATTTCAAATTCCAATTTTTTCTTTGTAAAGAAAAGACTGGGAGCCGCGTAAATCAGCCCCTGAAATTGTGATATTGGCTGACCTTGGAGATTGTAATCGATTAACATTCTAGATTTCATGTTTATTAACGTTAACGTTTTTCTGATCGTTTCAATGTTTGAAGTGTTAATTGAATGATTCATCGACATGACTTAAGTTCCTTCATTTTGTATAATATCATTGCCTTAGAGAATATTGTATTATGTATTTTATGTTACGATCTGTTGGTTCAGCCTTCAGTACATTAACAATACTAAGCAACGGCTCAATAGCTGTATGGATCATCTTGGACCTTATTGGAGTTTTTCAACGGAAGCCATCATCGTAGTTTTTGAAGTTGATATTGTCATGTTGAATTCCTGAACTACATTGGCCAAATTGATTACGCCTCTTTGTAGGTCGTCCTTGGTTTCGTTTTCTTCAATCTTTACGAAATAGGAGGTTGTAAAAGTTTGGTCATCGCTTCTTGAAGATCATGGCCGCATATTTAAAAAGCTCTGCTGGTATCCCATCCTTGCCTGGAGCATTAAACCGTTCTTCATTGCGATTAATATCCTTATTCAGATCGCCCTTCGTGAATATATCGTTTACTTCTTCTAGTGGATCTATTTGTGGTAGGTTACTGTTCTCCCTTATACGCTCAGTGAAATTAGTGTTCATCCACCTTAAGATTTTGTGTACTAATGATCTCAATTTATAGGTCTTGTGTTCAAGGCTTTCCCAGCATTTTTTTTTTTAAATTTATCCATCTTTATAAGGAAGCAAGCATCTTTTTCCTTAACTAACGTGCTTATTTCATCGCCCCACATCCCATAGCTGAAGTCGAGTTCTTTCACGCTCTACTGTTATTTTTCCTAGGCTTTCCTCGCCTCCCTTCTTCATCATTATTCTCTTTATTTTGACAATGGTATCCGCTTTATTATGTTGACTGACCCTTTAGCTATCCTCTCCAACATGGCAGCAGACCTGCTCATGTTGGATAAAATGGTAGAGGAGCGTGGTTTATCAAGTTGAACGTTCAAGAACCCCGTTTCAGTCGTATATGGCACTATAGCGGCTGGTTTACACCGTTACTGTACAGCTGCACAGGACATTGCTCCAAAGTTGAAGAAAATCTGGAGGTAGAGAATGTATCTATAACCCTCGCTAGTTATACAGGAAAAAAGCGGAAGATTGAACTGTCGGGGGTGTAGTCGATTGGCGGTATTTTGCGTTCCAAAGAAATTATCTAACGAGATTTCGAAATTGCAATTTTCTCTCTCGACTAAAGCACCGGCATCGCATGAACATGCTTGCTCTTTTGTAATTCGACATCACTTTCATCTCTTCTTTTTCTCCAACTGGGCTTTTACTGGCGTCTCGAATTCGTGAACTTTCAGCTGCTTTTTCGCAGTAGGCACCCGTTTAATTTCATTTTCTTGTTACTCGTCCCCCGACAATAAATCTGCACCTACCCGTAGGTTCTTTATTGTACTTAATTTGAAGGCCAACAAATTTGGTGAGCCTCTATACTTATTACTTACATACATTGCGCTTCATGAAGAAGAAGAAAAAATCAAAGAACGCAACTATTTTTTGTTCAATCTCGCGGATAGTGGAGCACTTGCAGTTGTTGTAATCAGCTGGCTCATCGTATCTACGTAAATGAAAACTCTTTTTTCTCAGCCATAACTGGGCTAAGTCGGGAAACTAAATAGGGAAAAAATGAAACATGAAACAGCGCGGAAGTAATTTATAAATAAAAATTTAATCCCTTCGAATTTTTTTTCTTGAAAGATCGAAATGGAAGGCAGAAGTGTGAAACGAACTCGTTAAACTTTTCAGCCGTTGTCAGTATGCTTTTCGGGCAACGTAAAACTAATTTACTTTCTTTCAGGCGAATTAATTGAACCGTTATCGGCGAATATAGATATTTAAAATTTTTCTCGAATTATTCGACACCGTGGCCCCTGGCTCATGAAAATAGAATTATGTTAGGAGTTAATTAAATATCATTGATAACATTGCGGACATTCTTCTATAATTAATGAAAACACCCCGTTATAGAAGTCCTCTTCGAGTTAGGTATTTTGCATTTTATTATCTAATTCCCAGTCCGCCAGAATTAGGTTTCACAGTATGTGACTGCGGACAAGAACTAAATTATTATTCTACGACTGCTATACTTTTCAATTTGTACATTTTATGGATTCATGAAAGTGGTAGCATTCTATAAGTCTGTATCTTATTCCCGAATTTTGCCCTTCTTTCAGTTATATATATGCAATACGATTTAGAAAAACTAAGCGAGATAAAAACGCAAAAGAATCGTAAAAATTTAAATTTTCTACGTAATATCGCCAAATATCGTATCTGTACTTTTTCCATTTCAATATAGCTCGTGCGAAAAAAACAAAAATAGAAAACACAAGAAGTTATAACCTCGTGACTCTTGTTCGTTTTTCGTGTTTCTATTTTGGGCACGAAACCGTTGGTACGAGCTTTCCACCAAAATTATATTTCTTACTCCGATATTAGCATTGCCTTTCAGTCTGGATATTCGTACGATCCGCATGTAGAGTTTGTTTTTCGGATCCAGGAAAACGGCGAGTGGGATGTCGTCAACTTATTAGGTAAATTTGATAAAAAAAAAAAAGGGTAATTTAAGATGCGAGGGCGATAAGACGTTAAATTTGGCGTGAGCGAAGGAAACTTATCTAATAATTGCTTCTGAGGCTTCAATTCGAATCGTGTTTAGGGATGCTGTTGCTGGAGTTGACAGAACTTCCTACGGCGATTTGTTGAAAAAGATAACTACGAGTACACGAGTTCAGATCCGAATACCGCGGCGCGCCGTCGTTACGATATAGGTAGTCCGCAAAAATACGTCATAATGAAAGTTTCTAAATTTATGATATTATGTGAATTCGGGGGTATATTTTAAAACTTGAAAAATGAGGGGCTCCATTCTGAATTATGAAAAGTAAGGGTCCATTTTGAAACTTATTTTGTACTATAAAAAATGTGGTCGCTTATTCGACAACGTAAAAAATTAGCAGGTCCTTTTTGAACCTTGAAAAATGACGGGGTTTATATTACAACCTATAGAAACTGAAGTGGTTCATTTTGTAACGTGAAAAGTTGAATGGGTCATTTTGCTACCTGTAAAACGAGAGTGCTGGATTTTAAATGATAAAATTTGAGGAGGTTCATTTCGAGTTATAAAATATTCTATCGCTACCGACGAGTATCAGAAAAGCTCCTCAGATAGCAATAGTGGCGCGTATTTAAGAGGGTTGGGGGTTTCCGGGTTCAACCCCTCATGGCCAAAAAAGTTCTAAAAAATATCAAAAATATGCTCATTTTACTTTTTTTAAATTATTATTATTATTTTTTTTTTGGAATAACCTTAAAATCAAAAGTCAACCTCCCCCCCCCCATGATTTCATCTTAGATACGCTACTGAATAGCAATATCTCGATGAATTGTAAAGCAAATTCAGTTCGGTTTATAGAATTAAGCGACAACATCTGTTAACATCCCACAATAATGATATCAGCAAGTTTCCGTAGGAAATGGGAGAAAAAATAAATCTGTTCTGCCTCATACTTTTTCCTTATTACGAATTCGTTTTTTTGTTCTTCTTTTCAATTCTTATTTTTAGTTTACATTATATTTTGTTAATTTTTTACGATGTATTGTTGAAAGAGTCTTTGAACTATCATCTCATGTGTGGATTGTTATTTATTAGTGAACCATCAGAAATCAAGTTATCAGATGTCAGGGTAAGCGGGATAGTTATCGGACAATTTTAAGGGAAATTTCGTACAAGGCCGGCGTAGTTATCGAGCTAATAATGTTTTCAAAACTGATAAATTTTGGTTCTAATAATGCCATACTTGAATTTTAGGTATGTATTTTATCCTACCTCCTATTGGGATTTAAACCTGCATTAGAGTGCGCTGCAAAATTACCTGCGCGGGTGTTAGCGGGTGAAAATGAGTGAGTGATCATGTGTACTTTCAAACAGAAACACTGCTATCTTCAGTAGGGTAAAAAACCGAGTAGGTAAAAATTATTCTGCCAGTAGAACTGATAATAATTTAATTTTTTGGTGATGATGCCGGCGAATTTAGGATAAATTTGCTTGAAAGTGAATTTCTAATCGACTTAATGATAGTAGAAGTATGCTACACGCTTACGGTAAATCATATGTGATTACTCACACATATCGCAGAGTTGCCAACACTTGAAACTCCAAGTTTAAATCCCAATTCCAAAATCAATATCTTCGTAGTCTCTAACATGGCTAACTTCATCTCATCGGCAGAAGAACGACGTTTCGCCACCCACTGAAGACAATTTCTTTATTTTCTGATCTGTGTTCAAGCAGTTAGTTTTCATCTATGGGCTCTCCTGTTTACAAAAGTCGGTGTTTCATGTTATCATGCTTTACGTTTTGGAAAGTGAATAAGTGCTGGTTGCGCTAATTCTCATTCTTCGTGTACTGTGTTAACTATCACATTTCCGGATTTCATATAGAACTAAGAGTAGACTTATTTTTCCGGTAGAAAATCTGCTAATTGCCAGTTTTTGAGATGTCTACATAATTTTCGTGAACCCAAGCGTATCCTAAGGCACCTACGACAAAATATTCAAATTGTGAAGATAAATTGATGAATAATTTAAAATAATTTTTAACGTGCTAGTCGTCAGATTAGCATTTGAAATGGAGCAAACTGTGGTTAAAATTTTCTTTGGCCCATTTAATGATCCATATAAAATCCATTCTCCAAACCATGGGGGTTAACTATCATGGGGGCAAATGGACTCCATTCATCAGTTTTTTCCAAATAACTCGAATAGTATGAAAAATATTTAGATTAAAAATACGCTCTTCAAATTCTCTGAAAAGTGATATAAAATATGATGTCTTTGACTCAAAGGGGAGCATCACAGGAGGCTACCTACAAAGTTGCTATTTTTTGTTTTCGCTTTTCCGTTTCCAAATAAATAAAAAAATTATGCGAGATTAGAGAAACATTCAACCAACTAAAAATATTCTGTTTACAATTCCCTACAAAATGATATCAAATATAATGCGCCTAACATAATCAAAATCACCACAGGAGGTCACCAAGAGAGTACAACTTGCCAAAATCATTCAAATTTGTAAGATTTTTACATAAACGCGGAGAAAATAGGAACCTTATTATTTTGGTGACCCCTTAGTGTGATTTCCATTGTGTTACGGGCATAATATTTGGTAGATATCATATTTTTGCAGGAAACTGTACAGAGAAATCTTTTTATTCCTACGAATGTTCCTTATGTTTTGCATCATTTCAACTAATTTGAAGAAGAAAAAAATACTGTTTTTTAAGTGATCTCCTGTGACATTCCTTTTCGAGTGGAAGAAATCATCTTTAATATCATTTTTTACGGAATTCAAAAGAGCGGATGTATTTTCGATTTAATAAAGTGCCATTAGCTTTATTTTTTCATGAAACGTCCCGAAAAGTTCACCCCGCCCTCCACTCCCACAGCTGAGTCAAAACTAAATTTATTTCACAACGACAGGTAATAAGAAAAATTCACCGAGTGGATAACCATTTAAGCTCGATAACCGACATGATGACCCATGGAAGAAGAAAAGAATTTACATCTTTGAAAGTGTTGATGCGTTATTATACCGCGAATAACTTTGAGATAGTTTTAAAAAGATTTTTGTCTGTAGAATACTGGAATCTGACTAACATTACGAGAGGAAATTCTTAAGCACTTTATAAATATTCTTTGATAGTTCGTATAAGTTTCTTTTTGAAAATACAGCTAAGCAATATTATTTTCTTCGAACTTTTACCAAGACTTTCGAATGAGTTTTTATTCGTTCGTATAATAGGTATTTTTTGTTTCTGTGAAAATAATCCAGTTGTTACATTGCAAGATTCTTCAGCAACAAACAGGGTCTGTCGGTGACGAGCAGTCTTCCTCCGATCCCCCCTCTCGTGAAATAAGACACTGATTTGAAAGAATTTACGCGCGTAAGTATTTTGCATTTACTTCTTCATAATGATTTCTACGTTTTCATTTTGTTTGAATTTCAGGTGCTTTGTTGTGCAAAGCTGCCTCTCCTAGTATGGTGGAATGAAAACGTTCAAAAAAATTTTCCCATATTTTTCCAATGTCAAGTTCGTCTAAAAACTTACATTTTGTCAAAAGAATACCTGGTGCGAAATTTTGTTGGAAAAAAAAATTAAAATTTTCTCGTAGGCTGAGAGGTTGAACTTTGTAATAGGTTTTCATATTCGTACATTTGTATTTCAGCCGTACGTTGATTTTCTTAGCATAAACACAACGACAACGACACAAAAATATTTGTGTACGATAAAACCGAAAAGATTACGTTTCCGTTCCGCTCCTTTTGGTTTTTCAAAATCGATCTTCGGTTCCATTTCAAACCATTCACCTCTAGTTTAATGCGTTTTCGTTCCGTTCATTGATGCGTTTCCTTTGTTTACCGTTACAAAAATCTTGAAAATGCTATAAAAATGACAGATTTTCGTCATAAATAAGTTAGAACCGTCCGCGGTATTTAGTTCCCGATCTCAGTCCATTCAGTGGAAATGATCAGTTCCATGTCGTTCCTCCCGTTCTGTTTGTTCTTTTGAACCATTCCTAAGAATATTCTACAACGCTTTAAAAGCGGCTCAAAGATTTGTTCACATACCGCCTCTCCCTCCTTCCCACACACATTCCCGTGTACTGCGCTAAGCTACTTTCGTTCAAGTGCACACTTACTTGCATGCACGTTACGTGAAACGAAAAAAAAAAACAACAACAAACAAACAAGCAAACAAACGCGAATCCGAAGATCAATTTATGTTAATTAAGTCGCATTTTGGCATCAAAATAAAGTGCGTGCGAAATTGCACTGCAATATAAGTACTTCCCGTTGCCCATGATGGGATGAAGATCTGAACTTATGTGCACTATGCATGTGTATAGCGGCATATACATATACCTACATAATATAAGCTACTGTGTGCTCTGTATGCTTGAAAGAAATTAGCTTGTCATGGTGCGTGGGTTATGTGTCGGGCTGGAATTTATAAATCTACCTGAACCGTTTTTTAAACATTTTATTGTATTTCTTTTATCGTTACAGTTGTGTTTCTGCTCGGAACATAAATGAAAATAAAGTTGAAACGCGTAGTATATATAAAACCCATTCAAAATGTTCAACCTCCTTGGCCGTCGAAAAATTTTAATACAAGAATGTATGCTGAAATGAAATTCTACATATTTTGTTATTACGTCGAAATGAAAGAAAGTTTTCGGCCAGATTTGACTGTGGAATTTGAATAATTTTTTGTTTCATCTTACTCCGCAGGCAGCCTAATTGATTTTATGTTTAGAAATTTGGTTCACTTCTATACGCTTCCGTTTGGTACCTCCTGTTGATGAATTCTGTGATTACATACAAATATAACTGAAAAATTTCGAATGAAGTGCACTCTGTTTCACTCATGACATTACTATTACATCTACGAGTTTCCTTTATAGACGTAATTTTTCCTTACAGAGGAGCTTTCGTACTCAGTGGAGATACGGCTTAGGTAATGAATGTAAACTTAAAAACATCGCCGAACTAAGTGCTCATAGAAACGTTGCCGATTTGATTAGAATAGACACGTCTTGTAGACACCAATCGATATTATGTATTAAGACGGGTAAAAAATTTTCCCTCGCCAATCGTAGCGTAATGTATGGCAAATACTAATTTCACGAAGCAAAACAGCGTCAGTCGCTTTTCTTCTCTTTAATTTACCTACGTAGTACGTAAATCCGGCGACGACCGCCGAAATTAAGTGAACTGTGCAAGTTTGGGGACGAAAGAAAGAGAGAAAAATACTTCCGAAATACGGGAAGCTATATTAAGCGTTTTTAATTCTTTATTTTATTCGACCGGATTTACTCTTCGCAGCTATTCGGCGAATAAAAGTCGAATTCGACGAGCGGCTTAGTAATCTGATGGGGGTATACGATCGCCGGTCAAGATAAATTCCATGAAGCTCACATCGGCCGACTACCGCCATAAACAAAATAGAAAATAACCCCGGATTAACGACCTGAAATTACCAAACTGTCGATACGCCTATACGTATAAATTAGATTTGGTTTCTACGTTAGGATAAAAATCAATGCAGCTATGTGCGTTTTAGGGTTCCCTAAGACTTTGGAGTTGGAATTTCAATTCTTTGAAAAGTATGTTTAAGCATCCCGTCTGACGATGCGTCTTTGTGGAGCGAGTATGCATACAGCATGTCTCAGGTAGACGTCTTAGTGAGCTATACCTATAACAAAAATAACGCAACACCTAGTGCAAAATAAGGTTGTATTTGCACTTTACATGGATATTGAAAAGGCGTTTGACACTGTTGATCATTGTTGGATAAAAGTGCCACACATCTGTCGAAATTTTGAGGTCTAATTCGAAATCAGCACGAAAGTTTAAACTAGGATCGCTCCCCCCTACCCATACAACCGGCATGTGAAGTCTGAATTATGGCATGTTGTGTCTTCAACAAAACATCATTTTAAGCCAATGGAAAAATTTAATTAAAATGTTGGAGATCGAATTTGGAGTTAGCTTAAAAATTACGTCTCCGGACGCCATACTTTTCAAGTAATATTAAAATCATAATATTTAGCATTACTGAATGTTCAAAGGCTTGCTTAGCTAGGAAAAATGTCTTTACTTGAATTTAAAACTACAATTCGAAATCTACTTAAGAACTCTGCTAAAAAACATGTATTTTTGATTTTCTTTATCCGATGTATGGGTGGGTTAGAAAATAATATAGCAAACTGTTTTGCCGTTTTCAAAGCCTATTTGTACAGAAAAAAAAGTCTGGGAAAAATTGATTAATAAATTCGAAGTCAACGTGAAAGATAAATTTTCAAACATTTATTTGTCTCTTGGTGTTTTTTCCTGTTGCACATATTTATTTCAACAATTTGAAGATCGAACTGCAAAACATGTGTTTTGTACTGTGGTTATGGATATAAAGTATACTTTTTCAATCATTTATTTTTTTCACGACCTTGTTTTAATGCTACGTTATTTCGAAATCTGTCAAGGCGTTCTTTTCATCACGTTATTTTGTCCTACGCGTCCTTTTTACGAAGACGTCAGTTGACGCTTCTTGAATATCTGAAGACCGTTTTCACGTCAAAGCCTGTATTTGAGTTTGAAGGCTGGATTTGTAATCAGCGACTCGAAAAATTCTATTTCGATTCTTTGTTTGATTTGCCGAGTTAAGCCCATTTAAGCCCCTCTCAAGTGTGAAATGTTGATCTTCAGTCGAAAGATTACGAGTAGCTGCTAAATGTAATGTGAATTTTGAGATCAGCTGCCAAAAAATCTTTACTGCGATGCTTATCGTTCAGTTGTTCGATATTAAAAATGTATTGTTTTCCAAGTCGAGTCAATTTTGCCTCGAAATAATTTTAATTTTGGTTCCTAAAATTAGGTACAAATGAAAAAAAATATGTATAATGAAACTTTCGGAATCAGGAATCCAAGAAACCCTGTTCTGGCACTTCTGTGGAAAGAAGTACGAAAAAGGAACTACCTAGTATTTTCTCGTCTCACTTACTCCAACCTATGCTCCAACATTCCTCGTATTGGGAATAATTGGGACTAAAAAATAAATAATTTCTTCGGATCGGAACCTTTTAAGTTTATGCTGAGTTAATAGAAATCTGCTTAAAGTAATTTATTATTATTATTATTATTATTATTATTATTATTATTATTATTATTATTATTTTCTTGGTGGAAGGGTGATGAAAATCAAAATACTAAAAAGTGTGTCCCAGTGTATCGAACGAAAGCGTGTGGACAAATAAACGAACAAATTGTTTGTTTGTTCTTTTCACTCATATACTATGAGTGAAAAGTAACTTTTGAGTCATACTATGAGTGAAATGTAACTTTTCAGTCATACTATGAGTGAAAAGTAACTCGTCACGGTTATGTCGTCGCTTTTTGCGTTAATGCGGCAACGTCTCGTTAAAAGCGCTCCTTACGTAACGCGACGACGCTGCTACTAGAAAATGCTCTTTCGATACAACAGTTTCTAAAAATAATTTTTATGACCTAAGAAAGGCCCCTAATATTTTCGTCGTATTTTCAAAAATGATAATTCCAAGGGTTCCTAAATTGAGACTATGTCTATCCCAATCACCCCGACTTGTAACCTAACCATTCTCCCGTATTAAAGCCATTAGGACACACACACACACACACACACAAAAAAGGGGGAAATAGGCAACGAATCATTTCTTCGCATCTAAGTCTTCTATTCAACGTTCATGCGGAGCAAATAAAATTTCACCTCTCAGGTATTAGTTTTCGAGAAAAAAAAAAGAGAAAAAAATTAAAAATAGTAAAACATGTCCCAATTAACCCCATATTCGTCTACGTAATAATTGGCCAAATCATATTGTGCTTGCGTAGAGTAAAAAAGGTCCTCGATGCTTTCACCGTATCTTCAATAATGATGACTCCAGGGGCTCCGAAATTGAGAACTAAAAAAATAAATATTATTCCAAACCATCCACTAGGTCTCATAAGTTACAGTATTATTCGCAAGGTAAATATTGTTTTTGTCGAACACAATTTATTTCAACGAGAATAAAAATACCGAACAATGACAAAATTATAAAAACAGTACCTCAATCAGTCGGCCTGTCTCCACGTGTGTTTTCCTCGCTTTTTCCTACTAATAAACAATATTTCCATTCTCATTATTAATACGGAAAAAAAATTTTGAGCCGAAAGCATGTCCGTGAAAGCCTCTTGAGAGGATGACAATCCCTTTCGGATGACACAATAATACGACGTTTACGAGTTCAGCTTCAAGAGTGTGCTTACGGTAAATGTTAACGTGCATACACGAAGTGAATCCTCTTTATTTTATTTTATTTTTTTTATTCTATTTTATTTTTTGCATTTCAAGCCCCCTTTGAAATGATTTTCTAAATACGTCCCAAGGCCATTATTTCCACCTTGTTATGTTTACAAATGTCGTTTACTCACGTAAGAATGAACGAAATTCTAGCGACGATAGCAGTAAAAGAAATGATACGGTAAGATAAAACACTTTGTTCGGGATAGGGGAGCCGTGTTGATTTTTTTCGGCTGTATGCGTGTGTGCCAGACGTAGGCAACATTTTTCTTTCTCAAAAGAAAATACTTCAACCAACTTCTGAGAAAACAGTAACCATCATTAGAGATTTAATGAATAAAAAGTATGCCTATACATATGCACAGAATGCGAAATAGTATCTTTATTTGATGCGCTGTTAAAAATTTTTTGAGTTAAAATTCACTGAGCTCAACACCTTTCATGTCCCCTTACATTTTTATGAACATACACAGTAGGCTGTCCCTTATTTTACAAGTTTTCGCCAACTGATTACGGTCGCATTGAAATTCGTTCCTATGGACCTAGAAACTCGCCATAAACATTTTGAGCTCAATCTGAAATCATTAACCCGTGTCGCTTTGACCTTGAAATTATGCGTAATACTGAGATGTGACCCTAATCAATTGGCGAAAACTTGTAAAATAAGGGACACCCTAATACACAGTCTAACAAAGTTAAATAGTTTCGTTTCGCACCTTCGCAGATTCATACGTCTCTGCCTCAGAAAGCTTCTCAACTATCTCCTCAAATGATATAGGAACTGCCACCCCGCATCTAATGAGGGGGGGGGTCAATTTTTTTGGTATTTTTAAGTTTATTTTTAATTCATTTACAAAGTGATAAAAAATTATAAGATAAAAATTAGTAATCTAAGTTTTAATGCGTATTCCAAACCTAGCCTTTTAATTTGCATACTGGCTGGCTTCCTTTCTCGTTACCTATTCAGTCAGGCGCCCCTTTACGCTTTTGATCCTAATAATTTAAATCTGGGAAGAGCGGCCTGTTTACCTACACAGACTACAGCGAACAGCTCTATCGCAGCTACGAGTAAAAACGCTAGAAAATTTCATGCAAAAAAATAAATAAATAATTTCCGATTAATCAATTATTTAGTAATTTTATTCAATCGATTATCAATGAAGCGATAAAAAATAACCGATCGACCAAAATATGTTTCAATAATTAAAAACAGTTTATTGAACGAGAATAATCGAGACTTTCAAAATATTTTTGATTAGTCGATTGTAATAAATAATCTTTAATTGATCGATTACTTTTAATTAATCTACTACTTTCGATTAATCAATTTTTATTATTTTGGGTTAATCAAATATGTTTGTAAAATAAGTCTCGTAGCACTTATTTTATGATGACTACATTTTATTCTTTCTTCGATCGTATTCATTTCGCCTGTTAAACTTTGATTCTCAACTTTGTCGAAACATGTTTATTTTTACTTTTTTTTTCTCTCTCGTTAGTTGTATAATTGCAGTCTTATCTTTCGTCATCTGTTGATCGAATGTTGATGCTACCTTTTAGTGGTATTGTCCGAGCTTGTTGAAGTCTCGATTTGATTCTTCGTGCTGTACAATTCGTCAGTTGGTTATTTACCGTCGTGATTAATACACCTCAGTATTTTGGTATTTGTCTAAAATCGACAATTATTCTTAAAATTTCCAATTTCATAATTAATGTATTAAATACTTTCATAATACAGTTTCACTTATGCAAATTGGCTAAATTTCATTTCGTTCGATTAGTCAAACACTTACATGTTTAGTTAATCAATTACATTTGGTTTATTGATTGGTAATTTTCGTTAAATTAGTTGTTTTCAATGTATGCATCTAACATTTTAATAATGATGATGGGACTTACGAACTGTACCTAATAACTTCAACAATGTAGGAAAATGAAACAACCTTATAACTACGGGCTTTAATCAAATAATTAAAGTGTCGGTAATGGGGTGTTTTGTTCGCTAAACCCTTGAAAATGAAATACTTGAAGAGTCAATATGGTAAAAATGTTATTTCTTTTTAAAATAAGGTAAGATTTGTTCAGATTATGTTAGAATTCAATCAGACTACATTAAGACTCATTCTACGCCGTTAAGACTCATTGAGACTTATTAGATTAGATTCTTTGGAAACTCATCCACACTTGCATGAATAATTTAGCCAGGAGTGCCGTGAGACTACTTTTGTGGCCAACAATCGTCCTTGGCATCTTATAAAGGAGCGTAGACATTTACGTAATTATAGATTAGCATGTGGAAAAAAATTGCGTCTGAAACCAAATTGAAAGAAAGTTTGCAGCGTGAAAAAGCAAAGCGGGCTACTTGGAAATTTGAAAATTAAATTTATATCGCGTAAAAACACCTACATCAACGATATAAATGAATGATCGACGGCGGAAACAGAGAAAAGTAAAACATAAAAGGTTTCTGTTATGCCTGATGGAAAAGGATTGATGTAAATTAAGTCCTTTTCGTCATACATATTTACTTACCTATGTGACGCATACGGGTCTCCGCGAATCATGTTAAAGATTGTAAGGGGTTATAAGCAGTTAAGTCAAGAAATATAATAGGTTGCATATGCATATCATGTAAGGGGTTGAAGATGGGCGTAATCTCTGCTCGGAAAAGTTTTTATTCCGTGCAATAATTCAGAATTTAGTAATCAGTTAGGTATCTTTGATTTTCAAATAGGTTGGTGCATAGTTCTTGCACTGTTTTAAAGAATGGTGGTGAAGATTTCAATGTTCCGCATGCAAAAGAAATTGAAATATGAGCGAATAAAGGTTGAAAAATTAGGAAGAAAGTATACGCTCCTTCAATTTTTTCCAGAAATATTTGTGAAAAATGATGAGAAAAATATGATTTTTCCAATGATACCAAGTATGCTTCTTTACCTTCATTAGGGATTAAAATTAAATGGAATCCATAACAAATCGATTTGAATAAAAATAAAAAAAACAAAAAACAGATTATTTCATTAAGAGCCCCAATATTATTTCAATAAAGTGAATATTTAATATGTACTTCCTTCGAATAATGCGTAGTATAACTAACACTAAGACAGCAAAATTAAATGTCTTTGATAACGAATTAATTAATCATAAGTCAACAAATTCCGAAATCAAATTAACTCTTAGTTTTAAAATCGTTTTCTATTCCTTTCATCAGCCAACAACTTACAATCTTTCCGGTTTCACAAAACAGCGTTTCTAACATAAGAAACATTCTATTCGTATTACTATTTTGACTACAATTACAAATTAATTTTCACTTTTACATACACGATTTGCACACTAGCTGGGCAAAAAAGAAAAAAAAAGTTTTATAAGAAAATTACGCGAACATGGTGCAGCGAACGTAAAAAATTTTAAGGCCAATCAAAACAGCAATAATAAGTACGTATACAAATAATGTCATCATTTGGTGAACTATACGTAATACTATTTGTATATTCTCAAAACTAAATCTTGTACATTTTGATTAAGTACATCATGCGCGTGTCATTTCAATGGCGGAAATGCACTGCGTTAGAAGTTAGCTGAGTGCTCGAATGATTTTTTGATTTATCAAGTCATCAGGTGTCTTCATCTTTAATGATGATGTAGGATCGGGTAGGGGCGCTAGACTTACTTTTGCATGATGACACTTCATCTTATTTGACTAGAATCATCACGTTTTTCTTTTTTTCTTTTTTTGATAGCAACTAGGTCCTTTATTTCCTTTGGGATCTCGGTCAATCTCTCCCCTCACAGGAAACCTGTTTACTCCGTCGTTGATGTTGAGTTTTTCTAATGTAGGTACATGTGTCGGAGGTCGGATTCTCAGAAAAACAGATTATTTATTTTAGCTTCTTCCAACCAATTGAGGACTATCTACGAATAGGGCATGGAAAAATGTACTTTCCCGATGACCTTTCTGGTCCCATTTAGCTCCTGCCTACAAACGTAACCTGATCATGGGCTCGGCAGAGTAAATTTCCTCGAAATTCCATATTCGAATGATTTTATTTCCATTTATGCGGACGTTTCGAAACGTGATCGCTCGAAGTGCACAATGACGACGCTTACAAATCGTACGCCGCCCAGTATAAGAATCGGTAACGTAGTGAGTTCGCTTGTATACTTTATTTGTTCCAAAAACATTTAAACCTATTTTCGCAACATTTAACCACGTGTTTACGTACAAACTGTGACATTAAATCGGACGATTTGGAAAAAGGAAAAAACTGCTATGGTAGCAGAGCATTCATTTGTCCTAATTTTACGCCTTTCTCTCGTTTCTCTTCTTTTGCCGCCAGTTTGCCCAGAAAGAAAGCGTCCAAATGGCAAACCGTTAACACTGCACCATCTCCAAAAGCACTGTACAGTACTAACTAAATCTCGGGGGAAAATGCGCGGATATACTCGTTCGTATACGAAATACGTGTAATATACCGGAGGATAAGAGTGTCCATTTAGACAAAATACATAAGAAGCATACTCGTATAGTATAATATGTCGACGTTTTTTTCTTCTTGTATTTTGTGTATTTGTTGGTATCTTGTCTCGCCTTCTCCCTTTCTCTTTTCATTTTCATTTTTCGTCAGCGGCATTTCAGTTTGAAACGAAAGAAAGAAAGAGTGAGCGTAAAAATAAGTATTTCTTATTACAAGTAGATACGCGTATGTTTTTCATTGTAGAGCAAAT
This sequence comes from Acanthococcus lagerstroemiae, assembly GCA_031841125.1. Classification (NCBI taxonomy): domain Eukaryota; kingdom Metazoa; phylum Arthropoda; class Insecta; order Hemiptera; family Eriococcidae; genus Acanthococcus; species Acanthococcus lagerstroemiae. The sequence continues at coordinate 81,549,022 of CM063106.1, forward strand.
GTAAACTGTAATCCGTAATTTTATTTTATTTTATTATTACTATTATTATTATTTTGTTCTCCTTCCTTGCTGTTGTTTTACTATGGTTGTTGATGTTGCGCAAAGCCGCTCGTGTGTTCGTTTGATATTTGGAAACAGTTGAGCATTTCGTTTTTAATTTGGCGACACTCGTCTCGATTCGAGAGTGTGCCGTGGATTCAGCGCGTCAAATAGTTCACGTTCTTTGTCGTCGAAAGAAGCCCCAAGAAAAAAGCTCATATCGCGCTAGTTTTTCATCCTCGTCTTTCTATTCTTGCGAGACGGTAATGGCTGCCGAATATTATTCGTATTTACGTACAAGTATATACAGTATGTATATATATACTAATCTAGTGTATGCTTTTTATCGCTCACACTGACGACAAAATTCCGACGCGGGACGTCGAGAACGTCTCGAGAAAAATGGAAATTGCAAACAGGTATTGGCGTTTATTCAAAAAACAATAATACGAGTATAACAAGGTGGAAACGTACCGTAGAAAACGTTTCTAAAATTGTTATTCTTAAACGTTATAATCGAGTTATAGTTTTTCTTAACGAATTGTTTACTCGGCGAGGGTAATTAAAGGCGCGACTGACTCGCAACTCGTTGGCGAAATGAATTTGCAAAGGCGGCACAGAGGGCATGGCCAGCTCGTCGGCGAATAATAAAATACGGCTAGCGATAAAATGGAGTAAGGCGAACTATAAATGTAATGGAATTAGCATCTGACGGGGTTCGTTTATGGATGAGTTGAAACATTTTGGTTTATCTCCCGCATCGCTGGTTAATGCAGATCAAATTCAGAGATTTGGTGAACCCTCTTCTTAAGGCAGAATTTTAGTTAAACGGTGCATACGATAACTGTGCCAGGCATTTTGATCCTGTTTTTCTCTCTTTTTTGTTGCTAGTATAGCATATCACGCGTAATTAAATGTACGAAGCTTTTTAGTTAATTGTTACGCCGCGTTGTCGCACCCTTTTAAGCAGATTGGGTGCAGCTCTACTGTGGCGTTTAATGAAATTAATAGAAATATTATTTTGTGATGTGATTTGGGCTCAGTAGGGGAGAGGTGGCTCTTCAGACCAGATGAGAGGGCAATTTTCAGTTTAGGACTTTCTTTTTCTTTCTTTCTTCGAAACAGTCTGATATTTACGATGATTTCGAGAATATTCATCTTCAGCAGCCATTGACATCTGATTAAAACTGAATTAACACTTAGAATTCTTATAGATACAAATGCACACACTGCTAGACCAATAATAAGTAAATTTTGTAACGTGACTACGAGGATTTGCAACCGCACTTCCTCACTGATACTGGTTTCGCTCATAAATTCCTCACGTTGTGTCAGTTTGTCGGTTTCTCGGGTTTTCCGTATTTCTGTCTATAATTTATCCACCAGACACCCGAAACTGACATCAAAACCGGAGCCGTTCTGAGCTGGCTCCGGCTTCGGAGCAAATTTGAATTTATTTCCGGTGCTGACTTCGGTAAATAACTTTCCCGGACTACAGTTCCAGCCCCAGCAAATAATTTTGATCAGGCTCCGACTCTGGCTGCAGCTTCGAAAAAAAATTCTCGATGGGTCCGTCCCGGATTCACCAACTATGTGGTTTGGCTCGGGCTCCGACTATTCTCAAAGGGAAGGGTGGAGGGAACGAAAATTGAATTATTATTATTATTATTATTATTATTATTATTATTATTATTATTATTATTATTATTATTATTATTATTGAATTGAATTGAATAACTTTTTATTAGGCAATGAAATACAATGTGCAGAAATACAAGTAACGCCCCTATGCGCCTAAGACGCGAGCGGGGCGTGAGAACAATAACAATAATAATCACTTATAATAAGGATGAAATAAGTTGCCTAAATTAGCGAAGTACAAGAGAGTAGATGATAGATCTAATTATAAACTGACATCTTAAATGAGACCTTGTAGGAAAAGGCAGATAGAAAGAATGAAATTTAAATAGGTAAATAGTAAGCATACATAACAGCATAAGCAACCGATTATTTATTATCCATAGAAACCGGTATTTATGACAGTCCGGCAATAGGAATTTAGTACTGTAAGAAATGAATATGCACTATCTATATGTGTATATATATAAGTAACACAATTCGGGGCAGACGAGTAATATACGATAGTTTATAAACCGCAGCTGAATAAGCACTAACTGATAATAGTATTTAAGTAGAATATTAAAACTAATATGTAAAGATCAAATAACATCAAATAAAATAAGCTCCAGATGAAGGGCATACAGTAATGTCAGAACCAGCATTTTAGGCTGGACATACTTAGTAATCAAGAACCAGTCACATGAACAGACTATAAGAGGCAATAGGCACCATGGAATAATATGAACAGATTTCACATACACAACCCTTAGAGGAAAAGATTGACTAACGTAAATAAGCAACAAATAGACAGAAATGCAGCAAGATAAACAACAAACAAATAAACCACCACATAGTTAAACCATACATAGACAAACAGATAACTCACAGACAAGCAAAAGCGCCAACAAAAATATAAAAAATATATAAATAAAATACAACAACAATAAATATAAAGAAATGTAAAGAATACAAACAAATCACAGACAACCAAGAACGCACACAGACAACTGAAGAGAAATTTTACGAACAGGGACAACAAAAAATTGTAGGTCAGGAATAGTCAGGGACACGGGGACACCCATTAATATTAATATTATTATTATTATTATTATTATTACGTCTGTCCATCCGCCCGTTCATCTATCTGCCTATCTTTTTAAATTTATTTGTCTGCCTGCCCAAGTCGTTTTGTCCCATTTTTAATTTTATGATTTCCCGTATGTTCGTGTAGTTTTCTTTCTTTTACGTTGCTTTCTGTTATCAGTATTTATTTTATTTGTCGGTCAAAAAGTCTATGGGAGGAAGCATTTTGCGGCCCGTTCCCTTTTTATTGAAGCGGAGATTGTCCACGTTGCGGCCCAAAGAAATTGAGAGCGGTATACGTTTTGCGGCCCGTGCATATTTTCCTTCCCACTTCACCGGACTGAGAACCGACAGTTATGAGAAACAGAATTATTCTTTCTCTGAACTTCCTTTTCTGTGGCTCGTCACGTGAACCAATATCATTTTCGTGTAGGCTCTCCCCTGAATTTCCAAGAGTGCGTCAATTAGTACAAATATGTTGGGATGCGCATAGTAGAACATACTGTCGGACATTTGCAGGGACTGCAATCCAGATATCCCATTCATTTCATTCGGGCCGCAAAGAGGAAGTTAACCTTACGTTTTACGGGCTGCAAACTGGTACCCACCTGTTATTTCAGTGGCCGCCAACTGGATACTTTTCAGGGTCTTCGGCCGCAAGCTGGATGCAGCCAAGTCTCTTAACATCGTGTTTACGTTTGTTCGAGTGTTTTCTGAATAGTGAAATACCCGGCCGAAATAAAATCACGTGCAGCTGCTCGTCTCTGTTTGAGTAGCAAGTTGTTATTATTTTTTCACGGTCGATTTTACTATTCAGGCCTAGGTGGAATATTCGTTTTCTGGAGTCTCATTTCACACCTGTTGGTAGTTTTCACGTGTCACCCTGTCACCGGCAGACGACATTACATTTGAAAAAAGGACTGCGAATGGTTGGAAAATCATCGAATATTTATGCTCGCATTCGATGGAATTGAATGAACGAGTGAAAAGACGACAAACGAATTTCATAATTTGACTCAGCAAGTCCAATTACAGAAATATTTAGAATTTGAAGATGATTATGCCTATAGGCTTCCTCTTTTTTCTCACATTTCAACTAAATTTTTAGTATATGTATGGCGAACTTTTTTTATGCCTGTATATATCGACGGTGTTCCTCGAAAAGGGTCGATCTGTTGATTCATAAACCTGCAAATCAGTCTTCGTACTCCTTCAAATTTGCTCTTTTTATGCAACACCGTCAGTGTAAGTAACAATGTAATAAGAGGAAAGGTGTTGTGGAAGTGAGCATAGTTGGCTGCAACGCAGTCGGTATTTCTGGTTCCTGAAAAATGCTAATTAAGAACTGCTGATATCAAATGAGCGGAGTGTTGCGAGAGAAAAAAGAAAGAAATGGTAGTAATGGTAACTTTCAAACTGCAGTTACGAGTAAGTATACGATAACGTGATACATTTTGTGTAGAACGTAGAAAAGGAAGTCGTAGACGTTTTCTTGGAACTTATAAAGAGTTCGAAGTACTCTGCGAGAAAGTTTCCATCGTATATACGTGCATTCAACTCTTATTAATGCGTTCGACTAAATATTATCTTACGAGTATATGTGACTGTAGGAATGCACTTTTGCTTGCCAGGACATTAGGCAGTGTACCTAACTCGATACAACGTACAGATATATATTCGTGTACGTGTACGTACTCATTTGCTGTATCTTCCTTTTAGAATATTTCCACTTAACTCGGCAAATACGTAAGTATATGGTTCGCGAATTCGGCAATATTCATTGTCATTTCCTTCATGTTGTTCTCAATCTACGAGTCGCTTCAGGTGTATTCCCAATGAATGTAGCTCGAATGAATGTTTATAGAGTTTTGTTCGTAGAATTCAAGTGATACATTATCGTCGTGCAGTTTGAAAAAGATAAACCGAGCTATGTGCGAATGAGCAATCTTTCGACAGGAAGAATTCTGCGTTGAATATCTTTACATATTAAAATGTGGCGGAAAACTGAATACCAGAATTAGGGGGTGAACGTATTTAGAGCATGAAGCGATGCTTCTAAACGAGGGAGACGGCCAGGGCATGGCTCAGAATCGTAACTTAGGTTATACTTTCAAATGATCTGGGAGTATACGCATCTGATTGGCATAACCTGTGACGGATCTTCATCTTCCTATACCAGATGTGTGCTTATAAAATTTTCTGAGTATGTATTCATTCGAATGACCCACTGTGAGACCTAACTTCATCTTTTCATTTTTGATTCCCTTTTCTTCCACTGCCCACTTCATAATTTCTTCTCAGTGGGGTAAAGTTGTAGCGGCCAACCGACAACTGGCCGCCAAAATCAATTTTGTAACGTCATTAGTTACTACGTCTACAAAATTGTTGAAGAATATCTTGATTAGGTAATAATATTGTTACGTTTCTTTTTTTAATTGGGAAATTTGAGATACTTGAATGTACTGTTAGTTTTTATTTCAAACTTGAATAGTTGAAAATGTACCTACCGAGTAATTTCATTTCTACACAGTGTACACATTGATGCAGTCCAAATTGAAAGTGCATCTATCTATATCCATTCTGTGATGTCCTAGAAAAGAAATAAATCAAGAAATAATTTTAAATCCTTTTCTCAGGCAGCTAAAGATCGCACTTTCTGAACAAAGTGCCATCAAAAACAATCTAAAGGATGAAAAATTGACCAAAAAATAATTACATAACCAATTTTGATTGAACATGACCAAGTTTCACCAAATTCAGTCTAAAGTTTATCTAAGTTTATTCAAAACTGACTATATCTGATCAGAATATGTCCAAATGGACTATGAAAACTACATGAAATAAAAGATAATTTTTGATTAAAATTGATCAAATCTGACAAAGTTAATTAAAAAATACCATCTGAAACAAGTAAAACTGACTAAAAGATAACAAAAACTGGTCGGTTGCGTCAAGAGGACAGACATTCTCCCTCACCCGTTATGATGGCTTGCTCGCTGAAAGACTTTATTTTCCAAATTTGCAGGCAAAAATCAAAGCGAAAAACTTTCTCTTCTCTCTTTCTTGCTCACTGAAATTTGGAGGTCGAAATCGTTATTTTCCCAAATAGCCCTTCGTTCAGGAAGAGGTTCGCTGTGGAAGTGATCAAAAACAAGTAGATCAAATATGAACTCAAAAATCGCAAAAACAATCAGAAATGACTAGATATTTTCGAACACGACCAAATTTGACCAGAAGAAAAGGAAAAGAACCAGCTAACCTAGTAAGTGTAGCTAAAAATTACTGAAACAATCAAAAAAGGATAAAAATAGCTTATTCTGACAAAAACTGACAAAATCTAACCAAAACTTATCCATGAAGTCCGAGAAACAATCTACTCGTATAATCAAGTAAAACCGGAATGGGGCCAATTATTGAAAAATACCCCCTCCCTCCTACATACTCACAAAATTTTCTTTCTCTTTCATTCTTCCGCTTCGTTTATTTTCTCCATTTCTGTTTTCCATTTTTTCAGACACCCTTTTCAGCTAAGCATAATGGGGTTTTGCTGAGCCCATGTGAAGAACGTGTTCTTAGGGTGGGGCGATGTAAACATGAAAATCTTCCAACTATAAAAACGTTAGGGGGGAACGAAAATGGCAAAAAAAAGAAAAGAATTCGGATGTCTAGTAGAGTTAGAAATCTGCTGCTGGATATAAAATTATAGTGTGCAAAATTTCGCTGAAAAACATTGACTTTTTCTACGGATCAACGCGAGTGAATTTTCAAACGGAGCTTTACGTACATGCAATTAACATGGTAGTTCGATTATTATGCGGTTATTTTCATCTAAATATTAATTTATAAATGAGTTCATTAGCGAAATTCATTTCTGATGTCATTTTCACTGTAACTGTTGTATCATGCAACATTATAAGACGAAACATCGGAATACGTACTTTATTATATGCCGGTTCTAAACAGACTAAAAACGTACGAGAGAGCGACGAGCAAAACTGGTTGAAACGTACGCGTGTACAGAGCAGGCTTATCGCCAGATAAGATTACGATGACGATACAACAGTAACCCCTACCCTAATGTTACCAAAGAGGGGCTGTAGTCTGCTAAAATTGTTAAAGTAACACATACTAGCTTTAATCATCTTTCGTTACCGTTTTCACTTTAGCCTAATATTTTGGTCAAGACTCTCCGTGATGCTGAAAGGGTAGTGGTTATGTTTGAAAAAACATCAGAAATGAAATAACAAACCTGAGGAAAATCGAAGGACGTGATTGAAGCTGTTAGTTAGACAATTTTTGCAGGTCAGAGCCTCATGTGGCAACATTAGGTAGCACTGAGGTTACAATATTAAAATGATATGAGAAACACTTAGCGAACTAAGCACCCGCTCTCTCATGGCGTAAATGAAGCTAATAAACTCATTTGCAATTTAATATTTACATGGATATCAAACTACCATATTAATATGTTAATTACATGTAAAGCTCTATTTAATACTTAGCCCGCATTGGGCCATATTTTGTACATTCTATTTTTATTCTAAATGTAACTTTTTAGCCCCGTTTGACCAGCCGAATTCAAAAGATGTTTTTTGGTTCCATCCTAATAAACATTTCTTATAGTATACGGAGTATACCCAGAAATTTCTTGAAAAATCTTCAGGGTAAACTGCGCATATTATCTATGCTGAAAAAAGAAAAAAAAAAAAAAAAAAAGGTTGTATATATTGCTATACACATATTTTTATTTTAATCGCTGTTTTCATTTATTTTTATAAATTTTGTCATATTTATATGTATATGCCACCAATTGGTTTTTTGCGAGTTGAAATAAAAAAATTCTTCCTTTTGACGACTTTCTTGAAAATAAAAGTCGACCCAAAATCGAAGTCAGGATCTGACTCGCGTACACTTATTCATTATACTCGTATTTGTTCGTAAGAAGAAGCATCGAAAATGGAAATCTTTTGTTCGACACATCTCACTTTTGTAACCTGCGTCAAAACCCACGAGGGTGGTCAAAAAACACCTCCGCACCTTCACGAAAAGTACCTACCTAATTTAATTTACTTATGGCTCATGCGTATTCCTTTGAGTAATATCCTTCGCTAATTAATTCAATCTGGCCGGACAAGGATAGGCGGCTTTGGCTAGGGCCCATTAAAGGAAACAGAATTAAATTTCGGGAATTGAAAAACAAATTTATGACGATATTACCAGTGAAGCATCCTATCTACTTCGACATCTTGTTCCTCATCTAATTTTAGTTTCTATCCCTTCGTAGACTTACCGTGTTCTGTACGCTGTACGAAAATCTTCGTTAGTTTCTTCTCACCTCAACCAACGTGTGCGATAAGCGTAAGAAAATCAAAACTGAAACAGTGTTTTAGCATCACAGATAAAGCAGTGTACTTGTATTTTCTAATGCTATGAAATAAACTGAATGATTAATCGCTTCCTCGATTAATTTTTCACTACTTGCTCGTCTTCTCTTGTTGTAATAAAAATACGTGAATTTCAATTTCAGCAACGTCTTGTAATTTTCTTCCTCTCGCCTCCTTGGTTTCAGTTTTTTTTTCTTTTTTTCTTTCTTCTCCCTTACCTTTTACCGAGATCGTGACTGCCGGTTTTGATTCAATTTCAGGATCTTCTGATACATCTGCGTATACATTTTGACAAGAATTCTTTATTCGCGCTTTTTAAATCGCATGCATATTTTATTAGCAGTATTTTTGATCTCGGGATGGTATCCCCTTCCACCCCACTATAGCTGTCGGCATTCGTCCGTTTCTTATGTCTTAAACTTTTTATCAGTTAGTTTAGTGTTCGTTATGAATCGTGTTTAAAAAAAAAAAAATTACGCTTTTACGAATACTGCTCCCTTCACTGATGGCTCATGCTTGTCAGCCTTCCTCGCACGTATCAAGCAGGTATACGTATGATCGGGCTTGAAACAATTTAGTGCACGTTCAAGATTCATTCAGATTTTTAGAATTCACTGAAACGGAAAAACTAAAATACGTTCGAATTTTTACAGACTATGTTGGGAAACACTGAAATTCGATAAGGTACCCCAAAAATCTAGTTTTAGACTTCATAACTATTTAATAGGTATTGAGACTTACTAAGACCTCTTATGGCTGTTGGAGGGCTACACCTACTGGATTCTAATCTGACTCTCTGGCACTTATGTCGCTCAGTTCAGTGTTGTGCGCCTTGCTTTCAGTCTATTTGTGTGAGGGCTAAAAAATTATAGATCTGGAGGCTGCAGGTCTGAGTCTCAAGTTTACGAGTCAAATAGCAGAAAAAAATCACAAGTCTAAAAATTGTATTTTCTCAGCCCGTGTAGCCTCAAAACTAGTGTAGGCCCAGAGGCCCAGAGGCCCAATCCCCTGCGGCACATGCGTCTCTGCCTGTCTGTATATCTTTTTGCTTATCGATCTATGAAAAGATGGCGAAGAAACGGACGAGAGTAAGATTTGATGGGAATAAATTGATTTCCAGATTTTGTAGGTTATCGATTTAGATTTTCTATTATTATTATTATTTTTTTGTGATTTGACTCTTCGGAATGCCATCACAGGAGTCAGAGATCAAATAATAGCCGTTCTTACTACTGGGTATTTAATTCATGTTTTCTCAAGGTTACTGAATTCGGTTCTGATAGTAATTTCTTGATCTGACTCTTGGGATGACCAAAAGGGGCTGAAAAGCCGAATAATATGCGATACTTTCGAAGTGGTATTCAACTGATTTATTCTGAAGATCGTTGTATAATTCGATTCTCAAAGTATAAAAATTAACTATTATTTAGCTCTTATTCCTTTTAGTGACATCCCAGAAACCGATTCAAAAGTTAAAAAACTTCATCGAGTCTGAGAACATACTCGTATTAATCGAATACCATCTAGAAAAAATGACTATATTTGGTGTTAGCTCCCCTTGGCGGCACCCCAAGTGGTCAAATCCAGAAACTAAATTCAATCTTGAATTTCATGATCTCGAAAACTTATAATTAATCAACTCTCATCTCGAAATTGGTTACTCTCCCTTTCTGGAGTCACATTGTGAGTACCTCAGAAACGTTTTTGCTCTGTTGATAAGTGAGACCTTTATGGAGTAATTTTGAGCTTAATCGAAAATTTTAATAGTATTTTCTCTATGATATTCAATTTTTATTAATATGAGTCAAAAACCTAAAGTAAATTATATGTTGAACTTAGGAACATCCAAATAGGTACGTAGGTATTATTTGGATGTTTGGATCACAAAAGTGGTCTGAAACGTGTGAAATTCTTTAACTAAGGATGATACCCACGGACGAACGATTTTCAGCTGCATAAAATTATGTAAGCTTTTATTGTATGTGATGAAGATAATAGTTAATTACTCCATATTTCCTGAGCTGCACAGGCTGTAATTCTGTGGAAGTGGAGCCATTCAAACGCCAGCGTTCACCACTCCTGTAGAATGGTCCTTACTTTACAAAATTCCTAATTTTGAGTTGCTAACCTCCTCAGTTGTTTCCTTTTTACTTTCAAATATCGCATGTAATATATCAGCCCTCTCCAGTAATGTTAATTTATTAAAATTTAACATACACATGGAATTTAGCATGTTATAATTACGACCTCACGCAGATTTTTTTTTTTTTTTGGGGGGGGGGGGATTGAAAAACAAACGAGAAATTCGCTTGTTTATTTTTAATATTTTTTTAATAACAAAAATACATTTGACGAGACATTTTTCGAATAAAATATTACCTTTGAGGGTGCGCAGTGAGTTCCAAAATAGTACACCCCGTGGTGCTTTAATGATTCTACCCAAAGACTACTAAATATACGCGTACGTATTATCTAATAATTTATGTTTACGGATTTTGGAAACGCTAAATCCATTTTGGAAGTTTTAATGGACATACCTTCCGCCCTGAAGGGTTCTTAGGGAGCAAGGAGGGGCTAAAACTGAAATATTGAAGGTTACACGAGTGAGAACTGAACAGGGTTTTCGCAAGCTTTATTAGAGGGGGAGTAGCATCGAAGATGCCGACTCGAAACAAGAATTTTCTGTGTAAGAAATGTAAAGAAATAATCGACTTTCATAATTTGCCAATTGATAAAAGTTCATCTATAAATAACGGTTCCGGCTGAACAAAATTACAGACTGTATAATTTGTTGACTGCGGAAAATGGGTAGATGCCGACTAAATGGTTGATCGGCCAAAAAATGTCGATTTCGAAGATTCTTCTGAGAAGGAAGGGTGTCACTTCCTCTCGTCACGTCCCTATAAGTATAGGCTTGAGTTATTTTGTACATTTAATTTTTTGAAGTTAGATCTGGTACATAGCTACAGTGCTACAGATACCCACCCTCGAAGGCTCCACTAGAGCCTAAACATTAAAATCTTTAAACGTATCTTTAATTGGCTTCTTTGAGTTACTAAATTTATTTTTGAGGTATTTTCAGCTATAATCTCTACATATCAGAACCCCTGGAGGCTAGAATCTGAAAATATTGACAATTTAATTGATAGGTATCAATTATAAATATCGGAAGTGCGAATTTATTATTCGATTAGTTCATTGTTAAGGTTATTTCAGTCGTCATACGTCGACCATCAAAACCCACCAACCACCAGTAGCTAGAATCTGAAAAGTTAGACAGCCTCGGAAGTGGACATCAATATTATCCAAAGTTCGGTCTCAGTAGTCGTTGAATTCATTATTTGTATCACTTCAGCTGTAACTTTACCCATTCAGACTCGCGGGAGGAGGGACTAGAACCTTAAACGTGGATAGTTACATCAACCTTGAAGGTCTAAAGTTGTAGTTCAAATAACGCCAAACATTTTTAGCGACTCAAACAGTTACAGTTTTGATATAATTTATGTCCCCTTACGTGGCCTTCAATATTTCAGGTTTTAATCCCCTGTGAGTCTTAATACTCGTAGGTTGGGTATTCGGTTAAAATTATCTCGGAATGAACTCATCGACTGCTGCGATCGTACTTCTAAGCTACTAAGGATAATTTCAAATTCTGACTTTTTCTGGACTCTGTACGTTGATTGAGGGTGGTGTGGTGGGATGTATGGCGCTGCATGCATGCCAAAGTGGCCCCTATCACACCGCACCCCCGGTCCCGGAAACTACTCTTTCGAGTATCGCATCAGTGGCCGGAGGGACGCCTTGGGGCCGGGTCCGAGCCCCCATTTCTCCGTACCGCAACGGGCCACCATGGGGTTAAAGCGAAATTTAGTATCACGAAGATGATACCACAAATCAAACAACATGAGCGTGTTCAATATTGTCATCAGTATCAGTGTAGCTACTCATGGACGACAAAAAGGAATAAAATGTGAAAAATTTGACAAAGTTTTTATTTTGAATATGAAAAACGAGAGGTTCTCGAGAAAAATGGTTAACGCCGTTGTATTCAGGATTCAAAATATAGCTAAAATCATACAATCTGATCCCATTGTTTTTATGCTGTTGTGTGGTGTTATTATTGTGAATTATTGTACTCGAATTTTCATGGACCTCTGAATACAGACGTGTAAGCGTATTTGACCTCTCGTTCTTTCGATGCTTTCTGTGCTTTCCTGCGAGTGCTTGCTAGCAAGTTACAAAATATACCGTCTTGTGGACATCTGTAACTCGATTTGACTGAACGGTTGCAAGTAGACCGGAGTTTTCTCAGTCGTATCTCACTTAGTCTGCGTATAATGACACTCAAACTGCTCGTTACTCCTGCTTCATTTGGTGGAAATCGTTTTAGGTTTTTATGTTTCTTTTGTTTTGTTGTTTTTCGTCTTCCGACAGCAGGTAAAGATATAGAGGGGGGAAAAGGGAAAAAAGGAACGAGCACAATCGTAGTATCTCCATGTCTTTCGATAACACGATTGAAGAAACTTTTTTCCCGATGTTGTGAAATTCGATAAGCTAGATGGAAGGAGAAACATCTTTTTTATCTCGACGTATCCGCTACCATGCTCTTCGAAAATTCTTCATGATGTTCGCTAGATCAATTCGCACTGATAAATTCGTACTGCAGTCTCGTGCAAATGTCGCGTGTAATCATTTTTTCATTTTTTTCTATTATCAACGAGGAGTGCACGACCGTTTAATATTTGAACGCATTTTGTTCGCTTTTCGAATAAGACATTGTCTATGTCGTGTCGTGTCGAGTTGTTCGTTCTATGTACTTGGACGAAGTATCCTATACTTATTCAGGTATTTGGGAAACATGTGCGCCTTTTTTCTCGCCGTTAGTTTACATTCTTCGAGCAAACTTTTTTTACTTATACACTTTTATAAAAAGAAAACTAGTATTAATTTCCTATCGTTTAACGATGCACCAGTTTTACACTTTTTAGTAAATAGTGTGGAGCAGACGAGCTAAGTGGCTCATATACGTACTATATAAGTTCTGTGTATCTGTTTACTCGTTGCGTATAAAATCCTCTTCTTCCGAATCGTATGTATGATGAATGTTCTTTTTTTCACCATTGTGGTTTTGGAAGGTTGTCTTCTTGCGAGGAAACCCCACCATGTTCATACGTTCCTTTCGTGATCATATATGCTTCCCTTTCGTCTTCGTACTTTCCTTCCGTATTGAAAACGAATCTTCGGGATTCTTAACATTTTTGCCAGTTTGATTCTCGTTAAAATATGCAGCTATCCAGATTCTGGTTCTGCAGCTGGAATTTAATTTTTTGTATCGCCAGCCAACATGTTGGTACTGTTCAGCAGAGTTTTCGAGAATTAGTGCTGCGCGCGAAAATTTATAGTGTTTTACGTTGGAATTTATTCGGGATTCGGGTACAGGAGGTTATGAATGTTGGGCTGGATTTGATGAGGGACGATTATACGTTTACCACTACTTCGTACCCGTATTCGGGATTAGTTCTGCCATACTGCTCTGGTAAATGACATGGTCGGGTCAGCTCCCTTAACGGCCGCATATTAATTCGGCGGTCGTCGGGTCATCCATGGCGTTGTAAACTGTATGTGTAGTCTATTCCAACGTGTAAGATAAGCGTTTAAAATGGTATATTGTACGTAGAACACTCCGAGAGAGAACATAAGTTGAGAGAAAAGAATACTGCTTCGAGCTCATCGGTTGAAATTAATCTGAAAATGTTACCGAAATAAACGTGTAATCTCTAATAGGAATTACCTCCGAACCCACATCCCTGTACACCCGTACCTAGCCATTTATTAGGATACCCGTTCCTTGGTTTTGTCTGGCCTAAAGTAGGAAATTTGCGAAGCCTCTGTCGTAAGAGTTCTAGAAAAAGAAGTCAACGCGTAAATAAGCGTATTATTTCTTAAATTTAAAGTCCGCGGGTTCGTTTTTCATAATATGTTGAGTGTATTCTCGAAATATGTAGTAACTTCTAAATACCTGCTACGGAATAATGCTCGTTTTATTAATTAATTTTAAAATTTTTAAGTTTCTTCATACATTTTGAGTGAGCTCGTAATCTGGAACGACCATTAAATTAACATAAAAATACTCGATCGCAGCTAAAAGGCATATTAAAAACAGTGTCTTCTTAGAAATAAATCCGTTATTACTGATTAATCGACTGTTTCATTATTTGCGTATTACATACTCAATAAAATATTTTTAGCTATTCGTAGCTAATTTGTTAAGTTGGTAGTACTGAATCACAACATACATACTCAATAAAATATTTTTAGCTATTCGTAGCTAATTTGTTAAGTTGGTAGTACTGAATCACAACATGGCCCCTGCGTTACTATACATCGGTATCGAAGTTTTGATCGAATGCACTACTGAATTTTTGTCACCGCTCCATATTTTTTCGAAAACTGAACCGCGTTGCTTTTTTGAATTTCAGTTTTGAGATTGAAGTTTGCTTAAGTATCATGTCATATAGTACCTGCAGAAGGATGATTCCATTTGATTTCAAAACAAACCGCTGGAAATTTCAGCTCGATCGAATAATATTAGGTGGCTCCTTGACTCCCCCATTTTTATGAGAAACTATATTAGGTGTACCGTTAATTTATTAAAGAAAATTTTTTTGTCGACGCTAGAAGATGTCTGAAACGTATACATTTGAATGTGATAATTATATAGATACTTCCTAAGAATAACATAGACCAACCTTACGATATACAAGGTCAGTGACCTCGAAAGAAGATGGTTCCAAAACATGAGTCGGGGAAAGGTTGATAAAGTTAAAATTCGACATTCTAGTCGATATAATATGTGGACGTCCACGAGAAAAGGAACATAGTTGTGGGTATGGAGTTAGGCACAATACAATAAACTTGAGAGAATTACCTCTCCAACAAGCCTTTGTCGACATGTCGAGTCTGCTAGATGAAAAACTCGACGGAGAAGAGGAATTCAAACGTTGAGTACTCAAACAGGGCTTGAAGTTTTTCATAGTGAAAATCCAAATTTTGGGAACAATGAAGAGCTGAAATGAAACAGGAATAGTTGGAATGGATCAGGCACCATCAGAAATGGGTAACCGCATCGAAATTAATCATCTTGATATCTCAGGATCTATGTGAAAAAGTACAGAACAAAATCGACATCTATGCACCTCTTACACGAAAAGTTCAGTTTATTTATATGAAAGCATAAAAACATCGCGAACGAATACTAATGAACAAAATGAGCGAAACGAAACTCACGACTTGCGCATTCTTTGAGGGACTGCCTATAAATTATAAATGGATTGCTGACTCTGAAATTTCAGTACCATAAAATGTTATGACATCCTTTATACTATATTAGGCTTGTGATTCGAAAATTTTTGGGCCAAAAAATTATTCCAAGTAGGTATCCAAGTTCTCATATTTATATATGAATATAATTTCTGAATTCTTATCAACGTTTTTATTCTCCATCATTTAAAGAGAGTACACAGTAGCCCAATTTTTTAACTCTCTTTAGAAAAAATTCAGTTGTGTCTTTAGCATTATTTGAAAGAAAATCTAGCTCTCTTTGGCATTTTTTTGAAAGAAATATAGCGCCAACGGAATTTGTGATCTGTTAACACTGGATTCGACATCTATGTCCCTTTTTCTCAAGACACCTTTTTCGATCTTACGCGAGAATGGAGCTACATACAGAATTGTGACAAAAACCACAAGGAAGCACACACGTTTTCCTATTAGAATCAGTCATAACTTCAAAATCGATTTTTTCACTCATTACAAAATTGGCTGTAGCGCCAAAACTGCGATCGACAACTATGTCCCTTTTCTCGTGGACGTCCAGATATACGTTTCAAGGTCGCTAAAGTTGATTTTGACGATAAATTTTGGATCCAGTCCATTGAAATTCCATCAAGGGGGATTACTGTACTACCATACTGGATGGCGGCTAACCTGTTGGTTATTGTATTGGGGTGGTGGTTAATTGATGGGTTATCGAAATCGCTGAATTAAATTTTAAATTCAATTTCTGGAGCCGAACCCTTGGACTACCACTAAAGGAGCTCTGACCCCACCAAAGAGGGTTCCGGCTAATTCATGGTCATTTCTTCGAGTTTGAGGTTACTTAATTTAGTTTTGGAGGCAATTTGTAAATCAGACTCTTACTGGAATCTCATCAAATGGGGTTGCGGCTAAGTAATCGTCATTATTTTGAGATCGTATTCCTTTTACAGAGGGTTAAGGTTGCTGAACTCAATTTTCCGAGGAGATTAATTTTGAATCTGATTCCCTGATATACTTACCGCAATAAGAGAAACAAGTAAAGCAGTAGCCCAGTTTGTTACTTTCGAATTCGAATAGTTTACTGGCAAATAGACTATTGTTTTTGTTTTTCTTGTGATAATTTATTCAGTATGCAGAGTAACTACACCCAAAACCGAACTATTGTATGACTTTCGCTCTCTTTGATGAATCTCACGGAATCGAATCTAAAATTTATTCGCGGAATTGGATTCAACAACCTTAAACAAGTACGAATGGATAACAATCTCAAATTATTGACCATTATTCAATGTAAACCCCCTTTGGTGGGACTTCAGTGGGTCGGATTTAAAAAACGTCTTCAATCTTAAATTTCAGTTATTTTAGATTAATTAGTTAAAATTATTATCGATTATTAGCTTTAACTGTTTTTTGATAATTGGTTTTAATTATCTCGATGAGTTGGTCTTAATTATTTTTGGATTGATGGGTTTCGATTATTTTTAATTCATTGGTTTTTACTACTTCTGACTTATTGGTTATTTTTGTTAAATTAACTGCTTTCGGTGTATGCATCGAGCATTTATGATGATGAAACCTTTAAGTTATTATTCCTTCATGAATGTGAAAAAAGTTATTCAGTCGACGTAAATGTATTTTTCCTTTGCGAAGAAGTTTATAATGCCAATTTTTTTGCATTTACGAGCCTAATTTGACTGAAATACAAAGAACAAGACTGCTAGACATTAATTTCATTCGCAGTAGTTTCACGTTGGCAGTAGAGTCGTCTTCATCGTCTCTTAATTGCAACTTGGGAAAAAGGGGGAAATACTGAAAAATTAAAAATTAAAACACGAAATTAATGCAAGTATGACGGTTTACATGAAATATATAATGAACAAATCCTCAAAAATATTGAAAAATTTCAACTCCGGGAATAAAATAATTTGGAATTCATTATTTATATCTGTGGAGTACGTGGCCTTCCTGAACGCAGAGTCTGGAGTGAACACTTTACTACCCACTTTACCCAAAGGATGAGATTTTTCTTCCCCCCCTCCTCCTCAAACCGCTGCTTCAAAATTTATAGAAATAATGAAGTTGATTTCTTGCTTATTTTTGTTTCAGGAATATGATGTTCAACGTCAGCGCATCGGATCTCTCGTTGTATCAAGTAAACTTACCAATAATTTCTCAATTCGTTATTTTGTTCATATTAGCGTACATAAATCGTTCGCAACTTGCCCATTTCAGTTGTGACTACCTTTTTTTGCTCTGTCGCAACGATTAAAAAATTAGTTCGAATGCACGAGACTCCGCTGTCCTTGATAAAACGACGTTCAAGCAATCGAATCATAAAAGACGTTTTGTCTGCAGCTTCATCCATTGTTGACACGTATAGATATCTGCTTGTAGATCGCGTTGATTAAAGCAAATATGCGAGTACGAGGTAGGTAGTAGATGCTCCTACCTGTTCCACTTTGGTTTTCTCACTCAGTTGACAAAGCAGTGCGAGTAATGTGACACCCTAGCGACGTTCCTCATCTATACGTCTATACCATGAAAATGATGTAGTGGCGTCCAATTAACTACACGTCAACGCGAAGTAACCGAAAGAAATGAGAATGTAATTCGTAACGTGATCCCGGAAATTTGTACTCGTATTTGAAGTAGGTACACAAAACACCCGCGATGAAATCCAAAAAGTTCGCATGTTCAGACTATTCTAGGGAGAGTTAAGAACTCGCAAAACCAATACGAAATCGATATTTATTCTGAGTTTTGAGTCAAACAAGCCTGCGTACGAACGATGGAGTGATGAACTTGGAACCTCGACACAGTCCCGTAGCCAGCCGGTTGTGTGTGACTGGGCGAGTTTCTACCAGTAACTTAGTCAAATAATGTAGTACCTACGGTACCACACAAACGTTGTCAATTCGTCATCGTGAATTTTGATAAATAAGATATTAAAAACTGCTGCGGCCAAAAAGAAAAAAACTGCTTTCGCTTCGCGAAAGCAGTACCGACTTTTCGGCCTTCGGCCGAAAAGCACTCGGAACTCGCTTCGCTCGTTCCTCGCAGTAATACCGAAACGTACTCGGAACTCGCTTCGCTCGTTCCTCGCGAAATCGAGACACTGTCGACACGTTTTAAGTGGTAAACGTTTTAGAAAACGCAAATTTCGACAAGGACTAGTGGTATTCGGCCGAAATGTTTAAGGCCATTCACGTTTTAAAAAACGCATGAACGCAACTCTCGACAGAGAATAGTATTATAAAAAATATAAAACTACCCGGCTGTCAAAATTAGAGTTCGTATAAATTTGAAATCGATACATTCAAGGCGGAAACGTGTAAGACCGAAACATTTGTATAATACAACAGAACTACGCGGCTATCAAAATTCGATTTCGTATCAATTAAATCCCAAACAACATCGAGTACATAAGTCGCCTCGCGCTTCTTATGCTGAACTTAAATTGAGGAAACTCGTGAACGACTCAACCGATTGTCATCAAACTTTCACCAATACAACTTCGAGTACTTCTCTATAATGTACCAAAATTTGGAATCAAATGATTCGATAGTTCCTGAGATTTTTGTGCCACAAATTTTGTCCTCAAGGAAAACTCACGAACGGCTCGACCGATTGCCTTCAAAAGCTTATTTTAACAACTTCGAGTACTTCTCCATAATATACCAAAATTTGGAATCAATTGATTCAATAGTTTCTGAGATTTTCTTCCCACAAAATTAAGGTGTACATATATATATATATATTATAATATATATAATATATATATAATATATATTATCTTATATATATATATATATATATAAGGAAACCTGAAATTCAGCCACTATTACAGTCGTGTTCTAAACACTCTGAAACGCAAAAAAAACATTGCCCCCGCCCCCAACTTCACAACTGTGACGAGTGTAATACCTCCCTTTTCTTCGAAAAGTCGGTAAAAACAAGGCAGCTGATCAAAAAACAATCATTTTTTCGCTAGACCGGGCATTGCCCAGTCTGCCCAATCGGTAGCTACGGGGCTGACCGCGAAGTTGAGCAAAATCCGAGATGAGAATTGACCTACTGGTTTTAGAGATTATTGAATTGATCTTGTTTCTGGTTTTTCAATCAGTCTTTTTGGCGCATCTCCAAAGAGGTGGAAGTCGAATAACGGTAAGATCTACTAGGTGGTAAATCAAGAAATCAAATGGCTTCTTGAGGAATTAACTTATACAGTATACGTGTCTTCGATTTTCTTTGGTCCTATGATGGCATTCTAGGAATGAGACCTCAATATTACTTAAAATTTCTCTTAATATTTATTTGAAAAAATTCGTTCACGTTCCTGCGAAAGGTCCGTTTACATTATGTTTAAGAAAGTTCAGTTATTGCAACACAGTTTACTCCCTTTCTCCAGAGATCAGTTTATTTGTAAAGGATAGTTCAGTTCACTTGAATAAAAACTCAACTTCTATTCATCTGAAAAAAAGAAGCTCACTTCGTGTATTTTACTCGAGGAAGACGTCCAGTTCATGTTCCGTTCATTTCTGAATATTCTCATTTTCAATCTGGTTCGCGGAAAAAATAATTTACTCGTAGCCCACGAATCAAACAAGCTTTGAAAATTCAGTTCGTGACCGACTTCCTCCTTGGTGTTGTGACTGCTGACTGCTGACGTACTGACATGATTCTCTGGTTGTCGTGTTTCCGCCATCACAAGTGTGAATACTTTTTCGCTTTTCTTCAACGTTAATAGAATTGCCTATGCAATTTGCCGTAAATACAAATACAACGTTAAACGTACGACGTTAACTATGTACTAGCTTGCTAATCATTAGATGAGCGGTTTGCTACAACTGAAGATTATTGATGCCGTTTCGAGAGCTAATATCACACCTTCTGAAACCTTGGGCGACGTTAAATTTCCTCCCCTCATCGCTCAGAAAAATTATTGTTTTACGTCGGCTTATCACACAAGTTAAAAATGATTGAACATGATGATTTAAAAAAATCAACATAACGTTCAAACGCCAACATTTGAAACGGGAACTTGTGAACGACGTGAGTGATTTCACGATACAAGCAAGAAAAATACATATAATTCCAAGTAAATTTACGCCTGACAGAAGAGCACAATGTTAATTTTCTTTTGGAGAATATAAAAAAAAATCAGGTGCCGTACCCGTTGTCGGATGTTAACGATCGCGACTTCTGACGACGTGCGACTTTCTTGGGCAGGGTTAATCGGGGTAGTTTTCCATTGCTTTCCCCTTGGTTTGTTGCGTTAGAATTTTCCTTCTCTATGCCACAGAATGTGCAGCCGCAGTTCGCTTACCAGCCACGTGTTTCACGACTTTGAGTCAGTGTCACCAACTCTCCGGCAATTGCCTAAAATCTTGGGCAATTCTCGATTCTTCCGGAATTTTCCCGGCACTCTGGTATTTTCTATATTTTTCTGGCATTTTCTCGGCAGTCGGCACTCAGATATTGTCTATACAATATCGGGCATTTTCTAAATCTTACAATTCTGTCTACACTTATTTTTTACATTTCACATCTGCGAATGTTGGCAATTTTTCTGCGTGCTGAGAGCTACGATCTGCGAACTATCATTCTTTTATTCATCAGTTGGCTGCAAATCTGCTATCTGTTTATGTTAATAAAACAAAGAATCACGGCTTAGAAACTTAGAAAACCTAATGAAATAATATTTTTAGTTGTAAGTTGATGTGTCAGTTCTAGTTCTGGATTTGAAAAGTAAATGATTTACTCGAACTCGTGTTCCAAAAATTGCCTACAGTCTCCGGCAATCTTAGGCATTTTTATTAATACAACCTCAGACAACTCTGAAGTTATGAGTTGGTAACGCTGCTTTGAGTAAGCTAGCCACGACGTGCACCCGACAGACCCAATCTTTTAGATCCGGTGGTTACACGCTCTGTGATTGTGATGCCCTGTTCGTTCGAACTGGTGGCGACGGGGTTACAGGACGCGTTATCTTCCCACCTCGATTGATACTGTAGTCACTGTGTTCGCTCGGATGATAGTGAGGGGGGGGGGGTATTCAAATGTCACTAGTCTTCCGACGGTGGTGGGAATCGAACCCGAGACGCAAGGATTGCGAAGCGGACCTGTTAACCACTCGGCCACACAGCGACCGGTTGAATAATGGTGTGGTGGGACGTGTGACGATGCTCGAATGCCAAAGTGGCCCCTGAGACACCGCACCCCTGGCACCGGAAACTACCCTTTCGGGCATCGCATCAGTACCGAAGGAGACCGGTTGAATAATATAGATATTTCTAATTGATTCGATACTAACAATTACATGAAATATTGAAGAAAAATGAAAAACAATTATGTTCGGGGTCACGCATAGTCACAGAGGTTATGTTTAAAAAAAAAAAACAAAAAAAAAAACCACATCGTTATCGTAAGGACTCGACTCCAAAATTTGTCTTGATGAAAGACCTACCTGTGATTTACTCAGCTGTCAGACAGTTATTTTGTTGTAGGCTTGTTTTAAGGTGCTACTTATAATCTGAGAGTGCCGGGTAGATTATTGTGCTATTAGATATAGATAAACCACGCAAGAATTTTTCTGAAAACAATAAATATTTAGGAGAGGTACAGCGAGGTTGAAGTTAAGCATGAAATTTTTGCGCTAAGAAAATTTTCAGTTTTGATTTAAAAACCATAAATCTTAAAAATAGTATTGAAAAAAAATTGAATCATGAGGAATGTTTTTGTTTGTACCATACAAGTACAGGGAGTACTTACCCAGAATTTGGTAGACAAATTTATGACATTGATTAAGATGTATATGGAAGATGCTAAGAAGTGAATTCAGCGATCCAGAAAATTCCATTTTTGACGTAACATTGAATAATGCACATTTCAGCGACTTGTGATCAATTTTGTATAAGTATCACTCTGAAAACAACCTTGAAAAAAAAATTAGCGATTCAGAAAACCCTAGTTTTGATGTATTTGGAGTTATCATTTCTAATAAGTTTATGGTTTCACCCCCGTGGAGTCTTTATTATGGAGGTTGAGATCAGCATAACCCCTAAGATAATTTCACGTATCTGAGAACTGTATAATAATTTTTCCTACTGTATTCCATTATTTTACTGTTATTTTTTTCCTACATTTTACTTCGGCTGTTTTTCATGAACATCAGAATGGTGGATGAGGGGGGGGGGGTTGGTGGTTAGACTTTCTTATAGCGAATTACAGGAATGCACCCCCGTTCACATGAGTTACAATAAGAGAAGTTCATTTTTGCCTCGAATTCAAGAACAGCAATGTAGTGTAGTCAAGAAGCTCTTGCATCCTTACTTTTGGTGTCTCTTCTTTGTTTTTATCTCTACTCTATAAAAAAGTACATAATATGTACTTTTATTCTCATCTTCTTCTTTTTCTTTAAGCCATTTTTCTTCTTTATCCGCATTGTTCAATTAATTCACCCTGCATCGAGAATCCGATATTGTCGAAGCTATCATACAATCTAAAACTTACTATTATTTTATATTAAAGAATCTAATTTAGAATTAATATTTTTTTAAACTTATTTCTCAGCATCAATGTTTCTTGTGCCTTCGTATGTGCTATTCAAGAAAAGCGAGTTTCTGCAAAAAAAAGTGTAAAACAAAAATTTTTTAGTCCAGCTTCCATATTGGACCTCTTTCTGATGTCTTAGGGCATTTTGTTCGCAGAATTTCGCGTTGCCTTTGCAGATTTTAAGTTGTATTTATCGAAATTCTTGTATTTTCAAAAATTTGCATAGCGTGTATTGGAAGTTGGCAAAACTTGGTGCGAGAGGCTGAGAGAGTTCTCATACATCCAGATCTAATGATATTCAAAATCGTGTATTCGTCTTAAGAATTAATAATTTTCAAAAAGTTGGTCAGATTGTATCGTAATTTCATCGTATATTACCTAACCAGAATCTGTTTTCAAGCGTTGCCATTGTTATGTCCGGAATAAGATTCACGTTTGCGTTTATTGGCGAGTTTTTAATTATGTAAATCTTACGATTCTATGCTCCGCAATATTACCAGGAGACTCAGTCGAAAAATATGATATAAAATCCGTGTCGACATAATTACTTCAATGTACTCTTGGATGACAGCAACCCTCCCTTGTTTAAATAAGTTTTATTCCGTGCTGTATTCTATGTACAGAGTCTTTGCGGTTTGTATATTCCATTTTTTTCATTTTAACATGTCTGCTTTAAATGTAATCTCCCTCGTAACTATGTTCATTATAAAAAATCACAGAAAAGCTATCAGTCGTTCACCTTTTCCGAATAGGGGACAGGGAGAACGTGAAACCCCGTTTTGGGGTGTGATTGCCCTTGGGATGGCTGACTGCTCTTTTCAGCTATGACTTTTAAAAGAATGTTCCTCCAAGTTATAGACAAATAATTTGGTTTGTTAATATACAAAGGGAACAATTTTTTAAATATTTCTTTTACAGAATTCTATTTTTGCGATTTTTTGTGAAAAAATTGCAGATTTTAGTAAGGCAAAACCTGTGTTATGAATTCGATTTTCATTTTGCCTCGCTAGACAACGTGTCTATTAAAATTTTAGTTTACTATAGTCAAGGGTAACTCTCGCTATCTTTCAATAAGGTAGTATTAATGAAAAATTAAAAAAAGAAAATTATAATTAAGGGTTGAATTATCGCATAAAACAACTTTGTTTATCGAAAATAAGGACAGTTTGGAAGTACGTTGCAAAAATCATCGGGAGAGACCCACCTATCCTATTCATTGCCTTCCTTCTGAAACCTGATTTTTTTTACTTTCTATTTTTCTTTGTATTTTTTCCGGGGCATTGCATATCACCTGCTCGCTCGGCCATCAATCCGTCCATCCGTCCACCCAGTTCAAAAGTTTTCCGCATTTGTCGGAACTATCTCCATATTGTTATAATTATTTGAAGTGTTGCGCCGAATGCCGGTACGGATTTGAGCTTTGAAGCCTAATACCTTTTGCTATACTAAATTACGCCGCCATTAGTGCGGCAGCGGAAAGTGCATAAAGAGATTACGCGCTGTGCCCATACCGCCGTAAGCCTTTCAGCCGAGAAGGCATCCTATTGACCAACGCACATCGCACATAGATGACACCGTTCTCACCCGGTGTGTAGTGTGTAGTGTGTAGCTGTGTACCTAAAATTTCGCGATAAGTTCGTCCTTGTCCAGCGCGCAACCCCTGACCGCCGCTCGACCCGGTTCTTAGTCGAGGATGATGCGCGGTGGCGGTGGCGGGTATCTTACACGACCCTTGGTCGAGGCAAAATGCTGAGACTGAAGGCTGTACCACGCGGTAATGGCCGTTATTCGTTTACCATTAGCGCCGCTGCTGTCGCCGCCGTATTTCACGGCACTATGACCGACCGGCCCAGCCTTATTTACTCGCTGGTGCTATGCCAGATAAGTCTTAAATCGCGTTCAGCTTCTTATTCAAATTACCACGTCGCAGTCTCGTTGCTCTCACTCTCTCTGCGTGTAGCGTCCACCATGTCAACCTTTTTCCGCCAGCCAGCCAGCCAACCAGCCAACCAGCCAGCCTTCGTGCACATTAATTGGCCACGGATCGTTAATACCTCGTGCTCCGGGTTCTAATCTCGTATACATTCGCCTTCGAAACGAGCCTGCTCGTACTTTATTAACGCTCGTAATTTTTGACCTTTGTAATAGTTATGCATACGTCCGACGACGTGTGCAGAGACCTTATTTTACAGAAAACAACAAAAGGGGTCAGGTCGTAGATGCGACGATGATGATAGAACCGACTATACACAAAGATGACGACGACGACGATGCACTGATTAACGAAAACGTGTATATTGTTTGCACAAAGTAAAGTACATGGTGAGGCGAAGTAAATTTACGAATATCGTGACAACAAATTAGAAGACGAGGCAACGCGTCATACATTTCGAATAACGTATTTGTCAACACGAGCCCGAGGGAGAATTCATGAGCAAAGCTGAGTACTTCAAACGCGAAAATTAGACAAGCTGATTCGGCCAGGCCAGGCAAATGGACTGTCGACGTTTGCAGGCTATTCTCTCGTTTGAAGAAAACTGCAAATAGTCAAAACACAGAAACAGAGTCAGCGCCGGAGAAAAGCAGAGAAAATAGCGGAGCAGCACAGAGAGAGAGAGAAATACGAGCGCGAGTACATTCTCGTGTCATTTGCCCAGCGGTATGGCAAACCAAATTATTTGGCGCGGTGCTGCGACGGCAGTTGAAATATTTGCGTATTCCCTTTTAGATAACTGGAAGAGCTCAGAGCTTCGTATCCACGAGTATAACAACGCGTTGTGATGTCTGGAAATCAGATGATCTGAAACACGTGAAGACAGAACTGGAGCAGATCTGTATTCGTTTTCCGCTAATCCAGGAGAATTAGATGAAAATAAACCTTAAAACAGGGGGAAAAGATCCAACAGAAATGATTTTTGGCTTGTATTTTGTTGTGTTCAACATAACACCTTAGTCATCAGTCATTAGTATAATGAAAGTCAGTGATCTCGAGAAACCTACTGGTATTAGTTTGAAATAAAATGACATTGTTTTCTGTCATTCACGTTCGTACGTATTCCGTTTAAGGGCTTCGTTCGTTATTTTTGTTGAGATCTTCAGGTTTATCGCTGGCACATTACCTTGAAACCATACTCCCATGACTCAGACTCGCAACTGTTGCCGACACATTGAAAACACGATAATTTCCAGTTGAGTTGAAACTAAAATCTCACGCTGCATATTTGTATTATCTGTTGACCAGAACTGGTCAGAAACACTGTTTCGCACATACTTATTGGTGATTAATTCTAACATAATGCTATAGGGGTAATTAATGAGGTATCCATTTTGACGCCTAAAAAACCTATACGTTATTTTTGATTCAATGTTCCTGCTTAGCACTTTCGGATTACGTGGAAACGATTTCCCACATGATGTAGTTGCATTCATTTCCATAATTTTCAAAAAGCGGCCGCTCGAGGCTGGCGTGAGAGAGGGTGCCTCCCACTCGGGGAAATCCCGTTTATCAGTTGGAAAAAGTGAAAAGTTGGCATTTTTTCTTGTCAACTGGAATTTTGTCGATTAGAACAGAGGAAATTTGGGACTTCATCGAAAAAATTGAAAGAAGACGAGCTTTTTCCCCCATTTTTTGCATGTCATTTGAAATTTATAAACTTCAGTCGTGGTTTTTCGTTCAGTACTCATTTTGTAAAGCATGATTTTGAAAATTGAGTTCATTATTGATTACTGAAAATCACTTTACTCGATTCTAATTCTAATTTTGTATGCCTATCAACCACATATTATTGAGAAACGATGCCATCAGGGACGGCATTAGTTATATAAGTTGTGTAGCACTCGCTACATACGAGAAAATTCATCGCTACGCGTGAATTCTAGGGGCCGCACCGTCACATTCAGTCTTTGAAACACTAATCCTAATAAAAAGTGATTTTTTTTTTACTAGTCTTAGAAAATTTTTTCTTGTTACGCACGAGAAAATGAAATAGTGCAGCCCTGGATGCTATACATATCATTCAGTTACATGCACAATTTGTAATTGTATTTCAGGTAATCGCTGCCATTTTAACAAAACGGCCGGTACTAACTCGCGTTTGGGTCAAAGTTCGATTTACATATCCTTTTCGTAATTTAAGACGAGAAATTGATAAGAAACGATGCTTCATTCGCACTTTCCGATAATAATGAATCAATTGTGTTTTGGAAGATTAATTTTTTGAAACTTGGAAGAAAAAAGTTTGTACTTGGATATTAAATTCTGGGATTGGTTTGTGATGCTTGCATTTCAAATGGAATTTCTGCATACAAAAGTGCAGTATGTTTGACCTTGAATTTTGTTGCGTAATGAACGACTGTAGAAGCTGTACATCTACACAGTACACGCTTCAAGGATCACTACTACAGCCACTAGTGGGATCAGTATTGGGTTAATACCTGACTGCTAGTGCTGAATCTTCCCAAAGGTGCAGTACTCAATCGACATTTTCGCCAGTATTAAGCCTGTTCAGGTTAAGCGATGTCAGCAACTATTAATAGTGTATCACTCTGTACCTTTGTGAGTGTTGGTATGCCTTGAAAATTTCTGATTGGGTCTCTCTTTATTTCTCCGTGAACTCATACGTGCTCGCCTCTAGTTGTGACAGAATTCAAATAGATTGTTGATGTCTTATATCCACATGATGTGCTCTCGCTATGACTGCACAATACAGTAGAGTATGAAAAAATCTTTTCGTCGACAAAGCGTAAAAATATTATCAAAAACTTACTATTCGGAGTCCTTACGTCGTGTACACAAATTAATAATTTTGCGGAAGCTTCATTTGAAAAACCGACGTCGGAATTTAACCCACATAACAGAATGCATACCGCGGATCTGAGATATCCTCTGTATCTTTCCTTACGAAGCGAGTTAATTAATATAATTTCAACGCTCAAATGTTTCATAACGAGGGAAGATCGAGAAGAAAATTTGGACGCTCGCTGATGATTTATGACGAGGCAACTCCAGTTTCTTTGTACCGGCCATTTGTCGTTTTAACGAATTTATAAAGCGAAGCGAGAGATATACGCGTATAGCTAGCTAACGAGCGAGCGGGAGTGGGAAAGAGGAGCCGCCGCGATGGAACTGGAACTTGTTATTCGCGGCAAAAACGAATAGAAAACCTAGAGAGAATTCCGCCATTTCGCTATTCGCCATTACAATAGCAAACATCGTGCCGGCACCGCGCCGCGCCGCACCGCACCGCAACGCATTGCGCCGCATCGTTACAACGCGCGATTACGTAACGCCGAAGAGACACGAGAGAAGAAGAAAACAAAAACGAAAACCTGGTATCAGTCAGTCTGTCATCTCATCTGAATCAAGATTTTAGAGTTAACGAGCTTCGAAGGAGCTCGCATAATTTCTGATTAATTGCGCGTTCGCCGAATTATTCTTGAGTGGTGGCTGGTGAGGTCTCCTACGTACGAATGTCAGTGTGTAGGTACGTGTACGCCTTGATATACATACTCGTATATGCAAATTCTTAATGGCCGATTTCGCTTCGTACATCGGCAGAATAATAACGTGAATAATGGAGTCGGTACACATCTTCTAAAACCATAGACTGTTTACATATAAACTTGTTATTCGTGAACTCGAACGAAGTACATGCGTACGAATTTTGTCGGAAATTCACTTCATATCGGCATATTGTACACCAGTCACCGAATCGAGATCTCCAATTCAAGCTCCATTGTCGGCAAGTTCCATTCGTGTTGCTGTATATTTCAGAGCTGAAGGCTGCGACTATTTACATCGCAACTGATCCAAATTAGGAAACTGCGCTTTCGATTCAGCTGCGAATCCAAAAAGAAATTTTTGAAAACAGGAAAGTCACCGGCAAAACTCCGTAGCACTGACCCAACTCTTCACTTTTGTCTTCCATTCAGCATCCACTGTAAAACTAAAAGATTCACCTACGCTTGTTTGAAATACTCTTGTATGCTCTTTATGACACCTACACACTTGCTGAAGACTTCTAAAGACTTACTCGTATATGTTCGAGACTTAATAGTACTCCTTAAGCACCATTTGAAATGGTAAGACTCTTTAAGATCAATATTAATTCAAGTGGAAGGCCCGAAGACCAAAAAAAACTTCTTGCTTGGGCCGCCCCTCCCCCTCCCTAATTTTCTTAATGATTTTCCTATTTTCAATCTTCTTATTACATCTCGTCTTACAGGCGCATTTTTCAGGTGAGTACTTCGGAACATTTTTCTCATTGCACTGCACTCTTCATGTGCATCCAGCATTAAAACATGCGAGGAAAGACAAAGAAATAACAAAAATACATTGTGAAAGTGATTACTATAGTTTGACCGACTGTTACCTTTTTATTCTTGTCTGGCTGCCTGGCTCGGTTCCTGAATTGCTATCTCTTGGTTTGGCTAATTTTCTTGACGCTATCTGTCTGGCTAAATTTTGGAGTTAAGAAATCTTCTCCTGTATTACGGTTTTCCGGAAGATACATTCCATACATTCTTGATTCCAACGAGGAAGATGTAAGCCAGATTATCATTGTACGAGAGTCTAATATTACTAAATTGGTTGATTTTCGAATTGTCCTAATTCATTTGATGTTCTTAATTACTCGTACTGGCCAACTGTTTTCAATACATACTCGATTCAGAACATTTATTCTGGGACGACTTAAATTATGTATAAATTCTGACGTGATGATATATTTCATTTAAATTTAAAGTCGATATCGATATTATTTTTAATAAAATCTAATTCAACTGTCAAAATGAAAATCCAGGGATCGTATCATTATTTATTATTGTCACCTATTACTTTTTTTTTAATTTGTTTTTTGGTTACCTGTGCTGAGGGGAGTTTGTTCCTTCTACCGTCTATCATTTTGCTAACCTTATTCGTGTGAGACTCGCTGTGTAACCGCCATTTTCAAGACAGTATCGGCTGAGAGCTATCAATTCTCACCCACATTAGTAACTACGTTTTGAGCTAAAACAAATAATAATATACGAGTACTTATAGCAGACTGAACGCGCGAACATTCTATCTTCGTACTTTGTAACTTAACCGCATGGATTTATTTTAACAATCTTGCAGTTAAAGTACATAATTACGAAAGATTTGAATTTATTCGACCTTATGGATTAAAAATGAACTTTCAAAAATAATATTTTATTGAATGAAAATTGGAGACGACCGACGTATCTAAATACAAGTACTTCTAACGACTAATGTTGCGTCTCCTCCTTGAGCATGGTGATAATCTGGAATATCCTTGTTATTTCAGCTTCTAGAGTGGTGTTTTTCAGCGCTTCTTGAAGAACGTACCATTCGGGTGGACTTGCTGGGCAAATAATCCTAGGGCATGTAGCTGTGGTGAAACAAATGAAAACAATATTACTATATAGACTTGAGTTATACAACAAATGCAACCTGATATTTAAACAATTGTGTGATTTTAACGAGACTTTAGTTCATAACTTTTGAACCATTAAACATTGAAGCTATTGCAATGAATTTTTCAACTCTTCTCATGTACGTTTTCGTATAAATCGTCGTGCCGGGCTACTTCTTGCGTAACATGACGCGATCGTCTAATACACGTATTTTGTCTCCTGCATTTCTAGTTGGTGATCTTTTCAAAACCGCGTTCTTCTTCTTCTTCTTCTTATTCGTATTCTCATAACTCACTCCTTCGATCGGCCAGGTAGGACATCCGTTTAGTCACACAGTTCAGTTCGGTTCACTTACAGTGCAGTTGCAGTTTATTCTTAACACTCACGAAGATTTGTTTTTAGTATCGGTCAATTAATACGCTTGTTTTTTTGTTGTTTTTTTACTCTCCCGTTTCTTTGATTTTGTTGCCCGCGATGCGGTCCGAACCAAACACCCCCCCCCCCTCACAACAAAATATTTAACTATGACACTTACCATTTTCGATCTTTATCTTTCAGAAATTTCTGATGAAAAACGAATAAATCTCCTATATGTTTTTTTTTTTTTACATTTATGTGAAATGGTGCTGTATGCGCCGAGTGCTCAGACTTTGTAATCTCCTGTATTACTGATCGGCTTCTACCTGAGCCTCTCTTGAAAAAGCTGATCAGTGAATTTAACAACTTACCCATTTTACCCTCTTCGTCACAAAAGCACGAATGACACCAGGGTCTTGGTTGAAGCCATTCTCTGGGTTTGCATGAAAAATTATCATCTCCAGGTCTAGGACCATAAATGGCAGAATTTAAGGCCATCTCGGCTGGTAAAGTTAATTTTCTTAACTTTTCTCTGAGTACGTCGATCAGACCTGAGAAACACGTGCTGGAACATTTTGCTAGTTTGAACAGAAACAGAGTCATCATTTTTGCTGACATTAAAAGTACTGTACTTCGTTGAATAGTAAATTCCTTTTGCTCGCAAAACTAAACACGATGCGTAAAAGGTAGTTGAAAAAAAGTATAATACGTACCCTATGTATAAATAAAATAATTCTTTACCCCTACTTACAGTTCATGTTTTTTGTTTTTCTTTAATTCTATTGATAATAATTCTGAATTCAAGTCTTTGGGATTTCAGAAAAATTTACTTAGTTCTTGGACAAATATCACTACGTACTATACTTGAAAAAAAGTTTAAAGTCTAATCAAAGCGGATGAGAGCCAAGAGAAGTACAAATAGAAGAAAGCATTGTTTAGAATTTAAAGTATAGGCAAGAATCACGGGTTGAATGAGGGAGGACCGTTATGCCTCTTCCCACAAACCTTTGGGTCGATAGTTTTCGGTAAATTCGACCATTTAGTTGACATTGTGGACCATCAGTCGGCAAAATAACCCCCCTGCTAACGCTGATAAAGCTCGCAATGCCCCTCTCTAGACAATAAGAGATTTTTCTGATATTATAGAGGGGGTTCCTCTGGTTTACGTACTTTAAGAAATTAATAATAATCCCATCCCCTCATTCACTCTTTAAAACGGTACGTCCTGAATTTCTTCATGATAATAGTAATTAGATCGGCTTTATTTTTCGTATACGCGCACCTAACGCTTTAGAAAGGTACTTAAAATGACCATTCGTAGGATTGCACTTGAATTTATGAATGCAGACTTCACGGAGAACTTAGTTCTCGAGGCTGTTTTCTTTCGTCACAAATTATACGAATAGAATGGATTCCAATTTTGACCTGAAACGTATTCTCCTATCTGAGCGAGTTTCCATCCTCTAGAATTTTCTCGTCTCCCCCCCCCTCCCATCTCTTCCTCTTCATATTAATGATGGCAAATGCTCGAGCATTTCTTATTGGTAAGCAAATACTTTGAAGTTCTCCGCAATATTCTGAGTAAATTCTCTGAAAGTGAGAACTTGGTATTGATAATTGGGCATGTCCATCGTTGTTGTAATGTAAGTGGAAGATACATGTGATAGAACCCATATCTAAACTTCCAAAACGGTAGATAGAAATTGGGACAAAAAGTCTTAATCTGTTTATACTTGTATACTTCAAATTTCGTTAGAGTTGTCTCTTTTGCTTTCGAAAACGAAGAAAATCACAACATTGACATACTTAGTACAATCACAATTTAATCTAACTAAACAAGGAACGGAACATAACAACGATAACATCTAAACTTGTACAACGATAAAAAGAAGATAGAGGGCGACACTAATCGAGCGCTTAACAATACTTCTAATCAGGTTCGATTCCGTTTTCGGAAATAAATTTATTTTTTACGTCTCAATTTTTCCACTTGGACCTGTTTTTTATGATACAGTCAAGCATTTGCGAAGCCATTGCTCCAGAATTTTCGAGCATCACATGCTTCAAAAATGCGAACAGTAGTCACACACTGAGCATTTCTAAAATCAAGCATTGAAAAGTTTGCTAAGAATTTCTCAAAAATACTGAGGATCTATTAGCGAGTTCTTACTCGGTCATCATCACTACTTTAAATACCACTTATACAGAACAAGTGTTTCTTTGATTTGAGAATTGATAAACGTATGAAATCGGGAAATTTGTTGGTGCGAATTCAAGGTCGCTGAATTAAATTTCGACTTTATTTTGACTCTCAATTGAAATTTAAGACACTGAAGTGAGAGGGTGACGTAAAAAGTAATATGGATTTCAGGTGGTGGAGTCAAGAATGATGAATTCTTTTTTTATGTCGATTATATCTTAAAATTGAATCTGTAGACTAGGAGAGGTGTTGGAGGTTGAAAATTGAACGGGTTCTTCGGGAATACTTATCAATAAATTTTGATATTTGTTCTACCCCATGGTCACTGATGTGATGCTCGAAAGGGTAGTTCCTGTGGCCGGGGGTGCGGTGTCATATAGGGACCACTTTGGCATGCGTGCATCGCCATACGTCCCACCACACACCACCCCATGACGAAAACCTGTGGCCTATCTAAACCAACTTTCGTGGTCCCAAGTACGTGAAATATCTGAAATTTTATGTCGCATTCTTTGACTCCTTCAATTCTGAGATCCTTTTCCATATTTTCATTTCTCAATTTCAAACATGTGCTGAGTAAAAATTTGTACAGAAACTGCATTAAGTGAATCTGAGAACATATCCTTTGAAATTTTCCCGGCATTTTGAATCGTATCGACCCTCGACTTCCTGGTAGAACTAATGTTAATGATAAAGGATCTTCAAACCACTGGACTCATTCGATTTTTAGCCCCCTTTACTCAAACTGTTTCGAGTTATAATTTGAACTAAAACTCGAGGAAGTAATGAATTCAGTGACCATTGGCGTCCTCATCCTACCTTTGGTGCTATAATTTTAAGCTTGGGATAAATAGATGGTAGAGAATTCAAGAACCTTTCAAACTCACGTCAGTGGATGTTTCAACATAGCTAATCACTTAAATATGCGAGATAATTATTGTGAATAAGAAAAGAATTCGTGAATCTATTTCTTGCTGAATTGTTTGTGAATTTAATAATACTGTGTTCAGAAAGAGTAACGAATAATTTATTTGACAACATGTAATAAGCAAAATAACAGCTACGTAAGAATGAACCCAACTACCCGAGAAACGGGAAAAATAATTCGGAGGAATGCCATGTGTAGAAACATAGTCTTAACAGATTACTGAAAACTATCAGACAATACGACATGAACAGGGCAAGTTTTTTCATGCATTTGCATATTTTTCTTGTTAATTATTTCTGAATTATGATTCGTAATATTCCAAGCAAAGTAAGCCCAACTTGGTTGCGCATATTTCTATATATTTAAGAACATATGCATATTGTAGCATAAAATCGTACATTTCAGCACATATGTGTGCATAATTTGGTCTTTTTTTTTAATTTTTAACTCATATTGACTGAAATACAGGCTGCATACTGCAATCTTGAAAAGGTTTGATTTATGGACGCTAGCGCTGTTAGTGTCCTAGCTCTAGCTGACATTGTATTTTTTATTTTATTTATTTTTTTCAGTTTTATTTAGGTTATTAATATTTTGAGTTGGGCGTGTGTTTCATTCGATTTAACTGAAAAAATGTCTGCGTTTTGATGCTCTTATTGCTTTCTTTTAGAAAGGAATATTTTTGCACCGTTTAACATTTTTAGGAATCTGTTTTGCATTTTTTTTTTTAGTTTTTAGCACATTTTTATGCGCATATTTCCCGATTTTTACTGTATAAAAGAACTTGCCCTAGACATGAATACTTGGATTAAGGTAAAATGGGTCACTTGTGGCGATCTGGAGGGATTTGCGATGAATTTGCCCTCTCACTGAAAAAATGGCCTCGAAGAAAACTTTCAGCGTTTACTTACAAAGAATAGAGTATTTTGAAATGAGCGATCGTCACCGTTTTGCAACGGAACAAATAAGTGATGATAACAAAAGATAAACAGTGAAGTAAGTATACAAGTTGGATTGTGAACTCGGTGATATGTGACGTACATTTAGAAACAAACAGAGGGTTCTCAACGAGAATAAAAGACGCGATAGATCACAGATACTTAACGATGACTACCTAATCACTATTTTTTTCTGAAAAACACTCCAATGGCTATAAACAGGACAGCAACAATTTGACAGGAAATCCAAAATCCTCGTAATGCAGAACACCATAATAAAAATAAAATTTCAAGAACTGCTAGAAATAATAAAAATAAAATAAAACAATATTTCATGAACGATAGTGACCCGCTTCTTACATTATTAACAGGTGATTACCTGTGATTGGTCCTTTCGCCACATCTAACAACATTAATAGAAACTCAGAGACTAATAATATGCCCCCATTACTTAACAAAGATTGGCGCACCTAAGCAGGTGTAGTTAACAACCAATTTGGAACACAGATATTATGAGCCTACCTTGGTACTGCCTGAACTGGTGATTGGCCAACATGACAATAATCAACAGCTGATAGGAACATATAGATATAATAATTTACCGTAAGCTACCTACTACCCAAATAATGTAGGGTGTGACATTTAGCTTCAATACTAAGTACATAGCTCTGACAGTTATGAGGGAATAACATCCGTAAACGTTTTGTCGAATGAACTACTTTCTAGTGAATGTGGTACTTTTTAAAAACGAGAAAGAATGGTCGGTGAAGAATGATTTACGCGTAACTCTATTACTATTTCCTTGTCTTTCAGGATGCTTATAGGCAGGTCCGCAATTAAAGGGGATTGGCAACACCTGTGCAGTCTGTCAGTTGACGACACTTGACTTCTCATCACTTTTAATTTTATCTGTCAACGATTACGGTAATACTTTATTATGTATTCGTAATCGCGTGTGCAATTGGCTCTTTCAAGAAAAGTGCCACTCCTGGCAGCTTATTTCGAAAACGCAAAATATTATTTACTAATGGGAAAATGGTTTTTGTCACTTCATCGTTATAATGGAGTGTTTTTTTTTATTATTTTTAATCAGCATGATAAACGGTATTCTCAATTAAAACGGGGAAAAAACAAAGGAATTTTGCCATAAATTAAAATTTTTCGTGTCTTGTCGATGGACTAGTTTGAAGCGATTGCAGTTCAGTCTGGTTTGCTTGTAAATGTAAATCATTGGTTAAGTTTATAGCATGTTTAGCTACTTACCGCTTTTACCACCTTCATCACACACACATTCGTGGCACCATGGTCCCGGCTTAAATTTCTGTTTCGGTTTACACGAGAAATTAGCGAAACTCTGGTGGATTGGGTAAGAGGTGGGTTCGCGAACAGCACTCTGAACGCAAAGTAAAACGCAAAAGGCAACGAAAATGAAAATAATGCACTTCATCTCAGTATATCGAACACGACGCCAGTCTTCTCTGAAAATCGAATTCGAAGATCTGTGCATATTAAAACAAGATGCGACGAAACCCACTTTTCATTAAAGACGCTAGGCCTATTGTTCGCCATAATCGATAATAATGAATAGCGATCCGGGAATAATTACTCACTCCTCGTTCATCATGGCATACTTGTATCGTATATGTACGGAAACGTAATTAACACTAGGTCATCCCATGTGCTCACAAAAGCTCGATATGTTACATACCTACGGATTGTAACCTGAGTCTGTGTAAGTAACACATCTATGTTTGACATTCGTGTATT
Source organism: Acanthococcus lagerstroemiae (assembly GCA_031841125.1). NCBI lineage: Eukaryota > Metazoa > Arthropoda > Insecta > Hemiptera > Eriococcidae > Acanthococcus > Acanthococcus lagerstroemiae. Next base: position 81,585,622 of record CM063106.1, read on the forward strand.
TAACAAATAAAGAACTGTAATCATCGGTCGAGTGTTATATGAAGGCCCAAACCGAAAGTGATTCGAAAGGGGGAATAAATCAAGCATAGCGGGACGCCGAATGGAATGAACACATTCGGATAATTTTACAAAAATGGACAGCAATACGATTACGGTTACGATCCGAGCGAACGCAATTTGTATACAGAATAAACGGGAAACTTTCGGGAAATTCAATTCTCATCCGTGGAATTCGCCTAAAATGAAATAAGTGATGGAAGTTTGACCAGGCAATTATCGCCCAGCGGAATGGAATAATACGATTGCGAAAACAATCTTGTTCTAATCTCCTAGTACACTATGAGCGAACCGCCGCGCCGTTCTACATCGAGCAAATCAAAGTACGAGAAATGCTTCGCCGGAGAATTTGAAATGTGTAGTTTTTACTGAGGGAAAAAGGAAAATTAAGGTCGTTTTAAAGCCTCTTTCGGAACACAAAAATGTAAACAGAAAATGAAATACCAACGCAGCTGCCGCGCACTAGAAAATCTAATTTGAAAACTCCATTTACTTGCAATCCTCTATGATCATTGCTACTGAAAATGAAACTCGAAGATGATATTATCAACTACTGATACGATATTAAATCATCAATTAAGGTACAAGGTAACGCATTTCCCTTTCACGTATCAATTGATGTTTGAAGCAAGAAAAAAAAAATTCACGACATTTATAAGTAATATCGATGGTAGAAATTTCTCGATGTACATACTATTTAAAAACCTATCATTATCCTCCTCCACCTCTGCCTTTCCCACCGTTGGAGAGAAAAAAAAAAAAGAAGAAAAAAACGTGAGGCAGGTTGCTCACTTAAAAATCTGAAAAATTACAGAGGCAGACCAACTACCATAATGACAGACATGAGATTTATCTGTATATTGCTGATAAGTCGTAGATAAAAAGACAAGAGACTTGGGACGTACCCATTGTAAATGTTACTGATGGCTACCTTCTCCTTCCCTACTGATAGATCCTAAAAACAGCCACGAGCCTTATCTGTTGTTACAACGAACCGTGTTCGTCCCAAAATTATCTGTCGGAGAACGAGAAGCTGTTTGACTGCTAATAGTTATGTGGCACTGCAGTCTGATTAATATGCACCATCGCGAAACCTGTACCGTCTTCGTCACTCCCGTCTTTCGCTTCCTCCTAAAACTGATTCCGAGCCCTCGAAGATGCGCTGGTTGCATATTCGGCGAGCTCCTTTTCATCCCTTGCTAGTTGTTTACTGGTTGTGAACCTAGACAAGTAGCCTAGGAGCTCGACTGTGTACCGAGCTTGATTGCCGCCTGGTTACAAGCGAACTTCGTTTACTTCCCATCTAAGTTACTTCTACCCGCTGACTTTTGGCTTACTTGCTTCTTAAGTTCACTATCGGTCTGGCTGCTCACTGATTGTGAACGTGTAGACAAGTAGCCTTAAGCTCGTTCGCCTACTGGTCCAAGCACCAGTCATAAGCAAAATTCTGCTAATCCTGGCCCTGCAGCTAGCTAGCCAGCTAAGTTGGTTAGGACGCGGAGCCATTGATTTCGGCTGTACCGCGTGACCGCATTCCAATTCGTTGCCTCTCATCGCGGAGACCCGGTAGTGTTATTCGCAATCTACATAATATTATAACTCACTTCTCAAACCAATATGTTTCGTGCCGTTGTAAAAAACACCCCTTCGCTCTTTTCGAAAATTACTTTTGTGTGTGTGTGTGTGTACAGTGGGTCAAAAAAGTATTTGCACACCACCAAAAACGACAAAAAAATGGGAGGGATAGGTTTCCGGGTAGAAGAAAAGAATGTCTGACGTAGAGAATCACCTGAAATTATTAAGTGAAGCATACCATGTATTACAAAAAACAAAAAAACAGCATTGCAAGAGGCAAAAAAGAAGAAAACCATTGCAAAAAAAGTATTTGCACACGCAGGAACGGATGATTCACGCGTGCAGGTTTGAATTTGAAAAAGCTCGTCAAGTTATCGTACCTGGTATGTACGAGTGCAGTAGCGAGAGTGGCCAGTAGTACATAGAATGAAACATGTATGCGTCGACAAAAATTAACGTAATAAATTGTAGTAAGAAATTAAAGCGTGATGTCGCCGAAGACTTCCGAAATATCACCCCCTGCACGTTCTCGGATTGTTTCCTTACATGAAAAATGTGAGAGTTATCGCGAAATTGCGATGAAAATTGGGTTAACATTTTCTGCAGTACGGTATGTAATCAAACGATTTCAAGCCACAAAAACCGTCGCAAATGACGCTCGTTCAGGGTGACCAAAAAAACTAAAACCGAGACATGAAAGATCTCTTGTACAAGAATCGCGAAAAAATCCATTTCGGAGCGCCCCAGCACTTGCCGATGATCTCGCATTTACATCAGAGGAATAAAGAGTTCACCCTCAACCTGTACGGAACGTGCTCCTTCGGCTGGTCTTCATGGAAGGTGTCCTCGTAAGAGACCGTTATTTTCGAAGCCAATCGAGTCAAATGTTTAGAATTTGCAAAAACGTACGTAAACAAACCCGCAACCTTCTGGCAGTCAGCTTTATTCTCCGACGAAAGTAAATTCAACTTACTTATTTGGATCAGATGGACGGGAATATATATGGCGAAAAGCGAACACAGAGCTGCGTCCCGAGAATTTCAAGACTACCCTCAAATATGGAGGAGGCAAGGTGCTTATGTGCGGGGTTGTATGGCAGCCAGCAGTGTGGGTAATCTAGTCTTCATTAAAGCAAACATAACAGCCGATATGTACATAGACATATTGCGCAAAAGTTTGAAGAGCAGCGCCCGCAAAGTAGGCTTGGAGGAGTCCTTTATTTTTCAACAGGACAATGATCCCAAGCATACTGCACTAAAAACCTGTGAATGGCTGCTCTGTAACGTACCTCGTCGGCTATTTACCCCACCACAATCGCCGGATTTGAATGTAATCGAAAATTCATGGAGTTTACTAGAATACTAGAAGTGGAAGTACTTAAGAGGAGAATATCCAACAGAGGAGATCTGAAAACGGTCCTCCACGCGGCGTGGTCAAACGTTTGTCCCCGGGTAACAGCAAACTTTAGTTGAGGCAATGCCGCGACATTTGCTAGCGATTATAGATGCAAAAGGAATGCATACCAAATATTAATCCCCTGTTTTTTGGAGTGATGCTAGTTTATTTTTATGTTTTCCCGTTATATTCTGTGGGTGGGCAAATACTTTTTTGAGGTTACCTTTTCCTTTTTTTTTCTCCCTAATTCGAGGCTGTGATTTGTTTCTTTCGGAATAAAATATTTTCATATACTTTCTTTCTTCTCGTCTACTTATGTTTAATGAATGTTTCCGGATCCTAAGTTATTCCTGTGCAATCCTGCATCCTTCTCTCGACGTGTGCAAATACTTTTTTGACCCATTGTATATACACACTTGTTATTTCTAAGTGGCTATAGTAGTGCTCGTTAGCCCATCATATAGTTTCAAAATGTACAGAGTATTAAATCTAAATTACCTAAACTAACCCGCGTTATTCGTGCATTTTTCCGGAAAAACTCTCTATACCGCAACCCTTATAAACTATGTCGTACCTCGACGAGACACGCATGTCGGCAAATTGTGCAGCGTTCTGGTCACTCCGAAGCCGCCGCGTGCCATTGCACCCCGTCTGATCGGCCACTCCTGCAGGATTGCCTGGACCAGATGGTCCGGAGATCACGACACTATGCATTACTAATAAGGTACACCTAATAAGACACAGACATAGGGACAGGTACGAAATAGACAAGAGACTCGAGACATACCCGATGTAAACATTACTGATAGCTACTTTCTCCTTCCCTACTCATAAAATATAAATACAGCCTGAAAAATTGAATAAAGGCAGACATGAGACTTCTGTACTTATTTATCGCTGATAAGACATTAAGACTTAGTGACGTGTACAAGGGACTACTTCCCACGAGAAGTTTTCCCGTATCATAACGACGCTGACGAAAATAATCCTCGTATATAAGTATCAAAAAATAAAAAGTTTAAAAAATTCATTTTATTAGTTATTTGTGTGAACTGCCGTAACAGAACACATTATAGCACTAGTAATTCATTCGGCATCCATTTTCGAATAAAGAACCAAGTACGGCCGAAACTCTATTTATAAGGTTTGTTCGCGTCCACGTCGGGTATAAGAAAGTTTGCATATAACTTACACGGAAATTAAGAAGAAGTGTAAAAATATAATTCAACGAGCCCCATTCTCCAAGTTTTTACTCGTAATAATAGAATTCTAGAAAATCCTAATCTTGCAAATATTCCTACTGTAATTCTTCGAATAAATTCATGGATCTTCGCACGTGTATTCCAATGTATTGCTGTACAAATTGCGAACAAGAATACAACTCTTAACACAGGGTTTTCTCGCTTAATATGCCAGGTCAACCGGAGGTGATCGTATTCATCAGCGAGAGGTACAAGAAACCTTATGTACGTACGCACATGTATGGCCTATACTTAAGGTTGGAGACGCTACAAAAGTCTATCAAGTTTGGAAAGTAACGAATTTTCATTGCGAGTGTAATTACCGATTTTCGTTCAGAATTTTCTTCAAACATAATCAGTGGGTAAAACATTGAAAAGGTAACGAACATTTACCAAACTCAACTGGTTATCGTTGATAAGTTTAGAACTACTCGTACAATCATGAAACGTGAGTCCAATCTTTGAAGTGCTCCAGTTTCAATTTTCGTAGCCCCCTCAATTTTTGAGATAAGCAACAGATAATGTCTGTTCTGTTTTCAATGTAGGTACTATCCACTGCTACATTTCAAAACAGATCGCAACGAAGTTGTCACGGACAAAGTTCAGTATCACAATTCTAAACTTTTCGTAATAATTCATAAGATCTTGAAATTTTTAAATGCGCATTCGTCGACGCAGTGTTATTCTTTATTTTAAAAAAATGACTAAGAATCGCTGTTACTTCGAAAGAGAAACAAGGAAACAAATATGTCTATCTTAAAAACTGAAGGGCTACATATATATATATATATATATATATATATATATATATATATATATATATATATATATATATTATGTGCTACGGTAAAGGTAAGCCCATTTCTGGAAACGCCAGTATCTTTGTGAGACCCGTTTCGACGTTGCGAGACCCAGTAGCGGGACTCGGAACGTTTTGCCGTGTTGTCCGGTTTTCCTGGGGTACCTCCCTCCAAGCAGTACGTATACGCATTTTCGTATGGGCCTCGGAACGTCTCTAGAGTACCTTCAATTATACAGAAATAGTTCGCGCACCTTTACACCAGAGGGCGCTGTTCACGTAGTGTGTATCAATCCGAGACCCAGTAAAGTATAAGGTATTCCGAGACCCATCACATCGGCAACATGTCGTGGTAAATTAATGTGCGTGTGACAAAGTCCAGGCACGGCTTACATTTTTCAGCAATCAATTCCGTAATGGAAATATTGTTTTAGAATCAAAATTAAAGGGGTTTTGGAACTATTTTCAATGTTAGAACCGTGGCAAGAATTTTTTCAAAAGGCCTCTTTTAGACCTGGTTAAAGGTTGGCTTGTTGTGGTTTTTTTTTATATTATTTTTTTTGCTCGTCTGCACCGATGAAAATACGTAGTCACGTATAAAAGTTCACGTTACATCTAAGGTTTCTACTTTGGAAATACTTCCGGGTGCATATGATGACAAAAAAAAGGTTAATACTGGACCTGGACGCGGTTACCTTAATTCGAAAATTGGTATTTCAGAGGCAACTATTGCTGTAATTTCATTTTTACTGTGTCAAGTTCAACACGGAGAAAAAGGCACCATACCTAAACAATTGTACCACTTATTAGAAACTGATATGGTTTCTGCCTATCTTATTAAATTTTTGTCATCGTCTGTGGAAAGGACAAGTTTAAATGGTCAAACTGAATAGTAATTTCAAATCTATTATTTATTGTATGTACAAATCTATGAATTTTTCTTGTGATGTCCTGTAAGAGTCGTTGAAACAACTAGAAGAAATTATTCAGGTCTAGGCAGCTCTTACTAAAAATAGCTTAGCTTATGTAAATTCAAAAATAATAATAGAAATAATTACGATCAAAAAGGAGAATTTATGCAATGATAGTCTACTAAATATTGCCGAACTGTACTACACAAAATACACAAAACGGATAGTAGAATAAAGAGAGTTAAACTGTTTAAGACGTACTACCCAGTACCTACATAGCGGACTAATTTTTGCCAGACTGTCTCACGCAAGGTATTATTCAGAATCACCGAAGAGAAACTGCCAAACTGTTTAGGAGAGTTTTTGTATATTTCGTCAGGTACCTGATGTGCAAGAGGCAGATCAGTGGCAGTCACAAAACTGCCACAAGTGCCATGAAATGGCAAAATGAGTAGTTCTGAAGTTGGCCACATAGAAATATACAGAGGTCGCTTACATCAATTGTCACTCAATGAGCGTGTCAATTTTATGCCACTGATTGAGGCAATTTTTTTGCCAATTTATGACTATTTTTGCCATAAAGTGGCGTGCTACCCGAGTGTCAGAAGAGTGGCATTTTTTTTGCCACTATATGACGAGTTTTCTTCCACTACTATTTAATATGAAAACGAAGAAAATTCGTTACAAGAATGTGATAATGTGCGTCGTACGATTTGAAAATATTGAGAAATGAATTTAGGTTTTACCGACGTCATTTCTGGGAGTAAAGTGGCTCTTTGACTCAGTGATAAGAACCCGGGAATAAATGACCATTTAATTCCCGCGGGGAAGTAAACAAACAATTTAATTCCCACCAGGAAGTAAACAAACCGTGTTATCATCTCCGGGCGGGAATTAAATGGAATGAAATACTGAATTCGTTGCGAAATAAGCAATATTTTTACAATCATTTATGTAAAAAACCATCTTCCTAATACAGGGGGGTATCGTGAACGTTTGACGATGTCGGGCGATACCCCCATGTATAGAAATCTTACTATATTATAAAATCGTAGTGCTTAGGATGATTCTACACCTCATCCTGAATCCAACGATGCCCATATCTTCATTTTCAAAAAAATGTGACATTGAACCTTTTTTCCCTGTACCCTTCATATGCATATGATGTAAGTATTTCAAATTTAGAAGTGTCCACTGCAGGTAAAGTCGTATACTATCCGAGAGAAAAAAGCAGTTTTAATCAGAACATGTATTTTTTCGACTTCACATCAAGTTTACTGTTTAAAGGGAGACACATTGAAAATTACAGGCCAATGGTGGCCCCATTATTGTATTTCAATTGGAATCTTTTATGGGGCCGAGGGGTCGACCGTGCCCCCAACTTTGGAAGTCCAATTCTCGAATATTCAGGCTTTATAAATAATTTTCCGCGAACCTCTTATTTTGTTGATCGAAGCTTTTTGTGGATCAGACGGGTGCCCCCTCCCCATCCCCAACTCCCAACCACAAAAATATTATTTGCGATATTTTGGCCGCTAAAAGTACGTATAGTTACTATAATTTATTTTTCGGTCGAAATCTAATGTGGATTTGAGAGGTAAAACGCATCCCGAATTCCTGGAAATCTACCTCTCGATGCTTCAAACTTTGCAATTGTTTCTAACTTCTTTTTGCGATTGATACATTCTGTAGACTCAAAAAGTAGACTCCCCGCCCAAACCCTGAAAGTGTAATTATTGATTTTTCGGCCTTTATTCTGAAATCATTTGTAGGCCAAAGGACTGACTCTGCTCCCAACTCCGAAGTCTAATTCTCGATTCTTCAATCTTCAACAATAGTTTTCTTTGAACCCCTTACTTTGTTAATCGATGTATTGTATGGATCAGAGGGAAGGATTCCTCGCCCCCAACTCCGGTCATGAAATTCTTGATTGTTAGGGGTAGAAAGATGATTTTCCATAACCCTTCTCTGGTTTGATCGAAATCATATGTGGACCCAAGGGATAGACCCCCCTCGCCTCCTAAAATATAAATCTCGATTTCCGGGCTTTCAAATTTATTCTTGATGAAATTTTTTATTTTTTTGATTCACATCTATTGTGGTCCCGATGGGTTGACCCCACCTCCAACTCTGGAAATCAAATTCTCGATTTTTCTGACGTGAAAAATAATTTTCGATGAACCCCCTTATTTTTCTGATCGAAGTCTTTGGTGGAGCCGCGGGGTGGAACTTTACCCGAACTCCGAAAATCTAATTCTCGATTTTTTGGCCTTTAGAAATATTTTTAGTGACCTTTTCCATTTCTCAGTTTCTATCATTTGCGGGGTCAAATGGTTCAGTCCCGATGGGTTGACCCCGTCCCCAACCCTGGAAATCAAATACTCGATTTTTCCGACGTGAAAGATAATTCTCGGAGATCCCCTTATTTTTCTGATCGAAAAGTCTTTGTCGGACCCGAGGAGTGGAGCCCCACTCCAATTCCGAAAATCTAATTTTCGATTTTTTGCCCTTTAAAAATATTTTTCGTCTCTGGAAGTCTAATTCTCGATTTTTCAGTCTTGAACAATAATGTTCCGTGAACTTCTGTTTCGTTGGTCGAAGTATTTTGTGGATCTGATAGGTAAACCTACACCCGCAACTCCGAAAGTCTAATTTTCGACTTTGAATTATTAAATATTTATTTTCCTTTTTTTGATAAAATCTATTGCGGACTTGAGGGTGGAGCCCATCCTGAACTCCGGAAATCTAATTCTCGATTTTTCAACTTCTGAATTATCTTTCATAAACCTCCTCTCATTTCGATTGCCACATTTTTTAGACTCGAGAGGTGGATTCTTGCCTTCAACAATTCTTGATTTGTTGGCCTTTAAAATTATTTCTGATGAACTCTTTATTTCTCCGAGGGGTTGACCACACTCCCAACTTCGGACATTGGTCTCGATTTTTCAGGCTTGAAGGACGATTGTCTGTGAACCTCTTATTTTGTTAATCGAAGTGTTTTGTGGATCTGAGGGGTGGACCCTCACCCTAACCCCAGAAATCTAATTCTCGATTTTCAGCCTCTCAAATTTATTCCCGGTGATTGTTTACTTTTTCAATTGAAATCTTATGTGAGACCAAAGAGTTGACCCCACCCCAGACTTGGAAATTAAAATCTCGATTTTTCAGGCTTATAAATCATTTTTTGATAAACTTATATTTATGTTGGATCGAGGTCTTTTATGGATCCAAGGGGTGGACCACCACTTTAACGCCGAAAATCTGTAGGCTTGAGAAATTGTTTTCCGTAAAACCATAGTTGTTGTATTATAAGCCTCCTGTGGACTCGAATGGTGGTGCCCCCACCCACAAGTCCGAACATTCTAATTCACGAATTTTCGGCATACAAAAATATTTTCGGTAACCTTTTTATTTTTTCAATTTGTAGATTTTTGGGGGCTGAGGAGTGCACCCCGCTCCCAACTCTGTAAGTCTAATTCATGATTTTCCGTCTTGAACAGTACTTTTCCGCGAACCCCTTATTTTGTCGATCTAACTACTTTGTGCATCTAAGGGGTGGACCCAACTCCCAACTCCGAAAATCAAATTCTCGATTTTTCAGACTTAAGAAATAAATTCTCCTTGAAACTCTTTTGTTCTGATCGGAAGTGTTTTGTGGACCTGAGGAGTAGAATTCTCAATTTTTCGGTCTTTAAAAATATTTTTGGAGACCTTTTTATTTTTTCAATTGGGATCTTTCGTGCAGCCGTTTATCTACTTTAAACATTATTCTTCGATAAATGTGACCGTCCAAATTAAAAGGGCACGTCGGTCCAAAACATTAATTTTACAGGGGACACTTAAAGATAAAAACGGGAATCTCGAGAACGCGATAGCCTATAGACATCCACCACTCTTGCGCTCTATCACTTTTGCTTTTTCGAGTTCACAGACTCACAGTGTTAAACAGTACTCTTTGACCTACCAAAATCGAACATAATCTCAAAGTCGATTTTTTTGCACCGAAGTGCCCTTTCAGTATGGACAGTCACAAATTTTTATTTTTTCCATCTAATTGTTTTGGTGATCCGATGGTGGAGCCCTGCCTCAGGCTTTGAAAATTTAACTCTCGATTTTTCAGAATTTAATGCTTATTCTTCGAGTGCTTTTTATTCTCACGATCTGAATCTTTTGTGGACTCGAGAGGTGACCCCCTTTTTCCCGGTTGTTCGAATTTTGAAACTTATGTTTCATAAACTTGATTATTTGTTTCGATCGGTAGTTTTGTGAAGCCAAGAGATAGATTGTGGCCCTAGCTTTGGAAATTTAATTATCGATTTTTCGGATCTGGTTGAACTTTTTATTTTTCCTATTTCATCTCTCATGAGTTAGAGGGGTGTCCCCCACCTCCAACTTCGAAAACCTGTTTCTCAATTTTCGAGACTTTATTGGCGATGGTCTGTGAATTGATATCTCATGTGGATAAGTATAATTGAGCATCCCGGCGCAGTGAGTCCAGTATAAAAATCACAGAAAGGGTAAATGGAAAAGAAGGCAGATTATCCCAGTCAGAAAGGAAGAGGACGCACGCCAGAAACTAAGATCAGTGCAAGAGGAAATGAAATTCGAGGAAAATTTTGACGACAGTATGGATCAAGCTTTAAAAAACACGGTTGAAGAGTTTGGAGTGACGAGGGCTAAAGAGAAAACCAGGGATAAGCTTTCAAAATAGACTCTCGAATCAGGAAGAATAACCTTGGGAAAAATAGAAATAAAACACCATTAAACAAACCTGAGCGTACTAAAATACAAAAATTGGTGAAGAAAAATCTTAGAGAACATATTAAGAAATATGATTAGGAAAAAATTCAAGATATTTTGGAAGAAAGTTGGTCCACCAAAATAGTTAGGCTCGAACTCGGTGGCAGGAGAGACGTTATGCTGAAGCTAAAAGATTCAGACAGGAAAAGTGACTCAAAATCAAGAAAAAATTGTAGAGGCAGCAACAATTTTTTACGAGGACTTTTACCGCGAGCAAAACGAGCTCATGAAAATAGCAAAAACTGGAGGGTGAAAGGAGGAAGAAATCCCGGAAATAATGGAGAGAGAAGTGGAATACGTACTAAATACGTAGACTGAAAAATGACATAGCCCCAGGACCGGATGGAATTACGAACGAAATGCTGAAAAGGTTTGGCGATCAGAGAGTGCCACACCAGGCTAAATTATTTAACAAAATCGGAATTATGAAAACATGTCCAAAACAGTGGAACTTGGCCAAAATAATATTATTACACAAACAAGGAGGGAAGGAACTCATTGAAAATTACAAGCCAATATGCTTAACATCGAACATTTTTAAAGCATGTATGGCAGTCTTAAAAAGACGTATGTATAACCATTTGGATTCAAATCATCAGGGGAATGAACAGGCGGGATTCAGAAGAGGCTTCTTAACTGTAGAAAATATTTTCGTTGTGAACCAAATTATTGAAAAAACACACGAATATGATGTGGAAAGCGAAATATTTTTCATAGGCTTTCAGAAGGCATTTGATTCAGTGGATCATAAATACATATATATGTTGAAAGCACTGGAAAATAAGGGAATTGAAAGTGGGTTTATTAAAGTCATATACAGAATTGCTATGCAAATTCGAGTGCAAGAGCCAGCCTTAAAAGCAAAGGGAGGGAATTCAAAATTGGGAGCAGGGTTCAACAAGGGGATATCTTGTCCCCAAACCTCTTAAACTTCATTTTGGAAGAAGTATTTCGCAATCTAAACTGAAAAAGAAGGGGACTAAAAATAAATGGAGAATTTCTAAGTAATTTAAGGTACGCAAACGATATTATCTTATTTGCAAAAAATAGTAAGGAGTTGAAGAAAATGGCAGAAAAGCTATTGAGGGAATGCAAAAAAGCTGGCCTCAAACTGAATGGTAGCAAATCAAAAATAATCGGAAGAGGGAAATTAAAAATCTGATAATCGATGGGCAAGAGATAGAGGAGGTAACGGAAATCGAAGATCTGTGGGACAGATTATTATTTTCGAAGAAAGCGATAAAGAAATTATGAGGCGTATTAAAAAGGGGTGGAACAACTTCTGGGCATTAAAATGTATTTTTTGCCGGAATTTCAAAACCGCCCTCAAAATGGAAACACTAAATAGCTAAACGGTACCAGCCCTCAAGTCTGGAACACAAACCTGGTCCCTTACAGGAAACAAATGGTGAAGCTACAAATTACGTTCAGATCTATATTGAGGAAACTTCTAGGACTGCGATGGGTAGACAAAATCTCAAATGCAAAGCTATACAAAATGGTGGGAGGCGGGGACATAGGATATAATGTCGAACAATTAAAGTGGAAATATGTAGGGCATCTGGCGACAGCGGATAGCAACAGATGGGGAGTAAAAGTACTCAACTGGATATGCTGCAAAGGAAAAGAACGATAGGTAGACCAGTAACTAGATAGACAGATGAACTCGTCAGAGAACTGGGGCCCCGGGTGGCAAAGATTAGCGCAGGATAAAATAAAGTGGAGAAGCTACGTCGAGGCGTATATCCAAAAATGGGCAGAGGTTACTCACACACGTTTGGTCGACAAACAGCGCAAAATGTGCCTGCCCATTAAAATTTCTCAATCACTTTATTTCTCCCTAAATTGATCAGCGCCGCCGCACGTTTTTCGACTGTCGTCGCAACATACGCTTATTTTATTTTTGTAAGTATTTTATAGATGCCTACATTTTTCAACATACTGGCGCCGCAGCGGCAAAATGGCGGCGACGCACCGGGCATTTTCCCGAATTGCCCTATGGCCCATCCGCCCCTGGAAGAGGCTCAAGGTGACAGGTCCACTTTCATTGAGTAGAGTCTGTGAAAAAACACATATGTATGTGCTTTGTAATACAGTACAACAGAAAGATGTATACACTGTGACGAAATTAAGAGGCCCACAGTGTACCAAAGAGCCTTCAGATGAAAGTAGCATCTTGTGGATGCCCCGTGTCAATGAAAGCGAGGCCTCATTCAGAAAATAAAAATATTTTTGTATGAAACCATAATGCATTGGAAAGAAGTAGTTGACTTCAGCAGTTTTAAACGTGTAACTGAAAGACGGAAGCTATTGTGGACTTGAGTGATGAAGCCTGTCCTAAACTCTGGAAATCTAATTCTGGATTTTTCAAATTTCTGAAATATTTTACGTAAACTCCCCTTTTTTCAACTGATACATTTTGTACACTGGAGAAGTGAACTCGCGCCCCCAACACCAAAAGAGTATATTTTCGAGTTTTCGTTGGTGAACTTTTTTTTCCGTTTGAAATAATTTGTGGTTCTGAGGGGTCGACCGCACCCCAACTCCAGTAATTAAATTCTCGATTGTAGGTGTTAAAAAACAATTTTCCATAAACCCCTTATGTTTAATCGAGATCTTTTGTGGATCAAGGAATAACTCCCCCACCCACGACGAAAATCAAAAAAACTCGATTTTTCAGCTTCTCAAAGTTATTCTTGGAGAACGACTTATGTTTTCAATTCAAATAATACATTAATCCTCTTCTAATAATTTACGTTTGTTTTAATAATAGTTTGATTATAGCAGCAAGGCAATAACACTCTCAGTAACTAAAAAAAATAATATAATATCGTGGACCCAATGGACTGTCTCCGCCCCCAACTCCGGAAATTGAATTCTTTATTTTATCGGCTTAAGAAATAATTTTCCGTGAGCCCATGCTTATTTCTTTGTTCACAGTATTTTGTGGACCCGAGGACGAGTGATCCGCCGCCCACAACTTCGAAAATCTAATTCTTGATTTTTCGATCGTCAGAAATATTTTTGATGACCATTTTTGTATTTCAATTGGAATCTTTTATGGGGCCGAGGGGTCGACCACACCCCCAACTTTGGAAGTCCAATTCTGGAATATTCAGGCTTTATAAATAATTTTCCGCGAACCTCTCATTTTGTTTATCGTACCTTTTTGTGGATCAGGCGGGTGCCTCCTCCCCCTCCCCAACCACAAAAATATTATTTTCGATATTTTGGCCTTTAAAAGTACGTATTGTTGCTATAATTTATTTTTCGGTCGAAATCTAATGTGGATTTGAGAGGTAAAACGCATCCCGAATTCCTGGAAATCTACCTCTCGATGCTTCAAACTTTGCAATTGTTTTAACTTCTTTTTGCGATTGATACATTCTGTAGACTCAAAAAGTAGACCCCCGTCCAAACCCTGAAAGTGTAATTATTGATTTTTCGGCCTTTAAAAAATTACTTTCGATGAACTGTTCATGTTTTCTATAGGACCAAAGGATTGACACTGCTCCCAACTCCGGAAGTCTAATTCTTGATTCTTCAGTCTTCAACAATATATAGTTTTCTTTGGACCCTTTACGTAGTTAATCGATGTATTATATGGATCAGAGAGTGGATTCCTCGCCCCCAACTCCGGTCATGAAATTCTTGTTTGGTAGGTATTGAAAGCTGATTTTCCATAATCCTTCTATTGTTCGATCGAAATCATATGTAGACCCAAGGGATAGACCCTCCCCCCGTTGCCTGCTAAAATATAAATCTCGATTTTCCGGGCTTTCAGATTTATTCTTGATGAAATTTTTATTTTTTCGATTCAAATCTATTGTGGTCCCGATGTGTTGACCCCACCTCCAACTCTGGAAATCAAATTCTCGATTTTTCTGACGTGAAAAATAATTTTCGATGAACCCCCTTATTTTTCTGATCGAAGTCTTTGGTGGAGCCGCGGGGTGGTACCCCCCACCCGAACTCCGAAAATCTAATTCTCGATTTTTTGGCCTTTAGAAATATTTTTAATGACCTTTTCCATTTTGTAGACCCGAGGAGTAGAATTTTTTTCGGTCTTTAAAAATATTTTTGGAAACCTTTTTATTTTTTCAATTGGAATCTTTCGTGCAGCCGTTTATCTACTTTAAACATTATTTTTCGATAAATGTGACCGTCCAAATTAAAAGGGCACGTCGGTCCAAAACATTAATTTTACAGGGGACACTTAAAGATAAAAACGGGAATCTCGAGAACGCGATAGCCTATAAACATCCACCACTCTTGCGCTCTATCACTTTTGCTTTTTCGAGTTCACAGACTCACAGTGTTAAACAGTACTCTTTGACCTACCAAAATCGAACATAATCTCAAAGTCGATTTTTTTGCACCGAAGTGCCCTTTCAGTATGGACAGTCACAAATTTTTATTTTTTCCATCTAATTGTTTTGGTGATCCGATGGTGGAGCCCTGCCTCAGGCTTTGAAAATTTAACTCTCGATTTTTCAGAATTTAATGCTTATTCTTCGAGTACTTTTTATTCTCACGATCTGAATCTTTTGTGGACTCGAGAGGTGACCCCCTTTTTCCCGGTTGTTCGAATTTTGAAACTTATGTTTCATAAACTTGATTATTTGTTTCGATCGGTAGTTTTGTGAAGCCAAGAGATAGATTGTGGCCCTAGCTTTGGAAATTTAATTATCGATTTATCGGATCTGGTTGAACTTTTATTTTTCCTATTTCATCTTTCATGAGTTGGAGGGGTGTCCCCCACCTCCAACTTCGAAAATCTGTTTCTCAATTTTCGAGACGTTATTGGCGACGGTCTGTGAATTGAAATCTCATGTGGATAAGTATAATTGGGCATCCCGGCGCAGTGAGTCCAGTATAAAAATCACAGAAAGGGTAAAGGGAAAAGAAGGCAGATTATCAGAGTCAGAAAGGAAGAGGCCGCACGCCAGAAACTAAGATCAGTGCAAGAGGAAATGAAATTCGAGGAAAATTTTTACGACAGTATGGATCAAGCTTTAAAAAACACGGTTGAAGAGTTTGGAGTGACGAGGGCTAAAGAGAAAACCAGAAATAAGCTTTCAAAATAGACTCTCGAATCAGGAAGAATAACCTTTGGAAAAATAGAAATAAAACACTATTGGACAAACCTGAGCGAACTAAAATACAAAAATTGGTGTCGAAAAATGTTAGAGAACATATTAAGAAATATGATTAGGAAAAAATTCAAGATATTTTGGTAGAAAGTTGGTCCACCAAAAAAGTTAGGCTCGAACTCGATGGCGGGAGAGACGTTATGCTGAAGCTAAAAGATCAGACAGGAAAAGTGACTCAGAATCAAGAACAAATTCTAGAGGCAGCAACAAGTTTTTACGAGGACTTATACCGCGAGCAAAACGAGCTCATGAAAATAGCAAAAACTGGAGGGTGAAAGGAGGAAGAAATCCCGGAAATAATGGAGAGAGAAGTGGAATACGTACTAAATATGTAGACTGATAAATGACATAGCCCCAGGACCGGATGGAATTACGATCGAAATGCTGAAAAGGTTTGGCGATCAGAGAGTGCCACACCAGGTTAAAAGATTTAACAAAATCGGAATTATGAAAACATGTCCAAAACAGTGGAACTTGGCCAAAATAATATTATTACACAAACAAGGAGGGAGGAACTCATTGAAAATTACAGGCCAATATGCTTAACATCGAACATCTTTAAAGCATGTATGGCAGTCTTAAAAAGACGTATGTATAACCATTTGGATTCAAATCATCAGGGGAATGAACAGGCGGGATTCAGAAAAGGCTTCTCAACTGTAAAGAATATTTTCGTTGTGAGCCAAATTATTGAAAAAACACACGAATATGACATAGAAATTGAAATATTTTGCATAGGCTTTCATGAGGCTGTTGATTCAGTGGATCATAAATACATATATATGTTGAAAGCACTGGAAAATAAGGGAATTGAAAGTGGGTTTATTAAAGTCATATAGAGAATTGCTATGCAAATTCGAGTGCAAGAGCCAGCCTTAAAAGCAAAGGGAGGGAATTCAAAATTGGGAGCGGAGTTCAACAAGGGGATACCTTGTCGCCAAATCTCTTCAACTGCATTATGGAAGATGTATTTCGCAATCTGAAGTGGAAAAGAAGGGGACTAAAAATAAATGGAGAATTTCTAAGTAATTTAAGGTACACAAACTATATTATCTTATTTACAGAAAATAGTAAGGAGTTGAAGAAAATGGCAGAATAGCTATTGAGGGAATGCAAAAATGCTGGCCTCAAACTGAATGGTAGCAAATCAAAAATAATCGGAAGAGTGGAAAGAAAAAATCTAATAATCGATGGGTAAGAAAGAGATAGAAGAGGTAACAGAATCGAATATCTGTGGGCAGATTATTAGTTTCGAAGAAAAAGGTAAAGGAATTATGAGGCGTATTAAAAAGGGGGGAACAACCCCTGGGCATTAAAATGTATTTTTTGCCGGAATTTCAACACCTTCCTCAAAATGGAAACACTAAATAGCTCAACGGTACCAGCCCTCAAGTATGGAGTACAAACCTGGTCCCTTACAGGAGACAAATCGTGAAGCTACAAATTACGTTCAGATCTAAGTTGAGGAAACTTCTAGGACTGCGATGGGTAGACAAAATCTCAAATGGAAAACTGTACGAAATGGCTGGAGGCGAGGATATAGGATATAATGTCGAACAATTTAAGTGGAAATATGTGGGGCATCTGGCGAGGGCAGATAGCAACAAATAGGGAGTAAAAGTACTCAACTATGGATACGCTGCAAAGAGAAAGAACGATATGTAGGCCAGTAACTTGAAAACTTGCTGAAATCAACTACTCCTTTGCAATGCATTATGGTTTCAAACACAAATATTTATTTTCTGAATGAGGCCTCGCTTTCATTACACGGGGCATCCAGAAGATGCTACTTACATCTGAAGGTTCTTTGGTACACTGTGGGCCTCCTAATTTCGTCACTGTGCATACATCTTTATGTTTGTACTGTATTACAAAGCACATACATGTATTTTTTACAGTCTACTCAATGAAAGTGGACCTATCACCTTGAGCCTCCTCCAGGGGCGGATAAGTCATAGGGCGATTCGGGCAAATGCCCGGTGCGCCGCCGCCTGCATTTATAAAATACTTACAAAAATGAAATAAGCGCATGTTGCGACGACAGTCGAAAAACGTGCGGCGGCGCTGATCAATTTAGAGAGAAATAATGAGATTGAAAAATTTTAATGGGCAGACACATTTTGCACCGTTTGTCGACCAAACGTGTGTGTGTGTGTGTATGTGAGTACCTCCGCCCATTTTTGGGCATACGCCTCCACGTAGCTTTTCCATTTTTTTTTATCCTGCGCTTATCTTTGCCACCCAGGGCCCCAGTTCTCTGACGAGAACGTGGAACTGAAAGACGGAAGCTATTGTGGACTTGAGGGGTGAAGCCCGCCCTGAACTCTGAAAATCTAATTCTCGATTCTTCAAATTTCTGAATTCTTTTACGTAAACCTCCCCTTTTTTCAACTGCTACATTTTGTACACTGGAAACGTGGACTCGCGCCCCCAACACCAAAAGAGTATACTTTCGAGTTTTTGTTGGTGAACTTTTTTTTTCTTGATTGAAATAATTTGTGATTCCGAGGGGTTGACCGCACCCCAACTTCGATAATCAGATTCTTGATTGTAGATGTTGAAAAACAATTTTCCATACGCCCCTTATTTTTAATCGAGATCTTTTGTGGATCAAGGAATAACTCTCCCACCTACGACGAAAATCTAAAACTCGATTTTCCAGCTTCTCAATGTTATTCTTGGTGAACGTCTTACTTTTTCAATTCAAATAATACGTTAACCCTCTTCTAATAATTTACGTTTGTTTTAATAATAGTTAGATTATAGCAGCAAAAGGCAATAACACTCTCAGTAAATAAAAATAATAATATAATATTGTGAACCCGATGGATTGTCTCGACCCCAATTCCGCAAATCTAATTCTCGATCTTTCAGCCTCTCAAGATTATTCATGGTTAACTTTTTTCGATTCAGATCTATTGTGGATCCGTTGGGTTGACCCCGACCCCAACTTCGGAAATTGAATTCTCCATTTGGTCGGCTTAAGAAATAATTTTCCGTGAGCCCCTGGTTATTTTTTGTTCGAAGCTTGCATCGCAGGTGTTCATGAATAAACAAGATAACACACTAGAATAAGTGTGGCAACCGCGCTGGGCCTCGGCTTACCGTAACATATCTCCAATGGGTCTCACTTTGCCTCACAGTGTACTGGGGCTCGGAGTAGCGGTATATGTCTAACATATCTATATATCTTTACAGGTGATTTCTCCTACCCCTCTAAGGTTCCCAACATTTGTATGGTTTAGTGTTTCTTAAAATTTCAACTCCTGCCTCTTCAAGTATTAAATTAAAGGTGGGTCTCGGGTTGTCTGTTATATATACCGGGCCTCGGATTGGTAGTACGACAAATATATATATATATATATATATATATAAATTGAAAGTTGTACACTTAAACAATTTTATTCAGATTTTATGATGAGAACCCTTCAATATCAAAGGTAGGTAATTAGGTTTCTTAATTTTCGTTATCTCTTCAGTGTACTGTCCATTGATTGATTACCTTCGAAAAAATTCTGATGAAAACGAATTTTCAAACTTTGAAGATTTGTAAGTTCTTGAATTTTGAGCACAGACCATACTCGTACATAAAACATTATTTGTTCCTCTCGCCGAGTACCGACTTGGCTTACAAAGCTAGAACACTGTGTAAGTATTGTAGGTTCACATTAAACATAACTGGGTACTCTCCTACCCTAGAAACGATATACTCGCAAATATGATCTTATTTTATTCGGTTTCTTTCTTCATACCCTTTACAATGCCAAATTTGGGAGAGCTCAACATTCCGTCCAACTTGCGTAATTTTTTGGCTAAATCGGCTTTCGAGCACGTCACATTACCAACCGTAATCAATCTTGATGATCCAGCCGAGCATTAATACACATGTATATATGCTATTTCGTTGTCAGAAAATGAAAAGAAAGAACATCGAGAGACTTGCGGTTCAATTTTACGTATTCGCGGAGTATTTATAATTCATGGGATGTACCACGACGTGGTCGAGTACTCTAGTTCTAATTTCTTTCTTTCTTTTTTCTGCTTCTTCTTTTGCTTAGTGGATCTTGATGGCGCGTTTGTGAAACCAGGGAGCCACACAAATTTGAGAAAGTGCACGTGATAAATAAACTGCGCCATTTGATTGAATTATCCGCTACTCGAGAAATGTGCCTGAATAATGTCGGCGAAGTCGACAAAATTAAGAGATAAAATAGAAGACGACGTTAATTTGGAAACATAAAAGCGTAAACGGTCTAGCTAGCAATTTTCTAAATGTAACGGAACGAAACGATAATTCGAGTATTTATCGATTGCGTGAGTTAACGTTTACAAAAACGAAATGGCAGACTGGATGTGTTAAAAAGAAAATAAAACAAATTTGTTCTCGCTTCTTTTTCTCGTCAATCTCGCTTCGTATAAACTTTGTAATTATCTTAATTGTTGTACATTTTAAAAATCGTAAATTTTGTCGTTTATTTGCAACGCCGAAGTTAATTTAAATAGCTGGACTGCAGATTCATAATACGCCGAATTAAATTAGACTCATTTGCTTTTCGGTTCCCGTTTCTACCTTTCCCAGCAATGAGAAGACAAGAAAAGCGGCGAAAGACGACCTTTTTACATCCTACCAATTTGTTTATTGTCCCATTATGTAGTGTGTTTCGAACTTGTACGTTCTGAAAAACACATTACAGAAATTTTAAGTAATGACTTTTTATTCTCTCTTCTTCTTTTTTTTTCTAATTTATTTTTCCTAGAACGAGCGTTACTTTTTTATGTATTAACTACATTATCTTCGAATTTTTCGAGTTTACTTTAGTCCAAACTTTTACGTACATTTCAGGTAAAAGCTTTTATTCGATATCATATTTTGGATCTCTTTTTTGAATTATTCATAATGACTTCACAAAGTGAATTTTTAAACGTCGGGTCTGGACGCACTATAACGCCATAGAACTTTTTTCATGGTGCGCATTCTTACCAGAGTCCTGCGCGAGTAGGTACGTAGGTAGGTACTCGCGCGAGTATTGTACTCGTAATCGCGTTGCGGTGATTACAATACCGCCGGTATGTAATCGCAGCATATGCACCGTTTTGCGAGTAGGTAATCGGCATCGCATTAGTGCGAGTATGAGTAGTAATCGCAATGTAATCGCACGACCCGATGCCAAAGAAGTCGCTCAATATATATTTTTGTGTCGTGCGCATCGTCTAGATGCCCACAAAACCAACAGTTTTCACATTTTTTTGTGTTGTACAAGTAGCTATTATCAGTCACTTGCATGTTGGCTTCATGAGATGATTTCAGGGGTGAAACTATAGAGGGTGTGGGGGTTGGAACCCCCCACTGTTCATTTGAATTTTTACTTCTTTGTGAATGTTTGTTTGTTTGTTTCTTTATTTATTATTTTTTCAATTAAAAAATATTCTAATAAAAATCGGCAAATTTTTAGTTTTTTAAAAATTTTGTCGTCGAATTTTTAGTTGAAAAAAAAATATTTGTCGGCAAATTTTTCTTCTCCATCTCCCCATACTGAAAGTCAAATTTCGTTTCTGAAAATGGAGTACCCTGGACTCTGGTCAGAGACTAGTCAGTCAAAAGCCGAAGGTTTCAAGCTGAGTATCGAACGTTGTCTGAAAGGTTGAAACAAAGCTTGAGAAGTGGAAGATATTTCGAAAATCTGAAAGTCGGTAGCAAACGTTGAAATTCGAATTTCAATGACTGTTCTGTTTTTACTAGATTCTCTGTTTGACCTAGAGCCTAAAATTAGAGAAAGTTGAATATTTGATTAAAATCTGGAAGCTGAAAGCAAAAGACTTATTTTCCAATAACATAAGCTGAATCCGATAGTAAATGTTCTATTATTTAATTTACGTGCTTTGATCCTGGTAAATATAGGAGGGAAATTTAGTCTGGAACAGAAGTCAAATCTCCATGTGTTTTTCCCATAAGAACGAAAGGGAGCTTGTGGCACGGATTCCCCTAAATCCAATCGACCTGTAGGTTTTTTTATTTTTTTATTTTTATTTATTTTTATTTATTTCATTGGAACCAATTTAGGATACGAATCAAAGGGAATTCAGAAGAAAAGAGAACACCAAGAGTAAATACATCCACCTTAATGTGTAAAGGAAGTTGTGTGTTCCTCTCAAGTATTCCTAATATCCTTCCAGCTTACCCTCCCAGACTAGGGTATGCTCATGTGCGCAAATGTGAGGGCTTGGGGGATAAGGTTTCAATCTGCATTTGCAGGGACGAAACTATGAGGGAGGGAAGTGAAACATCCCCAATAATTTGACGGCTGGCAAATTTTGAAACGGTTCATTTGAATTTTTCATTTTCTAAGGTATAATGTTTTGATGAAGCCAGAAAAAGTCTTGAACAAATTCGGAAGATTCTTGAAGTCTCAGAGAAGTCTGAAAGAGTCCTAAAAGTTTTGAAGAAGTTGGAGGAGGAAGTCATGATGGGTCAAAAGAGTCTTATTATCGTAGTATTAAATGAATCCAGGAAACCCCTCGGATGGTGTAGGTTCGCACAAGGGCCGAGAAAGGAGAATGTCTCAAGCGGCTCACTATGAAAAAGTCACTTTAAAAATAAATTAAAAAGAGGAACGAAGGAAGGAAGAAAAATCCCCCCCCCTCCTTCAAACCGAAAGTCAAAGTGTCTCGTCTCTGGAAAGTGGGCTACAAATACGCTCGAGCACTAGTTGTGAAGGTTTAGATATGCAAAATCAGAGAGTAGAAAAAAAGGCAAACTCTTCTTGAGCATACCAGGACGTTCTCAAAAATTAGTCCCCGGGTCTATATCTTGCTTCTGTTTTATTGCGGTTTTTTTTTGTTTTTTTTTTAATTAAGAAATATTTTGACTGAAAAATCGGCAAATTTTCAAATTCTTAAAATATTTTGTCGGTGAATGTTTAGTTATAAAAAAATATTTGTCGACGAATTTTCGTTCTCCCCCCCCCCCCCCTAAACTGAAAGTCAAGTTTCGCCTCTGTTCAGACAAAACATTGTTTTGCAATATTATAAGCTCGTAGCGTACAACACCATGTAAATTACAATACTTTTATACCGTATTTTTCGCATTCACGCTTGTACAATTGCATTTAAGCAAACCAACCCAACTTACGAGTTCAGCGTGGGGAGTTCCTTCTTCAGAAGACGCATTTCATCCCCCTCTCACCATCCATTTACCATTACCCGCACGCAAAAGGCCTTTTTTGGTGGGTATCATACCTCGGACTCGTCATTTTTAAACTATGCCAAAACCGATTTTCTGGGTCTTTATTATGCCTTTAGACACTGACTGGAACTCACTGTACCACATAAAAAAATGTAAATAAAACAGAGAATCATTTCAGCGGTGTAGTAAATCAAATCATCAATACCTATGTACCAAATTACCGCAACACAATGAAAACGAAAAAAGTGAAATACCCTCCGTGGTTTGATAAAAAAGGCTGTTGGAGGGACCAGAATAAATAAATGAATAAATAAGTTCCCGCTGCGTACTGCATATTGCATATTGCATACAGTGAAAAAATTCGGATTTCACGCACATTTAGGAAAAGGCTGCGTCAGACGTGTTATTACATGCATTACAATCAGCGACCATGCGATAAGAGAGAACCAGTATCGTCGGAACTACGCGAGTATAAGCGCGAGTATACTGGCATAGTACCGCCGGTAACGACCTACCGGCGGTACCTTTCTCGCAGTTACCTGTTTGTAATCGCGCGCGATTACGTACTCGCAGTTGGCGATTACTTTGCGATTACTTTTGTACCTACTCGCGCAGGACTCTGATTCTTACCTTTTTCGTTTTTCTTTAGTGCTCTAAGGTGGATTCATACACACATCTTCTTACTACTAAACATGTACCGAAGTAACCTTCCTTTTAGGGAGAGGAAAATCCTAATTTTGCTAACTGGAAATGTAAATTTCCCCGATTGATAATCCGATTTTGCTGATTAACGAATATTTCTGAAGTCAGCAAGCAAAAATACAGGGAAAATAAGGGAAAAGGAAAAATTAACATGTTTGAAAATTTACCGATTACCGATCCAATTTGGCTACCTGCAAGTCGATTTTACTAAATCTTCCAACCCTGAAAGACGTTTGGAAGAGGCTCCACCTAAACCAATTAGTAGGTCACTGTCCTCTGTCCCCAGAAAAATGCCATTATAAGAACTTTCAAGTAAATTTTTCAAATGTAGCAGTAGCTCCGGGCAGACTGGTCTCCTAACTAACATAGTCTGGACAGTTAGTTTTACTTGTAAATAATAACGGTTACCTGGGACCGCTCAGGCAACAAAGCAAATCCAGTTTTACTGGGCTATATTGTCAGTCGCAGGTCAACCAGGAACGCTGGTTGTGCGGTTCAGTAACAGGTGAGGTTTCGAATCTGTTTAACTCAGTGGATGAGGCTGAAGTGAAAAGATTTTAGGAATATAATATGGATTTCATTGTTTAAAGTCTGTGCAATCCTTCGCTAGGCTTATTTTTTGATTTTAAGTTGAAAATCGTGGTACCCGGCGGAAATGGAGGAGCCGATGATCAACTTCCTCAAAATACAATACGAGTATCAAATCGTAAGTTTTCAAGGTCGTTAAATTCTATTTTGACACGAATTTGATTCAGGTCCGTAAATTGCGACACATTATTATGGAGGAACGTGATCTTCAGTGGAAAATTTTGAAAAATGCAACATGAGCATCAATATTGTGGTTTTCCAAGGTCACAACACTCATTTTTAATGTTAGTTTGAGCCTAAGTAAGAAATTCTGGCACCAAGGTGGGCAATCGAGGAGTAAACAAGGAAAAATATGGTATGGGTACCTGATTTTAGGTTTTTTATAGTCGTTTGAATTGATTTTCGACATCGATTTGACTCAGTTTTGATAATTGAAAGATTTGGGAAAGGTGAGGCCAAAATGAAAACGTTCAAAAACTAACTTTTAGATATTATTTCTAGGATTTTCAGGATATCTAGTCTCATTCTCGATATTAGGTTGACTCCAGTTTGAAAATTTGGGTATGAGAGTGAGGGGTGAAGAAAATATTGAGTGTTTCAGAGAAGGATTTTTCGAAATTGAGCAAAAAGTATTTAAAACTAGACCTTGAAAACCTACGAGTAGATATCGGTATTATATTTCAGGGCAATTTGATCGTCAATTCTCCTCTATGATACCACGATTCCCCAACTGATCTTAAAAATGATCTTAGTGACCCTGAAAACCCCAAAAATTGACATTCGTGTTGTAATTTTAAGATTTTCTCATTTCAGCCTGACCCCTTCACACGTCGGATCTTGGTCTTTAAGATTGGGTCAAATAGATGTCGCAACAAAGTTCAGTCCTCTTGTAAGTCTATGATTAGATTCCCATATTTCAGGGTGCCTTGATTTTTGACCAATTTCCAAGTGAGGGTCAACATAGTACTAGAATTGAACATTTGATGCCTCGATTAATTTTCTTGTACTTGGCAGAGCGCAGAAAGATACGCTATGGAAGTTCCTTCTCAAGTCATTTTGAAACAGGATAATGATTTCATCATTAGTGGTATCAGACTATGATGCTGAGAGGCGGTAAGAATGTGCTGAGGAAAGTAATGAACACGTGAATGGATCAGAGGGGAAAAAATTCGTCGGATTATGATGAAGGAGGCAAGCGTTCTTTCAACAGTACAAATACAACAACAAAAAAGGCAGAAAAGTAACTGCTGGTATTTTCACGTAGTCAACACCTGGATGACGCTCACGTACCATAGCTGGAGAAGCCCTATTTTGGAAGAAAAGAAGAAGAAAATTTTTTTCTAAATACCTCCTGTTAAAGTGCTACTTTACCCACGCAAAACTGTGGGTAAAGTTGCGTCTTGACAGCATGCGTTTTAGTCAGGTAGCTTTTTCCTATTCGTAGTCGTCGGAAATAATGTCAGGAAGAAAGACTTATCCGTAGCTATATTTCAGGTCCTTCTTTCCCCCTAACATAAGAGCTGATAGATGAAACGTAACTGCGATGTAGAATCAAACTGATGTAGAAAGTAGAAAGCGCCCGTGACACTACATACACACATACGCACACTAACAAGTAATAAATAACAACACATGTACGGAGGTACGGGGAACGCAGATCGCCTGTCTCAAAGAAAAACATTTTTTGAATGTAATAAATTGCGGAAGGTCCAGTCTTCTTATTTGAACGCTGTTAAGCGTAAGGGAAACAACCAGCAAAATCTGTTTTTTGAGAACACGTGATTCGAAGTTCAAGAGCCTTGTAGGAACTATATGACATAGCATTTACTAATAAGCTTTTTTCAACGTGAGTATACATTTTTGAATCGGGGGACTAATTTTGAAAAATTCTACTTTTTACATTCTTTCCAGTGATACTAATAACTCATTTTGCTTACAAATGTTGGTTGGTTTCCTTACGCTTAACATCGTCCATTTATTAGTCCAACTAAAAAAATGCAACTTCTACTTACATATTTGCAAGTTGTATAAACTTTTTTCATCGATAGTTTTGAAATATTTACAACCGAATCAATCACGTGCTCTTATCAGACTTTACTAACACAATCATAAAACAAATTTCTGATGTATGCATGGAAAATCAATTTAGCAGTTTTATTTCTGTCTTTATAAGTGCGAGGTATTTAGAAAAACGACTTACAATACAAGAGAGTACGTTTCCATTGACATACTCGTGCTGTTGCTCAACTCGCCTTCGGCTCATTTCACAAACTCTGCACTCGTGGTCAAAAGTTCCCTTTACCCTCTTGTATAGTAATCTACTATTTATCCGCGAAAAAAATGGGAACATTTTAGCAGGCAAATGTATATACAATTACTGAGTATTAAAACTCGAAGGGTAACGGGTTCTGGATCTGAAACCTTCTGTCTCTGCAGTAGATCTGTCACTGAGTAGTCCAAAGCCGTTTTCCAATGAAAGTTCCACTTTCTTGTTCTTCATATGACTAAAGAGATACCATGACGCATACGTGTAACCAAATTCTTCTTAAAATCGGCGATTCACTGTTGTTTTTTTTTCCCTTATCGCCGGTCCCTTCCATACGTGTATTGTAAATGGGTTTAGATTTTGCATGCCTCAGCTTTCTAATCTCCATAGCAATCCATCTCTCAGAATTTTTTCGTTCTGTTACCTCCACCCCTTTGGGGCGTGCCAAAAAGAGTTACATGCGACTCCCTTTGGAGTTTAGATTATAAATCAGGCTTAGTTTTGTTCAAAAAACAAAACAAAAAAAACACAATATATAATTTAAATAACTTTATTGTTTTTTGCGTTACAGGTGTTAGAATGGTACTCTGAATCAGACCCCATCAAGATGTGTATACTAAAAGGCAAAAATGAGGTAAGATTAAATAAATTCTTTAGCTAAAGCTATATTTTTAATCAGGCGAGCGAATTTTCGCTCGACCTTGTTTTTCCCGGTAAAGATGACAGAAAATGAGGAATAACCGAACAGCTGTTCTGTTTCAAGTTTCTGCATACAAATTATTTCGATTTATGGCTCGAGTATCAGTCGTATTGCTTGGGCACGATGAAAATAGAATTTAAACAATTTTTTTAATTGGTTCACTTGACGAACGAAAGGAAAGAAAAGAAAAAAGAGCGAGTTCTATTTTCGTTTAGTTGAGGCCGAAAGAAACGAGAGAATAAATGGAATCCTGCTGAGAGAGAGAAAAAAGTGGAAGAGCGTGGTTACGTAATTTTCTCGAGCGGCGAAAAACACGCGCCAGTAATTTCAATTAGGAAAAACATGAATTTCCTTTTTATATCGAACGTTACCGGGCTTTAAAAAAATTACGGACACTTTCAGGAGGAAAAAAAAATAGGAGAAAAGCTGTCTTCTGTTGTCGTACTAATTAGTCGAAAGTTGTAAAATAGCGCTCCCTCCCTCATTTTCCCTAATTTTTCTATCTTTCTCAGTCTCTGTCTCTGTTTCCCTCGTTCGGTACACACTTTTTCGTAATTAATTTAACGCTAGGTTACCTTTTGATAATTACCGTTACTCGAGGTATTTGGGAGTAAATATTTTGTTGAATGTGAAGAGGGACAGAATGTGTATCGTTTTCGTTTTCGTTTAGCTAGGTATCGGTAATGGGTTAAATACGAGCATAGTCGCACATTAAAAAAGATGGTTATCGCAGTAAACAAGAGAACATTTAAA
Organism: Acanthococcus lagerstroemiae; assembly: GCA_031841125.1. Taxonomy (NCBI): domain Eukaryota; kingdom Metazoa; phylum Arthropoda; class Insecta; order Hemiptera; family Eriococcidae; genus Acanthococcus; species Acanthococcus lagerstroemiae. The sequence continues at coordinate 81,613,745 of CM063106.1, forward strand.
TGCATTGTCAGAGCAGTAAAGAATGCACGAAATGTACAGTTCGACAAGTACAAACGGTAAATACATTCTATTATCACATTAATATAATGAGCCACACAATGATCAAGCCGTATCACAGTATCGATGCCTTCATGACGCATGCACGTCAGTGCCGGTTACTGTAGTAATCTATATCAGTTCACTGCATATTCTATCTCTCGTACTGTACAGTATACCCATACATGGGAGGCATCTGAAGATTCGCTCAATATTTTTTGTACTGCTAATCATATTACTTGCTGCTCCGTACTTTTTTTTACTGTTAAATATATTCATTACTGCTCAGTCACCGTTTAACTGTTATATCATCTATTTTAGTGTAATAACCATATTTTTTAATGTGCCGATAAATGCAACCCATCGGTAATTGTATCAGCCAAGCTATATTCAACTTTTCTTTTTGCTTTCAGTCATTTATAACACTACTGAACAACTATTTTGCACAACGCATTTCAACAGGTGATTCTGAGGTATTTTGCAACGCTGAACAGGATACTGCGACCCATTTTTCTGTATCACGTCACAATTCGGAGTTCTGAACGACTGAAATTCGTTTCCATTTTGTTTTTGCTGTAGAATAAGCGGTACCACTGACTGATATTATCAGTGTTATCAGACCACTATACAGAGAACAAACCAGTGGAACAAACAGAGGGAATACACACCAGTACACACAGCCTCAACACACAATAAGGACACACAATAACGCGAATCAGTATGACCACATTCAGTCCCTAAACCTCTTTTTGAACACATTTAGTTAAATTTTTTAGTTTTTGATCAGAAAAGCTAGACGTGATAGAGAAAAACGGCTGACGACACTGTATTCAGCGTTGAAAAGTACTCCAGAATCACCTCCTTAAATGCGTTATGCAAACAAAAAATTTCGTTTTGTTCAGTAGTGTAATTGGTGCCTTCCGTTTTTAGAATGTAAAATCAAGAGTGATTCTTAAACGCCTGTTACGTTCGGGACGTCCGAATTTATAGATTGATACGTGAGATGACAAATCACTTCGGAACAGAAAAAGGCTCGTCTCGTTAAATACATTCGAAATTCTGTCAACGAAAGAGAACGTTTTGAAAATGGAATCTAAATGTAAAACCTGCTTGCAAAGATGAAACTTCAAACATTCATACTGTTTCAGACTTGTTCAGACTGTATCGCAAAATCATATTTTTGGAGTAAGCGTCGTTTGCAGCGTGTGACTCTTGAACTGTTAACATTGCAAACTTCCTATCCCTTATATATGCTTCCAGAATTCGCTACCAGTGGTAGCGATTCCGTAGAGTTCAGATTTGCCCTCTTCCTTCCCGAAATTAAAAATTAGCCTCGAAAAAATGGTTGGTCAGTGCTTTTCACGGAAAATAAAGTTTCTTTACTAAAAATCTCTTAATTCCTTAAGGAAAAAAAGTTATTTTAATTCAAAAAATTTGGTTACCACTCCGCCCTTTTTTTTTAAATGAAATGAGCTTTCACAACCGTTGTTTGCTACCAGACTTATTGAGACCCATTCAAGACTGGCTATGACTTCTTCAGTTTCTGGTAAGACTCCTCGAGACTCTGTTGAGATTCAATTTTCATTTGTAGGTTTTTAGGTTGCTGACTTCAATTTGGACACGAGCTTTTGGAGAGGCGGAACCCAATCGTGGTTATCTTTTCAAGGTGTTAGTCGAGTTTGTGTTGGTTTTCGAAGTCACTGAATTCAGCTCTGTGGTTATAGTTTCGCTGTATCTGTGCGTTAACCTTAGTGTCAGATTCCTCGACCTTAGAAATCTATATACCCTACTGCCATCTCAAAAAGGATATCCGAATTATATTATGGCCCTCTCCTGTGGCAACCGTGAAAGAATCAAACGCAAGAACGAATCTCTGCATCAGATTCAGCGACTAAATTGATTTTACCTAGTTCGGATGGAAATAACGAGATATTTTCTCTTCAGGAACTGAAAAAATTAATGTTCTCATTTCAGCAGGTTTGATCGCCTTCTGACCTGAAAGAGAAATTGGCCGTGACCATCAAAGAATTAGAACGGGGGTGCCTAGTTTGAAAGTTTACCAAATGTCGGACTTCTTTATGAATTTTATTCGGAATGTGCCCATGTATCTAGTACATATAATATAATTTAAGTTACACATACAAGTCATTGAACTGAGCTGCTATATCGAACTTGGCAGTGCAGTAGCGTAGCTGGCAACAATGCGGCGCTAAGTTCGCCCATTAATAAGACTAATTCAACCCCTTATCTTTATTAACTGTGCAGGATTATTACTTCGAACAAAAAACTTCTCGTTTCGGAGATCCTTTTCCGCAAGTGCAATTAATAATTCAACGTATGGAAGGGCCTTCTTTAACCCCAATTATTTCTCACAGTAAGTGGGTTCTTCTCGAGGTCGTCGAGTGGCGGCTGGGTAACCGTTTGTGAAAAGTTGAATATACATTCGGGGCGAGCGATCGTTGCGCGATTAAATGCAGGAAATTATGTCTACTGGCTAGCGGAGGCTAAATTATTATTTTCCGGCTTAGCCGTTGCGCTTCGATATTTCTTTCTGTATATGATTTCCCGAGAGCAGATACATAATACTGTTGTAAATTACCAACAAAATAATCGCGAAGCTGTAGGGCTGTAAAACAAATAACTGCAACTGTACGGGAATTGATTCCGTCTTTTGTAAACGTTTCTTAACTCGAAGGCTTCCTAACTGGAGTGTAGAGAGATGAGCTATTATCATGTATGCGTACCGTAAGGGGTTCAGCCGAATATTACTGAGCTATGTTCGAAACAGTTTTTCGAGATACTTACTTCCTGAAATATATGTAGTTGCGTACATTCTCGGAAACGATTCTTGCTATTCTACATATACTTTTGGGTTTTGTAACAAGAAGCAACTTCTGCAGCTCACAAAATGTTAAAATCAAAAAAATATGGAATAAAAAATATTTAAATTAAAAAAAAACAAAAAAAAACAACGAAATTGTACTCCACCTTCTAGCTGGCTGGCTGGCTTGTGGAATATTAGGCTGGGTAGACAGAGTTTTGTCGATAAAAATAATATTAATAATAATAAGAATACATAGTTGTACCTTTGAAAAATTGCTCTCTTTATTGTAACCAGCAGATACCTACCCAAATTTCGGCAGAAACATTTTATCGGAGGTGATTGCCCGGTGCTTGAAATTTGGACAGACGTAACAGTTTTTCATTACTGCCCTCGTCAATAGGATAGAAAAACTTTTTACAGGATTGCCAGATATTTTAAATTTGTTGTTGAGGTTTATTTCATCATATTCCACCGGAAGGTAGAACTCAGAAGTTAGTGATGAGTAACTTCAAATATATCGAACATGGGACTTTTTGGGTCGTATTTTTGAGGTTATTGTTTGGGTAGCTCGCCACTAAATTAATATAATGGCGGCTGAATCACCCATAAATTATTGTTGTTTTGTATTCGTATTATGAATTCAGAATTCCTCGTTAGGCCGACGTCGTAAGTACCATACAAATTTCATTGTGCCAAAAAAGTTCGAATTGATTGGATTACAAAAGCGCAAAGGCGGCTCTTCTCATTCCGATGCCGCTGTATAGTCGCGTGCCTTTCTTCTGGTCTCGTCTCGTGCTGCTGCAACCCTGCATTTGGCTGCCAAGCCGCGCCGTGCCGTATCCGACACGCAACCACTGCATCTTATCGTCCACCCTACGCCGTGCCCTGTAGGGCGACTGTACGGTTTCCTTAGCACGTGTATCGCCACACGGCTTTTCTTCGCGAAGGTCTTAAATATACTCTTTCCCCTTCTGCTGTACTGGTCTTATCCGAACATCTGGTCGAAATATTCGCATAGTCGGTCTTCTCTCCCTCGGGTTATTTTTTCGCATTCCGTCCGCGTTCATCGTGCATTCGTACATGGATGGCAACGTAGCTCAATGTCTGTGGATGGGCGGAGGCAACCAATGTCATTAATCTCACAGTAAAAGCCCCTACTTGTGCAGCGGTTGGAATGGCCTTTGATTCTCAGATTCTTTATATACCTATATCATCTATGTAAGAGTTCATACCTACCATTGCGGCTCTTCTACTACGGGTAGTTTATTTCATCGTTCGAGCACCTGATACGTGCCGCGTGATCGCAAACGTGTGCAGCACTCGAGCAAACAAATTCGCACGAAGAAAGTGACAGTCTACGTAAATAAGGAAATTAAGACGGTGAAAACGTTAACAAACCAAAAGTTCGAACCCCACCGTTTTTCTTCGAAAATTTCGAGTACTATGGAACATAAAAAACAAATTTCAACTAAAAGTTATTCTACCCCTGTCCATAAAAATGGTCTCTTAGTACTTTTTTCGTAACTACCTCAGAAACGTCCTGAATGGGGTTTCAAAATGACGCTTCGGAACAGTAACCTCGTGAAGAGTTGAACAGGTTTTTTGAACTTCTTTCTCATTTCATAAGATTTTGAGAGTAGGAGACGTTCAAATTTTTTACGCTTTCGAAGTCCTACTTCCGTGGTTCTTCTTCCCTGGGAGTTTTTTGCCTCTCCCATCGGATGTTTCTGTGTCCCAAGAGTTGGGAAAGGCAGTATATTCGATGAGTTGATGAAATTTTCAAACAATTCCATCTGGATATCGGTTGTATGATATCGGAGAAATACGAATTCAATTTTGATATTAGTTTGTCCCTATTTTGAGACTTGTGATGTCAGAGGAAAAGGTCAAGGTAAATAATGTTATGAAATACAATACGGTGATGAAACATTAGGTTTTAAATGTCACTGAATTAATTTCTTACATTTTTTTAAAACTCTATTTTTAATAATTTACTGTGGCATCTGGGAAGGGAGTTAGGCAAAGAATCAAAATTGAAAAATATAAGAAATACGTTACATCGACCATTATTAAGGTATTTAGGGTTGCTGAATTCATTTTTGATTTTACCTCCAAGTTTGAAATTGTGGCAGTAAGGACAGGAACGTGGGTAAAAATTGCCTTAAAATACAATACGGATGTCAAATATAGGGTTTTTAAGGTAGTTGAATATTCAGTTCATTATTTGGCTTCATTTTTTAAAACTGTAACATCGAGAGAGGGAATCCAAAATCGAAAACAACGAAAAATTTTCTGGTGTTAGTTTTCCTTAGATTTGGAAATTGTTGGAGGCATGGACAGGAGGCATAATCGAAAATGTCGTACTGTATAATGTGGGTATCAAATTAGTATTCAAGTTCATATTGTGTACAATATAATTATCAAATGTAAGGTATTCAAAAACGCTAAAGTCGTTTTTACGATCATTTTGACTATATTCAGAACTTTTTCGTCAAAGGAGAGACAAAAACTGAAAGAAAAAAATACATCGCATACGTTAATAATTTATCGAATATTAATTACTTCACGGATTGATAACTCGTCTATATAAACTCGGTCGGTGTTGGTCAATTATGTCTGAATACTGCTGATTTAGATTGATAATAACGATCTTGAAAATAGGGATAGTAAAAATTGATTGTGATTTACTTACCGGAGACTGTATTACCGATGCAATCCACGAGTACGTTTTTGATACTTTTACGATTGAAAAAATGTGGATGGGTGTGTGAGAATCTCTAATTATGTTTGCTAAATTTCAGCCAAGGATAGAAAGTTTTAGGGGAAGACACATTTTGACGAAAAACTGTTATTATAAAAGAAAAGAGCGTGGCTTTTCTCATCAACCGCGTACTACGATCAAGTGGACCCGCGATCCTACCCCTAGTCCCGCAATTTTGAAATGGAGGTGTATCTGGTATCGAAAAAAATTGAGAAACTCCCTACTCCAACAGATAATACCTTATTATTTTTTTACACGTACCCAAAAAGGGATTTTTTGATTTTGATTTTTCGTATGGGTTTTCCCTACAAAAAATTAGGTTTTGATAATACTCGCAAACAAAGTATGTTTTTATGATACCCACATACAAATTTCATGTTTTTCGAACGGCTGAGCGTTCTCAAATTTACTCTTTCTAGCATGGTATCAGAAACCGTTGAAAAGTAACCAATTTTAATCATTTTTCAGCACAGGTCGAACTACCGTTCCTTTAAGTGTGTAAAAAAGAGACGACTCATTTTTCACGCATGTGGAGGAGGGGTAGTTCGACCCGCGCTCAAAAGTAGTAGTAAAAATTAATTACTTTTCAGCACTAGCTAAAATTCATTTCTAACACCCCCTCCCTCTCCAATCACTGATCGTTTTAGGAAGGTTCAATTTGGGAATTCGTAACAGTTAGCAAAATACGCGCTTTATATGCATGTGGGTATTATATATACTCGTAATAAAAGTAACTAATTAATCACATTAAAAGAGAAAGAAACTGTGCGGGGAAAGTAAATTTCCTGCACTGCTTTTTATTACAGCGCACCGAAATTTTTCAAAATTGCTTCTTGTTTTCACAAGATTATAGAAAAAAAGAAAGTGTCACCACGTGTGCGGGATTGGATTTTTGTCAACAAATAAGAATCTTAAAAAAAAAATCCATTTTTCATTCTTGTATGGAAGTACATATACTATTTTTTCCCCTTCTAGTTTAGTTCAAGCTATCTCCGCAGTGCCATAGTTCTAAATATAGTACCTAATTATAGAAAAACATTTTCAGCGGCTTTGAATGCTCTATATTTGATACCCATTATGCATAAAATGACATTTTCTATCGTAGACCCCACCCATACTTCCACAGTTTGTAAGTTTGAGTAAAACTAACCTTCAAAAAATTAATTCAGCCACCTTAAAAATCCTAAATGCGATGCTTGTGTTGTATTTTTCATTATTTTCAATTTTGGCTCCCACTCCTTCCCCAGATATCACAGTTATCGAAGACAGAGTCAAACTAATGTAAAAACTAAATCTAGCGACCCTGGAAATTTAGTACATTTTACCGACTTTTCGAAGAAAAGGGAGGTATTACACTCGTCACAGTTGTGAAGTTGGGGGCGGGGGCAATGTTTTTTTTGCGTTTCAGAGTGTTTAGAACACGACTGTAATAGTGGCTGAATTTCAGGTTTCCTTATTATATATATATATATATATATTAATAATATAAATAATATATATTATATATTAGTATATATATATATATAACATGCAGGAATCCTTTTCACTCCATACATAACGCAGACGCCCTCGCCTCCGCCAGAAACAATGGGTTTAGAAGTGTATACTTTGTAATTTAGAATCAGAGCATTGATGTCATAAGAGGCAACCTGAGAGGGGTAAGGATTTCTCAAAATTTATCACCGAGTGTATACATTATGTAATAGTCCCTTTCACCTCCGAACATAGTTTATACTTTTCGCCTCCTTTTGTATTTCCCTTTTTACATAATTGGCCATTTTGGCCTCCAGCAACGTTGCCAATACTTTTGCAGCACAGTTTACGTCTCATCCTCCAGTGTGCGATAAGCAGGCTTGTTCGGACTCTTCGCGTACTTTGCATTCCTGGGCCTATTGTTTGAAATCAATATCTTTTCATTCAGGTATACTGCAATCGCATGTTGGTCACTGAGTTGCAGCAGACACACATAATCATCATATTTCTCTCGTCACCGCATGAAATTCTTATAAATTCTACAAAGAAACATCGCCTTCTTGTCTGAAAGCAGGATGGAGGCAATGAAATTCGTCAGTGTATTTCTTTTCAGCACGTCTGTAGTTATTATATTTCAGGTTTCAGTTCAGACACCTGTTGTTTATTTTGTTCCAATTTTTTCTGTATACATGATGGTATGTACATTTTTTCAAAGAGGATCTTTTTTCACCTCTTTTTGTATATAAAGCGACTTTTTCGCTTCATATATAGAGGCGAAAACAAAATGCTAAAAGTGAAAATCTGCAACTTCGTATTAGAATTTTCTGTGGAGTAGTTTCTTCTAACAATCTTGAACATGATCCCGTGTTCTCGCGGGTATACGATGATATCTTTGCAGGGCGGCTTTTTCGCCTCTTTTCATATATAAAGCGACGTTTTCACCTCATATACGGAGGCGAAAACGAAACTCTAAAGGTATATCTTTTCAGGGCGGCTTTTTCGCCTCTGTAAGTTTCTTATTATGTTATTCTTGAACCTCTTCCTCAGACTAAAAAAATTCATGTCCATTCCGAACTGTGTTATTTACAATATCTTAGAGTATAGGGAAATGGTAAACCTGTGACCTTCTCGATCTTGATCATCATGTTCTCGCGGGTATATAATAATATCTTTGCAGGGCGGCTTTTTCGCTCCTTTTTCATACATAAAGCGACGTTTTCACCTCATATACGGAGGCGAAAACGAAATTCTAAAGGTATATCTTTGCAGGACGGCCTTCTCTCCTCTGTTTCATATACAGGGTTAGTTGGTTTTCCCTCCGCCATAGGAAAACTCCGTCAGCTGAACGAAGTATGACTCAATGTGTTATCTTCCAAAATGTACAGTACGCTTTGTTATCGGGTGTAGGCACGCTACATACTATTCGTGAATAGCGACAAAACCGATAACAGATCTTCAGCGTAATGGAGTTTTCCTATTGCGGAAGGAAAACTGACTAATCCTGTGTACAGCGACGTTTTTACCTCATAGACGGAGGTCGCGAAGCGAAAGTAGTTTTTTTACTTTAGTCTTTGCTTATGGTGCCACAAGTTGCATTTTGAATGTCCCATTTGTGACGTTTCCGGGGTAATTATGAAAAAATACTGTAGACCATTAGTATAAAGATTTTGATATAGAACAAATTTCGGTCGAAAAAGCCTCTTTTATATGCGATAATATGTACTCACAATTTTTTTGGGGAAAAATAAAATAAATAAAAAACCCTTAACAATTTTCAACAAACTCCTATACTTGCTATCCCTCTTTTTCCTCAAAACCTTTTTTTTTCTTTTTTTCTTTTTTTCTTTACATCTCATAATTTTGTCTAGACTAGCGAACGAAGGGAAGGGAATGAAAACATGATACAAGACAATTGCAAGCCACCTACATGTTTTACAAATCACTCCGACTAACTCGATTTCTCATTTCCTCGTACTCGGCGCTGCTGTGCGCTTCATTATCTAGAAAACGGAACCGAGAAACAAAACCGCGAGTCGAGTCTTTTATCTTTGACCTTAAACCTTTCCTTCTCGCACTGCAGTCGATTATTGGAAGAAACAAAATGATATTTCCCATTCTAATGTCTGCACTGGCGGGGACTCAGCGGCGGTGTAAAATGATTTATTTATTAATTGAACGCGTTAGATAAGGATTAATTAATGGCCAACGAGTAGAAAAAGAAGAAGAAGAAGAAGTAGGAAATACAAAAAACTAAAACGTTGGAGAAAAAAAAAAAGCTTAACAAAGACTCCTCCTCGCTGCTGGATTAAAAGTTTTTCTTTCGCAGTTCCACGCCGACCCGACCGCCGCTTCACACGCACAAAAAGCGGCGGGAGGGATTGTTTTTGTTTATTTAGTTTCAACCGTATACGCGATAGGAGTAGAACAAAAGCTAACTTTCTATTCCAATTTCCCGCAGACAAAAGACGAAACAAAGAGCCGAAGCGAGAGTGAGACGCGGTTAAAACTTCGTTTCAAGCTAACGTTTTACATTCTTCCGTCCTGCCCTGGTCCTGCCTGCCTGCCTGCCTGCCTGCCTACTTGCGTGCCTGATGGTAGACCTGTACCCATCATCGCCGTCTTTTTTCTTTTCGACTCGCGGCTACATCGTCATAACATTTCCTCGAAAGCCCCCTCCTCCGGAATCAACTCGCCCGAAACGTTTAGTGAACTAGCAAGTCGACTATAATCCGAATCTAATTAACCGCTCGAAAAACATCACATGTAGGTACGGTCGCTAATTGGTAAAACGAAGTCGAGTTTTTCCTCCTTCTCCTCCTCCTCCTGTAATTCACTAGACAATGAAACGAGCATTTTTCTTAGGCGAATGTAGTTATAATTCAACATGTCTAAACTATTTGACTTTCAAATACATATATTCAAATACACTTATTTAAATAAGTCAAATAGGTATTTAAATAGTATTCGATTGTACCTTCTACCTACTTATACTTACTAGGTAAATATGTGTAGATTTCCACTGGCAAAGTCTACTTGAAAACTGGCTTATTTAAATGAGTTTCTCTGATAGCCCTCCCTCTCGCCCCCGTCGCAATCATTTTCATGAACAATTTAACAACACACTTCCATATTGGTAACATCAGAAATGAAAAAGGGAATAAATACACCGTGAAATCAAGCGCATTCTCTTAGATCCTTTTTCTTAATTCGCTACGCATGGACCTGTTAAAACTTACAAGACTCCGGGAGTACGCAGCCTCAATTTTCAGAAATAATATGAAAATATGTATACGAATTTAGCGATCAAAAAAATATAGTTTTCAGCGTGTATAACGTGTGTTTTAGATCTTTGAATCCCTCTTATCCCCTCTTTCAGCCGGTGCCATAATTTTGAATTGGAAATCAAAATACAATCAAAAACTAATTCAATGTCCCAAGGAACTCGATGTGTTTGATTTGCGTTACATGTTTTTAATGAAAATGTTTGGTCCCTTTCTCCTCTCAACTTCGATACACCAATTTTGAACATAAAGTAAAAGTAATACTATAAAAATAAACGAGTTATACTAGGCACCCAAAATACCAAAATACCTAGTTTTCGATGCGCATAATCTGTTTTGTGTAGATTTTTGTTTCACCTCCCCTCTTTTTCCATTACTTCCGCAGTTTTAAATTGAGAGTCGAAATAACATAAAAAACAAATTCGGCGCCCCAGCAGATCTACACTTAATTTTCGGTATGCATAACGTGTTATCTGAGGATCCCTCCTTGTTACGCGCGTGTTGCTTTTGAATCGCTAGTTTCGGAGAAACACTGCTCGTAGCGCGATCGTCGTCGTTGGCAACCAGTCCTATAAAGGGTAGTGTTTTACACCCTTCCAGAATATGTCACGACTGGTGAAAGCGGCCACAGCCAGACTGTATAAACTCGAATCGACGGCCGTGTGGTCTTTTCTTTCCGAGTTGAGGCTCACATTCAATTCTGCTTCGGTATACTCCGCTGCGTGCAGCATCCAGTATCTGATGCACCGTCACGGATATCCGAACCGAGAATCTTTGATACGCTTCCGTCGCAGCATCCAGTTGTCTGGTGCTCCGGCACGACGCTAAGAACTCCGACCTGACAAGGACAAGTACAAAACTAGCCTCATCGTAAAACCGTCCCGTGCCTCTATCCTTCGTTGTGTACGAACTCTGGCCTCGCAAGAGAACGCCTGAACGATGCAGTAAGAACTGTAATTAACAAAAAGCGAGAGAAAGACAACGTAAATGGTACCGATTTGAATCGTTACTTATTTGTGAAAGAGCGATTCTCTTGCAAGACAAGAAACGGAATCCCGCAACACTCAACAACGTTCGACCGACTAGCCGTCAAGACCCGAACGGTTTATACTGTTTATATAATCTCGCAGGTGAAAGCACGTACACTTTCAGGAAACAATACAAATATCCCCGAAGTACGTTCGCGTAATCTCGATAAAGTACATCGTGTACACTGTACAATATAAGCGATCATACGTATAATCATAACGGTGGATGCATCGCCCGATATGCCTTAGCCGCACAGCCATCAAGATGAGTCAGTCTCATCTTACATGTTTGTACCTACGAATATTATGCTAAGCAAGAAGTTATACTACGAGTACAGTTTATTATTTCTAACCCCGATTTGTAATTCTCCGGCGCTGACGAACCGATTTTTGCCTCACTCTTGCCTTATGCCTTACAACTTTTGTCCGAGAAGACAAGGATAAAACTGGCGACTCTGCCTATATACGTATATATCGTAACATCCTTCACTGTCTCAATTTTTGATTCGGAGTAACAATAATATAAAATGAGAATTTAGCGACCCGAAATTCTGGTTTCCGATACGTGTAAAATGTTTTGTGACAATTTTGGTTCCTCCTCATTTCTGTCCACAGGCGCCACAATTATGAATTGACAGTCGAAGTAACATCAAAAACAAGAGCGTTCGAAAAAAAAACTCTTTTTGATATTTACGTATTATATTATGTTTTATGAAAAAATCGGTCCCTCATTCTCTCCTCCCTTTAATAGGTATCATATTTTTGAATTTGGAGTAACAATTATATGAAAAATGAATTCAAAAAGCTAATAAGACTACTTTTTGGATAGGTATACATAATGTGTTCCGTGAAATACATGGTCTCTCGCCCTTCCCTCCACCCTAAGTGTTAAGTCAAAATAAGGGTGAATTTACTGGCAGCGAAGGAGATGAGTTTTCAATGTCTTCGCAACAAATAGTTGCTCTCGCGAGTAAAAGAAAAAAAAAAGTCTGATTTAATGGCCCGACAAAACAAAGGGATACAGCGACAGGAACAAACGTAAATACGACAATTTAATGGGTCCAACTACAATTCCCGCAGTAAACAAATAAGAAAATGAATGCCGGACAAAAAATAAGTGGGGCGACGTAAAAAATGAATTAAACTACGTGAAATATGATGCACGACAATAATATACAATGCGGCACTGCTGAAAATTAATTACCACAGTAACTTGGGTGGCGACAAATTGAATGTTATAAGCGACTTCTTGTGTGGACGTCAATTTAAGTGAAAACTACATTATAAATAAATGGATAAAAAAATTGAGGAGCATAGTCTTCCCAGTAAACTGTAAAATATCAAATCAGGCGTACTCAACTGGACTGCTACAATCGGAAAAATAACTCCACTACTCCACTGCTTCGAAGAAACCATCATTAACTGTATCTGTCTTGGCCACAGCAAAGCTACATATGAATTCTTGCTCAATCGCCTGAAGTCACCAATCTGGTTCACTTGCAACTGCTAAACTCACAATCCAGCTCATCATCACAGAATACTAATCATATGCCGACCAATACCCACATCTACCATCCATCGTTTTCTCTTCTATATAGCCCAGCCACAGAACTTGCACAAACTAATATCGATGCAGTGAAGACAACCCTGTCTAGAGGGGGCAGTGGAAAGGGGGAAATACCCCGGGCCCGGACTTTCAAGGGGATCCGATATTTTTAAAAGGCCTGATCAAATCAGCAATCACACCTTACTCCATGAAAGAAACCTCTTATCCCGTAGCTTATAATTTGTTCCTATCTAACAAAAGAAGAAGGGGGGTCCCGTGGAAATTCCCTCAGTCGCCCTCTTTTTCTCTCTACGGAGCTGAGTGAAGAAAAAATATAATTGCCGGGGAATGTAACGAATTGTCGTTTAAAATGCAAGTCGTTCGAAAATATTTTTTGTCGTTCTTACTAATGAAAGAGTTATTGTTTATGTTGTCGTTATATACCATTATTTAGTATGCAAAAGTCCTGTCGTGCAACCCTTTTTTCCTGTCGTGTCGTATAATATTCCGCCCAAAAACATACCTATAGAGTTCGTTGGTTTCTTTGGGCGCCTTCTGAAGCAACGCGCGGCAACTTGAAGCGCCTGACGCCGCTAACATGGGATGTTTTCTTTCTTCGGAATACTTTCGATTTGAAACCGATGAAGGTGAATCAGAGGGAATAAATTTCAGGTCCGCATCGTGCACATCCGTAATCTGTGCGCGGATTCGTTAGCCGTGCTCAGAAATACGGAGCAAGAAAACAGAATAAAACGAGCGACTGTGCGAGTTTAAACGAAATTTTATTAAAAAATCAACTGCATAACGTCAGTAACAAAAACGAATAACACACATGCGAGATCGTAAATTTCTCAGCATTCTCGGCGCTCGAGCTAAATTTTCGGTTTGATTTATTTCAACGAAAACTACATATAATGTAATACGCGTTTACTATCAGAGACTGAGGCTGAGGCTGAGACCGCCCGCGTATCCTAACGCGATTTCATTTTCAGTGTTTTCGCGAAATCGCTAAAAACTGCTCTGCTGCTTTGTGTGGTCACAGTGCCACAACTAGGACCGCATCGCGTCCGATTCTTTCAGCAATGAAATAAAATCTCGCAGCATTCGTCGAGAAAACACGAGTGAAAAAAATGAGGCTGCAATAGATGAGCCCACCTCGAAAGCTGACCTGCATATTGCATCCACTATCCTTAACGTGGCAGAAAAAGGTCAATTTTTCTCCCAATTTCTAATTCAGTTACCTAGTGTTCCTTGATTTCATTTTTGAGATGTCTTACCTGTTTACGTTTCTCTTTTCCGTTTGATTTTGATGACAATGATGATGATGATGATGACGATGAAAAATAAACGAAAAACTAAGAGAAGAATTAAATTTTATGATGGCGCTGCCTTTGTACATACACATTCGAAATTTAAAAAATAATTCAGCGGATGCTTTGTGCTCTCTTTTATTCCGTCGCGGTGGCCCGGCCCCAGCCCGTGTCGCGGTCGCGCGACGCTGCGGTTATATTTTAAAACTCGTCTTCACCGGTGGCGCTTACGGCATTCGAAAATCGACGTTAACGAGTTCCTGAAGCTCTAAATTCGTTTTTTACGTACAATAATAAAAAGATTTTCGAGACTCTTTATAGTTAATTTCAACTCGATTTGGCTTTTGCAGTGTGCGAAACGAAGCGATGAAAAATTCGTTTCGAGCTTTTATTTGGCAAAAATATTCTAATTTACCTCGTCTTTTTCGCTTCCTTTTTTTTTTTTTTTACCGTAATTTGGATGAATTCGTTATTCAAGAAACTAGCGAGCCACGCCAAGTGCGACTACAGATCGAGTTTTCTGGATGGCTGCTGCCTAGCGTCCACTTTCGTGCACAAATCCAAAAATAACGATTCGAGCTTCTCGGCGAACGCGATATTCAGTTTTGGTATTGCGATACGTTTTTTTATCCATACAGAAGGACATGGGACAAGCGCGTGAAGAAAAATAAATACACGAGATTGAGACAAAAGTACAAGGTAAGCCGAAAATTCCGCAGCTCTACTTTCATTGAAACACCAACGGCGGAACGAACCAAAAATTGGACTAGCGATTCGCAACTGTGTTTAAGAAAATAAAAAAGGTTTAGGAGTCAGAGAGGAAGTTTTAAGAAAAATGAGAACATGCTATGAGTTAATCGCTCATTACTAGAGGGTTTTTAGCGCAGCGATCAACTAAGAAAACTGAAATATCGAAAATGGATAAAAGATAAACGACTAAAGAAATTCGAAAATTCTCACAAAATACAAAAATAAGAACCAAGAAGTCGTAATTACATTAATAGTTGGATTTTCTTCGCAAAACTATAAATAAATAACGTGAAAAACTCACACCATATTAGCGCTCTTACGTGTTTAATAGTTAAAGAAACGATGCTTTTCAAACACAGAAATGAGACTAAAATTTATGAAGATTAATAAAAATGAAGAAGATCTGAATGAACGTAAGTTTTAATAAGACCCATCAACACGTTTTTCCATTCATTATTTCATATTATATTCTTGCTAATTATTAAAAGGAAATTTTCAATATTTCACAATTGCACTGTACAGTATTTCAACATCCAGAAAATGAAGAAGAAAAAACTTGGGGATTGTAGACTTTGTTTCGAAATTGCGTGATTTTGCGGTTTTAAATGAAGAAACGTTGAAAAAACAAGGCTGGCGTTTTCTTTTCTTTGAATTAAAAAAAAAGTGGAACAACAAACACCTTTTTCAAATTTTGCTGTATTTTTGTTTTGAACATGTTTTTCATTTGAATGAAGAAAAAAAACCTGCGTTTAATAAGGAAATATGTATATTTAAAATATTTTTTCTCTTCCAGAACCGTGGCAAGCTTTATTGATGAGGGAGTGTGGGAAATGAAAAACAGGTCAAAAATGTCGACTCGCTGTAAACATTTTCTGTGCAAGCAAAAGCAGAAAAAAAATTGAAGACTTTTCCAGATTTATACATACGAGTATATTAGGTATGGTCAAAACTAATGTTCAATATGCTGACGCGGTTCGAATATTTTTCGAATTTAAACGTAGAAACACTCGACAAGTTGTATATTTTTCCAACTAATGTCGAGAATGCCATCTAACTGACCAAAAGTACATACAATTCGAACAAAAATTTTTCCATGCAGAAAGAAAAAGAAAACAGGCTTACTGATTTCAATAATTTCTTTTTGTTTTGCCGACTGATGGTCGAAAATGCCGACTTCGGAAAATCGTGGGAAGAAGAAGTCGCCCACTTCTCTCGCTACACTCCTGTTCGCAACTGTTAAGTTATTGAGAAAGGGGAAAATATTTGACAATTTTCGAAATTTATTTTAACTTTTCGAAAAATTGAAAACTAATTTTAATATTTTTTGATATTTCTGATCTTATAAATATCATCGATATTCTCCTAGTATTTGGATATTTTTTCAATATTTTTGATAACATACGATTTGAATTTAATTGTTCAAAAACAACAAAAACTTTTTTTCTCTTTCTTGTAAGCAAATGTTTCAATTGTTGTTCTTTTTTTCTTCGTTGCTATCTGCGACTTCCCCTCTTCACTTTCCTGCGTTCTCTCGCCGATCAGGCTCTCGACGCCTCTTTTAGTGAATTAACATGTGGCTGATTAAATTGAAAATTCATCACTCGCGTAATGCCTTTTTTAGGCTGGCTACACGTCGCTCAACCTACACTCTCATTGCGTTACGAACCTTAAGAAATGGTATGTTGTCCTGTTATCAGTCCAGGCCTCATACTCCATTTATGGGGGACCAATACACATAATGTTACCGGACTTTTGGCCTACCCTGTACTCAAAATGCAAGGGGAAAGGAAAAATATCTTCGCGACCTCTAACTAAGCGTGACTCCTCGCCGCTTCAGATTCATTTCTTTTGTGAAGAGAACGAAGAAACACAATAACTTTTTATTATCATTTGGTTATTTTTTTATTTTTAGTGTTTCTATTCTTTCTGGTCGTTCACGTACGTATAACTTGTCGGATGAAAAAACTGTTCCCCAAAATCCGGCAGTGTTTTTATCAAAACCCAGATAGGCCAAAAAAATTCGAATTATCGTTTTGTTTCGTTGCATTCTTTTATGTTCATCGCGTTGTCACACTAGCCCAGAACACAACTGCCTAATTTTTTATTCATTTTGACGTAAATTTAAACTTATCTCGAAAATGAAAACCCGCTCCGAGCCGTTATACATATATGTGTATCGTTGTAAATTTAAAGTAATGTAAAATGATATTTGCATAGAGGTTTTCATTTCGCGTTATGAACCGTGCTACCCGGTCCCGGCCCCGGCCCCGGCCCCGTACTTCCATTTCAGAAAGGGTGTTCACTAAATTCCCTGTAGAAACGAATATCATCCCTGCGGTGAAAAGTCTATCAACCCCTTTTTTATCGGTTGCTCGTTGATATTTCGTGAAACTGAAGTACCGATTATTATTATTATTATTATTAATATCGCAATTATTATTTTTTTTTTTGAACGTACTAAACCTACATTGTACAAAATGATTTCTCGACTCGAACCACGACTGAGATGCCCACCCATGTGGCCAATTTGCGCCGACTAGTAATTACTTTTATACGCGTTGAGAACATCCTTTAGATTAAAAACGGTGGTCGAAAATGAAATTTCGAATCTAACAGAACGGGTTAGCTCTTCTTCGAGGGGAAGAGGGTTCTTGCCTCGTCCAAAGTTGGTAATGAAATACATCAGCGTCACTTTGGGTGCATCGCATCGTTTTGAAAATATAAAGAAGAACCCTTTTGGGGGAAAGTGTAAAACATTTAACGCAGTGGAAGTTGAAAATAAACGAGCCGTCAGCCATCAGTATTTCAGTACAGCGAGAAAAGGCAAGAGGCGACTCTGTTTGTATTATAAACATGTATACATTCTATACATATATGTGAGTAGATATAGGAATCCGGTACACTTATTTTTCAAAAATTAAATAACCGCTCGAGTTTTTGAAATTTGAACAGGACTTACGAAAAGTTACAAAATGAATTTATTTCATATGCCGGCGCTGCGCGCGCTGGTTTTTGATAATTACCAGCATACTAAATACACGGTACTAGAGCAACGAGTTTGCCTTTTTTATACGCTGGCTTGGTCGATAATGAAAATTTTTATAGTTCGTTATTTAGGAAATAGAAATATTCTTTTTCTCGTTTATACCAGCTTATATAAGTAAATTAATGCTCGAGCTAACTGGAAAATTATACCGGAACAAAAAACGTTTACGTATAACGTATTACAGAGGATACAGGCGGCAAATTGGTCACAAGACTGTCAATTCTTACATGTTGTAAACTACGCAGGGTGAGGAATGAAAACCCGGCTCATCATATTTTTCATCAATAAGTCGGATACAGATGAAATCAACGAGCATCATCAAGAGCAAAGATCTAGTTTATTTTGGGACGATAAAATTTACCTTCCCTCGAAAGAGGGGCTAAGATCTGTCATTAACATTGGAATCTTAAATAGAGACGTATCAAACAAAATTAATCTAAGAGCTTTTCGGGTCAATGAGTTCAAAAATGTAATCAGATTTGATTCCCGAATTCGACTTCTCCCTTTCATTTATATACTGCCGAAAAAATTGATCGAAATATCAAAATAGGATGGGCTTTTATTTTTGAATCGCTGATTTCAAAAATCTTATAATTTTTTTTTTGACCCAACGTCGATTCGAGCCCTAAAATTCAAATTTGGCCCCTTAAAATGGCTAAATTTACTTTGCTGAAAAAGTTGAACAAGGTATTGCATTGGAATAGAAGTTTTTTTGAGTTGTAGACTTTGAAAATTCAATCGATCTAATTCGATCGTGAATCAACCCCAACATTTAAATTTAACCCTTTCAAATGGGCAAAACCGACCCAATTTAGAAAATCAAACAAAGAATCGGAGTCGGTTTCTTTATCGCTGAGATTGAAAACTTCATCAGATTTTCGATTTGATTATTTATTTTTTATAACCACGTCGAGTCAGATCGACAAAATATGGACGGAGCATCCTCAAATACTTCTGTCTCGTTTCAGGGATGAATTCTACCATTCTACCAAAGAACGGGTGGTACGTCTCACTAAATTTGGAATTCTAAATGGTATTCGGGTTCTCAAATTCAAAATTTCGTATCTGAATTCAGACAAAATTTTGATGAAGATATGGTCCTTTTCTTCTTCGAATAGGAAAATATTTCTTCCAGTAAGAAGATGATGATTTTCTTACTTCTCAATAAAGAAATGACGCAGGTTTTTTTTTCTTTTTTTTTCTTAAGACGTATTATACAGTGTTCAGAACAATTTATGGAACAGTGAATTAACTAGAAAACCCGGTTTTGTCCCGCTATAGTCGCGCAGAATGAAACTAGACTGCTACCGAACTAATCGGGTTTGTAACCATAATGGGACTGGTTTTGCCGATCTGAAAAAAACTTTGTTGTTTCATGGATTCTTCCTGACACAGTCTGATCGGTCTCCTTTCTTCTTGCGTTATCAGCGAAGGTGATCGTAGTCAAGCTAGATTTCATGCAAACTTCAAATTTAGGGATCAAAGTATCTATGAATCAGTAGGTTACGTGATCAAGATATGAGTAAGTTGAAGTATTCACTCAAATTCAGCCTCTGCGGAACCTATCTGAGTCAGCTATCTGAATGTTGACACCAAATGCGAATTGTGCGACTTGAAATACCTACATACCTCCTCATTTATGTACACTGTACGAAAATTGTATATTTTGAACATTTGGCGCTTGAATTTTTTCTAGCTAGATTTGCATTTTCTATCAGTGTGCGTCTTGAGAAAACACTGAAAATAATGTAGCTTTCGATGCATTGTCAGTAACAGATATGTCCGTAGAACTACTGCAATCCACAAATTTCAGCCTTCCATGTATTCAACATCTTGACCTAGTCTAAAATGGTGCATTTGCAATGTGCAAAACAAAAATATTCTTCCACGTAATTTAAAACACTCGCGAGTCTATGATACGGTACACGATGATGGCCTCTTCACGTATTAAAATCTCGTTCAGCTATAAATTGGGCTGGAATGTATTATAAAACTTTCGAGTTTTCATGAAACGAAGTGTCCGAAACAGAACTTTCGAACTTTTATTACACATGAAAAAGATGTCTATAAAACCTTAATTGAATTTTTTCACAATATTGCAGGAAATAAATTACTTAACGGCTCCCTTCCCTTGTCAAGAATCTACGATGTGATGTCAAAACGATATTACCCGCCGTCGGAAACAGCAGGTGTGCTCGGGGCGACAAATCCAAAGTAAGAGAGCCTCTCATCGCCTTTAACGCCCGGGGTAGAGAAAGCGCAAAATAAGGAAGAGAACGAGGACACATACTCTGATTTGAGAAACAGAGGTCGAGTGGTAATTTATGAGAAAGAAAGTCAATCGGAAGTAACTATCCGACCTAAATTGCGATTTCGTTTCGAAGTTTTCCGATATTGATTGATCTATTACCTGACGGGGGTCACCTCGTTTGTCGCGTTATAAATCGCACAGTAATTGTAACCTGTAACCTAGTCACAGCTTCATGTGAAATACATATACGAAGAAATAGTGTTCAACGATTACCGTTGAACGATTTTTCTTGAACGATCATCGTAATAGCCGCTCCGAGGAAAACGTACCTTAAGACTACGTTGATCGCAAATAAGAAAATAAAGGAGCCGATCGCTATCGAGGATTTGTCTGCGGAATATCATTGATATTGGTCGTTTCAATTACCATAAATAACCATCGGCCCCTATGTGGTTTATTGATTCTCTTTAACGGGATTCGTACCACAGTTTTTTTTATGTAAAAATTACAAAATCTATCAAAGTTTCAATTTAGGAAAAAATATTTCAAGTCAAAATTGTTTCTCGCGAAATTCTGCGTAAGAAATGTTGTATTTATTTTTCCTCGAGTACTCTAGAAACTAGAAATATAGAAAAGGAGAAAAGAAATGCAAGTAGACCCGCTTTTTGTTTGCCATAAATTTACGTAGGAATTCTGGGGGAAGGGGAATGGACGTACACTTTTCACAATTTTTGTCATCCTACCGATTTCAGCGAACAAAAAGGATGCAAATCATTTCCGGACTCTGTCTCTGTAGGTATTTCCGTCTACCCATTCTTAATATGTTTTCCGGTTATTTATAATCGCACATCAAGAAAGATGAAGATCACAGCAATTCTCTTAACAGTGAAATGATATGCAGACACAGTAAATAAAAATGTATTGACAGCGAACAATTGAAAAAATGCACAGGAACTCATCCACAGTATTTCGACGTGTTCAAGCAGTGAAAAGAAATATTTCAACTTTTTTTTTTTTTTTTTTTTTTTTTGGTTCGTTCTTTATGCCAGAAATTACATGTAATACTGGTGTCAACAAGAACAAAGCTATCGGGAATCAGAAAAATAGTTTCGTAAACGTGTTAAGAAGGTGATTCGTGGTAATTTGTATCAGTCTTATATGCAAGCATCAATTAGGTATGCTAATTAGACTAAAACTAGTTCAAGTGCCTGTTGAAGCCAAAAATGTTCCCCTTGGACAAAAAAGAAAAAGAGGCAGACCTGTACGAAGTAAAAAAGCACTACTTGTGCAGTAAACAAATTTTCGTTAATTATTAACAAAGTTTTGATAGTTTTTTGAAAATAATTTTTCATGTTGCAATTTTTTCCCGTGTTCGAATTTTAATATTTTACCGCGCTAGTTTCAGTGTTTGATTCTTTTCTTTACCTTGCAATATTCCATTTTCTGCACATTTGCGTTTTTACTGGCGTCATCGAATCTGTGTATATGCCGGCTTGGGGTGGGGGCGCGGTTCAGGGTCACAGAATTTAGTATTGGTTTGGCTGTATATTCAAAATTGTGGTACCGGGGAGAGGACGGGGTCTTCGAAATTTCATAAATAACAGTATGAGTATCGCCTTAAAGGTTGTCAACGTCACTGCACTCATTTCTAATAGTCATTTCATCCCAAAATGAAAATCATAGCACCCCAAGGAGATGAGGAGGTGCAGAACTGTAGCTGACAGACAGCAAATTCTATATGGATATCATTATGTAGGTTTTCTAGGTTTCGAAATTCATTAACCTAAAGTAAAAATTGTGGTAGGTAACTGGAAAACGGAGATTGGAGCGGAAGAAAGGCCACGAATTACATTATAGATTGGTATTATTATGCTAGGTTTTCAATAGATTTAGCGATCTATAGAACGTGAGAAATGATACCCGTATGCATTTTATGACATTTGTGATTCTCAATTTCTTTCCCTGTTCTAAGAGTCCTAATTTGCAATGTAGAATTCAATAGACTACAGGGTGTGTGTCTGTGTCTAGTGTCTACCAGTCCTTCAAGTTCCCAAAGTTCTCCGAAAATCCCTGGTTTAGAAATAAGTCCATCTAATCCTCAAAAGTCCCTCTTTTTGGTAGTAAGATGGCTAAAAAATCGGGGGGGGGGAAGTATTTTTCCAAATGAACAAAATAAATAAATAAAACTTGGGTATGAATTTTCTAAGTGAAAGACCTAGATACTACAAATTTTACTTTAAGTTAGAACTGACCTGAGAAACAAGTTAAACGACTCCCGCCTATAGTTGCCAAAATTTTCATTTTAGAGTGAAACTGACCTCAAAAACAAGTTGAATGATTGTGAAAGTCTGTGAAACGATACTTGTATTGCAATTTAAAAAATTTCAGAGTCCTACTTTCCCCTGGTACCTCAATATATGTACACCAATACTAGAAATTACCAAAAACCACGAATTTCAAAATGTGTATCTATGATAGAGGCGGAGACGAGAGGAAGACTTCGAGGGATGGATTGATTAAATGTAGAAAAAAGTATGTACATGGGATTGGTTTGCATCCTTTCTCAAGATTATTGGAAATTTTTGGTTTTCCTCCGATGCCTACGGTCGAGAAAAGGGTCTTATTGCACCCACTCTGTCCTTGAACATTTGTAGCGCTATTAGGGAAACTTTGAATAGAACCTTCGTCGTATAGAATCCTACGAGGAACAATTGTAGTTAGAAACATATTTTCCTCGGTGTCGGCTCTTTGGGTTCCTATCAAGATTATAGATATGCGCATTGTGTCCCAGTCCTCGGATTATAGCTATACACACCTTGCGTCGAGATTCACATAAGCAAAATTTTATCATAGACATTTACACTGACAGACAAAGAATTAATTTATTACTCGTGGTAATAATTCAAGAAATACAAATTCTGATACATTTTGCTCTTATACATATAGAGGAGTTGTCATTAAAAATAAAATAAAAAAAGCATACGCCATCTCAGGAAAGAGGTTGCGCCCTCTTTAGAACGCATGTCTTAAGATGGCATATTTGACTTTTCTTTACAATTTTGATTACTGGGGGAAGGGTTTTGAAGCAAATGACTCAAAGTTTTGAAACTAAGTAGTGAAAAGTCCAAATAACCTTCCATCAAATTTTAATACATTTTGATTTCATACATTCGGAGAAATGGGAATTCAAGAAAAAGTGCGCCATCTTAGAACAACCTTCCCAATACTGTCCTATTCAGTACAGATCGCAGACTAGTTTAATGTAAAATAAAATTGGATAAATCTCTCAATTTTATCAAAATTATTCAACTAAACGCGACAGTAGATAACCCTAAACAATATACATAAAAAAGTTAGCACAAAATTACTAGACAGTTCCGGAGACACAGACTATCCAGATATAGACAGTGAATACCTATCTCGATCTAAAAAAGGTAAAAGAAAGTAGAACATGTCCAAAAACTTCTCGAAAGTCACAAAAGGAAGAAAAAGTCGAGGAAAGGAAAGTTCAAAAGTAAAAAACTCCATAGATAAAGAGTAATGCTTTCACACATTAAAAATAAGTCTACGACCATGAACATAGAAATCAACTTGTTAAACAAACTCATAAGAATAACCATCAAAGAAGCAAAAAAGTAAAAACATAATTAAATATTCGAGAAATATGCGTTTTATCGACGGGACGCAAATGACTTCTACGCGAGGACGCAAGAGGTCGAAATCGCGATTTTGGGACACAAGCTGGTCTAAGCCGGTTTCTTAAATTCGATGATTTTTATTGTTTTTGCCGGAAAACAATAAATTTTGGTGCACTTGTAGTCTCATAAAAAACTGGCTAGCCGCATAGGAGCTGAGGGTCTTTTGCGACAATATGGCCAATATCAACGATATTCCGCAGAAATTCAGTGAAACCTAATTTTTCCTTTATTCTTCCTTACTTTACGGGGCTAGTATTGGAAAATTTCAAACTTATCTCGTCCAGTTGCTTTCAGCTGATAGTTGAATAAAAAATTTTGTAAACTGCGAGATAAGCGCGGTCAAATGATTCTCTCAATTCTCCCTCTGGTAGAAAACATATTAATCTCCTTCTGTTTGTTGTGTATTCCTACGAATGCGGAATGCATTAGTTATGGGATCGAGTTCACAGCGAAACAAAGAAAAGCAAGCTTTACGCTAGACGTTTAATGTTTGAAAGCTTTTCGGCATTGAATAACAGAATTCGGAAAACTGAAATCGTGAATTTCACCGTAGAATGTAGATTAATGAAAGGAATTCTGATTCATATACTTTGAACAAACATCACGTCCTCTCTAATCAGGCCTATTTAGTGATTGAAAATTTCATTGCGACATTTGATTGTGATACGTTTCTAATAAGAAAAGTCGAAGAAGAAATAATCAGAACGGAATCTGAATTGAACTGAAGTACTGGAGGAACAGTTCAAAGATGAAGGATAGCGAATTGATTCCAGATGAACGTCACAGATAATCTTCTCGTCATGCAGCCACAAAATAATATTATGTTCGAAAATGATAAAAATAAGAAAACAACAATAACGAAAAATAAGAAGACTCTTTTTGATAGCCTAACTATAATGACCGTTTTAATTCTCATTTTCAAATGATCAAGTCTTTCGCTACTAGGCTAACATTGGTAAACAAACAGAATTAAAAATATTATTATTATTATTATTATTATTATTATTATTATTATTAAAAACAAAAAAAAACAAAAAATGAGCGTAATAGGGTTTAGGCTAAATAAAAAACGTTTCATTTTCTAATTTAATAATAAATATTAGCTTTTTTAAATTCAGAAAAAAGATCATTTTTGAGAGGACACGAAGCGTACTATTAAACCCAAGAGATAGCGCTCTCCGTATACTTCTTTTATGTTAATTTTTATACATTTTCCAGCCGGAATTGAGAGCCAAAGCTCTGAATGTGGGATGGAAACGAGTACGAGACACACGTTGCGAAACCGCGTACACAATTTGCCTATCCGGTACTTCGTACGGCGAAAATCCGTCATTTTTGTTTTCCATTACGGTTCCGATTTCTAACTGTATGAGCCTTTCGATGTAGAGAAAAGTGCAGTAATTGAAAATTTCGTAATTTTGATCTGTCATGTTGAAATTCGAAAACGAGTATTATCCCGCTTTCTACCCTTGTTTCGTATCGTACGCCATATTAATTCCTGCGAAGCTCTACAATTTATTGTTTCTGAGCTCAGTTTCGATCTCAGCAGAGAGGAAGGAGAAAAACGATGTTGAGCTCATAGTCACGAATAATGGCTGCTTGAAACATTAATTCAAATCTAAAAGACTGTAAAAAGTTTTCATCATACAAACGATCAGATTTTTCCATTTCGATTTCCGAACCGAATTACTACATATAGGAAACCCTTCAATAAGTTGGAGATATAAAAAAAAATGGACAAAAGCGACAAACCATTTGTCTTTGTAAATGGTCGGTTATTTTTATACGTCAATAAAATAATCCAAAGTCGGCCCACTGTGTAATTTTTTGCTAGAAATCTTTGGTTCGCCCGGCGAGAAGACATACGGGCTCGTAAAAATTCTGTATTCTGTTCGCATTGCCGATCGAGAAAAAAAAACAAAAAAAACATTTTCTTTCTCTCAGTTTCTTGGCCTCGAGTTTTTCGCAATTTTTCAACCTCGCGTTTTATTTTACAAAAATCTCATCGTGGGTTTCTGTACACCCATGTACGCGTAACGAAGTAGATTTATTTAATCCAATAATGGCTTCAACATCTACCTACATAAGTGATAATAATTATTGATGATGGTTACAGTCGATACCTGAATGATATGTATAAAGAAGGAACCACAGATATAAGCGAATTTGGTTATAAGGTCTGCGGACCTAGGAGACTATTCTGTCCAAAAAGTTGATTTTAATCTTCCCTGTCCTCCACCCTTAATGATATTTCTTCATTATCAAAATTTTCTGGCGGGGCTGTCAACCGTCTGAGAGGCATTGAACTTTCAGCCCCTCAAAGTCCGCCCACGTTGAAATAATTCGATTGGTAGAAATTTATGTAGGTACTTTACCTTGTATATGAATATTATATCTTTAAAATTTAAGTTCTTGTGCGGGAGCTAAATCAGTCTTCTGTAGGGTTTAATTTCCCTTGCCACCCCCGCTAAGTCCACTTATTGCTTTAAAGATGCCGTATTAGTAAAATTGTTTTTCCAGTCGATGATCTAGAAGAATTATTTAAGATGTTGTTTCTTACTTATTGACGGTGATGTTTCTGCGATCATTTAAGTTCAATTTATTGTTACCTATTTAAAGACTCAACTTGCGATCGATGAACTGGAATTTTGTTACAATATCTTCCCTCCTCCAAGAAAAGATGTTCAGGATACATTATTGGTTTCATTGCTTTTGAACTAAATAGGGTTCACTTCGTGATTAATTGTTTTGTTCAAATAACCCGTCAAAAAAGATCTACGTTTCAACGAATGATTTTTCAACTGATAAACGAATTGTCAGTAACTCAAAATTAGAAATAAATTAAAATGTGTCAGATCAACGTAGTGAACGAAAAATTCGAATAACCGGAACCTGGTTTTGTTTAAAAATAATAGAAGAAAGGGAACGTGCTCCCTTGTTCCGCTTTTACGGTGAACAAAAAAAGATCTATGTAATATTGGTTTCCATGAAATGATAAGTTGGATTCCGAAAGAGTTCGTGTGATTTTTCAAAAATAGAAACATCTTAGATTTGTTGACTGATAACTTGATTACGAACTGGTATTTTTTCCATGCGGTTTGGTGTCGGCAGTCCTGAATTTGCATTATGTTGGAATGATAACAAACAATATCTGCGTGTGTTCTAGAGTTAACTGCCCATAAATTTGACACTTAGATACTTTATTTTCGGAATCAAACTTCGCTAGTCCATGCACGCACAAATATGTATTAATGAAAATTGCGTAAGTATTTCTTGGGGCAGTACAAAGCGATGGATTTCATTAATAAGCCCAAATAGGTGTGAAAATATCTTAAAATTTATATAATATACACGGAAAAAATTTTCATAATACCAACAGAAGGAAATTCAGACGTGAAAAAATTTAAATTTTTGAATTGATGCGTCTCGAACTCTTATCTATTGTATGTATCCGTTTATGGTAAACTCATTATAATGTCCAAATAAAATACTACAAACAATACGGACGTAAAAGACAGATATTGTTAAAATACGTCGTTAAATAAAAATGTTTTCAGTTCAGTTCATTTCACTGTTTCAGTGAATTGAATTTTGCAAAGGAAAGCAACACACCAACAAAATTATTGGGAGCACAAACGAACACAAACGATTGGTGCCACTTTCGTTTCAAAATTCATTAGTGAGGGAGCTAGATTGTCCCCAGCCCCCGCCCATTTCTCACCGAAGTGAGGCGAGACAAACGAAAATAATGAAAGCGACGTTGATATTAACTTAGTGTCCAAATTCATACGTGAAACCGAGGAAATGCCGCCCTGTCTTACTATCGGATATCGGATACCCCATTCCGCCATTTGTCAAATAGAGAATTCTCACTGGTTCATAAGTTCGCAATACTATATCCGTTATCCAAGACACGTGCAATAACCAAAAACGCCCTATTTTATCGCGTTCAGATGGTTATCACTGTCCCAGAAAATTCGGTTATACTCTAGTTACCGTTCATTTATAATTATTAGGGGGTTTTTGCTCGTCTCTGATTACGAATATTCTATAGTGTTAAGTAACTTATCTTCTGAGACAATGAGAAGTCTGTATTTGAAAAATATTGGAATACGGTATCCAGAAGCGGTAGGTATAGTGCAAAAACTTCCTGGTTTTTTTTTTGGCTAACTGCTTGCCGTTATTATTCAGTTATGGTTTTTAGTACGACAGGTCTGGATCTTGGATTCATTCGTGGTTATTTAGATAAGTATTTTATTGGCAACCGAGGAAATGAGAAGCACTTTCTACGCTTAATACTACATATTATAACAGTTAGCATACTCGGCACTGTTTGGGTACGTTAGTTTTTAAGGGGCCTCAAAGTTTCTATTACGCTGAGCTACTTACTGTTATTAAAAAAAATAACAGTTGTAAGATCCAGGCCGAAAATCGATCTTTGATTGTGCTTGCTACGAGGGGGGAGGTCAAAATAAAAGTAAGAGGTCGCGAATTTATGACTGCGCAAGCATATTAAATTTACTAAAAACAGCCCAAAACCAACTTCATTCCTTTGATAAATGCCTGTGTGTCTTAAACAGTGTTCTTACACATAACAAAATAAAATGACAATAATGACGAAATGACAATTAAATTTTAAAAAATTTGTTGTATGACAAAACCTTAAATCGTTTTCCGCCAGGACCGTTTCGTTAGTAACATAACTAAAAAAT
The DNA here is from genome assembly GCA_031841125.1 of Acanthococcus lagerstroemiae. Lineage (NCBI taxonomy): Eukaryota > Metazoa > Arthropoda > Insecta > Hemiptera > Eriococcidae > Acanthococcus > Acanthococcus lagerstroemiae. Next base: position 81,642,461 of record CM063106.1, read on the forward strand.
GAATCCAATGATAAAACCAAATGACAAAAAAATTACGATATTTTCTCAACATTAAATGCTAAACGGCATAATAATATTAATAACAGATTATGATAAGCGACATTGCCGTTGACAGTAGACTGTGCTAAGCAACATGACTAGAAGGAAGACCAAAAAAAAAATGACTTTTCTCAAAACGTAACAAAACCATGAAAAAACAAAATGACAAAACTCTGAAGATGACAAAACTTATGGCACAACCAAAAAAAAAATAAAAAAATTAAAAAAAAATTAAATGCTCTTCTGATAAAATGACAAAAAAATTATTTTGTCTAACAACACTGGTCTTAGAAGTACATAATATATTACGTAGTTTTATTAGCTATATTATCACAGTTGATCAGAACAAATATACAACTCAGTTAATTAATACAGCTTCTTGGTAAGGAGGTGTTACTTCCATGGACTTTCTGTTAGTGACAGAATGAATCATGAATCCTATTCTGTAGGGCATCGCAGTGTACATACAGCTGACGTTTCCTAATTCCTACCACCTAGCAAGAGGTTCAGCAGGAGAACTGCTCTGTAATTTGACGGCGTGAAATGGGAAGCAGTGTTAAGCAATATTCTACAGGAAAGTATGTATCTACTCCCCTTATCAATTTCTCTTGCTGCATGCCGTAAGTTGTGGCATTGTTTTACGGTGCGTTATCTTTTATCATTTCCAATTAATTTACGACACGTGTTTCTTAGTTTTCTCGACAATTTCTAGTTTCTTTGCTGAAAGTAGTGTTGTAAATATAAAACATTCGGCAATGAAATAGGTATATGAAATGAAATTTATCGTAAAGTATTTCATTAGAATTAGTTTCAAGATGAAATTTTGAAGTTTATTCGTCAGTATTATAGTGATAACCACCGATAAGAATGTAAGAAAAGCAAATTTATGAAGTTGTGTAACATTAACTGCTGATTAATTGCCTTTGATTGACAAATCAGTTTCATATTGGGAATTTATTTTGAAACTTTTTACAAGATATTTCGATGAAAATTTCGAAAAATGCTTTTCACGAAATTTAAGGACGCTAGCTGAAAGGTTGTATCTTATCGCCTCCCGGGAAATATGGCCAAAATTCAAAAGCACAAATGGACATGCGAATATGGTATATTTTCCTTCTAGGTACATCGATGCTGTTCAGTTTCGCTGATATTCTCCTCTCTTTCGCTGTCTAAATTTCGTTCTTTTTAATCAATAACTTTTCGGTGAGAAATACGGTCGAGGTTGGTACCTAGCCATCGAAAAAAGGCTGTTTCGCAGTCGGCAGTGTCGCTTCCGACACTCGTAGTGTGATTGGAAATGTCAAATTGTCGAAAAAATTCTACGACTCTCGGCGAGACACCAGCCAGCGTGGCTGTAGCATGAAGTCGAAGTAGTCGGCGAGTTTCAATAAATTTGTAATTTCTCTTAAACTGCGATGAAGTGAAAAGCACTTCATTTCGCGAGCCCGTAAAATCGTACTCTCTCTACCTTTGGAAAACAGAAGAAGAAGAAGAAATAGGGGCGGGAAAAAAAAGGTAGGTACTCGGTCGAATTTCCATATTCAGCGAAGTCTTTTTCGAACTGAAAATACCAATCTGTGGAAAATCGCTGTTCCCAACGATTATTGTCATCGTTCCTTTAACGCTCTCTCTTTTCGTTCTCTCCCTTTTTTGGCTCGCTTTCTTCTTTTCTTTTTTCTGCTATAGTCTACGTGTACATATCTATAATTCTGGCGCGGTACATATTGGACCGTGCAGATGTATAGGCTTAGGCACAATTCTAGCGGACCAAGTTCGCTCGTTAGAGGACGCTAAACTTTTCGGTGAAGAACGATTTCCCTTCATCGTTTTCGGTGACAAAAGCTATTTATATTTAACGCAGTAAGAATGGATTATTGGGTCGAGGGCGAAATTCTCTGCTCTTTGCGACATTCGGACTCGGCGCGCGGCTGAAATTGCCCCGGATTTTCGCCGCACACGCAGTTAATCGACTAAAACTTTTTGGGGTCCGAATATCGGAGAAAAGGACGAAGATACGGGTATCGAATATTTTCGCGAAAGTGAACCCACTTTTTCTTTTTTCGCCTGTACGTAATAAGTTTATACCCCTTTTTCGACTTTTTCTTTTTCGATTTATCGCGGCATGTCTCGTTAATGAAGGTTCTTAACCGACTTCCTCACGGGGCGAGTAAAAATTTCTACCAACTAAAACAATTTAGTTTAACGAATCAATTACGTGACGAACAGTATTTGATTATTGAACAGCTGAAGTGGTGACGATGACCATACAGCTCGTTCAATATCCCAAAGCAGGATGAGCGAATGACGGTAAAAGTGAGTTGGAGTAGATATCTCGGTAATCATAAACATAAATTAGTTTAGATAAACAAAATCTTTTAATTTATTATCCATCTTTTCCCCCTATTTTTGGTATCCGCCGAACTACGTAGTCTAGGCCAATGGGAACCATAAAGGAGCATTGAAAAAAATTATAGGTAACTGGCTGGAATTTGCTGTAAATTGTTCGTATGGGTCTCCCTAGTCTCAAAGAATACGACACACTAAATTGTGGTCGAGCTTCTCCCATGGCAGGGGGTTAAATCTCCAATTTTTTTTTCTCAAAACTACGAAGAACAATCATGTTCAGAAAAAAGTGTTTCGAAGAAAAGTTATTTCTCGCACAATCGTGCATAAAAAATGTTGTATTCAATTTCCCAATTGAAAATGACCTCTCGCTGTTTTACATTAACACAATCCTTATGGGAGAAAACTTCGAATATCGATCAATTTTCCGATGTCACCAATTTTTGGGTCCAGGTCGGAGGCGTAGATTGACATCAGACACTCTTGTGGACTCCGGTACCTATCCATACGTGGAATCGTTTCCGGATAGTTCCCTCGCCTCTCGACTCCACTATCTTCTTTATTCTGTTTTTCATATTTTTTGACGACTTTCATCAACGAATTTTTCGAATTTGCGCAAATGAGAAAAATAACACCCGTCGATAACTAAGTTTTTTGTGCCCGTTTGCCCCTAACCCTAAATTTGCGGTCCCAGCAAGGAGGTGACGCTCAAAAATTGCATTAAGTACAGTATGGTATTCCTTTTTCAAATTTTCGGGTCGTAGAATTCATTTCTTACACTGACTTTCAGCTACCATGAAAAATGAGGGAAGCAAAGTGGAGATGGGGTTGAATGTACGTACATAGTATGAGAAGTAGTTTACTAGTTCGAGATTAATATAATTTTACAGATCTCCGGGACCGTGGAATCCATTTCTGACATTGATTTCCAACTATAATAAAAATTAAGGAAACTCGAGGTGGGGCAAGGTACTGAGGATAAAAGATATTTCTTTGAGATAGATACATATCAAATCGTAGGTTTTGCGGATTGCCGAATTCTCGGAAGACGAATGTAAATGGACTTAGTGCAAGTGAATCTGACTTAGCCTACAGTAAAATAAACGATACAGTGATTTTCACCAGCTACTCGGTTAGTTTCAGAACGTATTTTATCTCACGCTGACAGCGCATATTATCATAAGAAGCCGATTTTGTTCGGAGAAAGTATGTACTATAATATTATAGTCGTAACTTCGTAAGGAAAACTGACTGTGCTAAATATTTGTCGCTCTTGTAAATTTTTTCTCACTTTCAGCTCCGCCCCGCCCTACCTTTTACAATATTCAATGTCACGAATGAATTCCTTAGACCTCAAAACGCGTGACATGAAATCAGTTTCAAACATGTAGATTTTTTCCAATTTCCAACCAGCGTCCTGCTGGCATAGTTTCCTAATTTCTTCTTGGTAACTGAGAATCAACGTCGAAAGTGGATTTTACGACTCTAAAAATACCTGAGAAACAATACTCATCTCGAACTTATAATTTTTTTCTCTTTGCCAATTTTCGACCTACATCCTACTTTCCTCAATTTTTACGGTAGCTGAAAACGGTTCTGTCATAAAGATAAGAATAATATAGTTAACGGCTATTGTTGCAGTTAAACTATCAAAGTCATCCAGTTAACAATTATGGTTAGAGGAACATTATTGAACTCATTCGGTTAACGCTTAGGGCTATGTTATGAATTTCCTTTGGTTAACGGTATTTTAACTGTCATCGTACAGTTTTTTTGTGGAAAACCATATAAGTAAATAAGGTTAATGACTATCGATTATATGGTTAACTGTTACGCTTAAAGTTGTGCTACTTGATTTGTATAGTTGATAGTTACTGTGTTATGTTATCAACTTCTTTTCATGTAACATACTTCCCGGTTTTACGGTTATAGTTTTCTGTCTTGAAAGCTGTGGCTGAAAAATCAAAGTCAGAAATGGATTCGAGGATCTCGGAAACATGTGAAACTATAATATCTATCTCGAACTTTACCTTTTCTCGAATTTCCAGCTCCCGCGCTAGTTTTTATCATTTGTATGGTCGATGAAAATCAATATCAAAATCGAATTCTACAGTCTCGAAAACTTGTGACACAATACACTACTTCTAATTAATGCAAATTTTGACCCTTACCCTCCTCCCCCCGATGAAGGTTCTAAATTTTATGTTAGGGGCAAACATAGAAAAACGAATTCAGTGACCTCAAAAACCTAGTTATTGATTTCTGCTTCGCACTTGTACAAACTCAAACTATTCTTTAACGAAAGTTTCAAAAATTTTACAGAAGAGAAAGACACAATATTCAGGTTGGAGAAATCGAAGCGCAGGGCGCTGGATGCAGTCCGGAAAATATTCCAGGGCTGGATTGATAATGAGATCCGGAATCATGTTCGACGAAAAAAAAAACAGTTTTGTGGGTTTAATCCCCAACTACTAAAGAAGCTTAACCCCGATATAGTGTCGCTTCTTTTCTAGAACCTATAGGGGATCCATACAAACAATGTTTTGTCAAACTTCCACTTGTATTTAAAAAAATTAAAATTTTTCCCATTTGTCTAGACTATAGAGATCAATATAGTAGATATTTCATCTTCCCGTGGAATAGGTGCGTACTCGATGTACTAGGCGAAAAATCTACTTTCTATTATCAGTGCATAAAAATTTATAGAAATTAATTTTTTTTTTGCCCGCTAAAAGTTTTTTTTTGACTCGCTGCTGTGTTTTAGTCGCAAATCTGTTGTCTTTTGCACTTAAGAATCGCGCAAAATGACGTAGTTTTCATGCACGTATAATAGAAAAATTATCTTCTGATTTTAACGGAGGTATGTAATATTGGCAATAAAAATATTCTACGTTTACTAGTTGACACAGGAGCTTAAAGACTTGTCGATTAGAAGGCATATCTTTGCAGCATGCAGTAAGAGCACATTTTACCGACTTTTCGGAGAAAAGGGAGGTATTTCAATTGTTTGCGCACTTTTTTCAACATCCACACTACCACTGGATTATCTTTAATGACTTTGACTCCGTTTTCTACAGAGACAGGTGGCTGGTAGGTAGGTGAACTAATATGGTATCTGCCTTCGATGCAGTGCATTTTATTTGATATTGTCGAAAAATAATTGAAGTCCCTTTTATCAGTTCTTATCCCGATAAATGGGATTTTATTCGTTTCGCAATTTAGTCATTGTGTAAATTTCTCTTCACATACAACATGTACAGAAGTCTACGGTAAGATGTAAATAATATACTCAAATGAACTCAACTTTGTGATACTTTTACAACGCACGTAATGTCTTCCCTTTCTTTGAAGAAAAACAGCGCCGATTTGTGAACGTAAATAGCTGGGTGCCTCGCCAGTCTATTATTTTCGATTTCGATTTTTTTCCTTTGAGAAAATACCGAACCGAAGCGAAGGCTGAATATGTAAAAGCGATTTTCTTTTTCGTCGGGACGAAAGAAATTGTGTAACTACCGTTTAATAATCATTTTTAAGTTTTCGCCTCCTACCACTTTACTCGATTCGTTAAACGGCGACGTACTTTCTTCTCGCTATTAGCAAATCAACCGCTATAGGAATAAATGCTGAAATAAAACGCGTACGCTGAATATAAAAATCGGTTTAACCATGTAAGAGAGGAAGCCATTTGAAAATGTTCGGATGGGGTGAAACGACGTGGGCAAAAGTGGTTCTTCCATTTTGTCCTTTTTTATTTTCTCCGTCTCTCCCGCTCGTTTTTGCTATGTAGATTACATAATCAGAGAGCTTTGTATGTATTTCCTATGTAGGTATGTACTACGAATATATGTAGTATAAGGAGAATGTCCAGCCGAGGCCAAAATCGATTCGAATACCAATTTTTCAAGATGGATGGCTTCATCGCAGGAACTTGAGCATCAACAATTGAAGCTTGCTTTTCGGTTTCGCTCGGGTGCATTTGAGGTTATTTTTTATACAAAATCGGAAACAAGAAGAAGAATGAAAGAAAGAAAACGGTTGATTGGGGCGGTGCGTACCGAGATTCCACAAAGAGAAAAAAAAAAATATCGTCCTACGTAGTATCAGTCTCTCTTTATCGTTCTGCATAAAATATGTATACTCGTCTTCGGTTGGTGCAGTTGTGTTTGAAAAGTCATGTCAAAGTGGAACGCGGATTATCTGAGCCATAAAGAAGTCCCGCAATCATGTATTGCTGTGGGTATGATGGGTATTAGGAAACGAAGTTCCAACGAGAGCTCATAATTTGGGAACATTCGCAAACCTAATATACAACGACATATTTCAACTAGTTCATTGACCCACTTAATAACGAGCATATAGCTGGACAGTGTTTCTGTTCACGTGTACATATAATATAATAACGACTTGGTGAGTTAAAATGTGTTAAACAGTTTATTTCAACTTTCAACTCGTTACTGAAGAATGAATGCTGCGGTACACCTTTCTCGAGTCGACGGCGACGCCACGGAAAAATTTTCTGTATTCCCGTCCGCCAGATTTTTGTTAAATTTACATCCGTGAGACGGCACAGTCCACCCCTGATGGAAATTGTGATATTATTCGTCATTGTCGATGATTTCAATTGGTTTTTTTTTTTTTTTTTTTTTGTTTGTTTTGATTATTATTTTTTATTATTTCTTTTTTTTTCTCTCTCTCTTCTTAATTTTGTTTTAATTTTTCATGCTCTCCCCTTCCCTGTAACTGGCCACCTGGCTGTTGGAAAGGGGAGCAAAATATACAAATTATTATTATTATTATTATTATATTAATGAATTCAAAGAAACTTCAAATGTCAATTTTATATATAATGTGTGTAGAAAAAATCAAAAACAAAACACGATAATGCGGTTTATAAGTAGAAGAAAAAATTTCGATGCTTTAAGGAGTCCTCATTTTTACCTCAGTATTCCATGGCCATAAATATGTTCAGAAAAGACATTAATCTCCGAACAGTAGACAAATGTACAAATCTTTTGAGCTAGTAAACGTTGTAATAAACCAAATAGCAGCCGAGTAATAACCTTATCAATTTCAGCAATAGTGATTCAGAGCTGTAGAATTGCACGGGACCGGCATCTTGCGACCTTGCTACCTTGACAACCTGCTTCTTTCTAGCAAACGTAATAAGTTCAAAAAAAAAAAAATCTGTATTTCATTTAGGTATTAAGGTTTATGAAAAATTTATATACTTCGAAGAACTGCTGAAGTGCAGAGTCTACAATATTGAAACCCGAGAAAGTTATTATTTAGAATTTACATATGTACAGTATATCAAAATCTTTTCTTTATCCACTGATCTTTCTTTTCGCGTCTATAGGAAACCGTTTGAAATTGCACAGGTGCACATCGCAATGATATGGCTGCTACATACTTGGCCCAAAGCAGCAAACGAGTTTATCCAGTAAGATCACTGTGTTTAAAGCGAGATTTTGATGATGATGCAATGATGACAGCATCAGATCTGAAGCTTTTGCTGCTGCTTGATGTACCTCTGCATGTATGAACTGATAAGGAAATTACTTTGCTGCTATTCGGTGTATTTTAACGTTCAATGTCTTGAAAGTTTTGTACATTTGCCTATTGTTCGATGACTCGTGTCTCCTTTTTAACATATCATGGTCATTGAGTACTGGGGTGAAATTAAGGACTCTTTAATCGTAGAAATTTCATCTGCCTTACTGCCTTATTATGTCCCGATCTATACACGGATTGACACAATTTTGACCTGCGTCAATTTTGCGAATTTTGACGCGGTATATTGACATTCTGACAATATTTTAACCAATCAGAGCACTCCGACGCATTTTTGACTTCTTGACACACTTTTGACCGATCAATTCTGCTATACAAGTGGGCGGAGCCTACGTGATTGTCAAGGGCCGACACTATTTTGACTCAAAAAGAGTATCACGAGTGTCTTTTGACGCTGATTTTGCAGATCGGGGTGTTCATTTTTCACTTTTTCTATACATTTTAGTGTCCATGTTGGAGTGTGAGTGAACTTGGTAATATTCTGTTACTCCATTGAAGATGGCGTAACAGCCGAAAGCGCTGTGGACAACAGAAACAAAAAAAGCGAATTGGCACACACTAAAAACATAATATTTTCTACACATGTTATTTATGTGCATGAATCTGACATTGAAGTTCCATAGAATTCATTAATATAACGGAAATTAAATATATGTACTTGCGAATTAACATTACAATTTCCATCAGAATTGGGCCGTTCAGTTCATCAAATGTTAGCAAAAATAAATCTGACACGCGGCAACAGGAAAATCTTGGCCTGACATCACTAGAAAAAGGTCTGTTATTAATTTGAAGCGAATACTTACTGATAAGGATAACGCAGCAGGTAGCATAATATACAGAACACAACATGAAGAACGGGGTGTCATTACATCAGAGCAATAGCAACGAGGAGCATTGGAGGCTCGTCCTTCGATTATCTCTCAGATTTGGCAAACTGACGCAAAATCTTTGATTTTTCGCTTCAACAGTTGGAGAATTTTTGATTTTCGAAATTTTCTTCTCTATAGCCGTGCATTAAATTCCAGATGTATTACATTACACGCGTATTGTGACAGTTATTTACTATCACTTTATACCGTGGATATGTTATCGTTGTGTCTCCCCCTCCCTCCCTCCACTACGCCATTCGATGTACACTTGAAAACAATAGAGAAGATTGCGCCGAAACCCTCTCGTCTTCAGCCCTCCGTGATCGAGAAAAATCGATTCACATTATTAACAATTCCAACTTTATGCCTTAAAATTTACTCGTATAAAATGTTTTCTATAAAATCGAAAATCTCGATTTTTTAACTTTAAAGGCTTGTATCTATCTCCGCCCATTGTGAAGATAGGAATTTGCTATTGGTATCATCGAATTCTGCGTGAGAAGTGCTCTACATATACCTAGTAGCTGGAAACTGAGGCACCTCGTTTCTGCGGTTCTACATAATTTGCTTATAATTCGTATATTCGTAAGACTTTTTACCTATTGTACCAATCGCGAATGAACTAATTGAAATGGTGCAGTACATCAGTATACTTGTAGCGATTCGATAATTTTATTAGTACCTATCCTTATTTTCGTATATTTTCAATCCAGTAATACAGAAAACATTACGGCTCAAATCCTAACTACCCCACTGCTAAGGGGCCACTCCGTTTCGGGACCTACAGAACAAGAAACATTCCAACTACTCTCGTAATAAGAACACCTACCTACGTCGAATATTATGTTTTCGAGATTTCAAACGTTAATGCATTTCGGTCCGATGTACAACGAGGATAACAGAGCTTACTGTCGATCCTCTTGGACTGTGTAATATTCCCAACAAGATGGAGAATCAATTTCGGATGAAGATTCAAATTTGAGCAGCTGGCTCGAATCGAATTATGAAAGAACACAATTCGAATTGCGGCTCTAGTCGAGCGTTCAATAGTCAACGAATAGATGCAGTCGTGGGTGAAAATGAAAAAACAAATGTACTCGCAGTTTCGAACTACATCGACAATTTCTATTTGTAGGACAGTTTTCCTCGAGACGTCCGCCTTCAGAATCGGACGTACTGTATTTCAGTATGAGTACTTAGTATGCAAATATCTTCGTACTTTCGATGCTCACTTCGACATGATATGTATTACGTACCTACCTAAAACCTATGTAGGATAATTCGAAGCCGAACGAAGACGATACCGCCCTGTCTCTGGAAATATGTACACTCTGGAGCGCCGTGAAATGTCGCTATTTTGTTGAAGCGAATAAAAATATATTCAAATTGCTCTTTTGGCCCTCCACTCGTAAATTGTGGTATGTCAATACTTCGGAGAGCTGGTTGACGTTTCTACTCTGTAGGCGAATCTATACACATAAGCTCTTTCCGATGTGTATGTACGTATATATTAAAAATCCTCCCCCAGCTATATACATAAAATGTATATAGATCTACTTGCATCGTGAAGATACATATATATTTCTGAAAGATGAACGATATTAAAAAGCTATTTGGTGGCGGTGGCGGTGGCTGTAGACGCGGATAAAGAGCCGGCGGTTGATATTGATTGTGCCTGTGCTCTATGCTCGGGCCTCTTAAAGTGCAACCATTTTCCGATGTAAAATACACATTTCATCGTCGCTTTTTCGCGTTTTTCCAGAACCAGAGAAAGTGAGGGAGGAAAAAATGTAAAAATGCATCAACTGAACTGGAAAGCCTAAAAAGTTACTTTTTTGAGATGCTAGTCTTGCTCTACCGACGCAGGTTGCAAACAGAGCGGCAGGTACTCGCGTGCAAATCGCAGCAACAATGTGTCATACAAGAAGATTTTTAATGACGATGTATCTCGAAATACTTGTATAAAAAAATGAGAAGTCGCTGACCTACTTCAATAGGAGGCATTTTACACAACTCGAGTGCAACTCCAAACATTTACTATGGCTAATTCGATATCGTGTTAAGTGTGAGAAGTTGTATGATAATGGTATACTAAGTATACCTGTACTAAATAAATATTCGATAATGGCGTTGTCGTAGTTTATTTAGCCACCGGGCATAAAAAGTTTTAAGCGACTCTGCAGGTTTCTAAATTGACGCTTTCGGCTCAAAAATTTATTCGCTTAGGGTCGGTTTCGCCTAAAATTACAAAGACATTTCTGCCTGAAGGTAAAGTGTCGAGTTTCTCGATTATTAGGAGGGGAAAAAGCTAGAGGGACGGCCGCTAAAAGGATTCGCTGTAACGACTAGGAAGTGTGAAGAAGATACATCGTAATTTATTAATTTTTCGCGGAAATTTTTGTACCTCGTGCAAGTGAAACTATGTATTATACTCGTAACTACGTAGTTGTCTCGGTGTAGATAAGTTTTCTTGGACGTGGGAAGTTCGCAGCACATTACTCGGCGATGTAGAGTGAGTTGCCTCCGGGTACATAACTGGTGCGTGTGGCCATTATCGTATACGATAAAAAATTTTATCACCTTGAAAATGAAATTAATAAATCCCTTTCGGAAACGAAGAGTCAGCGGGACTCTACGTTGCTCTCATAGACAGAATGGACTCGAGTGGCCACCCAAACCCAAATTACTCAGTCGAAATTTCTATATAGCTTTTTCGATATAGAATTTTTCGATCTCATTTCTGGGTTGTTTCTATATAGCTACTTTCGATGCTCACGCACACATTCACTATACTGTTCGTTTTCAATAGAATTATGTTTTAAATGCTATACTGATATGGGCGTCGCCGGGTGGGGGGAGGGCGAATAATATTAACCCCATTTTTTTTGGGGGGGGGAGTAAGGAAATAATCAAAATCCCCCCCCCCCAAATTCAAATGCAAATTATATTTATACTCGTAGTTATAAAAACTTTGTAAACGAATTAGTATTATGTGATACAGCAATTACCCCTTCCCCCAAAAATCCAACAATGCCAAGACAAATGTAGGTCAACACGACTGAAAAAATTACGACCCAAAAAATTTTCCAGTAACGCCTCTGTATACTGACACAGTGACAGGGCAGGAATATTGAATTTTTTTGGTACTCAATTTCTTCTACCATTTTGCTGGTATTACATTGAAAAATGGTACACTGAAAAGAACCAAAGTACAAATTTAAGCGATAATAAACCTCCATACTGAACAGGGCAAGATCAACATCTAAAAATGTAAACATAACAACATTCGCAAGTTTTTAAAGTTGTGTATGAAGTATTACAGCAAACAATAATAACAATAACAATGATAATAATAACAATAAAAAGTTATTCAATTCAATTCAATTCAATATTAACAATAATAATAATAATAATAATAATAATAATAATAATGTCGTCTTCATCCTCGCTTATTTCGACGTCTTCACCATCGTCACTACCGTCCAGGTTCGGCTCCGAAACATCGTTAAACGTGGCATCCAATTCGTTTCGTAACTAACAAAAATAATATCAAAATTAGCCCTGTGGTAAAGATAGATTCTAAATTCTCACAAAATATCCCAAGTTTTCAGTTTTCATTATCAACTTGAATTTTTCCTTCCATAATGTAAATCGACCACTATTCAATTGCGTAATTATACGGTATGTGTTTTCAAAATAGCTACTATCGTAAACAATAAAATCGTCGTACTAGAAGCAATGCCACTTGACCCATAAAACTGCAATTCTTAGGTGTTGAATGTTTCGGATAGACTATGAAATAACGGATCGTATGGAAAGGGTCCCGTATGTCACAAAGTTAGATTCTCAGAATGGGGTGCCTCAAAATTCTAATAATTGTAATAAACTCTGTAATCAGGATTACCCACTGAACCACCACCAACATCAGAATCATGAGTAGGAGCGTAGCAAAGAGTTTTCATTAGGGTGGGTGGGGGAGGGTAAAATTGTGAAAGTTCCAACTACTCAACTCAAAATTCCTAACTGTAGTGCCAAAACAAGCTTTTGACTTTCCGGAATTTTGTAACTTCTTAACTCAAAATTCCCCTCTGTGAGCTGGTCAAATAAACTGTCAAAGCCAAAAAAAGTTTTGACTTGTCGATTTTCCCAACTTGTTGGTGGGACTCTGCTGGCTAAATAAAAAATGTCGAGTGTCCAGATCGTTCGATTTGCCAATTGGCAAGAATTTGGCCAATTTTTCCAATTCCACTGATTGGGGGACAGCCCCCCCCCCTCATTCGTTACACCTCCGATTGCAAGAATCAATTCGATAGTGCCTCGCAGAATTCTCATGTAAACTGTCGATCATCCTCACAGAGATATAACCTGGAAAACTTCTTATGAATAGTAAGAAAAGAAATAGTTAATGTACAAATTTATTGGTACTCACTGTGGTTGATACTCGTGATGATCGCTTACGAGGAGCCAATTCCAGCTCCCACAACCTCACTGCAAGGCAACTTGAATTTCTTCAGACGGCCTTCCAATTTGCACAGCAAAAGTGATTGGGGAGAATACCGGTGACATCTGCCCCTCGGCATTCAAAATTCTAGTCGGTGTCGATGAGTATGCCACTTCGAACAAGATAAACTCGAATCGAAATAGTTTTAATTACGAAACCGATATTCTACCGCACTGAAATAATTCTACACTAACAACTCGTACGCATTCAAAAATAAACGATACGTCGCACTTCGAAAACCTAATACAAACTGCCCTATATCTCTTCCAGCCGGTTTTCAACGTTATTTTTAAATCGAGACTGTGGTTGCAGAAGGACGATCAATTTCTCTTTTTTAGGAATGTATCCTTTGTTCCTTATAGCGTATATTGTGTTTGGGAACATATCACAGAGGCAAGAGGCAACATTACCGGATCAGGGCAATAAAACTCGGACCAGATGTTTCTTCGTTGATTCTCATCAAAGAATGAGTCGCTCTCACTCTGGTCATCGGCCTTTGTACACTACACACTGACACTTGTTCATATACGAGTATACGTGGAAAACAAAAGCGAAAATGCGAACCGCAAGCTCCGGTCCCTGGGATTGCGCGAATTGCGCATAATTGTTACATAATTACATACTCTAGCACCTAGTAAAGCGAGTCGCTAATGGCTTTCTGGATGGAGGACCATAAGTTTTAAGGAAGAAATACGCTTAACGAAAACTTTATACATATTATGTAAATCTACCATAGACCAGTTAGAATGCAAACAATGTTTTTATTGATCATTATCAGTAGCATAGCCAAAGAGAGGTCAAGGGGTGTGGTTAGTCAAGAATTGGTTTTCCTAATTTTAGCACCCCGTTTAATACCCTTCCTTCTTGGTCAAAACAGATCCCCCCCCCCCAGACATTAGGTTGACTATGCAAAATTGACTCAACAATATTTGCAGTTAGTAGCGGAAAAAGCGATCAAAAACCAACTTCTCATACCTACCACGAACTCTACTCTAATTTGAATTCGTAGCTGTCACCTATTTACGCTCTCACACACATGCACATCATAAATGTATTACAGCGATGAAATATTCGAAAATTTTCTACTTCCAAATTGAGACACAGTAACACGTTTTTGTTACCGTGTTACGAAAATAAAGTGTTACAATGTAACAATTGTAGCTGATTTGCTTCACTCTTTCCTGTCGCAGTTTGACTCCAGTGCCATCTGTCCGTCCCCATTTAGCAAATTTATAAACTATAGTTTTTGTGACAGTGTAACAGACTTGCGGCAATGTAGCAAAAATTTTTGTTACAAGATTTCGGTTTTGCACATCGGGACCCGTACGCCTGTGTCACAGTATAACTCGCGAAAATGAAAGTATTTAGAGAATTAAGTTAACAGTTATTATAGAATTTCCATTTCACATGAGTTCATGTGATAATTTTAATCCGACTAAAATGTTCCCGAAAGTGATGACTTTTTCAGCACTTTATTCATTCATTTATTTATTCTTGCACGATTCTATCGCGTGAACAATACAGATTGGAGCTCCTTATGTCAACTCGAATAGTCAGTTTGTTAGGCAAATTAGGGAGTTAACATAACACAGAATGATACTTATTTTGATTCGCGGTTTCTAGAATAAGTATAAACTATAGAATCCTCGAGCTTCATCATGATGCATCAATAGTGAATAATGTAGGTTAATACAGAATGACATTGAAAACTTATAAGAACTAGAATACATAAAAATAATAGAATACTTTTTTTTTGGGGGGGGGGTGGGTATTCACGATATGTACACCCTGTTAGCTAGAGACGTGGAGACTAAAAATTAGAAATTTGACGCGAAAATTGATTAAATTCAAGAAATTGAAACACCGCGATGTTAAAAATCGGTACACTCAAAATTAGAAAAATTTAAAAAACAATAAAAATAAAAAAGAAATGAAAATTTACTGTTATATTTATGACGAATGGTATAGTAGAAAATTTATCTGTAAAAAACTGAATTTTCGTTTTAAAATTGGAAATTCATTTCAAATTTGCAAGAAGAGATTTACAAATTTGTAGAATTGTCTTCTCGTGTACGTACCTACGTGTAGCATCAACGAGTAGTGAAATTAGTTCACAAAATACGCGGCCTTCTTGCCTTTAAAATGACGCCACGGCGATAAAAATTGATAGTTTTTAGTGTGGAATAATTCGAACGATAAACCACGAGAAAAGTGAAAGCTAAAGTGAGTCAGTACTTTTCGTTTTCTTAAAATGGAAAGTAAAGTATGATTCACACTTGCATATTGCGCTCATTAAGCGATGAGCATTTGAAAAATAAGAAGTTGAAAGTACTGAAATGAAAATTAAAAATTCTAAATTTCCAAACGCTACTTTTTATCCCATTTTTAAATAAAATTTTAATTTATTCAATTTTTTGCCGTAAATCAAACTATAGTGATTCGAGTGCGGCAATAGAAATGTTGGTTATCCTTTGAAGAATAATAATGAAATTAGCAACTCCTAAATTCTGCTATTTCGACGTTATCATTTCTGATTCAACCGATAATCGCCAAAAATTTTCCGAAGTATCCGTATCAAGTTCATAACTAGAACCCACCTCTTCATTTCTGTCAGAAGTAGGTCGTTATTCGTATTATTTCGATTCATTTAATGATAAATTACGAGTATATCTATCAATTTCTACTATGAAATTATGTTTCAAGTAATAAAATTAGTTATAGAGATATTCGTTGGGGGAGGGGTTCAAAGGACAAAGCACAGTCTTAGGAGGGAAAGACTGTCCTTAGTGGTCCTTGGATGCAAACAATCCCTACATATTAGAGTTCGGAGGAAACCACCGTGGTGTCACAAATAGGTACTCAGTTTTGTGACACCGCGGAGATCTCCTCCGATGAATAATGTTAGTTGACAAGTTCCAATTTTATTTTCCCTCATGGTTTTAGAATAATTGTCGCTCTCTTACCGATGCCTCTGTGACACAGCGTTTTAAAATGGTATCTTCTTCATCTTCAAAATGGTACATTCTTTGGGTGAAAGAACAAAAAATTTTTTTCAAAATTTAATCTTTTGACATTTTTACTTCAAAAACTTCCGAAAAATTCAATTTTTTCATTTTTTAATTCTGCTTTTAAAACATTGTATGTTTGTAATGACCATCTACTTATTTTGATTTGAGAGTTGTAACGTTCTAGGGCATTTCGGAAAACTCCTCGTGTAAGTCTTAGTAAATTTCATATTACATTTCAAGCTATGTGCGGCATAAGGTAATATTATTTAGAAAATACGAAGAAATTCTCAAATTTCTTTCTTGTATTATATGAGGAATAAAGTTCCAAAATAAAGTGCGTATTTCTAAGAATCGCTTGAACCATCACCGACCCAGTCATTCGACAAAATCCTGCTCAATTTCAAAAAATGGATCTGCTGCTTTACAGGTGGATCGAAAACATTAGACAAAACAGAAGCTGCCTACCTCATCGACTCCGATCTCTATACCTTCGCACTCCCAGGAGTATCAAGTATCACTACGGTAGAAATGTTCGCTATATACCAGTGCCTACTACAACACTTACCAACATCTCTCGGATCCAAATCTCTAATATGCTCCGACTCGGAAACTTCCCTTCGCAGAATCGAACATTCTATGGAAGCGATCTAACTAGCCACATTTTATACTTATTATACCACCTCCACACGACAGGCAACGAGATACCCTTCATCTGGGTGCCGCCGCATCGTGGAATTCCAGGCAACGAAACAGTCGACTCAGCCGCTCAAGCAGCTGACCAAAACCTAATACGTTCAGTAACCTCAAACGACCTAAGACATACCTCGCAAATTCTGCTGAACATATGGCAGACAACATGGAGCCAACAACAAAGCAAACTCAAACCTTCGAAAAAGACGTGTGTAACTGGTCCCTCCACATCGGAACCCTCTGTACTACAGCAAATCGTCATCTCGAAACTATTGTCAATCTAGTTCTTCTAGGCCACCCGAAGACAACTCACCAATTCATATAATACAGTGGAACCTCTATAATATAACGAATCTGAAGGGACCACGAAAAAAAATCGTTATGTGGAAAATTCGTTATGTAAATTTTTTTTTGTTGTACATAAGTATGTTACCGTCAAAGTATAAAATCAGGCAATGTGTAGAATTCCTAGGTATTATGTAAAATACTAAAATTGTTCAGGCAATGTATAAAATAATCATATGTTCAGAAATTGCCTGAGCATTCTGTATAATGCCAACAGTGGAAGGGGCCAAAGTATGAAATCTGTTTGTTATATAGAAGAGCTTGATGGCATTCTCACGAGTATGGGTGAAGAGAGAATGTTACTGCTCATAATGATAAGAATTCAGAAAGGACTACTGCTAACACGAATACAGAGAATAATGAGCAGACTCAAGAAACTAATGAAAGTGATGATATAGGAGGGAATAATGGTACCGTTACGATTCAAGAAAACACTGGGCCGTCTGAGGAATTTGAAACTATTGTCTGTTGTGTTTGCTTAAAAGAAGACATCCGGTGCAGAGAACCAGCCTTTGTGTCTATCGTGTGACCGCGCTATTCATTCAATTTATTCTTCAAATTTTAGTCAAAATTCTGGTGCGGGAAATGCTGTTTCAAGTACAATGCTTTGTAATTTGTATTTCAAAAAAGAAGCAATTCAGTTTGGAAGAAGAAAAGCCAAGGAAAATCTGTGGAAAGCCAAGTGAAGAAGATGAAATTGAATTCAGATAAGAAATTCCCACCAGTTCTTGAAAGTACTACTGTGAGGGTACCCAGTCCAGAGATATAGACAAAGGACGTGCTGATTCTAAGAATGTGTTGGCTGTAGTAATGAATGTGACAGATGACGGATTCTACAAGTTGGGAACAAAAATAGGCGTCCTGAAACAACTCTATGCAAGATTGGTCAAGGTTTTGCTAGATGTGGTTGTAAAACAGAATGTCAGTCAAGCAAATGTCTCTGATGTCCGTTGCAATTGTAAATGCCAGAATAGTTTACCATCCTGTAATAAATAATAAAGAGCAGGCCTTCTTGATCAAAAATGGGCTTAGAAAGAAGTCTTACATGTGATGTTTCTATTTTCTAGCACTTACAGAGTTATTAACCATTTGACATATAATTATTCAGAATTTAATTTTAAGTTTGTTCACATTCTATCAACTTTTTCTGGTCATTCGACGTATTTTTAATAAATAAAACCAAAAATATAATGTTCAATACATTGTCTAACACGTGTGTCCGCAATATATAAAATGCTTAGGTATTATATACATTGCCGAGGGAATGTGTTAAGAACTGATTCATAATTATGATATTTCATACATTGCCTAACAGTATTACGCATTCTATATAATGTCTAGGAATTCTGCACATTGCCGGAATTTTATACTTTGACGGTAACACATAAGTACATACAGTATTACACTTACAAAGTACAGTACATCCAAAATACCGGGCAAGGTTTTATTTTTCCATCCATGACAATCCTCCTCTGACACGTCACTGCTTTCACCAGACACAGTTTTTTCTACGATACCATGACGCATTTTGAACTTGTCTAACCAGCCGTTGCTTGCTTGAAATGTTTCATGTCCCAAGCTTTGTGTGTAATCAGTAGCTTTTTCCTGAATAAGGGGGACGGACACAGGTTGGTTTTGGTCTCTTATCATCCGCACCCATTGAATGACTGCTTTGTCAGTGTCATCGTACCAATGTTTTCGTTTGTAGTACAGTACAGTACAGGTATTTACAAACTTGATTGCTGCAGAAAAATTCGTTATGTAGAGAGTTCTCTTCGTTGTTTAGCAGCTTTTTTACATGAAAAATTCAGTGAAGGGGGACGGACCGAGGAAAAATTCGCTATTTAGAGAAATTCGTTAAATAGGGGTTCATTATATAGAGGTTCCACTGAACGACAAAACACCAATTCCAGTCTGTCCACACTGTACCAATCAGCACCTAACAATACATCACATTCTCACAACATGTACCAAATACGGAGGATTAAGTAACCAAATTCACACCCAAGGACCTGCCGAACCTGCTGTCGTTCATTATCCGCCACCGCCTACATCGGGACATGCTATTCGTGTCGCGTTAGTCGGGCCATAATATTCAGTAATTTAGATTTGCATTTGATTTTCTTCAATTTTAAAACTAGCACTAGTAGGTTAGTTTGTCGTCACCTTATATGTTAAAAATTTTGATCAATTACCGTCGCTTTTTTCATTAATATTGTAGTAGTCAAAACCATTGACCCCCTATTCGGGCTTCGCTCGGCCATTGAGAGGTCAGCTTGTTGTTGTAATATTCTGTGTAATTTATATGAAAATATATTATTATTATTATTATTATTATTATTATTATTATTATTATTATTATTATTATTATTATTATTATTATTATTATTATTATTATTATTACTACTACTACCACCACCACTACTACACTCACTATACATTTCCAGTGATGTTTAGAATCGTTTTGGATTTTCGAGTTCGTCGAGACATGAACATCGTGCACAGTGCACACCACCATGAATGAGTATGCGGTATCCTTCTTAAAGTTTCTTTTGTTCCACAACTAAAGGAGTTTTCTATGTCCGTCTAAAATTTCGTAGTATATTTATTCGCCGAGACTAAATATTCGGATATTAATTTCAAACGTTCTCTTTTGAAATTACTTCGTTTCAGAAACATATCGCATCGCATCGAGTCAATAAAACTATTTTCGAATTGATATAACAAAACTTCCAATTTTTTTTCCAACGGAGGAGCTATGCAACGTTTACTTTGAGACTTACGACGCGGCGCAGTCACGATATAAACTCATTCTTGAACGATTTATTTTTTATACTTCACAAATTTGAATAAAACGGCTATACGAACGAAAAAAAGAAAATACATACATACAAACTTTTGTTAGCGAAAATTGCGTGCTCTCGTAAAAGTTGGCCTATAAGTTTCCGAAATGATAAAAAATTCGTAAAATAACTCGGAAAAAGAAGTTTTTCAGACGTCTTCTTCAGTACAGACACTCTGCATGTTAAGTCACACTCGAGACTTTAATTTGAAGAGTTTGACGTTTTATTTATTATTAGATGTTATTATTATTATTATTCATTTTTTTTTTCGCTTTTCAAGTTTAGTCTACGTATTTATATCTAGGAACACTACCGTAATAACTATATTGTATCCGCACGATAGAAAAATCGATAGTGGGAACAGCTGCACGAGAGTGATGAGGACGCCAGAGTGTGGCCAGTAACTAATTAAAAAAGAAATACGATTTTCTCTGTGCATGCTTGGAATATTTCTACGAGTTTTCTCGCAATATTGAGCCGAGACGAAAGCGAGGGCAAATTACATGTCCGGTATATTTATTTATATTTTACTAGAACTTCGTTAAGAAACGAACCTGACGTTCATTTCCGTGAACGAAATTTGTGAAATGAAGGTACTACGCTGATGTACCTATTACTCTAGTCCATGGGCGATGTCGAGAAATCATCGGTTTCGGTACAATTTAGCGAGCCGTTACTCATGCGGCCAATTTAGATAAAGGGGAGGGGTAGAGAAAGAGAAAGAACGAAAGAAAGAAAGAACAAAAGATCATTTTAATTTGGTAGCGTTCTAAAATGGTAGCCATTTAAGATGGCAGATTGTCTTTTTGTAACAGCCTTGTTTTCGGTTCAGATGGCCAGATCGAGCATCGTCTTTTTGTATGAGTTAGGGGTCGCATTAATGGCGACACCTGTTTGCCTAGCATGTACCTGGAATCCGTAAATTCTGGATGTTCGATATTTTATGTGCTTGATCCAGTATATCGCACTTGTTTATTTTGGCTCGCTCAATAGCTCTAAAAGGTTTTCTTTAATGTCTGTTTGTTAATTTGCCTGCCTGACTGTCGACCTGTTTGTGTGTCTGTACATGAACACGACTGATTTACTATTTCTGTTGGTTTCGCTGGCTAAGTAGCTATCATTTGGTCTGGCTGACTGTCTGTCTGACTGAATTTTCCACCGGTTGTTCTAGTCCTAAAGATCTTCCGCTAAAAAGCACCACCCCCTTCCCTCATTAAAATCTCCAAGATTCCAGGAATAGGTATTTCTCTATAATACAAGAGTAAGGATGAATCAAACATTCGATACTAAAAAACGTATCCCCAAATATAAAAAATAAAATCCCTCCAATTTTGATATTTTTTTCTGAATATTAGTAGTAGTAAGAACGTATATAAACTGAAATTTTAGTAGGTTACACGATTCCAATGAAATATTTCGCGATCTAAATCAATGACCTCGGAAAAGAGTGTGTTCAAAAAATTAATTAAGGTCATGGAGGTGCAATTCGACATAGTAGTAGTTGATATATAAGCTTTCGGGGTCGCTAATTTCGATTTTTGGGATACCTTTTAGATCCGATACATTGTGTTCCACCAAACAGGGTTCTGATTCTACTAAGGAAGCTTATGGCAAAATAATGGGCATTATATTGCGAGTGTATGCAATTTATAGATTTCCGACGTCGCTTGATTCAATTTGAAAGCAATTCTTGGAGCCAACCCACTACGGTTCCAACAGAGAGAGTCTGTTCCTATTAAAAAGAGTTTCTGCTAAATAATAGTCATTATTTTGAGATTGTATTTCCCGAATTAGTTTTAAAAACTTCTCTATTCCATTTGGCAAGTAAATTTTGAATCTAATCCTCCACCAAATGAGAAGAAGATTTGATCAATAGTCAATTTTTTTTTTTAAACTGTAGGTTTATGTTCATCGAACACCTACCTTACTCCCATACGGACTGTTATTTTCGTCTTTTTCTCGATGTGATATATCTGCGCTTCTCGATACACAGATTAACTCCATGCGAAGTTAAACTATTTTACGACTTTTGGATACAGCGGTCTAAGAAACCTGTTACGAACGTATAAGAATTGCAAATCAAAATAACTGAAAATCAGCCTCCAGGGTTATGAGATGTGGCGTAGGAAAGTGCGAATACACGCGTCGAAATTAACGTCACGGAGTTCACCGGCATTAGCACATCCTCTCTTCTCTCCTTTCCCGCAGCCGCTTTTCCACCTTCCCCCTCGGTCTATCCTAGTCATCCTGCATGAAAATTCTTGCTGTTTTCCTCCCTCTACCCCTACCGCACCGCCGTCATCGCTGCTAATTGCACCGATGAGTGCGATGTGGAATTGATTCCGACGGACTTCTCCGTATTTTTCATCGTTTTTTCTTTTTCTGAATTTTTCGTACATCTTACCGTGCTTGCTATTTATAGGCCTTTTTAAGTTTTACTGCGGGTTTTTCGAAATTCAATTTCTTTTTACATTTTTCTTCTTTTTTTTTTTTTCTCATTGAGAATTTTAACTGTGGACCTTTTCCACGTCGAATTCCGCGACCAGCAGTGAGTCTTTTTGAGTTTCCGCGACCTGCTGAACGCCGTGACCGCCGATCTCTTTTTCAGCTCTCAAGAGGGAACCGCGTGTTCGCGAGCCTTCGCGTGGCCCTTTTGGCCGACCGTCCAGCCCGCGACCGTCACCGCCTCCGGCCGAGATTTTTTTTTACTTTTTAATAAATGTCCGGTTGTGTCTATGTGTAGCGATCATTTTTTTTATTTGTGCTTCAAACACCGCATTGATCGCGACATGAGGTCGTAAGTACCCTTTTTTGTAAGAGAGAATGTAAGGGACCATGGCTTGGAGAGAGAGATGCTTTAATTTTATTTTTATTTTTCTCGCTTCTGGCCCCGGAACTATAGAATATTCAACATGTGATCTGGGTAACCGCTTTCCAAAGCCCTGACAACTCCCGCTCCCTGGGTGAGTCTCGTATGAGCTAGTCGTGGCTTTTCCCAGGCCCTTTCGGATGCCTGCATTTTTTGAGCGTTGACGCCGATTTTCTGACTTAAGCACGTACCCGCTGATAAACGGAAGGTATCAGCAGTAGAATGTGCGCATGTTTGTGAGCGATCGAAATACCTTGGTTTTTCTTTGGTTGGTCGTTCATAAAAATGCCACAGAGAAGGGTTGAGAGTTAGGAGGCAACGGCCTCCCGGAAATGGATTCAGCGATCGTTGTAACCCCCGTATGAAGAAATTTATCACACTTATATGGGGAAGCTCCAGTAGTGCAAGAATATCCAATTTTCAAAGTCAGTGTTGATTCCCAGAAGAATTTCAACCTCTTTAGGATACGAGTTACACTTAACCAGTTTACCAGTTTTGCTCAAACTTTGCGGAACATTTTTATTTTATTTTATTTATTTTTTTCAAATAGGTATGTGGACGCGATTTAAGGTGGATACCCCGTTGCAAAATCAAAATACGAAAATAAGAACCACCCTAATGACTAAGTCTATCCAAATACCGAGTATTAAAACCTCTCCAGTCGCTTTCAGACCGCGTTAATCGCAACTTGCGACAACATTTTGAAACCAATTTTTGCAACAGTTTTCGGTTATGAAACTGAAGCTGTAGATGTTGCCACTCCTTCTTCGATGCCTTTTCTCAGCGTATTTCATTCTATCTTCGCGCGTGTCCCGCTAATGATAACCAGGCAAGGGCAAGGCGGGCCCTTGCCCGGGTCGCCCAGTTTGTAGGGGCGGCATGTCATTAATCATTGTGGTATTGTTGTGACTTGATGTGTCACACTTGGCCACAATGGCCAATGGGCTTATCGCGAAGTTTTGATTGGTGCCTCGTTTCTATTGCCAGGGGCGGCAAATGTTCTTCCATTGCCCGGGGTGACAAAATCTGTAGCGCCGAGCCTGATAATAACGATACCTACTTTCAGTGTATTTTCCGAGAAACAGAAATGCAAGTATGTGCTAAATGCACACGGTCACCACTTCAACGGAGGGAGTAAAAACATCGTGATGTTCGTGGATAGAGATGTTTACCAATGCACCCTGGCTGGCACACGGCTCGGTACGCCACTGTTTTTAATTTATCCGAAATGCGAAACAGTTTGGGGAAAGCGAGACGCGCCGCGCGTTATTACAACTTCGAAAACAAGATACGTAGAAGATATTCGCACGCCATGATATGCCAACCATTGTGCGTAAAGTTATACTCGTACATTTTTGGTATGTAAAACATTTTACTCGCCGTGGCTTGCTTGTCTCGCGGTTGCTGGAGGGTTGAAAAAGTATTTCAAAGAAGACCGCGTCGCTAAAACGTTCTCCGTAAAAGGCTGTTCTTTGGCAACCAACCCGAACACAGATTTCAGACGAATTCTGGTCATTCTCACAACTTTGAGCAAGTATACTACTCGTCCTATATGTATAATATGTACACGCTACGTATGTCAATGAAGGATCTGGGAGAAGGTTCTCTTTCGTTCGTACGCACATCAAAGCTAATTACTGTGTCGGCGTTTTATATAGGTACGCCGCCGCCGTATCGCCTCGTTTCATCTAAAATATTGTACAAATAATTCACTCAACACCGGTGAAGTGGTGCTGGCCTCCCAGTTTGGCCGCGAATCTAATGAGAAACGTGCTGGTCTGTACCCCGTCCAATGAAAACGAGGAAAGTACCTCTTGTGTGTGTGTGTGTGTGTTTTCTGCTGCTTCTGCTGTTGTTGCTGCCCAAGCTTATATCTCTCGTTAAACCGATAGCATAAACTCCAAGATTATAGGTAATCCCTCGGTACTGATGCGATGCCCGAAAGGGTAGTTTCCGGTGCCGGGGGTGCGGTGTCTCAGGGGCCACTTTGGCATGCGTGCATCGCCATACGTCCCACAACACCAAGATTATAGGTAATGTCGCAGACGGAGCCGGTCATGCTTCAGTGTGTCCGTGAGGATTTTTATTGAAATAGAGGTACATACAACTATTTAGTACACGGTATTTCGCTTTCCTCTCGTTTCTCCTCCGTGTCTGTTCTGAAACGCCGTGAAGTGACTCTCTGCTTGATTCGAGCGAAATTATAACCAAATCGTGTACATCATCGTGGATGTACACTAGGGTGCCTCTTATTCGCCTCAAAATCGGAAGATGTCCCTTTCACCCACTAAATTTTTTTATTTTGGTATAAAACTCGATCTTGAAAACTTCAGCTAAATTGGATATAATGTTATTAACCCACGCCAGTATGAGTTTGAAGCTCGAAAAACACATATCCACGGACACCATCGTCCCATCGTCTGGCGTTCCGCCTAACGCAGCAGGGAGCCTACGCGCGCGACATTGAAACATATAGAATCATGATTTCTGACCCTCTATTCATTCATTTGCACTCCAAATCAACAGATTTCCTCTTATTACCATTTTCATTCTATGTATACTCGTAACTGGTTCATTTATTGGTACGCAATTTGTTAGTTTAAAAACGATAAAATTTTGGTAATAAAATATGCGTGAAATGTAGAATCGTTAATAGATGATCCAGCAGGGTACTTAGTTACTAAGTATTTTCGGCCCTTCAATATTCAAAGTAAAGAAATATAATATGTACGAGGACGGACGGCACGTTACCAGTTATACAAATTCCTTGTTTTAATGCCATTGCCATATTCATATCTGGCCGCGGGCGACCATAGCGATCATGCAGTACGGTTAACTAGGCAAGGTAGTCGGGGTGATTTGAAGGGATCGTGGGAAAAACAACCCTAGTCAGTTTTCAAATTTCAACTTTGCCGACAGATAGGGCTATAAAAGTTCTTTTCAGCCAGGTGGACTGTTTCAACGTGAGTTTGCCGGCAGATCTCGCCTCGTTCAAATGCACTAATATGTTGGAGCATAATGGCTATGGATACAGCGCTATGTGCCTACAAAGTCGGAATTTCAACACTAACTAAGGTTGTTCTTCGCAAGAACCCTTCAATTTGCCATGGCTTCATTTCTGTAAACCAAAGACATACCTAAGCATAAATGTAAATAGTTACCTACTAAGCCACGTGTCTCATGACGTTGAGTAAGCGATCTACAAAACATACTCACAGTGCGGCGCCAAATGCTGGTGAACGTGTTCTGCGAGTATAATGTCTTGTTCCTGAGGATTGTTGAGGGGGCTGCCGAGCACGCTATCTATTCATATCTCGACCGATACTATGGTCGCCCTTTTTGTTTGGATGTTTGCGAGGGGAGAGATAAATAGTCCGAAACAATTAGTTCGTGAAATTGGAAAAAATCCAGGGAAGATGATTTTTGGCATTCCTGTTCGGTGTCCTTCATTTGCGGAAATCAGTGTGTCGTTTGCGGAAAAAAAAGTCATTTGCGGGAGAGAGTATTCGTACTTCGCATATTATGCGGAAAATAAAATTTACAATTGCTGAAAAATTCGAGTATAATTCGCGGGAAAACGAAAAACTACAGTTTTGAAATTACGCAGCTCTTGCAGTTTCCTTTAATGGTGTCTGTTTGCGATTTCTTCTCTGAAATTTCATCATGGTTGTGACCTGTTTCTTCCACGATTACGTTCACAGCTACGTTTATTTTTATTTGGCCACTACAGTCCTTTTTCGTACAGACCCATGAAATTTGTCCGTCTTGCGAGGTCCGTTTCCGCGAGTATTTATAATTTTTATAAATTATACACCCCACATTACGATCGGTGACTGTTCGAACGAATTCCATTTCGTAAAAATTTTTCCATACACTATGACTGCAGTCAACATACTCTTATACTGTACTATCGCAATCTCCACTTCTTTCTCTGTACATTAACATCACCGTGAATTTACTTGCCGCAAATGATAACAATACAGCACATTTCTTCCTCCACAATTACAACGTTTGTATTATCGCAAATTATAACTAACGAGTAGGGTCGAATGGACTGGGATTTCCGCAAATGATATGTACCCCGCCTACAATTTGGCAATTTTCAAAATATTTTTCTTTCAGCAGTTAAACTAGTTTCTTTTGGTCTAAAACCCACCAGCAAATATTTTTTAGAAATCAGAAATAATTTTGAAGGGTCCCATCACGAGAATTAAGTTTAACGTAGAATTCCCCGTAAGAAAATCTGCGAATTTGCTTTAAAGCTTCTAAAATATCGAATTCGGTCGAAATAATTATTTTGATTATAAAAGAATCGTATTCATCAGTATGAGGATGAAGTATCTACCGAGAATTTTGAGAAAAAGGTTATTCGAAGGTCGATGATTTCTGTTGAATGTAGAGTAAAAAGTCCCCCCCCCCCCAACGTCGAAGATTGCACATCGCAGTAACCGAATAAAAACATGAAAACTATTATCCTCGCATATTTCAGAAAAACTTGACGTGTTTCGGGACCGCGGGAGCCAGCGAGACGCGCTTTCCGAGGGAACGTGATTGTCGAAGTCACGGTGGGTTACCTCACGGGGTACTGTGCGGGAGCGTGGACTCCAAAACGCGAACATCTTCGACATGGGAATAAGTACGGCACAAGGGTTGATGCAGAGGTAATTCTATTTTACGAATTAATATTTACACGACAAAAGGGGTACGACTACAACGAGCGCGGGTGACGGCGACGAGAACGGGCGACGAAGAACTATTTCAGAAATTTTAAGATATCTGTACACGCAAACACGAGCACGATTGTCGCGGACGATGGTGGGGTTTAGCAGTAGAACATCGCGGACGACGGCGAAACGTATACACAGAGGGGGCCGCGAATAGCTCCCTGATTGACGCACCAGCACTACGCAATAAGAAACAGAGTTGAAACGCGGTTAACTCCCTGTAGACGATAGTGACAAGGGGGGACAAGCGGTTGAGAGAGATCGGGGTGACTGGCTTCCAGTCAACGCGCCGAAGAAGGAGTTGGGAGGACTGGTTTCCAGTCAGCATGCCAAAGGAAAGATAGCGAAGAAAGCAACAGAAGCGAAATAGCAGAAATAGCTTGTCTCAAATTACATTTGCCGAAGTTGGCTCGACTGCCCTTAGTTCTCTGGGTAGGTAAGTATAAAGTAGCTTCCAACTTCGTCTGCGAGTACCAAAACACCCTCGCGACACGAAATCACAATCACATTCGCAACCACTCTCACAACAGCCGAAACGTGAGACAGCGCTCGACTACGCTTTTATCGGTGGTGGAATCTTGAAGCACTTTACTCGCCCGAGTAGATAGAGTGCGCGCGTGCGTTACAAACTTAATCCATTAATGCAAATTTTGGTCCGAATTCGCATTTTGAAAGCTCCACTGAAAAGCAATACTAAAAATTACAGATAATACCGTCAAATATATCAAAAATGGGTTTCTGGAGTCGCAGACATTGTCTCGAATGAGATCAACCCAGTTTCTATCGTTGACGAAGATGAAAATCGCTTCTTTCCTGTTTTGAATGAGAAGAATTTATCCCCTTTTGAAGATTGGAAAATAATGATAATGATGGCTTTGGTAGGGCAAAATTGAATCAGCTTGGAAGGTCTTGTGGAATTGTGCCCGTTTGTCAATTTATTCCCCGATTCAAAGTATTGCATTCCGAATACGGCCTCGTGAGAAGAAACTGAGAAAGTTTCATAAGTCGAAGTTTTCCTGATCATTGATTTTTATAACGTTTTCGATATGACCGCATTTTAGTATTCTAACGCTAAATTTGTGAAATTTCACATTGCGCTTAGACGTTGAACGGGTTGATCAAGCTGAATGATTCTGTATTTTGTTAGTAGCCATTTGAAGATCTTACTTGACTTGGAGTTGTTCCTCCTTCCTCGATGACATCGTACCTTCCATTTTCTGAATATAAATTCGTTTCTCTCCTTCACGAAAAGAACCCGTTCCTTGTCTGAAGAGCATTGAGGAAGATTGCGCTCTATTTTTTCTAGATCGAAAAATTCATTTTTTCTTCTACAAACAAAAATGACAACGGAAAGAATTTCTGTTTTTTTTTTGTTTTTTTTTGTTTTGTTTTTTTGAATGAAAAATACTGCTTTTCTCTTTGTATAAGAAGAACTTGCGCCCTTATTTCGTGCAAAAAAGCACATGTTTTTTTTTTCCCCGAAAAGAAATTAATGTATCCATCACCGAGAGAAAAGTGACAGTTTTCTAGTCAAATTGTTTTCTAACATCAGTTTCGAAAATTCGGATTTTGAGGACCTTAATACCATTTCAAATTCCAATGTCTTTGGACCGTTCCTGCCCTAGAGAGGGAAATTTCTGTATCTCACGTTGATTCGACTTGGCATTAAAAAATATATATTCATGGGGGGGGAGAGGTTATTTCATGACACACCCTGCGCAAAATCGACAGACAAACTAACAAATTAGTGAAATCGGCATCAGCATTGCTTATTACACGAAATTCGCAATTTTTCTACCACATGATAATGAACCTAGCGACTGTCGCTATTTCGTTCGCCTAAAAAAGAAGCCTATTTTGCCCCAAAGATTTTAAATGGGTGTGGCTGGCGAAATGAACCTCGTTCAACTACGCTTTTTTTTTCTGTCGAATTTGCGTAGACTTTAGGGATCTGTCAGAGGAATGCAGTAGTCATAAAATTTGTTCGATTTTCTTTTAGAACTCGCATTTCCATCGAATGGCATATAGTGCACGATTCTAGCTTGAAATTTCGTATGAATCCCCGTTCTCAATTGGCGTTAGAAAGTCTAACTCACGTGCGGGGCGGATATAATTTATTAATTTGGCGAATATGAGAAAAGAACGCTCGATCTCGCCGGACTTGGGTCCAAATTTGGCATTATTGTTGGGTCGACGAACGAGGGTAATTATTATTCGTCCGGCGTACGGTTACTAATAATTTGGAAATAGTTATCGATGCGGAGAGAAGGTTAAGTCGAAATTACGGTGATGAGAGAGTTAGGCTACTTTATGCATGTGAGCGCATGCGGACGCAGACCCATCCCGTAGCGGGGCTCCGTATTGGTATTCCGGTCGTGTCGCTCTTCCCGTATAGAGCGCGTGTGCTTCCTTCGAGTCGTCTTTTTGGTCGAAACTTTTTCGTTTTGCGTTTAGATAAGAAAGAAGAGAAAAAAATGGACATTTCATATTGCGCCATCTTTTGATAGCGTTTTTGGGCTTCGTCGGTGGCGTTTCTCGACGCCTCTTCCTTCGTCGCGCGTCCTTCGCGTCCGTTTATCTGTCTATTTATTTATCCATCTGTGTGTAACCTATGCAGCGACGAGACACGACTGGGGGCGAAAGCTGTACGTGAAACTTTAATCTCCGCTTAACGTTCAATTTTTTTTTCTTCTCTTTCTGCACTCTCTCCGTCGGTATTCTCGTCTCGCTTCCTGTTTCTATACATCTAAATACTTTTTCTAGCGGGGTTCTCCTATCCACCATCGATTTCCAACGACTTTTTGCCATCAATTGGACGCGCCCTTCTCATCGGCCTTCAATCGTCTCCCCTCATTCCGCCGACGCGAAGGTTCGAATTTTAATTAAACGAACGGTTTTCAGTTATGGCCGCTGTGCCTCTCAGACTACAGATAGTCGTTTAAAAAAAATGTAACTCGAACCTCGCGGATACCTGCGAATGAAATTATGCGGTTTTTTCTCTCTCCTTCGCTCTTTGCCCCCGTCTCCGTCTGATGGCGAATATTAAGCGGCTCTTTGTTCAGATTTTAATAAAAATGCTCCAAGTTCCATGTACACGTATACCGTACGTATTAACTTGGGCGGAATTGCATACCGTATATTCGTATGCTGTGCTGTGCTGCTGTGCTGCTGCACTGCTGCGTATACTCCCTGTACTCAGTTAGTACTCTCTCATACTCACTCGGCCGTAGATGCGCCGTGTATAATGCAACAGCAGCAACAGTAACTTTTTGACGTCGCGTGAAGTATCCGCACACGTATACGTACACACCCACAGCACGCTACGGCTACTGCTACGGCTACGACTACGGCTACATATCTGTAGCCGTTACTGGTGTCGTCCTTTCACCTCAGTCTATATATTATATAGGTACATTGTGTACTCGTGCTCGTACTCATGCTCGTACGCAGTATGTATGTGTATGGAGCTGAAAGCGATCTAATCGATACCGAAGCTGCAAATGCAAGTCGAAAATGTTTTCGATTACGCGGGTACGTTGATTCGATTCGATTCGGGAAAGCTCTTCCGGCAGAAGTTACACGAGTAGCTTTAGGTCGCGGAGACGCGTGCAACTGAAGATGGCTATAGGAATTTTCTAATTTTTTGTCAATACCATACTGCTGATACATCCTGTACCGGCTGACTGCATCCAAGCTTTCCTCGCGATCATATTGCCTTTTCATCTAACGCCGAAAACTTAATTGATTTTGTTTTTTTTGTTACAGGAGAATTGCCAGAACTACATTCGTATAATTGCAAAAACCGCGTCCGGCAGATTGCTCGTCTGCGGCACGAATTCGTTCAAACCGCTCTGTCGTGAATATGCAATACAGGTATGCACCACGAATTTGATTACTTTACTAAATGGGGTCAACAGTGGAGTAGCCAAGTATAAGCCAGGATAGGCTTGGTCTATCCAAAAAATTTCTGGCCTGTCCGTCAGTCTAGGCAAACAAGGAAAAATAAACATGAATCAGTACAATTAAACAAACAAAAAAAAAGCATAAGAGAGAAAAGTCCATGGAGAGCTGAATCTTGGCATTGAGGGTTGAATGATAATGTAGACTAGGAGGCTTCGCCCTCGGTTCTCTTGTCGAACTTCTAGTCGGCACTTCGCGCTTCATTTTCCCTAAACTATATCCTCGCTTCACGACTCACGACTCAAATTCCAGCCCACTTCCGTTTATGTCGTTGATGATATCATTGCTAGGCAAACTTGATGAGATATAGATTTGACACTGCGGAGCCACGTAACCGCCGCCCATGAATTTGGAAAAATTCCCGGTGCATTAGATCTAATGAGATGCTTTTGACGTCGTAAGGACTTAAGATCTCGTAGTCAAAGGGTAGTATTCATTAGGTAGGCAATTAGCCTGGAATTTTATCTGTCTTTATATTGTACATAAGTCTTGAAAAATATGTCATTTTTTGAAACTTGAAATCTCGGAGATTATCATCCTTATTATTATGTCTTTCTACGCTTTATTATGTCATATCATGTTTTTGAAGGTAGATTTATCTGCTCCTGAAAAGTTTCGTATTTTTCTGTAGGCAACCCGTCTGGTGTTTTTTCTCCGGAGCCAGACATGAAGAAGGAGGATAGGTTTTTAGTATATATCTAGAATCCGTGTCTCCTCAAGCCCCCAGGTGGCTAAACGTCCATCCCCCCCCCAAAAAAAAAATAAAAGGAGAAAAAAATCAGTTTGTACCAAGAATATTACCTATGGGTAGAATACTTTTCAAACAAAATTTGCTGCTCATTGACTTTTACTCAAAGAAGGTCTCTTTTAATTTATTCGTAACTGCCCCCAGAATTCCGAAAAGAGAGAGCAGTTCGATATAACCCTCTATTTTGCTGTACGCCTTATGGTGGGAAAACGTAAAATTCTCGTTATTTTTTTGGCCTCACCGACATTCGCGAATAGTAGGGATGCATAGGGTTGCAAACCACACCCCTTCCCGCATCCGTTTTTTGTATCCACATTTACTGATTCCCGAAATGGTTCCTTCCTCCTCCCCACTATCCTTAGATACCGCACTTTGAAACTGGTGTTTTCTGTGTTTTCCAGTATCGAAACTTATATTTTTACTTCGATTTTTAAAACTTCTATTAACACGAATCGTCGAATCAGGGTACTAGCGGAAGGGAAAGGGGCAGAATTTAATTTTGAAATTTGTTTCGCTGTAACCCCAGAATTGTGGTAACTAGGAGGAAGTAGGGACTCAAAATTTTTAAAATTGCAATATTGATATCATTGTTGTGTAAATTCTAAGGGTCGCTCAATTC
This sequence comes from Acanthococcus lagerstroemiae, assembly GCA_031841125.1. NCBI lineage: Eukaryota > Metazoa > Arthropoda > Insecta > Hemiptera > Eriococcidae > Acanthococcus > Acanthococcus lagerstroemiae. The sequence goes on from CM063106.1 coordinate 81,675,593, forward strand.
ATTTCTGATAACGATTTGATCCCCGCTTCAAAAATATCGTACTTGTGCAGGGTTACGGCTTTAAATATGGACGTTTCATAGGCTCTAGAAGTCGTTGAATTCATTTATGATAGCTATATTTGACCCTTATTTCAAAACTGTGGCATTTAGTGAGGCGGAAGCGTAAAAATGCTCACAGTGTAATATGGATGTCGTTTCATAACCTACAAGCGTTCCCGAACTTACTTCTGATAACAATTATTGACCTTATTTCAAAATATTAGTGTCTGGAGGGTATGAAGATCAAACCAAAAAGCTAGCATATACCAATTTTGTGTGTCCCTGTAGGAGGAAACTTCACTGATGATGGCGTAACAGCCGAAAGCGCTGTGGACAACAGAATCAAAAAAGTAAATTAGCACGCCCTAAAAACAAAATATTACCAATTTTGCGGACCACTGAATTCATTTTGAACATTAATACTCGTACTAGAACTAAACGAAAATTATGACTATACAGTAGAAGGCGGTTCTCAGACGGTTCGTAGTGAGTAACAAAAGTATCATATCCTCGAACTTCGAACTATAGTCTTCTCAGCGCTCATAAAACAAGTTCTTTAAATCATCCTCATTTTTTTTTTTAAATAGTCGTCGTGGAATTAGATCTTGATTCTTGCCCGATTAACAATTTGGTGAGCGCTCACGCAACATGTCACAAACCACTACCGTTTTGAGACTTTTGGCCTATCACATTTTTTCGGGAGTGTTCAACATCTCATAATTTTAAGATAGTGTGTGTGAAGTGATCGCTCGCCATTAGCGTGATTACTCGTAGTGATGTTCACAAATGCACTCACAGTTGGCCTCATTGGCCATCGGGTGTGATGAGGTTGCGTCCAAAAATATTGCTAGAGGGAATCCTTCTCTAGAAATAAGCCAGAAACATCGTTAGTCAGGTAGGTAACAAATATTATAAATTTATATCAAATATTCTGATTTCTTTTTGGAAAAAATGCTATTTAAGTTTTTTATTGCCATGTTTGAGCCAATGGTGTAAATGGTGTTCGGATAATACATAATTAGTTTCAAAATTGATTTCTGCATTCTCGGTGTGTTATTCCCGATCTTCATAGTCTGTAACTTTACTTTAATCACGAAAACCTCGATCATTTTTTATAAGAAGAATAAATGGTGAACTTAAAAACACCAAACATTGAGAAAATCATCCCCAGTCAGCAAAATTGAAAAAGCGAGAAATGAAAACTTTCTTCCTTTCAAAATGTATCCAGTCACCGAATTAGTATTTTGACATCGGTAAAACTTGAATACTCTCTCCCTCTTTCCTTGAAGATTTTGCGTTTAGGTACTCCGTATATCCTCGATTGTATTTATCGCAAAAAAATTTTTCTTCTCCCCGCCACATTTTTCACGCATAAATGGAAAATTGGTGGTTTTCCAACGGGTGAAGAAGTGCTGTCCTCTCTAGTCGATTAGTTCGGAAAATCTAAATCGCAAATTACTGACAGAGGCAGATAAAACTCATCAATGAATTAACTCGTTTCAGGAATAAGTGTAGACGAGCTAAGTTTCAACTCTTTTCTCCGTAATGAATTCGACTCATCATCTCATGTTTCACTCATTTCAACTCATCAAATCATCATACCATGAGTTGGCTACCCACTAAGCTCGTTCACCGAATTGTTGACTTATCAAGCTCATTTAAACTGGTCAACTGTTATTGCGAACTACTAACTGATTAACCGTTGATAACTTTTACCGACGTAGTCCACTTCATTTCAACTCTTTAATTCGGTTGGTGCGTTTTTCACTCCTTAAACTCGTTCAGTGAATTGAGATGGTTCAACAATTCACTGAGTTCACTCTTCACATAAACGAGCTGACCATAAGTTTTATTGTAAGCTAGAGATGAGCAAAATCAAAAATCAAAAAGTTTGATTTTAAAATAAAATGTGATTTGAAATCAAAATATCGTTTTAAAAATTGAGAAAATTGCAAAATCTGAAGTCGTTGGTAAATCTATTAGAGTACCTACTAATACGAGTATTAGACTGGAAATGACATAAATTTTAAATTCTTCATAATTTTTGCGATTTTGGGATTTCGGTTAAATGATTTTAATAATTTTCTGTTTTGCCCATCTCTGATATTAGGTAACTCTTGTGTATGCTGGAGTTCGAATTAACTTATTTCGAAATTAGTTTTACGTGGCTTGCAGAAGTTTAGTTCGTAATTTACTTTTTTGAAAAGAGAATAAATGCCAATTCTAATCAATTTATATAGTCTAAATAGACTACATACAATCTCCCGAAATATTTTACTCGCTTCTTTCGCGTGCAGGCGAGGTTCAGCCTTATTTTATTTCTGCATTATGTATCTGGGTACCTAGTATCCTACGTAAAATGTACTTCACGTTGGAAAAGAATACCTCATCTGTAAGTTTGAGTATTTTATAACACGACGTGGAAAAGTACGATATAATTCGAAGTAAAACAGTGTCAATTGAACTTTGATGGAAGCAGATTTGAAAATACTCAATTGCTTGTTCAGTTTTATTCAAATCAAGGTAGTCTAGATTGGTATTCGAATATGAAAATTTGTAATAGCTATGAACAAAAACTGGAACTTAAATAGATGTTCTCTGTATCGGAGAAGTTAAATAGCAGAGTCCTGGTGCGGCGAATAAACAAGAGCAACCACATTATGTACCACTTAGGAGATGAAAGGAACCTCAGCGACGTAAAGTGGCAATAATAATTCACGCTCGAAGGAGCACGCCTTAAATTTCATCTTATACACGAGAAGCGTGGCAATGATGCGGTTGAAAGTGATAAAACAATCTAAATATTGCTCTCGTGTACGCTCGTAAAGCTGATAACGAGAATGGGAAATACGAAGGACTTTTCTTGAAGCTGCTGACGGAACAGATAATTTTCATGTGTTCATAATTATCGGCTTTTGTGGTGTACCTGATCTCAGTAAAAAGTTGATGGTTCCAATAGAATTTTCAAGTTTCATTTATAAGCAAAGTCATATTTGCTGCTTTAGATTTTCAAAAAATTTCTGATATTACTAAAAGAAGTTAAGTTGTTTTAAATTCGAAAAAGACTTTATTCTCTTGGAATTGTCTTGCCCCTCTCCCCTTCAGAACCATGAATAGAGTCTGGAGGGGCTCATAAGTTAACTGAACAGATTAACAAACCCGCGGCTTGTATACGAGTGGAACCGATTTTGAAATTATAAATTCGTGCCAGCGAACCCCTGTTTTCTAATCTGATTTATCAATTTCGTGTCTTGTGAACTTTCGCACTTCTACGAACTAAAAATGTTTGACTATCCTCCCCTCCCCTTTTTAATGATATTAGTATCTTGTACCGCAGCCAGGAGCGAAAAAAAAAATGAAAACATCGCTTTAAAATTGATGTAAAAAATAGTATAATGAATGGTTTGGAATTCGAATTTCTGCTGTAATGACAAAAAATTCATTCTCGCTTTATGGAACCGCAACTAGAGTTTTGATTGCGAAATATGAGGGAGGAAACGCTAAACTCATTTTTCTACCTGCTCACTCGACATTGCAAGTTATTCTGTTATTGCTTTCTCTCTGGGTTTTTATTTTAATTAATTCGAGCCCTCGTTACATGCTTTAAAATAAATGTCAGAAAAAAGAGCAAACAAGACAGCAGACTATACGTAAACTAAATTTCAGTTGGGGTGGTTGAGCTGTGCTGTATAGTTTTTTTAAAAACAGCATTGATTGAGTTCGTTTGAGTGCTTTTGAAAAACTCGTTTTGCAAATCGTGTTCCGGCTGGTGACACGAGAAATTCGAATGAATTCCGACGAACCTGCGTGTAATATTCATTTTCGAAAAATTTTCATCCGTTATATCCCAAGCTGATGAGTAATAATGTTTCAGTGATTGGCTATCCTTATTTTAGTTGCTCGGGTGAAATGAGGATGAGTATAGGAAAATTGAACATGTTGTGCTACTTATATGTGATCTTGAACTGTGAAGTGTGAGCATTAAAAACCACCAAACATGTCTCAACAAATTTTCTTGAACAGCGCTTTCATATTGCACTCAGTTAGGTCAGTGCGAGCGTAGCCTTATATTCTTAACACGTCTCGATCCATACATGGATTAGACCGGTACGGAGGTTGGATACCATGTTGCATGGATATTTCCCATCCCTGTCAGGGTACACAAACTGGTTTTGAACGTTACACATTGTTGGGACAAACAAGCTGGTATCACAAAAGAATTCCCATTTATGATAAGGTCTATGGTTAACTCTAAGACACCGAATATGCCTATGAAGCTACGTTCGCACAAACTTGACTAAAAACATTTCAAATGCGCTGTTCTTGAAAATTTGTCTCGAGTTGCCACGATACCACCATCGCTGATACTTTGGAGACAATTTTAGACAACGCCGCCGATAGCTCTTCATTTAACTTGTCACACCACCACTATTGATGATTTTCAGTCAAATTTTGACGACACTGCTGTCACATATAGGAACATTGGCGCACAAGTCCCAGTGTTGACACGCTAGACGCTCGGTGGTTTGTAATTTTCAGTCACATTTGTAAATCCCTTTTTATGGAGCATTTTCAAGGGGTATTTGTAGAAGGCGAGTTTCAATAGAATATTCATTCGTTTCACTGGATTTGTGTACCGTATCTTTTAAAGACGTACATTAAATTTCACTCCACTTGGGTGCAAATTCAGTCTACACCCGTAGCGGTCTGATCATGTAATGGAAGTATTCCCCGCCCTAAATGAACGCTGGACGGTTTGCTGCCCTAACGGAAAGGCCAAGAAAATCAAAATGAAAAAAAACTTTGAACCCGAATGATACCTAATAGCAGACAGGGTGTTTCCACATTGTAGAGCAATCGCTATTCTCTTACGTACCACCGTGTACATGTGGAAGTGCCCTAGTCATGTGACTACGATTATAATAGGCAGGCAACCAGGACCTTTGGATAAGTACTGATCAACATGTGCAACCCATAGGGTTTATCACGAAAGTAAACAATTCCTCCCTGGTTCATTAAAAATAGTTGCCACCAGTATTCTTCAACTTTTTTTGTTTTCCCTCTCAGTGAGGGGCCACGGCCCCACCCGGACGGTCAGGCCGGAACTTTCTCCGGTGGCTCCGTGTATCCGACTATGTACATAGAAATAAAAATTTGCACCGACATTGCATTGTATTCTCATTATTGCTTGAAAAAAGTGTGGGATTTTAACGAAAGGCGTCGTGAGGTGAATCATCGACCCTACTCCTTCCCAAAAAAATGTTTCTTTATTATTCACTTTCTCTCCCCCCCCCCTCTCTCATTTCTTTATTCCTTTCACTGACTTGTCTTAGGGTCTTCTTATCGAACCCGATATTTAGTTAACCTTTCGACGCCCCCGACAAACGTTACGATTTTCTCCTGAAAGTTTTTCTAATAATTATCATCGGTTATATGTGGTTGTGCTTAAATTCTTATACGTAGGTACTTCTCAATGACAAAAGGTTAAATTCTCTCTTACTTATTTTTACTCTATAACTCGGCTATGCGCTCAGTTTCAGAGAACAATAAACTGGTAAACTTGAACAGCGAGCAAATAGAAGTCATGGATGAAGAAAATAACAACCTTCGTTCTTCTGTTTCTCCCAACGTAAACTCGACTTTCGAAGATTCAGAGAAACCCGTATCACTAAAGTTATATCTGCCATAAATCAGAATTGTTCACGTTCTAAACTCGACCTCTAAGTTTCGAGAAATCCAATGCAGTGGCTATTGTGGCTATCATAGCGAAACTTTCAAAACGTACAAAACGATGAAGAAGTTTCTCGAGGAAAAAATTGTACGATTCTTTCTTTTAATTTCTCGGCTCATTCGCAATCCGAATAAAATATTCTCGAGAAGTATAATATGTGAAAATATAAACTAGCGTTTGCAGCGCATAATTTTACTTATACTTATCTATGTATATAGCTAAGTGTTGAGCGCGTTTGCTTTTTCCCCGAAGTTAACGTATAAATTTGAGAGAAGGAAAATCCTTAAAAAATAGTTATTTCAAAAGTTTTCCTTGGAGGGTGAGGGGCAAGTTGAAAAAAATTTCAAAGTAAGTTTTAGCCATCGAAACTTTTTGAACATGCTTGCGAAATTCGAAGATAATTTATAAATTAAGTGAACGCATTATTTCGTAATTTTTAAACTGTTCGGTTTTTCAGGGAAAAAATCGTGGCAAAAAAATGCAAAATATTTTTATAAATAATTTGAATGAAAGCGATTTGAATTAGGGAGATTGGTGTGCGGATTTATGTTTAAAATTAGAGTACGTTCTGTGAATATCAGCCTTGTAAACAGACACGTAACTTGGGGTATTGTCTCCTAAGTTGACAGATTGCCCCACAGAGCAGGACTGAATCTTCCTAATTTAGGCGCGGGTGTTTCAGTGTGAATGATTCTTCTTCAACCGGACAAGCGAGCAAATTTATTCTGACCCTTAGTTTATTATTACATTCGATGGTACTGAAATGTGATTAATACGTCGCAAAGATTTTTATCTACACTCTAATCTTTTGCTTTCAGGTTGGATCATACACAAACATGTTAGAAAAATCAGGTCAAGCTGTGTGTCCTTACGACCCGAAGCATAACAGTACATTTATTTATGCTGGTAGGTCAACTAATTATTCGTATAATTTTATTTCTTTTTTGGTGTATTAGTTACCTAATAAGATGAAGTACCAATTGTGGGAAAACTTTCTTCTGAAATCAAATGAAAGTCACACCTTTAAAGTTTCTTCAGATCTACCTGTGTACATGAGCTTTCAAATATAGAGTGGCATCCGGATTCAGATAGGTGTACTTTGACAGTTTGTTTCCACGGACTCATTCGATCGTTAGTCTTCAAACAAGTTTAGTGTCCGATCGTAGATCTTCAGAACTAACATTAAAAATAGCACAGGGCGTGTAAATTCGTGTCGAAGCACCAGTTAAGGATCCGAATATCGTAATCGTCAAACGTATCTCGAAAATTTTCATTCTTGGGAAAACAAAACGGTTCGAGAAAAATTTCTAAATGCGTTAGCTTAGTGTACACTCGCTTAAATTACGAAGTACCTGACAAATCATAATGCTCATTTTTGCCGCTCAAATTACTCGAAAAATTGCTGCGATTGCACATACGGGCGCGCTTGTGGAACAGAAATTGATTGTACGACCAGAGAAAAGGGGATCCTGAGCATTGTTTTTATATTGATCTGCATCTGGTATTTATAAGTCGGTCTTATTGATATCACTGTTTGGAAATCCTTGTACGTATATCTTTCCTGGAACAGTTAAGCATTATTCTATGTATTTTTTTCTTCTAGATAATGAGCTGTATGCTGGAACAGTGGCAGACTTTTCTGGTACAGATCCTATCATCTATAGAGAGCCTTTGCAAACGGAGCAGTATGATTCGATGAGTCTGAATGGTTAGTACATTACAGCATTATTCTCGAATTTCCCCTACTGTACACTTGCTCGTTGACTAACTCACGCTGTGTGTTAACTACCTACTATTTGTTTTTCCTATTAACTACTATTTACAGTCAGCTATAAACGTGAAATCTAAACAACGTCCTTCAATAATAAAATACGAACACGGTGAACAAAATAGAAAATGAAAAGGAAAAACTAAATAAACGAAGACAAAATTCTTAAGATTGGTGGACACTTCCAAAACTGGGTGTTAACGTCTTTATTTTTCGATTAAAAAAAAAAAAAAAAGAAACGGAATGCATTTTCCAGTGTGCAACTGTATTTTTGAGGAAGATGTAGGATGACGTACATTCCAATGTGAAAATTTCACGTAAGCACATTTATAAACTGCCATATGAGACGAATCCTAGATGAAAAATGGGCTACCTGTTCTAAAAACATAAAATAGCGTGTTTTTTTTGTTTTTTTTGTTTTATGTTGGTACATTTTGTGCCCAAATATTCCACAATAGATTATGTATAAGGCACTAAAAGAAGTCCCAAGTCTGCCTGCCTTCTGGGATCTTGAAAAGAAAAACATAGATAATGTTTAGTCCAGGTTAATTAGCATTTTTGATGGAATTAATTGCAGCACAGCTGAAACTTGGTACGATTGTTTAGTACCCTCTTCGGAAAAACCCTGTAATCTCCCCCCTCCCCCGGTGTGAGCATCACCCCCAGAGTCCAAAAAGTGCCCTCGGAAACAGTCTTTGGCGTGTATCTAGCTTAAAATTAAGTTATAGGTAAAAATATTCCCTACCAAAATTGAAGAGCGTCAAATTCTCTACAAAAATGATATCCATGTTTTTTGTTGTTTTTTTTCGTGAATCCCATACCAACCAAGATAATTGGCATTCAAAATCACAGGAGCATGAATATGGAGTAACCTATAACGTACGCGGTATACAAACGCCGAACTCGTCACTATGCGACAAGCGTTGAACACTGTAATTTTAAATCTCTATACTAGATGGACCAGCTTGTTTTTAGAAACCGGATTGAAGACAGACAATAGATATGGAGTGACATGACCAGGCCTTTTTTTGTCACTTCTTTTTTGGGGGCACGCTAATTCATTTTGTATTTGGATTATCAAATTCTTTCATTTTTTTTTCAGTTTGTATAGCAATTTTTCGATATTTTCGAAATTTTCTTTGGAAGCACTGCGTGTCCCCACGTGGCCCCACAAAAAAGCCCTGAACATGACTATTGGTGTTTGGACACTCCTGTAGGTGCGCTAGTGTAGTGGACAAAGTGATGATCAGGGTATTTTTACCACAAAAACATGTACAGGTGAAATGAGCTCTAGCATTTTCAGTATTGAAGAGAACTAAAGTGTCAGCCCTTATCATTTCCTTTCAGATGAGCCCAACCTGAGTTCTTTTGCAGAACATTTTTGTCCCTGATCATCTTTTCGTCCAAATACACCAATCAGTGTGCCGTATTTCATTAGGCCGCTAGAGAGCGACTCTTTAGCGTCCAAACGCGAACCGAACAAACACTCATACGAATAGTGATGATCTGCTCGCGAGCAATCTCCTCTTTAAGAGCAGATATTTACAAAGAGCAGGTTTGCTCTTCTGCTCTTTACCTAAAAACCCTGCTCTCTGCCTTTTTCAATATTCGACTGTTGATTCACAAAAAAATGATTCGTTCGCGAGCGATTTAGAATGTAGTGTGCTCTACTGCTCTTATACTGTGATGTCAACGCATTTACAATTATTTTACAAACACAGAACATACTACATACGAATAGCTTCCACTTCAGGATCGTCCATCTCACAGTAATATGAACTGCGATTTTCGTAGCGCATTAGCAGTGTGGTCTACACGAAAGGAACGAGTCATTTGATTTTTACATGTGCGTGCAAACGTGCACAGTGCACGAGCAGTTCTTCGAAAAGATACGTAGTAGGAGAGCAGGGTCGTACTTGGCGAACTGGTGTTGCTCTGTACCACTCATCGACTAATCAGTTTCAGTACTGCAGTACGTTCATTATCGTTCAGTAGATTCAAAGAGCAGTTTAAGAGCAGAGAGCAGACTAGAAGAGCAGGTATAGCAAAAGAGCAAGAGCAGAATGAGCAGTTTTCTAAAAAGAACAGTTTCTTACATCACTACATGCGAATTATGAAGAGTGCAGGCGGACTGACTCATCGACGCGGTGTTACCCCTAGTGTTTTGCAGCAGTGGATTTTTAGCGCCCCTATCATATGCTTCATCTTTGCTAAGGTTTGGAAAAGTTCACAAACTGTCAACCAGAAACGAGTGCTCATCATAAAGAATTGAGGGAATCACAAGTGCAGCATGATAGAAGGGATGTTCAAACTTTTTTAAACTGGCTGAGAGCCCATGTATCTGAATTACAAGAGGGGATCTACCCGGGTTTATGGAGGGGTTTCATGAAGGGCATATGGAAGGGCTATACGACGGGTCTACAAAGGGGATCCATGCAAGGGGAAACAGAGGGGCTATACGACGAGTCTACAAGGGGGATACATAAAGGGTATATAGAGGGGCTATACGACCGTTTACAAAGGGGATACTTAGAGGCATACAGAGGGGCTATGCCACGGGTCTACAAAGGGCATACATAAAGGGTATAGCATGGGTGTCTCAACGCCGGTGTATAGCTCGGGTAGTGAGAGAGCTACACGTAAATGAAGCGCTGTAATTGGCTAACATGATGGCTCCCCTCAAATGGAGCGCTCTGATTGGCGACTGGAGGGGAAACACACCGGGTTAAGAGATGGCTAACGAGGGTCGATTTTCCTAGGATCTCGAGCGGGTTTACACGAACTTGAGTTTTCCGCATGGGGATCACAAGCTTGTGGTTGCCGTTAAGTGGGTATCTCTTGTAGCCCCGCTTTTGTAGAGGAGGTTGTTTATACGCAGAAAATTGTATACATGTAGCTTCGGATGAAGATGAATTCTTATAATAATAAAGATAATAAATTGAAATTATATCATGTAACATTCTATGCATCCGGTCATGTGTCTTCACGATTATTTCAGCGTTTGTTACCGCGTACGTTGTAGGTTCTCCATATTTACATGCTCGTATGATCTTGAACGCCGATTATCTTGGTTGGCAAGGGATTCACGAAAAAAAATATCGATATCATTTTTGTAGAGAATTTTACGCTCTTTAATTTTGGTGAGAAATATTTTTACCTATAACTCAATTTTAAGCTTTATAAAAGCCAAACACTGTTTCCGAGGGCACTTTTTGGACTCTGGGGGTGATGCTCACCTCGGAGGAGGGGGAGGAATCACGGGGCTTTAACGAAGAGGGTACTAAACAGACGTACCAAGTTTCAGCTGTGCTGCAATTAATTCCATCAAACACCTCTTTTTTAGCTAATTCTCCTGGACTAGTTACGAATTTTGGGCTTTATCCGGAAATACCATCGGGTACAACAGTTTGTTATCTTGTCTTAGAATTGTTTGTTTATGTTTTCTAATTTTACGTGGGCGTTCTTTGAGACTGGACACTGGACTTATCACGAGAAGATACTCCTCTCATCTGTCCTCTGTAATACACGTGTGGTAATTCTTTAGGAAAAGTGAAATTTTTCGTTGTTACTTCAATCATTTTTTCTAAAATCGTTTTTCCAGAACTTTTTGCTAGTTATTGACAGCTCACTTAAGCTAGATTATTTTGGTAATATTGAAGAAAATAGCAACAGCCTGAAGGGGAGAGTTGATTGTTTGAACTACAATGAACGAAGTTTTCATACACAGTGAAAAGAAGTTACCGTTAAAATACCTAACACTTGTAAAATTCTAACGTGGAGAAGATATTTTTTCAACATGACTGATACAGCACAGTGATGAAAAAATGGTTAGGTATCCATGACGATGGAGAAAACTGTAGTCAATTTCGCCAGGAAATAAGTGTTTTGTTAAGCCTTACATTCATACGCACATGATGTTTTCGGTATCTGAAATATGATTCCTCACGTGTTAAAAATTATTGCCCTCAGTGATGGACACCACCAAATTTCTCAGTTTCTTCATCCTACAGCTCAGCAATTTCCGCAAAACCTTGAATTCTATCTAAGGATCACATTCTTATCATGAAAATGAATCAGTGTGACATTATTATGAAATGGATTAAACATCGTAAAAGTAATAAAGTGCACCTACTCGTCATCAAAAATTCGCCAGGGGAATGAAACCAAAACGGTGCCGCAAAATTTTGAACTAGTCAGTTTCCACTACAGTGTGTTGAAAAACCTTCGTTATTATTTCTATGTAGTGTGTGTGTAAAAAATGAGAGGCGCATTTCCAAAACGTTGTTTAACGCATAGTCCTGAATAGTTTAGGACGCATGAAATATTGTCTGCAAATCTCAATTTTGAATTTTCCCCCATCAATTTTTGACAAAAGCTAGCTAGCTTCAACCTTTACGAATAGGATTTAAAAATTCAATTTCAAAACTAAAATATTCGCGAAAATATAAGCTGAAAAAAAATCCAAAACTGTACTTTTTGCATTTTGAAATTGGAATACACAGACAAAGGACTTATATCTGATGAATTTTAGAAAGTATACAAATTTTTCAGTAACAAATATTCTGAGAACATGAGAATGATTTTTTTGAAATTCAAAAAAGAGATATTGATGATTTGGAAGTTCCGTCACCCGGTTCCGAGCGAAGACTGAAAAACGAAAAGAAAAAAAAGATGCACTTCATCCGTTTTGAAAAAGGCATTCCTGAAATTCGTTATCTCCTAAGTTCTGTCATTTCTATTTTTACATAAATGAGGTGATTAAGTTGAAACAATGAAATACAGATTTTAAATTATTGTACTGAGCCACGCCACGGCCATGGAATTTGCCTCATGTTTTTATGTAACTAATAAGAGCAACAAGGTTGCTTAATAATGAAGAAGTTAAAAGTCATCCTCGAGGGAAACAAACAATAAAAGTGTACTGCTAACATATGGATTATGTAATATGTACTTTCGGGTAGCTAATTGTCGTCACACTTTTGGATGAACTAGTTATATACTTTTATTCCTTTTCCAAATTCGTTCCGAAGTTCAGTCTTATTATTTTATGACTACAGTCACGAATTTCGTAGATTAATAATAATTTTTTGTGTGTTTCAGCTCCAAATTTTGTCAATTCACTTACTAACGGTGATTTTGTGTACTTCTTCTTCCGAGAAACAGCTGTCGAGTACATCAATTGTGGCAAGGTTGGTAACAATTACTCGCACCTTAATTAGTATACAACTTGAATTACATATATTTGTGAAGTCGATGTGCTGGGCATCTCAACTTTTCACCGTCTAAAATGAAAATTCATTCTCCAAAAAATTGAAAAAAATTATGCTTGCTATGCTCGCGAATGAGTGTTTATCAACACAATTAATTGTGGGCGCCACGATCTACTCCCATAGAAGAATTCTGATACCGAGCTTCGTGACAAAAGAGTATCTCGGTTTTCAATCAGACAGAACATAGGGTCCTTCAAAGTAGATGGAGCGGATACAAGTTTACCACACCCGTATACGAGACAATTTTGTGTCTAAAAACGTTTGCTGACAAGGGGCGTTTCGTCAATCGGGAAGACTTTGCAGTGCTAAGATTTAGTTCCTAGGGGATCGAAAAAATATATCCTAAAAGTGGATTCCAGAGGGACTATATGAACTTGGGAATTTCAAATGGTAAGGTACGCTTTCACGCATATTTTCATTATGTACAAGTAGAAAAGAAATCCATTAAAAAGCTTTTCCTTTGCCCAGTAGGTCGAATAACGACTTGAGGTGGGTAGTATATTGAATACTTGTCAATTTACTTGCACCTTCTATATGTACTACAAAATGACCAGTTTCATCCGGTGCACTCCACTATAAAAAATTCGAGTAATATCGACACCTTCCCGGTAGAAAATCATGACCCGTACCAAACTATATCAGAGAACAGGTACGGGTCCCTCTTGTAAAACATCTCGGTATATTCGATGTATAGGTATTGGTTATGGTATGCAGAGAATATGTCTATATCTACCCTTTGAACAAGTTCATCATCAGTTGGCCGAAAAAAGAAAAATGAAATTTGTGTATGAATTTTATTCGATTTTTGCAACATCAAAATCACCTTTTCAACAGATGGACAAGGGGAATCGATTAAATTTTCTTCGATTTCTCATTGAATGATGAGCATGATATTAGGTGTTTCGATAGAGGATATTATTCCCAGTTTGTCATCATCTTCGAGACGCAACGAAAGTGGGTCCGTTTCACGTCAATAAAGCGTCGAGCTCGAGAAAATTTAATTATTTATACGGAGTTGCGAGCGACACGGCCAGCCTCCGTGCAGTGATACGGGCGACAATGAAATTTTCTCGACTGATACGTTCGACGCAGGAAAAGTTTCTTGCCGTATATTTGGGCGGGCAAGAAAAAAGTACATGGAACCGACACGAGACGATTCGCCATAAATTATTCATTTTATTTTAATTACGTATTTCCAAGGAAGAAGACAAAAGTGAATTTAGTGAAAAAAGTTTCCGCGCTGGGAAATAGATAAAAAGATTAATTGGAACATCATGTCTTGGTTATGCGATGTTTCAAACGAGCAAACTTTTTAACTACCAAAGTTTTTCTTATTAAGAATTGTCTCGTGGAAAATACGAGTACAGTGTAGGTATCCGACCGCGCCGAATGCCAGCAGTCATTCTGACTGATACACTCGTACCTGTACAGAATTGAATTATAATTACTCTTCGCCCATAGTTACTCGTACTTTGGTAGTTCGCAAGTTTGATGTTACGCTAGGTTCTATGTACTCGTACTTTTGACATCGTCGGAGCTTGAAACCTTTCCGCAGTTGTCTCGCCTTTTTCGAACACAACTAGAATGTTTTTATCGAATGAGATGACGCATTTTAAAATCCCGCTTTTTTTTAAAAGTTCAATAAAAATATGCCGACATCAACGATCTCCTTCGCATTTGTCTGTTACGATAGACATTGTGTCAGGCCTGGATACACCAGCGGAGGGCAGTGAAGGCATTTGCCTCTCCTGGAGAGAGAAATTTGATTCAAAAATATTCTAAAACTAATTGACCACTAAGAAAATCTTCCAGAGTCTCAAACAGGGTATCAAGAATCTTGAAGAGCTTAAGGAAATCTTGAATTGTATTTAAAAAATGGGCAACCTTCGACAAATCTAAAAGTGACTTGCAAAGCCATAAACAAGCCCTGAAAATTGTGAAAAGTCGTAGGAAATCCAAAAAAGTCTCGATCAAGTTTTTGGTGTGCCCGCTTTACAATCCTTGCGTCTTGGGTTCGAGTACCACCATCTACCAACGCCGGAAAAGCTAGTGATATCTGAATACTCCCACTAATATCCTAACGAACACAGCGACTGGGTGATTCTCCGAAAAATGGACAATTCAACGTGGACAAAAACAAAAAAAAATGAGGTTCACTTTTCAAATTTTTTTCGTTGAAAGCGATACTAGGGGTATTGAGAAACCATATTCCGGTACCGGCCGGGTTTAAATTTGATTTTTGGGGGTTGTAAAAAAAATTGTTGCCCACGTTGAAAGACAAATTTTTCACGTTTACTTAGTGTGATAAGATGAGGCTGTACGATCACACAGCGGCACCGTGGGTTGCAATCTCACGGATCACAGTTTTATGAAGTACCAAAAATTCATCTAGGAAAGTAGTCTCCGCACGAAAAAGATTTAAAGGCTGTTTCTACAGACTGCTTCTAAGTGTCGGAAGATGCACGTTCTTCAACGTGGATACAAGAAATACGTGAGTATCCACGCTGAATAATGTTTTATGTCCACGTTTAAGGACAAAATCGCCTTTTTCCTTTTCCCATTGGGTAAATATGCGGAGAATATTTGATACATGTTGCTGAATGTAATGTGGTCAACATTAGATATATTATTACGTTTTTACAAATTCCGAGTTGTAAATGCAATATGCCTGTTGATGTCCACGATGAAGGACGCTTTTTTTTTTAGAAACCAGGATCTTAGCAATAAATGAGTATTTTAGCATACAAATTATTATCATTTCACAGAAGTTCTTACACAGCCTTCTAGAGGAAGTTATATGAGCATTTGAGAGAAGTTTATGCTTATAGTGGAACCCTACAGAGAGGTTTGAAAATTATGCACGTTGAAGGACATATCTCTTCCTAGACACAACTTTGAGGCATTCTAAAGGTTACTTAACTTGGTTAGAAAAAGATTGTAAGACCTATACCGTGTTGCCTCAACTTACCTCTTCAACAATGGGAAACAGTAGTTCCTGGAAATTATGTATTAAACCCTTCCAGCAAGCAAAAAAAAAAAAAAAAAACAGAACTAGACCAGGTTGGCACCCACGTTCATGGATATTTCAGGTGCATTTTCGATTTTCTAAGGATGTTCCGCTGAACTAGGGAGAACTTTTACCACTGTCTCCATCAGAAGAGTTCATTTCCTCAATTTTGACATATTGCGTATAGCATTCTGATGATAAGTGGCAGAGTAACAGCCCATTTACATAAATTGTCCATTTTTTGGAGAATTACCCGACTACAATACCAATCGAGGTGAAAACATAGCGTGTCCTGTAACCCCCATCTGTT
Source organism: Acanthococcus lagerstroemiae (assembly GCA_031841125.1). NCBI lineage: Eukaryota > Metazoa > Arthropoda > Insecta > Hemiptera > Eriococcidae > Acanthococcus > Acanthococcus lagerstroemiae. The sequence continues at coordinate 81,691,718 of CM063106.1, forward strand.
CATGTAAACAAGGCATTACAATCACAGGGTGTGTTACCAACAGATCAGAAAGACTGATACTGTGCGTGTGCACGTCGTGAACAGCTTACTCAACGTCGTGAAACACACGGTTAGTAAGCGAACTGGGGCTATACACTCTTCGGCACAGAGAAGAGAAATTGTAACTCAACAAAAACCGTGAGGAGAACAACGGCAAACTACCCCGACTAACCTGGCTAGGAGAGTCGTGGGTGAGGAACCACGATTGCTAACGTCCGGTATCGGATATGACGCTTAAAGAAGAATAAAATCTCGTGCAAACTTGAAATCGCCTTAAAACGTCTTCGACGCGAGTGGAAAAGTTTTAGAGAGTTTTCAATGAGCATTAAAAAGTTTTAGCTAGTTTTGAAAAGGTCTTAAAGTCTTCCATGGGTATTAAAAGGTGTCAACATGGCAGAGTTTTAAAAAACCGTGATCATATCTCGAAGAGTTGTAAACGAATTTTGAACAGTCTTACCTGAGTCTTAAAGAAGTTTGGAAAAACTATGAAGAGTTTGAACCGAGTCTCGAGAAATCTAGCAAATTGTTGACAGAGTCGTAAATAACTTTTGAACAGTCCCAACAAGTTTTGAACGAATACAGAGAATTACTAGAGAGGGTAAATTCTTCAGTAACGTCTTGAAAATTTCAGAAAATTCGTCAACGTTGCCTTTCGGTTTACTTTCAGCACAAAAAGAGAAAAAAAATTTACGTAGTGGCTTCCTAAATTAATGTTTTTCATAGGTACTGTGTGAGTTCGTAGGCTAGTATGTAATGCGAAGTTGCTGTGATGTGTGATTTCTGAATTCTGAATGCTGATAATATATTTGCTGTCCTTAATGCAAATAATAGAAAACCTGAAAGCAAATTTAATATAGGTATTTAGGCTTTTCTTCCAGGTCAAAGGGAATAGAAAATGTAATCGACTATTCGGGGGAAAAGAATCGATAAATCAGTTGTTCCGTGAACAATATAGCCAGTGTATCGATGGATAGAAATCCGAAAAAATAAGCGACGAATCGACTGATAATCGATTGTTTTGCATCACTAATGTAAACGTTAGGCCCTCAAAATTTCCTCAACTAATAACACTCGCTGTGAAAACGACAAAAATTGTGACATCATATAGATCTCAAAAAATCTACTTGCTATAATTTATCAAAATTTACGACTTACAGTTGTGAGATAAGAAATTCTGCGGATTCTAAGAGTTAAAAGGAGACTTTATAACTAACAGCCCCTCCCCTCTCCGGTATCTCTCAAATTGTCCGCCGATTGCGTTAATCTTCGAACTTATTTCACCGAGCATGTTTAAGAGAGTACATTTAAAATTTCAGCTCTGTAGCTCACCGACTAAGTATCTTAATTTTTTTAAATTATTTTTTAAATTATTATTTGCAATTTTTCTTTTGGTTTACAAGTGGAGGAAGAGGATGGCCCTTCAGTATAATGCTTATCTTCAGGGTGGTCTAATAAGACCCTGAGGAAGGGTAAATTTCGACCACATTTCACCCAGTTATTCCCCACTAATAGTCGAATTGACCTCATTTCAGAAGTGCTATCATTGCAAAACGACTCACAACATACTAAAGTTTCAGCTTCTGAGCTGCAGACAATTTTCACAATCGTAGGATGGTTCACGGACGTTTCGGCGCGACCATATCGGCGCCATCTCTTCAGCACTGACACTCTTTCGGCGCGAGGTCTTTTCGGCACCAGATAATCTCAGGACGTTTCGGCACGAGAAGAGATGAAATAAAATTGCTATTGACGTTTCCGGCCTCCTGTTTGTGGCCATGGCCCCCGCTACGTACACGATCTTCAAAACTGTCAACAACTTTTAACTGATGAACTGAATCGTTCGTGATTCGTGGACAGACATGTGACAAGATAACGACGCTTATTCAACGCATTCCCTGTTACAGAATGAAAGATAAGTCAGTATGGAAAGTGCTGTGATACTGTTGAGTAGAACATCGGAAATTCTACGTATTTGTGAGAATGTCGATCGAGAGTAAACGTGGGCGCAAAAAATTGTCGGTCGATGGATTTTTGTATGTATTTGATAAAAAATACAGTAGTGATAAAGTGACGACATTTTGGAGATGCGAGCGGAAAAGTGACGGGTGTCGAGCTCGACGGCACGTATACGGTGATGATACGAAGAAGAAAATGAACAGACACACTCATAGGTCGCATCCCTGTCTCATTGAAGCAGCAGGAGTAGTTACAGCCATGAAGCACGCTTATTACATCCGCTGAGTGTGAGTTGTGCACAGTAATGGCCAAGCATAAATTTGTAGCTTCTCCTGGTAATCGACTAACGAAAATACAATAATACGTAACAACTATATTTTTCTTTTCGCGCCAAAAAGTCCCAAAATTTATCGAGCCGAAAAGGATTCGCGCCGTAATGTCCGGACCCCTGTAGGATAACGCCGGTCTCAAATAAAAAAGATAAATAAATAAAACGAAAATGTTCTGGCTTCACTCGCGAGTTCAGATAGCAAACAAAGGCATACCAAACGGAATTATCCAGAAAATTAGCTCACTTCCGTGGCAATTTCCTATGTCGTGAGACGCTGGGTACTCAGGAAGTTTTGTTGGAATACAGTTTTACATATAAGTTGAGCGTTATATTATGAAAGAAGTGCTTAAGTGACAAGAATCGAATAAAAGAGTACTTAAGCTAAAGAAAAGGGAAAAAAATAGTATTTAGTAGCGTACCCTGTTATTAGATTTTCACAACTCTTGAACACTTCTGTCATGACAGCGTTCAGTTAAGTGCCGCATTTTACCTAGGTATCCTTTGTATTAACAATATTAATTTAGTAAATTCCTACCCGAGTATGTACTAACCTGTTGGCTACTAAAAGAGGAAGGGACTCTCCGTGCCCTTGTGTAGCATGTAGTATCTTAAATCAAGGGCTATACGTAAAAATACTGTAAAAATCTGTTGTAATACCTCATATCTGGCCGGACTTGAAAATCACGTGGTTATACTCAGCGTATCGTTATAATATGTATAAGTAGTATCGTTACAACCGATTTCTACTATCTAAAAAGAAAGCGAAGAGAATCTTCCTAAAAGATAGATATTTTCGACGTAATATTGTTGGAAGCCGTGTAGAAAGGATTACCGGGGGTATACTCTCGTCAGAGACATCAAGGCTCATAGTCATCATTCGAGAGACACGAGTTAAGGCGAGCCGAGTACCGATCAGGACGACGTGGGTTGATGAACTGACTAGGGTCATATATCGGTACTACTAGGTTCGCAAGTAGCTGTATTGACAAAGGCATACAATCATCGGAGATGATAACAGCAGGGCGAATGACTCATACGAGTCATGGTATGAGATTAACATGGCACGATGTCTAACAAATATACATATCTTTGAATTGGTATTATTCAATGATTAGCTCCCCCCCCCCCATCGTACAAAACCTAAAGAGTTGAGGAGAAGGAAGAGAACCCTAGAACTAGAAACGAATTAAGTGACCCACAAAGCACAGAGACTCACAAGACTCCACTAATAACCCAAAAAACTTGGAAATTAGGAAAATTTGAGTAACTGAAGAATAGATTTAGCGATCCAAGAAAACATAAGTATCATCGATGTGAAGAACTAAAAAACTGAGGGCACTTTGAGTAGCTGGAAATGAGCTCCCCCCCCCCCTCCATGAAGCCCTAAGGTTTGAGCTGAGGAGGAAAACAACCTCTGAAATAGACTTAGCGAAACTTAAAACCTCCATTTGTAAGCTTTGGCACACTGCGTACCAAAATGTCATCAGACTCGCAAACTGAAACCGATTGTAGCAAGCGACAAATTAAATTTGGCAAATAGTTCGTTGTTACTAAAGCATGCATGCATTGAATCGTGTATGTATGTTCACGTTTAGGGCCAAGCGGCCGACTGAAAACGCCTTTGCTGCGGCACAGTCGCCAAGAAGAGAAGAGAAGTTGCCGCGAGTTAAGAGGAAAAACTTTCCCACGAATTTCCTTCACCGATCGGTGTGAATATGAGCAAGCCGAGAGGAGAGAAAATTGTCTGGTATGTGTGTGCAAGTGTGAGTGCGTGTCGCGCTACACGTGAAAACGTAAAAACGTACTCGCACGCAGCAAACACAAACACGTAATGGCTTTTCGGTAATTTGCCCAAGAACGCCGTTTTCGTTTCACAGCCGCGTTTTATCGCGATAACCATTTACGCGTAGCATTTTACTACTTTCCTATATTATGCAATGTACGCATAAATTGCGTACAAATTTCTGTATTGTATGAGTGTGCATACTGCATAGGTTCGACGTCTGCACTAGTACGAGTATACCTATATCACAGTGGAACCGTAACCGCTTGAAGGGGGAGGGCATGACCCAATGAGTTTGAAAATATTGAATCCGGTGAACGTTGCAGTTATACAATCCAGTAAAGAAGGGATTTTATAATGCAAGATGACGCAGTAATGAAACTTGAAAGGATTACTCCTTACCCCTTTCCCCTCCTCCGATGATCTCCAAAAATTCACTAGTGTCAACAGGGGAAGGGGGTAAATTTGGGTCTTCGAAGGGTGTTCCGAGACCATCTTCCAACAGGGCAACTGGGTAAATGTACAAGAGTGTAATGTCGTAATATGATGTGTTGCCTAGCGTATCCCTGGCAGGAGCTGAGATATAATGCATTAAAGATGTTTTAATGGATTAGGACAATAATCTTTCACATTGAAATGAAGAGATAAAATGATGTTTTTTTAAACAAAGGCCAGAAATAGTTACGAGAATCACTGAGAAATAATCCAATTAAATCGGATAGATAGATCATGAGTTGTGTACGTAACCTTAAAACTTCAATTTTCCCTATGTTTTTCAATTTCTGACGAAACTGTTCTTTTCAACCGCTGCTCGTTCCCGCGGATCTTGCTGGATATCTCTATAAAAGTTAACGGTTGAAGGCTTATGATATCAAATTGAGTTCAATTTTCAATGTTGTCGAATTTTTCCCTTAATTTTTGTCGTAACTCCTTGATAATTTTAACTATGTGGCAGCAATTGTTCATGAGTCCGAATCTCGAGTTACCGTTAGCAGATTGTAAAATTGGTACAACATTTTTAATTTTGACATGGATATGTCTTTTCGCTGGCCCTCAGCGAAATAGGTAGGTATGTTACGTTCGACCGACCGACACCAAGAATGTCGACCGACGCCGAGAATAACGACGCTTGCCGAATATTTTACTGGTTCCTGTTGTGCGTTGACTTAATGGCTGAATGCGTGAAACTTGTTCGGTAGTCATAAGACATCCATGTACCGATGTATCTACATGCAGTGTAGATAGTCGTCATCTTTTTACTGATGATAATTATTTTAATTAACATTTCCAATAATATATAAAAATGGTCCAGCGGAAAGTCGCGATGAGGTGCGTCAGTACGTACCGTACCGTTTTGTCGGAGGCGGTAGGCATGCTTGCGCGCTTACCGCCGATCGAGCTGAAAGTCAAAGAGATGGCTGAGGTCTACAACGCGCAGAAGAAGGCGAAGACGCGACAGGAAGCACGCTGGGCGAAGCGTGGCATGCTCCAGAAATGGAAGGACAGGATCGCCCATTCCTCCAAAGGGGAATGGATCAGAGGGCTGATTGGTGACATCGACCTGTGACGGGTAGGAAGCACGGCAGTCTGACCCTAGTCTTGAGCGGTCACGGGTGTTTCGGCAGGTACCTGCCTCGGATGGCGATAGCGCCGAGTGCACATACTGCGGACAAGAAGTGAAGGATACACCTTGGCACACCCTATTCGAGTGCGAGGCCTAGGAGGAAGAGCGGCATTAGGCGGTACTGATCAATCCCGGGGAAGAGGAGGACGACGATGGCGTGATCGGTCATCTTCCGTCGGATACTCTGGTCCTGGAGATGCTGAGGAGCCGAAGCGGACAGAACCGAGTATCGGCCTTCGTTTCGGCCATCATGAGGAAGAAGATGGAGAAAGAGTGGAGAGTGAAGAAGCAGCGCGTCCGGCTGTGGGGGTCCTGAATTCCAGGCGAGCGCTCAGGGAGCGCGGACCTCGATAAGTAGGGAACCCCATGGTAGCCCTGGCAGGACGCGCGCACCGTTCCGGCACGTAGAAATGGGGGCTCGGGCCTGGCCCCAAGGCGTCCCTCCGGTCACTGACGCGATACTCGAAAGGGTAGTTCCTGTGGCCGGGGGGCGCGGTATCATAGGGGCCGCTTTGGCATGCGTGCGTCGACATACGTTCCACCACACACACCATTTATATAACAAAAAAAAAAAAAAAAATGTAAAATCAACGCTAAGTCAGATTATATTAAAACAGGTACATGTAATAGCTTACACCTTGTGCATATTATGTACTAAATACATATCATGTCTCTTTGTGGTTTGAGAGATTTCAATGAAATTTTCTGTAGATTAAAAATCAAGAATGTTACACCCTGAAATTGTCATTTCCAGTTCCAAAAAAATTAATTAAAAATAACCGGCGAGTTAAATCACGTGAAGATTAATGAGAGAATGTGTTCACATTTACGTAATCCTGCTCACTTCATATCCCTGCTTAGGTGGATCATGTTTAATTGACTTTTTTTTAAATTATTTTACGAGCAGCGAATGTTTAATTGGCACTTACAAATCATGATTCATTTTCTGAAGTACGATTTTTTCTGTAGCCTTAAAAATATTACCCCCTCCCCTTCTTCTTCTCCTTTGAAGATAAATAACTTCGAATTAGAATATTGAAAAAAGTCTCTACCCCCTTTCTCTCAAAAAGAAAGAAAAAATAGAACCTATCTTCACTGCAGCTCTGATTACAGTTTACAATGTAGAGTATAATAAATTATACATCATATTTTGCATATTCTAACTCTTATTATTTATCTGTATTCGTAGGCCATATTTTCGAGAGTTGCTCGTGTTTGCAAACACGATCGCGGCGGCCAACATCGTTTTCGGAACCGATGGACTTCGTTTTTGAAATCGCGACTGAACTGCTCTGTGCCCGGAGAATTCCCGTTCTACTTCAACGAAATACGTAAGTAAATTAATTACGTTTGCAGTTTTAATAACTCAATTTGTTTCGAAGGTGAATAGTTACGTAGGAACGACTGGTCATGTTCTTTAATTAGTAACCACGTTTGATCCTCGTACGTTAATGTCGGTACAACGCAACAGTTGAAAATCGCGCTTTTTTCTCTCGTACTGTAGTGACCTTCAAAGACGTACTTTAAACTGCTGAACTTATTCCAGAATAAGAAAATCAACCGACCTGCTTGAAAATAATTTGAGAAATCCAGGCTCGTCATCAGATGCCTACAATTAATTGAATCTAAACGGAGAGGCTGGATGAAAATATTTTTCATCCAATTTTAAATCAGTCAATTTGCACTTGCAGAAAGCCTCATTTTGGGGAACATCTCATAATTGGTGGATTGCGCGAAACATACAAACAGCACGAAATTATCAAATAGCCCGAAAGTGACGGATAGCCTACAAGGGCAAGCAACCCAAATTTGAAAATAAGTAAAGTCTATCAAAAATGTGGCCAAAAATAACTAGACCGAGCTTAACTAAACTTTACCGAAATCTATCAAATAAAAAGTAAATGAACGAAACGGCCACAAAAACGGTAATTGATGAAAATTTCCCAAAAATATAAGTAAATAATGTAACTGAACCTGGCCTCTAATATCCCTCCTTCCCGAGCAGGTAGTTTGCCGCGCCTGGAAAATTTTTTATTCCAAGTAACCGACGCTAAAATGAAAGTACAAGAGAATTTTCTTCTGCTACTTTGTTCAAATTTGGCGAACAACATTGTTATATTGTGTCAAATTGCTCCCTTTGAAAAAATGATCGCCCTAGGGAGCTGAATTAAACACAACAAAACCAAGTGCTCGTAAGAATAAAGCAATTAGGTAAAGGCCTTGAATAATTAAAAATGGTCAAATCTGATCGAGAACAACATGCATGACTACAAATCTTCTGAAATGATTCAGTCCACAAACGACCCGAAATAATCAAAGGTGATCTGAACGGCAAAAATACAAAAGCTGACGAAGTTTGACTAAAACGAATTACGAGTAAAAACGAATAACATCTTATGAGCAGGATGAAATCAACCAAAAGATGTCCATGAATTGCTTAAAATGACGAACTCGACCAACAGTAACCGAACGCGATTGAATTTGATCTGGTTTACCAGTCGAAAAGACCAGAAAAGGCTAAAACTGGCACACACGCACACAGTCCACATCTGGCGAAGTGCCAAACTGGCAAATAGTCGAAAATTGATTGAAACGGAAAACTGCCGAAAATTAAAGAACAATCCGGACTAGCAGGAAGTCAAATATTAAAAACGAACCAGAAAAGTGATAATAGCGAGGAGTGAGCAACCCCGGGCAGAAGGGTGGAAAATCCCACTTGGCGGGCCCAAAATAAGCCACAAAAGATTGGTACTCGTGAAATAGAAATTTTATTTGATCGCCGAGTACTTGTTATTAAGTTAAAAATTGGGGTGATCCTCCTCGCAGTTCTGTCTACCTGTCAGCCCTTGCGGAGGTTGGTGTATCTGTTCCTATCTGGAACTAAATACGTTTGAAATGATTTCCACAAACAGCTACATCTGCGAATATGTTATGAGGAATAGCTCCTGAGATTGCATTAAAGGCCCCTGCGACAAAGATAAATCCGTCAAAATTTTAACATTTCACCTCGTGAAACCGAACATCGGTTTGATGGAAAAAATCATTTTCCAAATTTTACAGGACATATTTGTAAAAACCTTTTCCGTTCATTTGGTCGATGTGTTTAAATAAATTCCGCGAATGACTGATAACTCCCCTAGCCAAAAATTAAGTTCTTAAAGTCTCGTTAGAGCGTGTATATCGATGCACGCTGCCAAATTGACTCTTACAACACCGCACCTCAGGTCTTGGAATCCACGCTTTGGGATATCGCGTGAGAGACCTGAGGGCTCTTGAATGTATCTTATAGGATAGCTGTTGATCTAATCCTAACATACCCAATTTTATATTTTTCTTTTTTATCCCATCAGTAAGAATTACTAAGAACAAATGAACTCGGTTGCTTTGAGCCATTATTCTAGTCATGATTTTTCAGCAGTTTTTGTTCAAAGAGCTGTAAAACTTGTAGTAAAACAAATTAATAATGCAAAACAGCTAAATTTTAATGAAGGCATCACCAAGATCATCATCATTAACTGGCGCAATGAAAAATATGAGGAATTTGTAACAAAACACATTCATTAGAGCGATTTTTATAATTACGGGTTGAAGTAATTCCCGGCAGTCCTAATCAGAAATAAATAGATGAATTCAGTTTTCGTTCGAACATTTTAATTAGGTATCGTCAACATCTACTTTATTAGGTCAAAATTCGCCGGAAAAGATAAACGTTATGACGTTCACCACCATTAATCCAGTTATTAATGACTAAAAAAAAAGGACAAACGTTACACTTAGAGAATTCTTTCGGCCGAAATGTTGAGTTAATTTCCTTTTTCAACTCAATAGTGACGCGTCGCAAAAATTCATGTCGGAGAAAGGACAAACAGAGGAAAGGACTGTTGACCCCAAATTATTGTATTTTTCATTTTTCATTTTCAAAAACTTTGAGTCCTAGTGAAAAAATAAAACTCAGTACAAACCAAGAAGCTATCCTATAATTCTGCTATTCTATCCCCTAGCTAATTCCAGGCCACCTCGAGATAGTAATGAAATCCTATTGTTAAAATTATTACCTTCAAGTACACTAGTAATAGCGATTTTTGAGTCGTTCAATTCATGAGACAACAAACGTGTGACAATCTTATTTCTGAGGTTATTCGAAAATCCGATTCCGTTATTAAAATAATCCTGAATCCGAGAATAATAAATTTATAAATATTATTAAAAGATATTTTTGATAATTTAAAATAAAAATTAATAATATTCTTTTTATTATAAAAATAAAAAAAATTAAAACTATAATAAAAATAATAGCGTAAGAAATTATTTGAATAATTAAACGAATTAATCTAAAAATTCTATAAATTGATTTAATTGATCAAACCGAATCCAAATCCAGCGAAGAGGATTTTTGAAACCCCGAATGGTCCGAATCTGCGGATTGGGATTTTGTTTTAAAAGTAGATTCTGGAATCCAAGTTCTCGGATCTGGATTTTCATTGTGAAATTTGGAAAAAGGATTCTAAAATCTGAGGATAATTCAAAGAATCAATTGAAAAAAAATGGATGAGGGATGACCTGATAATTCAGAAATATTGATAGATTTTGTAAGAAAAACAAAATTCTAAAGTGAATTAAGAATCCTAATTTAAGTTTAAAATCTGGATACACCTTTTAGAAGTCGGATACAGACTCTGTAGATAATAGAATTCTAGTAGATTAACCTACACGTTAAAGCTAAGTATGTATGTAGGCCTACTACTAAACTTGAAAAATATTTTTCGGCTTTCATATTATTATTATTATTATTTTTTTCTTAGAAAATATGACAAATCGAAAACTTAAATTCATACCGCTTGTGAACGACTGTAGCTGGCAGTCATAGAAATATGATATATTGATAATAGAATGAATTAGTCATTCAGTTGTTTGATCAAAAAATAAAATGTTTTAAAGAATTTTGCTATTTATTACCACAAAAGAACTTCCTCTAGACACAATGAATTTATATACTCTATTGATACCTCATCATACCCCCTGCCCATCAAATCCCGTACATCTGTCTGTTTTAGTTTGCCGAATTAAAAAAATTCTAGTTCTAGTATTCTGAAGCATTCAGCAGATCTGTCAAAGTATTAAAATTAAAAAAGGATTTTTATATTAAGTATAGTAAGTTAATATTTAAAGAAAATCTTCCTTTATGCATAATGGTCTTATTCTCTCAAGTAATACCTCATCGCACACCCTCCCCCATCGACAGGTTAGACAATTATTTGTAACTTTTGTTTTAATAAATAAATCTCGTAATAATTTCGTCTACCGGAGAATAATACTAGAATTAAATTTTTCAAATTCGCCAACTGAAACTGATGGATGAGTGGGGTTTGTTAGCTGGTAGAGGGAGTATAATGAGATGGCAATAGAAATAATAAACTCACTTCGCCTAAAGGAAGTTTTTTTATCTGAGAGGGGGAGGGGGTGCTGTTTCATCCTTGAATCACCAGGCACTACAGCTGTTGGGTAAAGAGTACTACGTTGTACGGGACGATTTACGGGGTTCCGAGTATGCAATTTATTTAACATCAATCGAACTGCAGCCATAATATTAACACAAGATGAGATCAGAGCTTGGAAATCAAACAATGGACTTTTCGTTTTCGAGCTCCAGTTTTGAACATTTTCGTTTTGCTTTCGGATTTATTGTTTTTGCTTTCTCCAGTGCTTTCGACTTTTGACTGGCTTTTAAACTCGAGCCTGAAAATCGAATAATAAAAGGAATATCGATTGTAACCTGGAGAAGGAGAAGATCCGCTCTCAATTTTCAGTTTTTCATACTTCTCTTCGCTTTTCAGCGTTTGCATCCACTTCTCACAAAATGTTCAACCCCCAATTTGTAACTTTCGCCTTTCAAAACACAACCTTGTGCATACACAAATGTTACTTTTCTGCACAGTAAGACGGAAGCCTGATCTTCGAGTATCGCAGTCCAGTTCTATACGATGTGCTGATTTTGAGCCTTCTTCCTGAGTAACAGGGGTAATTTGATTATCTGAATATTCGTGGATAATTCTTGAAAATTTTCCCAACTGGGGACTGGTGAAGTATACATATATTTGCAGTAACTTGCTCCACACCTTGTATCGATCAGCTCCAACAGTTGGTCAGGTTCTCACGGTATTAGGGGATCCCTACACCAATAATTGTTCGCTAAAGTGCCGCCGGTTGCTGAAAGTCATCTGGAATGTTTTTTTATTAACCCTTATTTGTCTGAATTGCGTAGATTAGGCCGGTGGAATGCGCATTTGAAATCTGGAGTATCAGGTAGCCCGACTATATTATTCGACCCTCGCCTCGCGGTGTAAAAATAAATTAACCCCGCTTCCTTCGGTTTTCGAGATTACGCGGCGCGCTCACGTTCACGGGGGCGGCGATAACAAACATTTTTTAATCGGACGCGTTCGAGTGATAAATAATAATTAAAATGCGTTTAATGGCCGATGGCCGCATTAGTGTGAATAATGTCACAAATGCTAATTAGAAGTTGGACGACGGCGAGAGAAGAAGAAAAAAAAAAGAGGGTTTGAATCGCATATAGTCGGCCAAATGTTGAATAATTGGCCGAGGTCAAATGCGTGGGTCGAGTGTAATGCGGATAAATGGGAATAACGCCGAGAGAGAGAGCTGTCCTTTTGGCCCTGGAAAAATTCACCTCGCCGTGCAGACCAACATGGCGGACAACCGAAATGGCGGCGTTGTTCGCATCGGAAGTTAAAAGCGGCAGCAACAAATCAGAAAGCATGATACGACATTCCTGGCTGCCGTCGATGTTTTCATCGACTTTACTGAAATTTTTCACGATTTCCCATTGAAATTCCCTTTCTCTTACTTTCTTTTGTGTCACTTTGTTCGGCGGCTTCGGCGCTCTTAGTTGACTGCATAGAATTGTATCCTGTGTGTGTGTGTGTGTGTGTGTGTGTGTGTGTTTGTATGTGAACGAATACCACGCGGAAATAATAAAAAGAATAAAATAATAATAATAGCCTTAATGAATGAAAATAAACTTTCTTTCTCACAAAGGACAGTTTAATTAGTTTCGTTTCGGCGTCGTTCGCTTATCTCTAAATATTACCACCCGATCTCGCTCGCAACTCTAGAAAAAGAGCGTAATTCAGTTTTTAAAAGTTTGTAACCAGAAAAAAAAAATGGATGGATAGATAGAGCAAAGGAAAAAAGAAAGCAAAACGACGGGTTGGACGCATTACTGGGGTATAAAAATGGGAAGGGAAAAAAAGGATTTAGAAAAAAAAAAAGTTGAGTAAATGGAATTCGGACTTAATGGATTGTAGAGAAGACGTCCTCTTTTTTCCTCCCGAATATTCCGCAATAGGTACGTTTTTATAATTAAAAGTTAGTTTCTGTGTTGCGAGAGGTTATTCATAATAAGAGTTTCAATTTCAACCGTTGATAAGTACTGCTTTAAGTTTGAAGGTGGAAAAGTTTACCAGAAAAGCGTATTAAATCAAGAGGAAGGGTTTCCATTTTCTTTTAAAATTAACTTTCTCCTTGTTCCAGCTTATTTATAATTTCATTCACAGAGGTTGACGCATTTTTAGAATTTCAATCACTTTTACATGCGACGAGATGATAAAGAAAGAAGAAGTGTTCTTCAGCTGTTTCGCATTCTGTCGCCAATTTTTTATTAGAGACTTCTTAATTCGTGGTCGGTTTAACGAACGAATATTCACCGCTGACGTTCACCTCGTAGAACCAGAGGAATTACCGTTTTCCGCATTTCCAGCTCCAACAGTCGAGTGCTCCGCAAAAAAGGAATCGAGAGACAGCGTGAAAAAAAATGAGGAGGTGAATAAAAGAAGATACGCGTACGTTTTCGTGAAAATTCTCGATACTCAGCTCGTCGAAGTATTAGAAATCGAAATCCGAGAAATAAATTCTCATTTGTAAGTTTTAATATCGAAGTAAACGTTCTCTCTTTGTCTGCACTTTTTTTATTCCACCCGCGGAGCCGGTGCCCTTATCGTACCCCCCATCCTCCTTTCGTTGCAGTATTTCTGTTTATCAACTTTTTTTTTTTTTTTTTTTTTCATTACATTTTTATTCCGACATTAATTTTCAAGGAAGACGGGCCCATTCGAGTGTAGAAAATTATTCCAGTTTTTCATCTCCAAACTCCATAATATAGATACTGTATTATGCTTCGTATACGTATAGTCATCTCAGACTAATCGAAACGAGTGTAATTTTTTCGCGTTTTCCTCCGATTTGTTCTTGTATGCATTCGAGACAGAGAAAATTAACAGAAATAAAGGACAATGTTTCGCAGACTGGCAGCGATCAAATTTCATTCGTTGCGATCAAGTTAAAGTTGAATTATTATTGTAGTAGCAGTATACTCACTACTCGTTGGTGCAAATTGGCCTTATACCAAGGCCTGATTGCTGTTTGTTTAAAACAAAAGTATTCAAAGTGGGTAAGAAACAGTGTTTGAAACTCTTACTAGTAAGCAGCCTTTGAATAAAACGAGAACTATTTTTCGTTTTAAATGTTTATATTTGTGTTGTTTCTTTCTTCTTTTGTTTCCTTGTTGTAATTTTTTAATACATATGTTGTACAGAAAATTATCAAATTCACGTTGAAAATATCGGAAAATATCTATAATATCAGAAATATACCGATAAAATTAGAAAATATCAATATTGGTTTTTACTTTTCAAAAAACTTAAAAGCCCCAATAAATTTAAAAAGTCGATTTGTTTTCCTTTTCAATAAGTAACAAGAATGTGAAAACCATATTTTAAACTCTTATTTCTTTGCTTTAAAACACTTCTTTTTTTTTTTTTACCAAAAAAAAGGGAGAAAACTGTTGTAAAAATGTTATCTCTATTTTTCGTTTCAATTAGGGAAAAACAATAACAGTTTTGTTGAAAACAAGGGGGCGTCTTTAGCCCTAAAATTGAAACATAAATCTTCGCAAATGAAGCAAGCACGTGATTTTTAGTGGTTTTTTTTTGTTTATTTTTTCTTAGATTCATACAGACAACAATTTAACCTCATATATTTGCTCTACTCAGGCCGGACGAGAGGAAAGTACGTGGAAACGCTCGTCCTCGCCCTCGCTATTTCTTGGAAGCCCTCAAATTTCTTAATGTATCATCAAATTTTCTATAACATTCTTACCAACAATTTATCTATTATTTGGCTCTTTAATATAAGTGTATAACAGTTCTTTGGCAAAGGGGAAGAATTTGCCCTCTAGTTTAGATTTTTTTCTCTATGCCCTGCATTTACGTACTTTTGAAATTATTGCTTTAAAATATCTAGTTTCTCTCTGTTATTGATAGCTTGTTTGTAAAAAATAAGAATTTTATGGGAAAAATGTTTTTTGATTGTATCCACTTTACCTCAGCTGCCCCCTTCAACCCTCCTCTTCCTGCACCTTGTTCAGGATATAAACAGCTAAGGGAATCTGGAAATATTTTATTATTTAAAAATTGAACAAATAATGTTTTTCTACTTACAATATTAGGTAAACAACTCAAATCAACTCGATATAATATGCACGCGTTATCAGCCAGTTTATTCCCCTTTATTTAATTTTCCTAGTGTAGAGGGAGGGATGGGGAGAGGTGTAGACAAAATTAATGCCGATTGAAATATAAAAGGTTTCCGTGATAGTCATTATTTTCCCAAATTTTTAAGTTCCGCGGTTTTAAACCGTTTTGGGAGGATAAGCGAAAATAGCTTTCCTAGAGTAGGAAAACCCAAGTATTTTTCTTTTTTCCTTTTTCACTCGCTTCCTCGTGAAATTCGCATAGCATAATTCCATCTCTAGCGTCTTCTGTGTGTAATTTTTAAATTTTCTGGGGGGCTTTCAGCATATGTGAGGAAGCTAAGCCCCCTTATTTGCATTTACGTATGATTGAGAGCACCCCTGTCACCATGGTTCTGTCAATACAAGCCAGCAATTGAAAATAAATAAAACAAAAAATAAATAAGGAACGAAAAAAGAAACAACGAAAAACGAAACAAAAAAAACTGTTGATTGAATGCATGAATGAACAAATGGACGAATAAACGAACGAATGAATAAGAAGGAAGAAAACCAAATCTGACATTATCTTAAATAATTTTGCAGAGTCTTATGTAGCCTTAAATGTAGAAGTGGTATGATAATGACTGGAAGAGAATTAAAGACATGAAGAGTCTTTGGTCTTATGCAGTTAATTAAATTAGTAGCGCTTAGCGAGTCTCAGAGGGAATCGCAAGCCGGTCTGAAACAGCGTTGAAAGTATTTCAAACGAGTCCTCCAAGCAGAGCAGTGTCAATGAGGTGAGGAGATAAATGGAAATTGAGTAAAATTATGTCCGTTTGCATTTCGAGCAAAAATTGTTTTGGTTTTGGCGTATTTCTTAGCTAAAAAGATATAAGTAATCGGCCCTGAGGGGGAGGGGATACATTCATACGCCCATACCACTACTTTTCAGAAAGTCACGAATGGAAGAAAAAAATATATAAGGATTCTCTACGAACTCTAGACGAACTTTGAAGCACATATCTTCCTCGTAATGAGTTTTAAAAAGTCTCAAAATGTAGGAAGGAATCTTAGACAGTCACTAAAATGGCTTGAAGAGTATTAAAGAAACTTAAACATTCATGGAAAAAATCTTGAAGAGTCTCAACACGTTTTAAAGAGTTCTGAGCGAGTCTGGAAAGATCTTGAAGAGTCTTGACGATTCTTAAATGCCCCTGAAGAATTTTTAAGGAATCTCTAAAGATTCGAGAAAAGTCTTGCCTCTTGTACATACCTAAGTTTGTAACAGTCCTGAAAAAACTCACCAGTCTCGTGTGAATGAATCTCGTAAGTCCGAAAAAAGGCATATTTGAAGGATTTTTAATGTAGGTAAGGGTATTTTCAAGAATTTTTCAATTGACTGGAGAAGTTTTACGGAATATTGAAAAGTTTCAAAGAGTCTTGAATCTTCATGAGTTTTGAAGATTCTGAATCAAATCTGAGAGAGTCTGGAAGTGTTCTAAAAATGTTTGAGCATCTTATAGCGAGTCTTGAACACATATATGTTACGCCGAATTCATCAAATTACCGATTTCATAAAATCGGCAGGTATTTTGCTGATTTTATAAAATCAGTAACGCAAGAGCAGTTGTTGCCGAATTTATAAAATCAGCGGGATTTTTTGCTGAATTTATAAAATAGGCGAGTGTCTGCCGATTTTACAAAATCGGTAGTAAGTGATTGCTGCTGATGAGTGTACCCGACGGACGAGGTTAGAATTTTCACGTGTTTACGAAAAAGCAAAATTTGTGATAAGATAAAATGAAGGCGAGTTCTATTCGTAATTCGAATAATGCCATTAACTTGTTAAATCGTGCCTTCTTTACTGATAAAGTGAGACATACCTAAACTTCATCTGTACCTGTCAAAAACGCTGTTCAGTATTTTTTTGCAAACAGTGCAAGTGAAGTCATTATTTCTTATAACTGTGAATCAAGATAAATGGACCAGTGAAAAAGAGGCGGAAGCTGTGCGGACATGTGAAAATAATAATAAATTTTAATTTTTTCACATTAGGTGTGTATTTTTAATTGAATATTGCGACTAATTATTTATTTTAAAATTTTAGTTCATTTGACCGCGTGCAAATTATTTTTCCATACAATTATAATCTTGTACTCATAGTTTAATTATAAGTTTATACTTATCTAGCAATTAATTCTAGCTCGCTCGAGATAATATATCTGCTGATTTTATAAATTCGGCAAAAATGTATTGCTTATTTCATAAAATCAGCAGAACCTGCCGATTTTACAAATTCGGCAAATTTTGTTGCCGATTTTATGAAATCGGCAATTTGATGAATTCGGCATAACATAATATATATTAAATATTCTTTTAAAAAAAGAATCGGGAAAGACCTGAAATAATTTTTGATGCCTGGAAGAGTGAACTAAACGGTTCTAATAATAATAATAAGAAGAAGAAGAAGAATAGTAATAAATGAAAACGTCAGAAAAAATATTGATTGGTGTCAAATTATCTTAAACGAATCTTAAATTTTAAAGAATGTCAATTAGATTTAAACAAGTCTCAAAGAATCCTAGTTAGTTTTTAATAGTCCGAATCATGAACAGATTTGCGAATTTCGAAACATTCGAGACAAGTTTCGACGAGTTTACATATAATAAATTTCCCATATTTCGGTTTCGTCTCGAAAAGAAGTGAAAACTATTTCAATTTGCTCAGCCATCGAAGCAGAAATACACAAACTAACGCCCGTAGGACCGCGTGTCACTTCCAACTCAAAGATGTTATTTTTCTTGCTGTTGAAATTTTATTATTCTATAATTTCACGAAATTACGTCCATCTCGAACTTCTACGATTCCTCGAAAGTATTCACACAGTCGTGTTGCCTATTTTGTATATATATATATATATATATATATATATATATATATATTAGATTAGACGTAACAGTTGGCTCCCTACTTAGGGCAGAAGAATCTATAGACGCAGATTCTTGTAAGCAAGAGGTTCAATAAGTTCTGTAGCAAACTTTCGCCATTATTCCAGAACGTTACGTAGGCGCGGTATGGAAGTCATGTTGTCGATTTCTGAAATTCTCATTTCTACGGGCAGAAAGATACTTACCTGTTATACAGAGCTGTTAACGAATGTGTTTTTCTTTAATGGTGGAATCGATAATACGTTCCGACCAGCAGTTGCTAAGAGTAAACTGTTTTAGCAATGCATGCGGTTGGAACCACTCATTGGAAAGTTTATGATGTTTGAACAGACTCCGTGCATCATTTGTATTA
Source organism: Acanthococcus lagerstroemiae (assembly GCA_031841125.1). Lineage (NCBI taxonomy): Eukaryota > Metazoa > Arthropoda > Insecta > Hemiptera > Eriococcidae > Acanthococcus > Acanthococcus lagerstroemiae. Next base: position 81,710,283 of record CM063106.1, read on the forward strand.
AACGTTTCAACTTACCAGCCCATATAAAATTAGAATTCTCAATGTCGAAGCAACTTTAAATACTATTTATGACTAGATCAAAGTATGTACCCTACTTAAACAAAGTGATACAAATTTGGATCCCTGCTAAATCTCGAGTTGTATTCAGCGCTCTCTGGCGGAAATGATGTAAATATGTTCAGTATCCGTCCAAAGAACCGTGTATTATATCTTCAATTCCCAAGATTTATCAGGAGATATTTGATGGGTTCGTTTTTGAAAGCTCTACAAAATTCTTTCAGTTACCAATCAGTAAGTTATTGATCATGTGTAACTGGTTATGAAATTTCGTATGCTGGCGAAAAATACGTTTGGCTTTGCACGATAAAATTCATGATTTTTCTAAAATTTATCGTGATTAAATTAATTTTGACTACCACATCCGTGTAATTTGGACCTGCTTTGAATTGGAGAAAAATTGTGCAGAAATTTTGTTTTAAACTGCTTTCTGATTGAAATTAATACCACGAACGATACTTGGCGAATATACGGTGCAAAATGTCTGTGATGGGTGGATACAGTTCACTGCATTGACTATGAAAGTAACGCATAAATTTGCATTTTCTGTCGTGACGAATAATGTTTCTTTATTTTTTAACGAGTAAAAATGTTTTCCAACTATCGAATGCATTCTTCATATTGAACCTATTGAAGACCTTTTTTCTTTCGGCAAGTTTTCGAATTTATTATTTTCTTCTGCATTCGTTGTCTCCGCGACGAAGTTCGGCGATCCACGTAGTTATCGTGATTCTGGAAGTCGCCAAACGAAACCGTTCGATTATCGAACGCCCGAACCATCACCTTTAGTTTTTCTTCCTATGGAGCTCTGTCGTCGACCTATCGATCTTTTCCCAGCTATCAGTGGGCCCAAATTACCCGGAATCGGGAAAGTTGACCCGTTATGTTCTGAGAAATTCCTCAAAAAGGGAGGTCCAGAATTAAGCCATTTCCTCCAGTGTTGGTCCCTTTTACACTCAGTGACAAAATCTCACTATTAAAGGATATCACCACATAACCAATGCTTGTACTGGACTGGCCCATGCTTATTTTCTTGGCAAGTGAATCCTCGGAGGCCACTTTCATCTTACAAATCTTTTCAGTTTTTCAGTTTTGAATTGATAATTCATTTTATTGCGCATCATCGCCATAATGTTGTTTGCAAGATAGAATGGCATAATTTTTCATAACAGTTCACCCTTTTTACTCAAATTCACGTTTCAGTGAATTTCTAGGTTACAATATCGAATGTTCTACTGGAGTGCATCAGCTGCTATGTAATTGCCAGTAAGGCAACTTAATTGAAGAAAAAATTATTTCAATTTGCCAGTCTCACTATATATTTAAATTGCAGAGTTGTGCCCGACAAAATTAAGTTTAAGGAAATTAACTACAAATCAAGACCGTACCGAAAGAGACCCCCTTACTCCAACCTAGAAAACTCGTTAGTGGGTGTAACTTGAAGTATCCCCAGAATCTGGAGTATTAGACGTCGATTTTCTCGTCTTTTTATTACGGTGAACATTTCCATGTGTCTTCAAAATCAAATCATCAGTCTGAAAAACTAGAACATCGCTAGTTGGAAAAATTGACGCGAACACGTCTAATACCTCGCCACGCGACTTGGAAAAATTCCGCGCAAAACGTTCCACAGAAAACGTTACCATCGTGATGTAGTTGCGTATTCCTCTTTACGCGGTCATTCGTTCCATCACGTTTCGACCGGTCGAGACACGAAAAATGACGAACGACGCCTAGAATGGACGACTAGAGAAGGTATTCGAACATGGGTATGCGCGTCAGTGCGGTCGCCTGGACGATACATATCCAATATCCATGTAACAATCTTTCCGTGCAGCGGTCGGACTTCAATTTTTTCCTCAACTCCTTGTAAATGTGGCAAAACTTTCCGAGATGCGTTCGAAATTCCACGAGAATGATCTTTGCGACTTGTTAAAAACTCTCCAGACTCGTAAAAGACTCTTCAAGACTTTCAGATCAATTTCAAACACGATGATGTAAGGCTCGGGCTCTTTTGAACTTTGTGCTCACGTATGATTCCTCAAAATTGTCGCGTGCTTCCTTTTCCGGCCGTGTTCTGCACGAAGAAGACGTACAATAGTGTGAACTTGTTGAGTAGTCGTTCACGAATCCTAAGAGCTTGGGGTGGCCCTGGGTAGCTTGTGATAATCACCGAGCTGAGCCTTTATTGTTCTGGGACCATGAGCTGTGAGTCTTCGAAAATAGGGCTTCAGAAACCAGCTACGATACAGCACGAATACAACACACGTAATGGACGAGCTAAACGGTGTATTTCACTGGTAACTTTTAAGTCTCTGAATAACACGTTGTAACAAACCGAACATTTCGGCGAACCTATTTGAACCTTTAATCACGATCGACGGCATCGGTAACTCGCATACGGCGTGTTCCGTTACAAAGCTCAAAAGCAACTAACTTTTATCATTAATTTTATGAGCTCGGACGTCAGCGATATCGGCACTTCATTGTTAGCTAGCAAACAGCGGGAAAACTAGCTGCGCTAGCTACAAAAATTAGCTAAAAAGAGAAAACCCGCAATTTTGCCTAGGACGTCACAAAATTTTCAAACTCCTCTTCTCGTTTGTGGCCATCTTTTTGTGCTATAGAAAAGGCCTCGCATGTAATCTTTGGCGTAAAGTCTCGCACACGCTAACGCAGGCTCTGCTCAATACCGGCCGAATGAAAATTTATCTTGTCCCGATACGTACACCTATCGAGGAATTTTCGGAAATAAACTGAGTTGATCCCTTATTCCAGTCTCTCGGTGTATTCGCGCGCTGATAGCGGAGCAGATTATTACGCATCCCTGTGCGACTACACTAGCGCTGTGTTCGCACAAACCCAACCAAATAACATCAGATTCGTGGGTCACATGTCCATCAATTCTGCGAGAGTACTGGGCGAGTACTCTTGAATTTTTAAACAAAGTCTCGAAAGCATCACTGGACGAGTGCAGTGAGTGCCCTTTCACGGCAGCCCCGGTGCTGCGCGTGGATCCAGTATCATGATGAAACACGCGCGACTTCGCCGCTGGAATTAATTAAACCTTTTTAATTACGAGTAAATATCCGCGCTGTTGTCGACAAAAGTTACAAGGCCTATGGTATTTTCTTTGTCTGTTTCAGAATCGACCAGTGATTGGATCTCCGGCCATTACGGTTCTACGAAGTCGCAGCTAATATACGCGGCGTTCACGACGCCGATGAACAGCATCACCGGATCGGCGGTGTGCGCTTTTTCGCTGCAAGACATCAGCGATACGTTCGAAGGAAATTTTAAGGAGCAGACCGAGCTGAATTCTAATTGGCTTCCTGTGCTCAGCTCGAAGGTGAGGCACGCGGCGTGCGTCTTCAAATTGCGAAAACTGCGACAAAATTTTCCTCGTTTCGAATCCGAGGGAATTAACATACCGCGCTCGTTTTCAGTTGTTGAAAGCGAAAGTTTAATAAAATGTGAAATGAGGGTATCGGGCGTGAAATTAAGCAGCCTAAGGCCGAGAAATCGGGCGTTATTATTTAGTCAAAACATGGCGCTAGTTTACATTTTACGTGTAGCCGTCTCTGTGTGCGCGTATAAACGTGTAGCTATAACTAACTTTAGTTGTAGGAGGTACACGTCTACCTTGTATGGTGTGCCTCACATCAGCATAGCCATGGCGAGACGTCGTGAGTTGACAGCATCTTAGACAGCAGACGGTACGACGTGAAATTAAATTTACTTCTCGCTGCGAGTTCGTGCCGCGAGGTACTCCTCCCACCTGCGCTCTCTTTGCTCGTTTTTGCGAACTGGCGGGTTAGGCACTGTGCAGAGTGTTAACGATTCCGGAAATATGTATAAATTCTCCCGTTTTCAGCCACGAACGTGGCCAATTTTTGATATCTGCCGTCTAAATGCGGTCTCCCAGTGGTTCGCTGATTTCGGCGGATCGCTTACAAATGAGATTTAGGGAACCGCGAAACCGTGTACCACAAACCTAGCAAGAAAACTGAAGACAGTCAGTTATGGAACAACGCAGTGGGCCCAGCTCGCCTGTTTCTCCCGTTAAAGGTTCGACCGTATACCCCTCTATCGCTAGAGTACCGTATAGGTATTCGAAGATATTCTCCTTCAAGTTCCCAGTACTCCGAGACTATTTTATGATCCAAGACGAGACTGGACGAGACATGCACCGAGGCGTTTTAACATTGAAAATTTTCGCCGAATCCGAGAGGAGTACAAACTGTGATAAAAAACTGAAATTCCTACTTGGTAGCCTAACCACATCTTAGTTTCTTAAGAGATTAATGAGCCAACAATATGAAGGTTATCTAGGCTGGCAGTAGTTTTGTTGGCTTTCAGAAAAGTAGACTCTGCGCCATTTTATTGCGTGATTCGTATACTAACTGCTCAAAAATGTTGATTTTCCACATGCTTATGCGCAGGTTCCTGATCCGAGACCTGGTCAATGTGTCAACGATTCTCGAACACTACCAGATCTGACATTAAATTTCATTAAAACGCATTCCCTTATGGACGAAGCGGTACCATCATTCTTCAAGCACCCAATTATCATTAGAACTGCAGTCGAGTAAGCACTTTTCCAGATACTGCGCTACCTACCATGGTCGTCGCCATTTCGATTCATACCCAGTTGTTAATACCTATTCGAGACTAAATCCTGTTTCATTTTCGTAGTTACCGATTCACGCACATTACTGTCGATCCACAAATCAAAACAGCTGGCGATAAACCGTACGACGTCATTTTCATAGGAACTGGTGAGTATTAGTCTATACTCTGGATGAATTATAGACGAAGGAACTCAATTTAAACGTCTGTTCATTCTCGAATCTGTTTCGTATTCCAGATAACGGCAAAGTTATTAAAGCCATAAACGCAGCGTCCGCGGATGGTCACGACGCGGTCACGTCAGTGGTTGTCGAAGAACTACAGGTATTCCCTACGAACGTGACCGTAAGGAATTTGAAAATAGTTCGCACCGACAGTTCCAAAGAAGGCAAACTGATTGTCGTATCGGACAACGAAATTCTGTCCATTCCATTGCATCGTTGTAATGACAGGAGAATTATCTCATGCAGGTAACACGATGGATAGCAAGAAGTTAGGTTAGGCAGCCGCGAAAATGTATCAGTCGATGTTCCATCATCTTAAATTACTTACATTACATATGTGTATTATACCTATTCTGTTTTCAGCGAATGTGTTGCGTTGCAAGATCCATACTGTGCTTGGGATAAAACGGTTGGTACTTGCAGGTCAGTGGCCTCGTCTAGAGGCCCAGACGAAAAGTTTTTCTTCCAAAATATTGCCACAGGCTCGCATCCAGCCTGCCCTTCAAGTACGTTCGTGTTATTATTTTCTCCATGTTGTACGGTTTCAAGTACTGCATTTAGACTTCCGCGATACATACAAGATGTTTCACAAGTTGCTCTCCCTCTATTTTTCTTTTGATCGTCAAGTCGGATCCCCGTGGGACGAAAATGATCTTCAAGTGATAAGGTCTAGTTTCTTGTAGGGTAAAAAAATTTTCTCTCCCTCAAAAGAGAGGCTCGAACGTACCACTAAATGTGGAATCTTGATTAGAAAGGCTTCGAAAAACGTATCTGTTAAAGGTTTCTTGGGTCTTAATTTCGAATATCCCAGTAGAGTTTTGATATGCGGTTTCCATTTGGACTCGAAAATCAAATTTTTGAACTCAGCAATCCAAATTTTAGACTCAAATGGGCAGGACGAAGTGCCAAATTTGGGATTTCTTGGTCCAATTTCGGGCCCAGAATCTTAATTTCGGACTTAAATATGTTAAAAATTGAATTGGCTTGAAAAATTGAATAAAGATTCGAAGTAGGGTTCCTTCGGGTCGCTGATTTAAAATATCTGTTCAGATTTTGGATTCGGCCTCGATTTGAGCTCAAATTTCCAAATTGCAGGCTCAACAAGGATAAAACTTAAATTGGCCCGAGGAATTGAATTAGGTCTCGAAATATAGCGTGTTCGATCGCTAATTTCGAATATCGCATTAGATTTTTTACTAGGCTCTAATTTAGACCCTAAAATCAAAATTTACTCTTAATTAATGAGAAAAATTGAGATGACGTGGAAAAGTGTCGAAGTTCTGTTTTCGGGCGCCAGAAATTGAACTATTTTATTACAATTAATATTCAGCCTCATTTGAATCCGGAAGTCGTAATTCACAATAAAAACAGACAAACGTTACTTCGTGATTCGGAGGCATTTTCACAAATTCATCTAAAAGTTAGTACCAAACAAAATCGAAAGTCATTGATAATCGACTTTCTTGTCCTCCTCGGTCACATATTTGTGGATTAAATGAAAACTCCTGGCGACCCTAAATTAATAACCGAATTTCATCGCAAAAATGACAATTTTAACAATTTTTTAATTTTATAGTAAGTTTTTTCCGCATTGAATCGTGAGAAAATTATGGGCGCCTTGTGTCATAAATCCATTAAAAAAAATTCGGAGAGTCTCTTTCTTCCACTGTACAGCGTGTTAGAAAACCATTTGAAATGGAATAAAATTAGCTACTTGGGATATAAAAAATTCTAAAAAGCCGTATCGAATGTGTGAGTTTTAGTGATTGCTCACGCCTATTTGTGCAAGGTTTGTAAAAGATAAATTGAGTGAAGTTCTGTAACCACGACGCATACTAATTTCATTACTTTTTGAACGTACTACGAGGCATCGAGGAAAGAACTTTAATTTACTACAAATTTGTAATTCTGTCCTTCGCAAGATTCCTAGTTACGTCAGTGAAGATAATTTTGAATTCATTAGGAAACAAATTTGAAAAATTATGGTCGCTTTCATTTTGAAATTGGACATAGTAACTTCGTGTAATCTGATACAAAATGTAATGAAATAATGCAAACTTTACTAGCATAGAAAAAGTATCAGCATATTTTGTTTAGATTTCCAAAAGTCGGTTTGATTCCTCTCCTTCGCCCCCTTATAGATGAGATTTATATTGTAAGAGCCCAAATTTGCGACTTTTCCAAATTCCAAGACAGTTTTTATAAGGTTAGGGTTAAAATTTTAATTCGGCGATGTCCGCGACAAGGCGGCGTTGGGCAGACAGCTGACTCGGCATGCTATTTACCTGTAATCGAAGAGGAAAAGCACGTTTGGGTGTAGTTCCCTGACTATCTTCTACTAGCGTGATATAAATTGTGTACCTAACAGGATGAGACTAATCATTTGTTCGCTTGTCCCCGGCCCAGCTTACACCAGCTAGACCGACGGTGGGTACATCGTCATACTCCTTCTGGCTCTGCGAACCTCTAGAACTGAGATGTCATCAGTGGCCCAGCCCCACATACGTAATTTCTCTCACTAGCTCACACCTGGGTAGGGCTTCAGACCATGATACCCCAACGAGAGAGTACATTATCGCTAGAGTCGTGGTTAACCACGTGGAATCTGATCACCGATGCGATATTCGAATGAGTAGTTTCCGGGGCCAGGGGTGCGGTGTCTAGGAAGCCACTTTGGCATGCGTGTATCGCTATACGCTTCACCAAACATTATAACCGCCGGGAACTCCGCATAGAAGCTCCTTCTCGATACTCCAGTCACTTGGTACATTGTAAAGCTGTTCTTACAGTACCCGGTCGTAAGACAGTAGAGTCGATCGAACATGTGACCCATGGGTTTCTTCGTATTGCTCGAGTATTTAATTACTGTATCATTAAGTAACCTTTCAGAAGTGAATATTCGGTAAGAGACCCACATTAGAGTGTGCCCACTTACCACAGGTACGATGAATATAACGCAAAATTATATAAAGTTGATAGCAAATTACCAAAAGCCAATTATTCGTCGTGAAAATTCGCGCAAACAACTTGGACTGAACGTCAGGCAATCTGCAGCATTCGCGAAAGTAGCGAGCGGGCTATTCCTGCAACACCTACTGTTCACGCCCCCTCTCTTTAAAAAACCAGTAGAGCCATTCAATATGGGTTTCTTCTACTTCAGGTGCATCCACAAAATCGAAATCGACTACAGTGTCTACGTTTGTGTTGTCAACAAGGCCAGCTCGCGAGGAAATAAGGAATTCGAGGGGTGCTTAAAATACACTAAAACATGGTTTGCTCATTTGATGGGGAAAATTTTGAATTTTTGGCCCAAATCGATGCCAAACCAAAATTATGATGATATATTCAGTATATTAGCAATCCTTCCCACCCCTATAAATTGATAATAATTTATTCGGTGTTTCAATTAAAAATATTTTTAACCCTTTTTGGATCCAAAACTTTGATCACTGGGCTCAAATCAGGACCAGATTAAAAATCTGATGCGATATTCAAAATTAGCGACTGAAAAAAAATCTACTTTGAACTTATATTGGACTTCTCATGCCAGTTCAGTTTTGACTTTTTTCGGGTTCAAAATTAGATTTTTCGGCTCAAATCTGGATTTAATCAAAAATCTGATACTACATTTCAAATCAACGAGCCAAAATATCCCTACTTCGATAACTTGTCTAAGTTTTTAGACCAATTCAACGTTGCCCATTTTAGATCCAAAATTTAGATTTTTGAACCCAAATTGGGGCCGGATTAAAAATTTGACAGGATATTCGAAATCAGTGGCCGAAGGAACCCCTCTCGATATTTTATTCGTTACCTTTCCATTTAAGAATCCGAAGTTGATGGTACATTCGAGCCCCCTTCCCACCTTTTTTTTTTTTTGAAAAAAAAGTTATTTTACCAAAAAATAAACTAGACCTTTTTACTTGAAATTTCTCGTTGACTCTGCGTCAATCCGACTTCGTTTTCAGAAAAAAAGATGGTAGTATTATCTTTTTACGCCTTGTTTTGTTCGTCACCATTTATATTACGTATGTATGCATATGAAATTGCATACACAATTCCCCGTAAATAACGCTATAAAGCTCTACGGTCAATAGCGTAGTAAAGAATTAAATACGAATAAGAGTAATACGTAACTTGGAGCATTACGCTGGTCATCGTCTTATTGATTATGATTTTGTTTATTTTTTATGTTTTATTTTTTGTTAGTTTTGTGTCTTAGGGTAGTTTAGGTCATTTTTTTTAATGCAGAAAATTTTTGATGCTTATCATCTTCAGTTTTGGATTTCGTGATTTCTGGGTTTCTCGTTTCTTTTTTTTTAAGATCGGTTTTTCCATAAAAATCTGATTTTGCGATCAAAAAAAATAAATAATAAATAGAGTATTTACACTGCATATGGCTATCGGACCCATTCCGCAGTATAGGCTAATAGCGCATAATATCATGAAACAAAAATTGCCGTGATAACGTCGTAATGATATCCTCGGCAATAGTCGGCCATTCTCGGCATCCGTTGGCATTCTGAAATATTAAGTGTAACTTTGGAATAAAGTATATTCAGATCTGACTGTGTTTAGCTTATGTGCTCATTCGCGTGTCTAATTTGCAGGTAAAATTGACAAACACGCGAGTAAGATAGGAGGTCTATCCACGAATCCGAAAACGCTGTCTGCTAAAGACCACGGCCGAAGAGAAGAAAGTAATTCTCAGTCTGGTGAGCATTTTTCTTATCCCGAATCTAAGTATGGATTTCGGTCAACTCGAGTGCAATACGATTTCATTCACTTACTGCACATATTTTTGCAGGCGACGATGTGATTGTGCGCGAAGATGCTGGTTCACAGTTTTCGGTTGAAACTCTAATGTTGGCCATCATCAGCGGCACACTGACTGCGCTGGTCGTCGGTTTCGCGGCCGGCTTCATATGCGGCCGAAAGTGCCAGAAAGATGACGACGATAATATTCCGTATCCGGACACAGAGTATGAGTATTTCGAACAGAGGCAGAACGTCAATGTGTTAGTATGCATTTTCGAGCGTAATATTTCGATGACGTTTAGAGACCAAAAGGCGCGCTATGACCTATTTAACTGACTTAAATAAAGAAATTTATTTTAGGTCATTCCCGCAGCGTGACCACTTTTCCAGGGAATGTAACCCAGGGGAAACATGAAGCGAGATAACAATTTCAATCTCCAAATTTCAGAGAATTAATAAAGAAAACTCTTCGCTTCAATTTTTATGTTCAAATTTAAAAAATAAAGTCTTCTCGGGGTTAAGCCGTCAGCTCAGGAAGGGAGATGGTACTTCTGTTGCCTCTCCCCAACCGCTTGCTATTCATGGAAGAAGAGGATTGGAACCTAAAAGGCTAGAGGAGGATACCTCTGCATTGACTCAACGTTTCAATTTAATTACCCTTCTACCATGTCTCTCTTTTAGTCTTCTCTCCCCTCCAGCCACTACAGATTATTGATTTATTTATTTATTATTTATTTTACAGCCATTTTTGCATTAATTTATAGAGTAATTACAATGTACATGTGTATATTACATTCAATCACTGCGCCCATTGATGGGCATAGGCCTCCCCCACCTACAGATACTATTAGTCAAAATAATACGGGAACATACTGTGAGACTGTATTCTTCCTGGAAAAATGTGGAGTTTGTATTCTCTAAGTTGGATATATTTAAAAAGCGCAAGTTAATGACTCTTCTTTCAGTGCTTGCTACATCGGTCCGACAGCTATAATATTAACCTAATATTGCAGGAGACGTCTGCAGGAACCGAAATTACTGCCTCAAGAGGAAGTTACATACGCCGAGCCAGTACTGGTAACGCCTTCTTCGAAGCCGATGAACACGTCGCCAAAAGCGACTTTAAGGAAGCAAGATAACAATTTGTTCTCGCAGTTCCAAAATAGCGAGAATTACTACCCCACGTCAGCTGCACATCCGGCCAATCGTCCACGAGACCATTTCGGAACATTACGATCGCAGAGAGATTTTTCTAGGGTATGTGAACTCCGGTGTGTGTGTGTGTGTGTGTGTACTTTATTCTCTCATTTTATTCAAGCAAACGAAACCTGTCTTCTTGTTTTGTTGTTGTTGGTGTATTCCTTCTTCCATTCTCGTAGTTCCCCTCGCTTTTCCGGGTGTTCCTCTTCAACTGAGCGCTCAGAGTATTTTGCCCGTTTCTGATCTGCCTTTAAAGCTAACGTTGGTTCTAAAAAAACCTAAAGTGTAAAGTCGAGTATTTCAACTGTTTTTTGAATTTTCGTTTCTATCTGAGTAATTCAATCAACATGTCGTCAGCCTGGCAGTCAAGTTCACCGAGTCGATAAAGATTTAAAAAACAACACGAAGTCTGAACTCGCTTACGTCAGCCCGGACCGTTTCAACTTCCCGTGAAAAAGTTTGAACTACTTTTCTGAATAATTTGCGATGTTTCTAATTAAGCGGACGTTTCTTCAATTTTGCCTCGTAGGTTGAGAAGCTTTAATTTGATTGATTGTTAATTAAAATGGGCGGGAGAGAGGAGGGCAGGTAGAAAATGTATTGTGCAGAATATATGTACAGATTATTTTGAATATGGATACTTGTACGTAAGAGTTCCCCATCAATACCCCGTTTGTTTTTTAACTAGGAGAAAAGCAAATTATTCGCGTAGCAGTAGCAGCATATCCCCTTAATTCTAAAATCTACAGAATGCCAAAAAATAAAATTGTTTGAGAGAATAACACCGGGAAATATTTCCTCAGGCTCCAGTGCAGTTACAATTCTTAAAAGTCGTTCGTTTTCTGAGAACGAGGAGAAGGTTAGGGTGGATTATTATGGTAAGTTCTAATTTGACAAGCAAAAAAAGGTCTCGAGTTGAAATTTTGTTCAAATTTTGACTTGAAAAGAAAAAACAAAGGGGTGGTCAAAATACAAAGGAAAAATCAATCTCGAGTCTGAAATACTTGTACAACGTAACAAGCTGTAAACTGTTACCGTTTATTTCATTTTCTCCTTCCCTCATAATCGCTCAGTCTTTTTTCTTTCATCTCATTAAGTTGAACCTGTATGCGTATGACCTATTTTTTAAATAAATTACCCGAGTTTTTGTCAGCCTCGGCGTCTGTAATTTCAAAATTAAAAATTAAAGTAGATGTCTTCGGAAGTATAAAATGATAATTCATCCGGAAGAGAGGATAGGTAAAACGTTTGCTAGGAGAAAAAAGGTCTGATGGATTAAAAATTTTTCCCGCATTTTGACTAGCAAAAAATGTCGAGTTTACAATGCTAGTTGATAAATTTCTGAACTTTTACTTTTCCTTAGCTCTAGAGGGGGAGCATCCCCTTCCTTCACCCTTATTTACATAACTGGATATTTTGCTTATCGTCTGACATTACCCCGATGTTTGAAATATCGGTTACCTTTCGCCTGACTGTCAGACACCTTGTTTCTACATTCGTAGAATAGCAACTGCAAACCGTGTATTTTTTTAACCAGAGGAAAGAATACGGTTCGCACTCGATTTAATGGTGACTGCACTTGATGGCGCGACCGGATGACGATGGCTACGACGCCGACGCCTTCTTCTATCATACTTCGAGAGAGTGCGAGAGTTTAATGCAAATCTTCGCCGATATGCAAATACGAAGACTTTAATTTTCACAAAATGCTTTTCTTGTTTCAGAACGATAACGGATCGGGCTCGATGGGTTACCGAGACGGTTTCGGCACCACGAGAAGCGTGAAGAAAGTTTACCTTTGAAACGGAGGGGAGGGGAGGGTTAAAAAGGGAGGAAGCCATCATCCCCTTGCTACGACAACTCCACCCTCCTCATCGGTGTCGTCGTCTTCACCCTCCCCTCCGAGTTCGTCGCCTTCGCCGCCTTCTACGCCGCCGCCTTGTAGTTACATTTATAGATCGTAATTAGCACGATGCCAACTTTTTTTCTCTTTTTTAATTATTTACAATTTAAATTATTTACTTTGTTTTGTTATATACATAATAGGGTAACCAGACAATTATACGAGACGTATTTTGTAGTCGAAAATGACTTCTACGACATCACTGTTACGATTTTGTTGATCGCATTTTTAATTATACTTACATGACTCGTTCGATTTTTAAAACTGAAAGCGGTGACTGGAAGCTTTCATGCCCACTAATCAAAAGAGGTACCTACTGTTTTTTCTCTGTCTAGTCACATTCCAATGCAGTTTTTATCTTCTCCCTCAGTCTCTTTCTCTCTTTTGTATTGTAAAACCAAACATGTTTGCTTCGTTTTTTTTGTTGTTTTTTTTTTTTTTTTAATCAAAACAACACGCTTAAAAATAAAAACAGTAAAGTTACCAAAAATTGATTTTGCTTACGGCAAATACTACGTTCTTCAGCGTACGTGTACAGTAATATATTAAATTTGTTTTGTTCCCAGTTAACGGCTAATCGTATTTTTCCTAGGGTAAGCTTAAGTAGAGTTTGTTTTTTGTTCTCTATCGCCAATTAAAGTCGGTTGTTTTTTTCTGATACTCGAAATAGCGATAGATCTGTTACGTTTGTAAGTTTTATCATTTTATATTCGAATTTTCTTTTCAACACGATATTGTCCTAACTTTGTAATAATGACGAGTATTTTTTAATTTGGTTATTTTGTAACGTTGAAATCCTCCTCCGTATCGCTGAGCCATCTTTTTCACTGACGAAGTCGGTTTTTACAGTAGAAATAACATTTTGTACAGTGAACCCTCTATGTTAAGATTTTTTTTAAATACTGCGTGATTTTATTATAATACGGCATTTTGATTCTAGTCTCCTATTTTTCCATACGTATCAAATTCTGTATATTTTTTTCTTCCAAACGAAGAAATAGAATATCGGTTGAAAATATTACGAAGTCAATAACGTTTGTTAAGTTGTACATTTTCTTTTCTTTTCTTTATTTTTTCTTTCGAATTTTTAGAATGTTACTTTTTCGAGCATTTGTTGTATAAAAGTGATATAAAGGTTTCACGTGCTTTCTACTTTATTTTTACGTGTATTAGTCATTTTAAAGTTTAAGGGATGAAACATTATTTTATATACTTTCACCGAAACTTTTCATTTTTTTTTTTTTAATTTTTAGTTATTTATTTTTAAATTATTTAATTTTAGTATTCTAGAGCTTGAAAGAACTGATATATTTTTCTAATTACGTTATTTTATAAATAAGTTTTTATTCTATACTATTACATTAATATTATATAGTTTCTAGTTATTATAAAAATTTTACGAACTTTTAGAACACCTTGAAATTTTCTTCCCAGTTTTTAGTATTGAGATAATTACGTTATTTTTCAACTTTCTTTCTTTTTTTTCTTTCTTTTTTTCCTTTTTTTTTCCTTTCTTTTATTTCAATCGGATTCTGAGCACTCGGTAGTCCTTCATTACATTAATAGGCTTAAATCAAATAGTTTCTTCATTTTTCACCCCTCCCCTTTCTTTTCTCTACTTATACTTTCTTCATTTGTCTGTTTCATTTTTCCAATTATGAAAAATAATTCCGAAGAACCTATTTATAGTAACTCCTTTCCTTTCCGTTTATTTGTTTGATAATCTAGTTCTCAAGTTGACGCAATTTTCGTCAGCGAGATTCACAAATGAATGGGAAAGGGGTGGGGTGATATGCAGATTTTCGGATGACCGTCCTCATCAACGGCGACTGCAAATGAAAAATTTAGTCAGCTGGCGAAATTGAGTTTGTGATAATTTTCCAATTAACGATTACTGGAAAAACGGCCAGATAAAAAGTAGTCTTCGGTCCTTATCCCAGGATTCTTTGATTGTATTGTCATAAAATCAATTCGCACAGTTGTAGTAATTCAATAAGAATAATTTTATTTGCCGATATAGTCAAGCGTACATGGGAAAATTCGAGGGAAACGGGAGGGGGGAGTAGTTGATTTTTATTTGAAAAGTACTTATTTTTAACTCCTCGTGATGATTTAAGGTGATTCGTCTTTTCATTTGGACAGAAACTATCCTTGAGTTGTCATCACACCTCATTGTTTTCAATTAGTTATGCAACGTTACTATTCAAGAGTCTCAAAAATTGTTACCAACATACACGATGTTTCACGAACTGGATAAAAGCCTTTCTTCTCCCAAAAAGTTATATTTCTAAACTCAGAAATGTCATCATTTAGCTAGAAAATAGGCATTAACTTACTCAAATTTTGAGGTCAGATTCGGAATCAACACAAAAATTTGGCCTCGGAGCATTGTTTTCTTTCTCCAAAATGAGAGGGCTGAATTTTAGCAGTTTTTATCTTTCAAATGTCATTTTCGAGGTGATAAAAAAACTTATCCAAATTTCAAGGTTAGATTCGAAAGCAGTGCGAAATTCTGATTCCAAAATACTGTTTTGTTTTTCTTCTTTTCTACGCGTAAGGTCTATTATTGGATCCTTTTTGCCTCCAAATAGTCATTTTTAAGGTGAAAATAACAATCCAGTGGCGTCGGAATGAGAGGTGTAAGCTGTCATTTGTCCTCTCCCTTAATTTTAAGAATCCATTAAAATTCCGAAGTTGTTCACGAGGAGCGAGCTACTTTGGGAAACACCTTGTATGTACTATCCCCGAGAAAAAGAATTTACTGAGGCGAACAGGCGAATCCCAAGTAAACATATACAACATATTTTTTAGTTCTCATATCCTCCGGGCTACGACTTCAAGCAATATTCTTTTACTTAAACTATATGTACTTGTACTGTCGTATCTCTTGATTATAATTCAAAATTGAAGACTTCGTCACTTGTACGGCAAACAGTTATAGTAAACGCCATTGTAATCAAGTACTAGACTATATACTAAGTAACAACGTAAACACTGGATAAAATTCGGTTATTCTCTGGAAAAACTCATTCTGCTTTATTTGGTCTCAATCGTTGAGACATAGAATCTAATGTGTTGATTAATTGAACTAATCCTCTTCCCACGCTCGCCCTTATTAATGCATTGTGGGAGGGTGATATACAATGAATATCTTGTCTATGTGTTTTCAGAAGAAATAAATTTTATTTTATTTGAATCTTCGTTCAGCATCGAATATGGCGCTTACGACTGTCTGCCATACAATCGATGACTCGAAAACTGACAGGCAAAACTCTTATTCTAAACACTTTTCTGTAACAAAAAAAATGCTTTGTTATTGGGATTTAAACTTGGGGTTTCAAGTGTTGGCAGCCCTGTATATGTGTGAGTAATCACGTATGATTTACCGTAAGCGTGTAGCAAACTTCAACTATCTATCATTAAGTCGATTAGAACTTCAATTTGTCCTAAATTTAACTGCATCATCCCCCAAAAGATTGAATTATAATCAGTTGTACTGGTAGAATAATTTTTACTCTCTTTTTCTTCTTTTTTTACCCTCCTGAAGGAAGCAGCTTTTTAAAACTTATGCACGAAAATTATGTTTTTCTATTTAAAAGTACACATGATCACTCATTCATTCTCACACACACAGGTGATTTTGCAGCGCACTCTAGTGCAAGTTTAAACCCCAATCACTTTTTTTTTCCCTAATTTAAACGTATTCTCTAAAACCGTTATTCGGGCTACTTAAAGCGGTGGCGCGCTGTTGTCATTTACCTTATAACCCTGAGGGGAATATTTCATTTACAGGCGTATGAAGAAATCTCAAAATATTATGAAAACGAAAAAGCGTTTACCGAAAAAATGAATTGAACAAAATTTATAGTACATAACATTTCCCTTCCATTGAGACCATTTTATTTCAATCTGATAAATTTTTCTAAAATGTGTAGGGTTCAGTAGTTCTTTTTTTTTCCACGTGCCTAAAATTGTAGAGCGCGACTCTTTCGCGTTTGCTGCCCGAATTGCTTTTTCAAACATTTGAAGCGTATATCCTCGTTTCTCCTTTACCGTTAAGAAATAATAAAAAGAAAAGTTTAGAACAGGGTGCTAAAAAAAATATTAAAATGCTTGAAATGTTTCAATGTTTTTCTTTGTTCTAGACACATGTTCATTTTATTGCCTCTATTGCCTCATTTAAGACAGGTATTTTAATTATTTATTATTTCATTCGTTCGTCTTCAAAATACCAATTTTATGAACAGCAGGGAAATATATATATATATATATAGCTACATTGCAAATATATATATGTAGGTAAAGCCTATTATATATATATAGGTAAAGCCTCTTAATTTTCCACTGTTTCATTGTCTTCCAAATATCGTCTACTCGGACACTCGAAGAAATTTTTGTCAACAGCTTTTATCCATACTCAAGCAACACGTTTAACAATAAATTAAGGGGATTAGTAGCACTGGAATGTCACATAATTTCCGCAGACCGCTGCGGTCTGCAGACTTTCTACGTTTGGTATCACGACGTTCTGTACAGAGAGTAATAACGCCATGCTTATCCCACTCAGTTAGAGAATCTATGGGCACCTAAATCGAGCCTTCTTTCGCGCTCTCTACCCTCAGTTGCTATAAACAGAACTATAGGTTGGGAGCTCGGCACAAGAATTAGTCAACATTATTTCCGATCATATGGTTTGTCGGTGTCAGTTCGTCAATGCAAGAAGCAAAAACAGTGTCGAATAAAAGTGTCACTTCACAATAATTTGAATTTGCATTGAGCCCCTTCCAGGTAATGACCGGGCTCATGACATAAAAAGGCGTATCCGAAACGTATAATTTGCATTTGTGATTTTTGTTAAGTCATCTTGTAAACGTGATTCTGTAAACTAGCAGCCAATTGTAAGCTTGTATTCTGCGGATACCGAAGTTGATGTACTTACAATTATCGTCAGCCTTACTTTTCTGAATTTTCCTCCTAGTTTGTATGCTTTCACATTATTCCTTCTTTTTTTCTCCCTTACTAATGAGAGTCGGGAATGATAAAAAGTGAAATAATCGTTAGACTCGTAGCGAGAAGTAATGTTACTGCTACCCTCTCTGGTCCTCTGACTGACATATCGCACGCGAACTATACGAAAGCGCAAAAATATTCGAAACTCTCATATGTTCCTATGTACTTACGAAATAATTTTTTTTTTTAATTGAAATTAAGGAGTAGGCCTAATATTGTAATCGACGAATTTTACGTATTATTTTTAGCTCGTATTGTCTACTCGTGTACACAGTCGTGTTAAGATGAAAATAATTGAGCGAGAAGCAAATACCAATTATATCCGCATAAACTATACTTACTTGTAATTTCGTTAGAAATTAAAACAATAATTTATACTCAAAAATAAATTTTTTAGTGAAAGTCTACTTCTTTGTATGGTATTAATTTGTCGTAACTTCTTTTTACAACACTAGGGTCGTAGCAAAGCTAGAAAAGCGACTTGTGGGGGGGGAGGTATGAATTTTTCCAACAAATAATAAGAATTTCACGATAGTCTAACGGGAAAAAAGAGCTTGCAGTATTTTCAACTTATCGTTTTATTAGGAAATGAAGCAGAGGGCGCCGAACGAACAAACGAATGTCGGCCGTTCATTCATTTTTCTGTTTATTGAACGTTGAAGGAATATGGAAATTAAACATAATATATTTGCTCGCGTATTCAGTCTAAATGTAACGCGGAAACTTATTTTTGACAGTATTTTTAGTTGAATTCGCAACCTGTATCGCCAATCATAGTTTGTACGGAACAAGTCGTATCATTTTGTCCAACGTCCACGACTGTCCATCATTGTTCAAAATATCTCTAATTCGGTACAGATCTAAGCTCAGTTGGATAACAGAAGATGGACTACACAGAATGCAAATACTAATTTATTTTTGAAAATGTTCACAAATATATTCAACAAAAGAAATAATAGAATAACACTAAATAATGACTAAGATGACTACTACAAAACGTTAACTAAGTAGTACTACAGTTTTACAGTTTCAATAATTACTCGTATTTATTTTTTGTTTCACAAACTTTGTATACGCAACGAATACGGAATTATTTCACAAGACACTCCTAAATTTAACGACGAATTTTACTGTTTCCCCCCCCCCCTCAATATCTATACTTCTTTAAGTAGTTGATAGTTGACGTAGAATGCTCGTATATCAAATGGAGGATTTTTCACTTACTTATCGTTTAGAATAATCGAGGTGCGCATATTTATTTGTGAGAACTAGGATTTACTACGTTGGTACGTGTTGTGCGACGAAACTCAATGATAACGTTTTACAAAGAACACGGACGAAAAAAAGAATTACGAGAAAATAATGTACAAAGAGGCGAAGTCGATAAAAAATATACATCGTATACAGCTAAAAATATTGCACAAATTAAGTTATGCTTATGAGTATAATCCACAACGAGTGATCTGTTTCTTTTTCAAACTTTGGTCAAAATATCCGTCGGTCTGTATCACAGAACCGCCGGTAGCGGTGAACGGTCCAGCTCACAGAGAATAGCACCGTACAGTGAACAAGAAAACACGAAACAATACTATCAATATCGTGACGGAGAGAGGTTCGATTAAAACAATAAAGAAGAATAAGAAGAAAACAAAAACAAAAAGGAAAAACAAATAATAAAAACAAAACATAATATCTTACATAAATAGTAAAAACATTTTTGGTTTTCGAAAATTACTAAATAAGAGAAAAATAATAATAAAGTAAACATCCCAACAATATTTTATGTACACGATGAACAGACGTGGCGTCTTTAAAAATTATGGTAAACTTCATACATTTATCCACTGTTAGCTAAAAACTGAGATCTTACACACTAAAACGTAGTAGGTTAACATGATATAGGTTTATCGAAAACGACAACTTTACACGAGAATACAGCAGTACTTATTTTGAATTCGTATACTCTCAGATCCAATATAATGTTCTCGGTTAATCTGCGGCCTTTTGAATCGACCAACCGATACGTAAGACTTTGTCATAATGTTAATATACATAGGTACTTCATGCACGCACTTGGTTATAATACGTTTACAAAAAGGACGATTTCACAAAACAAGTTCGTGGGGTAACTAGACCCCTGAAATCATTTGTTCACCCGATTAACACACTTGATACACGCAGAATCGAAAAGTACGATTATTTTATACTTTTCGAATAATTAATCGCAAAAAAAAAAAATAAAACAAAATATTTAAAAAGCACAAATAAAAAAACAAAACAGGAATTATCTTCGAACTTAATGAGAAAGAGAGATAAAGAGAGTCAGAGAAGAGGAAAGCTAGACTTTCTCAAAGATGAAAAATTTTACGATTATCACTAAAATGTCGTCATTTTGAAAACCAAAACAAGAAATATCTAAAATTAATCCGTCGCAATGGACGTGCCTTCTTAAAATTGATGATACGAGGAGTGTGGCAAGTACAGATGGCGCTTCGGAAATACCAGAACACAGTTAAGCAGCCGCTGAATGCATACCAATGGCATCTGCAACCAGAAATAAGACAAACCATGAGTTACGATTGATCTATAACGCGATGGGTTGAATTATTTAATTGGTTAACTGTTCTGATTGGTGGATTGATTTCATTGATGAAAAGAACTGCCTGGTTCAATAATTTTATCGGTTGATTCCACTGACTTGGATGAACTTCGTTTGCCGAAATATTTAATTGTGATGATGATTCACTAATTCGACTCTTCTAATTGGTAGCTCACATTCTATTGGTAGAAAAATTCGATTGGTGAAAAAAAAAAAAGTCAACTGAATAATTTTAATTTCATTGGTTGAACGGATTAATAGACAGAACGATATGTCACTGGTAAATAATTTGCAGGGTTAACTAGTAATATTTAAAAGGTGGAAAATTGTAATTGGTTGAATTCCAACAGGTGGTTTGATTTTATGGTAAACACAGATGCAAATAGAGGGGGTAACTTCCTAAATCGTCTAAATGCACACCCGCAAAAAAAATTACGAGTATAAGAGTGTAATAATTTTTATCAGCTGATTTTTAAGAATTAATATCTCGCTGAATTAGCCGTCTTTGATAAACAATTTTTTTCATCGTGTTCTACTCATCTAGCACTATCCGGCAGTATTAATAACTCTATACCTCAAAAAAGTCGCTTGGGTGGGTTTTGATCAAAAGGGTCCATATATGATTCTAGTTCTTCAGCTCTGAATGAACTTCATTCGAGAAAAGCACTGGCCAAGGAAGAAAATGTGACCATAGCTATATGTTTGGAAAAATTCAACTATGTAGTCGACTCTTTGGATTGAAATAATAGTTTTACTGGGGTAAAAGTGTGATACGTCAAATTCCAATCGATGGATTCAATTCATTGGCGGAAAGGTTTATTGGTTACAAAATGTAATTGATAGAAAGATGTGAATTATCAACTTTTTTGATTTAAATGAATTTCATTCGTGGTAAGCATTTATCAAGGGGAAAATGCGATTGGTTGTAGGTACGATTTGATAAATTATACGATTCAGTTCGTAGATTCATTTTATTTCGTCGGTAGCTGCCACATTCATTTAGTGTAACCGCGTCATCAAAATTCGACTTTACAAACCAAAGTATAAGGAGATGTCAACATAGAAATGAAGCACTTGAAGTAAACACTTACTTAAAGTGAGAGAGCTAAATTGATGACTCGGAGCCAAACAGTCCATACTCCACTGAAAAAGAAATAAACAAAATACAATTAGTGCGAGGAAAAGACTAGAAAATGTCAAGAAAGAATAACTGAACCCCACTCGAAAAATATTGACTGATCAGAATGGCAACTACGAGGAGAGGACAACATAAGTTTTATTTTCCCTTGACTTTTCATCAAGCGCACTGCCTTACAAACGAACGCGAGTTCTCATTACACTTTTCAGATTCGATGGTCATAATTTTCGCCTTCTCCGCCACACGGCAGAACTACAATAAAAAAGAATAGAGGTATTTTCCTTTTATGTGGTCTGCTTTACTAACTGGTGCCACTTTAAAATTGCGATACTTCCAGAAATTCTCTCGCTTACTTTTTTAGCTATGTTTCACTTTACTACGAGTGAGGGCGGTATTCCAGAAGCCCGTTGAGCCTTGTACAATTTCCCACAAACGAAAGGGGTGTTAAGCACTATTGACGTCACTGAAAATACATCCGCCGACGCATTCGGGATCAGTGATCTAGGGCAATAAAACGAAAAAGTCTGCTTATATCACTCACCTCTGAAACCGAATGTATTAAATTAGTGACTTCGTGATGACCGGCATACTGGGGCGGTGGTGGAGTACCTTGCATTATTACAAGAGCTGGTTGATGCGGTGGCGACACTGGCGGGGACGGACATGCCCAATACAGCACTGGAGTGAAAGGGGGTGCGAAGGTTGGCGGTGGTGCCCTAGTTCCTCCAATCGGGCCTAGGATAGCTGGCGGTGGACCGTACGGTGCAAAACCAGCTGGAGCGGGTGCAAAATGAGGAGCTGCTAGGATTGTACTACCTGAAATACATACAAAAACTTACCATTAACTGCATGGCAGATGCGATTCGATTAAAAGAATTAATGATACAACGTAGTGAACTATAGGATGGAGTAAATTTTGATATGAACACAACGTATGATACACAGAATATAAATTATTTGGCTGCTGAAATATGCACCAGGAAACCTACTCTTCAGTCATGTAATACGAGTATATCAAGACGGGGTTCACAAATTACATTAATTTTTCAAGTAAAAACGCGAAGTGCTGCTGTAGGTGGTAAAAAGTTACAGAGGAATTCAAATAATAGGTACTGAGAGTAGCTATGGCGAGATGACACAAATTCGATCAAATAGACTTAGGTGGGCAGTTTCGTACGTATCACAATTTTACATCCTCGTCGGCCGATAAAGTAAAATAACGAATACGCGAAATGTGAATTGAATAAAAAAGTAGGTACTAAATAATAAAAATAACAAAATTAAAACTCACCAAAAAAAGACCAAACACCACCGTTAAACCCACGTGTCCATTAACACCAACCCGTGCATTAATACACGTATATTTCCCCCGACTGTAGATCGGCTACACTGCGAGTCTTCATAAATATACCTCCGTTATAACACAAAAAGCCACCAAAAGCTTCCGTTACACCGTAAATATTTCGATATGCATTAAAATATATAGATTATACATGGTATATGCATCGTATACAGTATAGATATAACAGCGTTCTAAACAGTAACGAAAAGCTGAAGGGCATTCGAAAGAGCCTCATAACATATGAAGTTAAAACGGCACCATATTACTCCACGGTTGGACGTGGTTTTGAAATAGTTCAAGGGGACGGGACCACACACCTGAAACAATTTTCCTGATGCTGGCAAACAGCATAGTTCCCTAGTGTTTCAAATCTGTAACAGTTCTAAAAGATGCCACTGTATTCAAGGAACCCGTATTAGGTTTATATATAACCACTTCACTTCCTAGTCTCACAGGTCTTATCTATTAGGAACTCCATAATCTTTTTTGTTTCACAATCCAAAATGCTGAGAAAAGCATCGAGTGGTCTGAGGTCCCTGTTTTCAGTTGAATATGCTATATTTTGACACCTTCCCAGCAGAGCATCAAGCATAGGATAGTGTTCCGAGAAGAAACCAAAAAATCAATCTACAGTAAAATCCTTTAACTGCGACGCTTTGCTATGACAGTTACACTGCTGCTCTCCTGGGAAAGTTAACCGAGCCACCCACCAAGCGCGGTAAACATCACCAACCTAGAGCTAGATAGGACTGTCCGTTCAAACCGACAACCATTTTTATGGGTGTGGAGCCTGGATGCTAAACGCATTTGTCACAATCCGAAGCTCTTACCGACACCAAAAATACGCGGGCTTGTTATATGAATGTGACTCTCATCTCACACGAGTGCAGACTCCAGGCTGCCCCAGACAGAGATACAAGAACGTAGTGTAAGCTAATAAGAATTACCCGTTTACCTTTTTCGACCCCAACGAATCGTTCTCGCAAATATACAAAAGTGAAAATAAATAAATAAAAAATAAAAGAGAAAAACCCGCGACTCTGTAACGCTGTTATTACCAATACCCCAATACAGCAAAATAGGGGGGGGGGGAAAGTTAAAGAAAAGATAGAGTGAAAACAATACCGTAATGAAAGAACACATAATTTTAACCGTTCGACGACGGTTTTTATTATTTTTTGGTTATATAAATTCTAGATATGCTTAACTCAAAAATAAATAAGGAGAAAAAAAAACTTAAAAAATTGCGCTAATTCTAAATAATCCTTAACGAGAAAGAAAGAAAAATAAAATTGATTTGTAAAACAAAAAAAAAGAAAAGTACAACCATTGTTGGAATGCTCGCCACCTTCAAGCATTTTGCGATATATTTATTTTCTAATCCTCTGAATTCGATAATTTGTAGATAAGAAAGAAAACCTTAACTCTGTTAATCGGCAGGCATTCGAGAAAGTATTGTTTCTTTTTTTTTTTTTTTTTTTCAACAGAAAACAGTGGTGTTTGCTACGTGCGAGAAAATATGTTAAAATATGTACTTTTTTGGACGCTATCATTCATTTACATTTCGGCCATCTTCGTTCTCAAATATTGAATTTCCACACAAACCTCCTTGAAAGCAAAAAATCTACACCCATAGGCTCAAGATATTAATCACCACCAGCTGTGTACCAACAACTGTTTTCTCAATGAGCAGGACGTTAATGCAGCAGAACATCCAGAATAGCTTACTGTTTACGCAGTTATTAAAAATGCAATATTCGTATTCATATAGTACATTCCTACTACGGCGGACTGATCAAACGGTTCCATGAAATGAAATACTAACTTTGGGCGGTAGCCAATTTCAGATACTGACATGAACTGCCCCTAAAAGTTAGCAGCCAAAATAGAGCAGAATAACAAGGCTGCGCATTGTCACTCATCAAAAAAATGATACGAATCTCATACAATAACTTATTGATGAGTCCAAGAAAAAGTTCACTTTTCAGCGACCTTGGAAAAAACTCTCAACAGTGAGAAACCAAACAAATTATAAATCCCTGCTATGGTGAATTTGTAAACTGCGAGTTTGAATACATCCAAAGAGACTCTCGAATGTATATAGGTTTTATATAGATCTACACCGCTCTACAAAATTCTGAGAACCCTTCAGTAACCACTAACCAAAAATATTTCCTATCCACAGTGTATCTGTTTCATATTAATTTTATCGAACATAAATGGCTTACACCATTCTGTGAAACTTATTATGTTGTATCAGCAACAACTCAATCAAAATAGGAGAATTAATTTTATGAAAGTTTAGGTGAATTATTCAACAATCATGCATCAAGTATTCTGTTCTATTACCATGATCATTCGATTACTGAAGCTATAGTTTTCATTCGTCAACAATAGTAAAATACCTCAATCCATTCCATTGTAGTTTTTGCACTATTACTACTGACTAGTAACATTCACCAATACTTTGCAAAAATGTCAAAATTTCAGACTCTATATAGGTCTACAGGTAATTGGCGAAAAATTTTTTATTGGCGAGCAATGATGGTATAAAACCTCGTTATGATAATTGTATGGCACTGTATGAATCGTTTTATTGATAAATTCTTCTCCCCGTACTTTTTGGTAATGTCCAATCATTTTCAAACATATTCCCAAAAACCAACCAAAAGGCAAGATAACTGCAAGCCTCTTCCTCAAACTCCAACGGCCATAGAATACTGGAACAAAATAGGCGGATATTTGATAAATTTTGTCGAGAGAACGCCGTCGACACAAAAATCCACTCTTGCTGACATTTAAAATCCGTCATGTTTTTACCCCTGATAGAATTTAATACAAAGGTCGAGTTACTATACAAATGTCGACTTCTGAGTAGAACTGTACTACAAGATCGATGCCAAGTTTGACTTACAAAAGTCGACGTCGACATGATCGACATTTGTATAGAGTTCCATACCAAATTTGACAACAACGTTGCGATGGATTTTGCATAGTATCGATTTTCAGTTTGATGGTTGTTACATCAACAAATCTCTGCACCGTCATTACCGAATAATACCATGTTCCGCAATCCATATCGGAAGGTATAATATCATAGGTGATTACGCGAATCAGGGCGTGAACTCTTGGAACCACCAACAAGCTTGCAACAGGTTCCACGAACTCAAACCATCATAACGAAAACTATTCCGTTAAAGATTTATAAATTTCACGATTTAGGAATATTACGAGAAAAGCAAACAACCATCGTTGAAAATAGAGGGTTTCAGAACAAAACGAACAAGAATTAATTCTGATAGGCTCACAAATAACTTTAAGATCAACAAGATTCAAGAGGGATACTGGTCGAATAATTTCAATCAACCGCTTCCGCGGCACGGCAGAGACAGGCGAGTACGCACTAGCTAACCGAACAATCTGGGTCATTAGAGAAAAACTGAAATTAAATCAAACCACTGATACCATGTTAACGAAAACTGAGAGACCAGTAGGACAAGTTCAGCAGGGATAACACTTCGGAGTACATTACAAGGTTAAATACAGAATATTATACCTCTACACGCGCAAAAAAACCAAACTTTGTCATTCATAGTGATGCTTTTTACGAAGAGAGGGAGAGAGACATAATAGTAATTTTGTTCGGTACAATCCTCCTTCATCTACCGTTTTAATTAATTCGTACCAAATGACAAATATGGCGGGAACGCTGATGCTGTTCAGTCAACTAAATAACATTACAAAATTAAGGAAACGGAGAAAAACGGAAACAGTTTATATCGCCGTCAGTATCGAGTACCAATAGGTTTTCGTTTTGGAGTGCAGCAAGGAAAGTTCGTATTTTTACGGAGAAATAACATCAAAATGGAACCAATTACAAGTCAAGGACATCGAATATACCGGCACTGTCGAGTGAGGAAACAAGAATGAATCGGCTGAAGCCGAAACATTTCATCGACCACATATTCACGTCTTGTCAGTTGTTTTCACACTAAATAATGAATCTACTTGTCTGGATATTTGTGAAGGGTAAGGGATAAAAACCATGATCTCTGTAGATTCTTAGATCGTTTCTGGTTCAACTGATTATAATGTTACTTCAGATATTTTCAAAAATAACAAACACGCGTTTCAACGATCAATCCTCATGCATAAGCCACGGATATTGAACAGAGTTTATTTGAGACAGCTAATCATTTTTCAGGAACGTATCAAAGTGGCTTCCCTGGAGGGGATTAAATTTTTCCAATTATAATATGTAACCGTTCGTGGGAAAGGAACATTAAGACGAAACGAGAATTTTTTTTTAAATTTCTTTTGTCGACCACTTCGAATTAAATATCACGGGGCAGACCCACTATCAATTAAGAAATATAAAATGTAATTCAACTGGTCTTCACAAAAATCGTTTCTTTTTCAATTTTTTTGTTCCACCCCAAGCTCCGGTTTTCTCCACCCTCACCCCTAATACCCATAAAATCTAATTCACACGGGCTAGATTCATTATGTTCACTTCTTCTGCAATCCAATACTTTCCAATTTTCGAATTTTAACAGTTTGAGTACTTGTTAATAAGTTGGTAACGTTTTCATAAATATTTTTGCAAAATTAGCAGCTACTCGTATTTTAGAAGCTAGAAACGAACAGTCCTTCCCCTCCCCCAGTCACCATTTTCGTATGAAAATACGAACGAAACTTGTGAAAAACTGCGCATTTTTCATTTTACTAACTTTACCTCAGAGAAACTGATAACATTTTTCATACTGGATAATAAAACAGAAGATGCTGAAACGCAATTATTCATAGCTGACATTTATGAACAAAATTCTTAGCAGAATATTGTCTAAATTTTTGTACATCGAAACATTTTCCAACTACAGTAAGACTCGTTTAAGACGCCTTATGCATTTGCTCAATCTCTTGATTCTGGACTTGTAAATTATTGATTCGAGGCTCTCTGACTTCCCGCTTATTATAGTCTTCTTGTTCCTGAATTTCATACAACTAGTTTTTTCGGTTTTCCAACTCTGGTTTTACGTCGTAATTTCACGAGTTTAACGCAGTGGGTCATCATTTCCTTTTGATTTGAAAAACTAAGTTTTGTTCGGCATAATAGTGAAAATGCGAATGAGACTTAAAAGAATACAACTATCCAGGCGGGTTAAATTAAAAAGTTTATCTGCAATCACTGTAAACTAATGATAGTCGCGAAAAACCTGAATATTAGAACTTTCATTTTTAACACGATTTTCAAGACTGATACTGAGAATGAAACTGAAGCTATAACTGCATAAGGACTGGCAACATACTTAAGCATACCGAGGTGGAAACATCTCATCACATTTCAGAAAGTTCCCCCAAAATAATTTCAGCAAGCTTATCGTTACCATAGCATATCAAAGTCACCAAAATTTGGCTAATTTTTTTTTTCAGTTTCTGCTTCCAACCTAGTACAAATTCCTGTCCACAATGCGCTTTTTCTTCGGTCCCTTGAGAATACTATGAAGTCAACTTCATCCTACAATTCGCCATTTATAATTCCAACGATGGATTCCCCTAGTTCCTACTCAATTTCAACGATTCCTTTCAAATCTGTCTGTTCGTTATTAAAAAAGGCCAGAAGATATATGCCTAGTGTTACAGGAAGAAACAGAGAAGTGGTTCAACTTACATCACGGGGAATGTTTAAGCTAAAATAAGCCAATGTACAAATCAAACAAACTTATCGAAGCAGATTAACGAAATCAAGAACATGTCGTTAGACGTGACAGACGCCAGAGGAAAGTGATGATCGAATTCGGCACCCCGACAATATACGGGTACTTCTAAATTCGTTGAACAATACGACTATTTACAACCTTTGACCAACACCGATACGTATTCTGCTGCTGGCCGATCAACAAACACACTATTCGCTATTCAACTTATCGCAATGTTGACGGCGATACATCACTCGAAGGCAACTCATTATCATACATCTCGTAGGGAAGTCTCGCTTGAGACGTCGCGTCATTTTACACTATCTCTACTTCAATACCGGCTTGTCTCTTATCCCAAAAAATGCATGTATTACCAATTATACACGTGAACACATAGATGAGAAGTTTCAGTTAGTAGAACACAACACAAATAATGCGATTTAGAGTTAAAACGAAAAAATGACGATAACCTTAGACGAAAAACTGATAAATACTGTCGTACGGAAGAGTAGATTATACGAGTAAAGATAAATAATTTGTAAGAAGAAAAAAAAACAGAGGAAAAGAGATGATGTTTTATACATGCAATAAACCAAGCAAACCAAATCCCATTTCTATTTTTGCTAAATCTATTTTCTAAGAATCCGAGGAAAAAATAAATAAAAATAAAATAGGTTATACAACCGAGAACAATCAATCTGCCAGTTACTTATTTTTTCTGTTTTCTCATTAGCCACACTTAACGTAAACCATTCAGCTACATTTCACAAAAAGTATATAAATGTTTCCAAATAGTTTGGAAAATATACACGTAATTTCGAGCTCGACTGATTCCGAAACAAAGCAAACAACACCGTTACTATAAATGAAAAGGAAGAAAGAAAAAACGGCCAATATACTTTTCTTATACACCAACACCGATAAAAATCACCGACTTTTCGATTTTCTTTCCCCTCGCCGGCTATATACGAGAAATTTCATCATTGAGGATTGCAAGAGAAAATAACGTATCCGCAAAAGCCCAAGGTGTTTATAAAGATTCACGCGCACAGTGTTAATTAAATACACAATCGTACGCGAACACAACTTTCAACACATTTGGAAAATTTCGCGTCAGAATGTTTTTTTGCAACTTTATGACACCAAAAGGAAAAGTTTAGGTGTTGTATTCGCGTTACTTCGAAACAAAAAATGGCCACGTTTAACGCACCTCGATACGTTACACGTTCTTAAACGGAAAAGTAAAGTAAATAAATCTAACAGATGAAGGAAAAAAAAAAACAAGAAAAAAAGAAAAAAAACACAATGTGAAACATTCCGTATTTTTCGAGATATACGCTTCCACTCCGTGAAGCCTAGATCACGAAAATTCTGGAATCATGATGAAACTTACAATTATAGAACTAAAAGGTTACTATTTATAGCATAACTGATTAACAAGAAAAAAAAAAATACTCGTCACAGATAATAGCAAAAAATTATACAGGATTTCGCATAGTCATAAAATCTTTTACTACCACGTATTTCACAAAAAAAGCTCATGATAGAACCGAAATCACTGGTTCTTCGGGACAGAGACAAACCATAAAAGGAGTCACAACCTAAACGAGGAATGTAATAAGTTAGATGTAAATCTACATCAACGATCACAATTTGGGAAATATTTCTTACAACCTTCAGGCAGTACATACGTAATCAACCATATATACAGCAAAATCGATACAAGTCGTAGTTGTGTACGATATCGAGTACAATTTGGACCAGTCGAAAAACAAGAAAACTGAAAATCCAGTTAAAGGGGAATGCTACCGCCGAGCACAAGAAAATCGTATTAAGAATTCAAAGGGGTTAGAAAGAAACCACTTTCGCAGTCACGAAGAAATTTCTACACAAAACTTTCTCAATCTAGACTCAATAAGGAAACGTGAGTCAAGTCGGGGCGAAAAACTGGGCCGGCTGAAACGTAACCGCCGAAGCAGCTGGCTGGGCGGGTAACTGGGGCGGCGGTTGTTGGGGTGGCGGCATCGAAAACATGGCGGCCGTCGAATTGGCCGGATTGCCCATCGAGTACTGACGCTTGGCCGCGTGCTGAGCGGCCACGTTATCGGGGAAGGCATGCTCCCACGACCGCTTCAGAATGGAGGAGGCCGCGTACTGAGCCGAAGGCGAAATCAACGGATTCTGGGTCATGTTGAACGCGGCGGCCACCGAAGGAATGGACGCCTGGTTGACGGTGGACGTCGATGTAATACCGGTAACTTTCGGGGAATACGACTGGATGGGAGACGAGAAGCGCGGAATGTTAATCAGCACGAACGGTTGGTTGGGAGCGGTCGTCGAGGCGGACACCTGTGGTAGGTGAAGGGCACTAGACACCACCGGGTACATGGAAGACGGAATCATCGATTTCGGCTTGTTCGCCATCGAGCCGGAGGCCTGCGTTGTGACGACCGAGTTAACAGGCGTCATCGGAGGCTGCGGCGGCAGTCCTTGCAGCAGGGCGGAGTTGGTACCATTGAACTCGGCCCACTGCGATTTCTGCGCGTTTGCTAGCGCAGCCAACTGCATTTGCTGCTGGATTTGGTGCTGCAGCTGATGCTGTGCCGCCAGCTGGTTCATCAGCCAGGCGTTCTCCTGTTGGGAGCGGTACGTAGCCTGAGCCTGAGCCTGAGCCAAGGCGGTCTGCTGCATTTGCAGCGCCACCTGTGTGGAAATCGGATCCCACGAGAAAGTCGCCTGCTGCGGAAGGAGAGCCGCGGCAGTCGCGCCCGCCGGATTCGCCCCGGCGGTTGGCATCACAGCCGCAGTAAGCGCGGACGGGTTCGCGGGAGCCGGTAACAAAGTCGGTGTGTTCAACATACCCGGTGAAAGTAAGGTTTTGCCGACTGGAGAGACGGGCGCGGTCGGAGGTGGAATGCCACCGAACAACACCAAGCTCATGTCTTCGCCCGAACACTGGAATACTTCGATGTAACGTTGCTTCTTGCCGAAAATCATGAAGCGGTGGTGCCGCATTTGGGCGGCTGCGAACGCGCTGTGCTCGGAGTCCATTTGGATGAACGCCTCGCCCGAAGGTTGGCCCTGCAGAAAAAAATAGTAGTTTGTAAACAAAGCGAGCGAGGAAAGGAAGCCCTCCATCATGAGAGAGGTAAGATAAGGACAGAACAAAATACATAAAAATGACCTAAATGAGGCGACAAGTCGCTTCAAGACTCGATTTAGATTATGGACACTGATCAAGAGTCGTTAAGACTCAGTTAGATCAAGTCTTATCAAGACAGTATTAAGACTCGTTAGATTTTCAATAGTTAACACTTTTCAGGACTACGAGAGGACTTCACCTCCCTTTTGCCGTTCTCAGCCAAACCTCCTGCTGAAACTCACTTTATTCGTATAAACGTCTATGGCGCTTTGCGAAGTCCTATTAGTCACTTACCCATCCTGTCAGCTTTCATTCGCAGGAAGCCGGAAAAAAAAACTGGAAGACAAATGAATAGAAAGAAAGACAACGAGACAGAGTCATGCGTTAAAAACAGGATTTAGAGAACCACGGATTAAACATAGGATACAAAGAGCTGAAGAGATTTTGACTCGACGATCCTGAATCTTACTTCTCAACTTTTCGGTGCAAAGAAACGGGGATTTCTGTCTACAGACGGTTGTTTACCTTCCCGCCAATGCAGACGGTAGAATAACGGCGGGTCATTCCAAACCTATCTCCCTGCTTTTAACCTCCTTAAATTAGATTTCCAGACTTTTCAAGAATTTGGATGATAGTTACTCTTCATCCTGAGTGTCAAAATCTCATTTTCATTACCCTCGCCTCTTCGAGCCCGGACTAGTGTTAACCCCCCCCCCCCCAAAAAAAAAATTCCAAAGTGAGAACAGAACCTGTTGAAACTGTCATTATTTCAAAAAAATGTAAACTTTGAAGCCATTTATTAGAGATACGTGACTTTAAAGTTAGCAGCAGTTTTTTGAAGATGTACAAATGTAAAAAGGCCTGCTCATCATCTTACATTTATTGGGGGGGGGGGGGGATTTTCAAGATTTTCGGTACAAGGCAACAAATTAACAGAATCTAAAGGCCTGAGAGTCGAAATAACGCGACTTAAAATGGAATGATCGAATACTGTTTGTACCTCGGTTCTCAGTCTGTACGTTTGGCTCTGAGGCTGTTTCTCAAAATATTAGCTCGCTTGTTAGTTAAATTCTGGAGCAACAGATCAGCAGCTGCAATGTTTTCAATTTCAGACAGGCAACCCCCACGACTTTTTTCAGCGTTGAAGAAGGAGATAGGAATCAATTTTTAATATGGAAATATCACGAATATGTACAGCTCCACAAGACTCTGATAAGACTTAATAGGAGACTGAACTCAAAACACTGTAAGCACTTATAAGGCAAGTAAGTCATGTGAAGATCTCGTCTCCTCAGAACTTCCCGAAACTCGAACTGACAGAGTAGACTTTTGGAATACTGACGGACTGTTGTTGAATAGTGTATTTTTGTCATAAACAAATTTAATCCAGTTTTTCATTATTTCTCGGAGCCAGAGCTAATTTTAGAATTTTATTGGAACCAAAGACAATTTATAGCTCTGGTTCGATTTTAGCATTGGCACTGTTTCCCCCTCCCTCACAACTTTCTACTCCCCCACTCACTTTACAAGGTGTCTACAAGAATGGAAAAATATAAATTCCTGACTTTTTCCAAACTTTTTCTTTCTCTTCTTACCTTTACAGTATAGACAGTATATATTTATGTTTATACTACTAGACGCTATGGTTAGAATGAACTGAAATTTTAAGTTGATTTTTGGGTGAAAGCATTAGGAAGGTGTTCACAGATATACATAAAAACAAACAAAGCGATGAACTAAGTTATGAATTATATTTCTTCAAGTATTTCATTCTGTAAAACTTTACCAAGGAGATGAAAAATTCCAAACTTCTTAAAAATATTGTTCAATTTCCTGACTATTTCCAAACTTCCTGACCTACTTTTCAAATTCCTGACTTTTTCCAAACTTTCCAAATTTTCCAAACCTGTAGACACCTTGTTTAATAACAATCGGAATTGGAGCAAAATTCACATTTAAAAGTATAACTACCATCTTACCTGAGAATTATATACCATATGGACACCTTGGAAAAGGATGTTTTTGGCGTACTCGCCTAAAAATTCTAATATATGTTCGACAGAGGCTTCGTATGGCAACCCTCGCAATCTGATACAATCTTTGCGAGTGCCACTTGTGATCACATGCTGCGGTAAGAACGTAACTGGTGCTACAGGAGGTGGCAGAGGTGTTTCCATAGTTCTGTTCAATACCTGGAAAATATCCAACATGAAGATCAGATTGAGGGATTTCAAAACACACCTCTCGCAAGTACGAATCAGAACAATTTGATATCATACGCAAAGTTAGGAAAGACTTGGAAGAGAGGAGTTCTGTTCCTCGTAAGACTTTCTGAAGCACTTCAGGTAATTCAATTTCTCCTGAATTACGCCTGGAAAAGCGAACACTTGCTACGAAACTGTTCACATTCATATACTTCAAAATAAGCTGTTAAAATTCCGGGATAACTAAGTGATACACGACTCGCCATCTAACCAATGCAAACTACGTGTTCCGAAAAATTGTCAAGCTGATTCATTCCGCCACACAGATCCAACGCCCAGTTACTAGTTTTACACTGCACTATATGGGATTTGATCATGGTTTTCTATTCCACTTGAGACACATCAATTCGTATAAGAAAATGAAGATAATTAAATTTATTCAGCATGAAATTTATAAAAGAAGAATACACAATACAGGAACTAATCATTACCGTACTTCTTTTAGGTACGACTTCTGAAATCGGCAGTATGTTTTTTGCGAAATTGTCTCAGTTAAAAGCGTGCGAAAATTTAGTTAATGAACAAACATAATATGGCGATAACTAAATGATGATCCCTTGTATAATTTTTCCTCAAGTTCGAAGAACAACTAGAATTAAACGGTACACTGGCAGGGAGCATATTGCAGATTTCAGAAATCAGATCCGCTGATAAAATAAAAACTATGATTTTTTCATTCATTGTGTCTTTACCTCAATGGAACTTTTACGCTGAATAAATTTAGATACTTTCAATTTCTTATTATGATGATGATGATGATGGTGATAGGGAAGACGATAAGGTTATTAGTTTTACGACCGGTTTGATGCAGCTCTCCATTTTTCCCTATCTGGTGCGAATGCTTTCATTTCGTAATAACACTTACATTTGACATCCTTGATTATACGTTGAACATACTATTATTTATTTTTGCCGACCTGCCCTATTCTTTCCTTCCACTCTTCTTTCTAGCAGCAATGATATTATTCCTGGGTACCTCAAGTTATGCTCTATCATCTTATCTCTCCTTCTCTTCAGATAATTCCAAATATCCATTTTACCTTCTACTCTGTTAAGTACTTCCTCATTTCTTACCTTATCTGTTCATTTGATGCTAAGCATCCTCCTATAGCACCACATCTCAAAAACTTCGATCCTTCTCTTCTCTGGTTTTCCTGTGGTCCATGTTTTACATCTATACAAGGCTACACTCCAAACACAAGTTTCAAGAACAATTTTTTTTTCCAGATTTATTTTCGATTTTAAAGGATTACTTTTTTGGTAAAATGCTAATTCGGCTTGTGCTATTCTACTACTAATATCCCTTTTACTCTTTCCATCTTTTGTTATTTTACTCCCTAAATAGCAAAATTCGCTTACTTCAATATTTTCCTCTCCAATATTTATATTTAAGCTATCAAGTTCACATCGATTACATAGCATTACTTTAGTTCTATTTTTATTCATTCTCGTACGATATTCTATACTCAAAATCTCCAAAAATTAATATTTTCCACGTAAAATCGAAAAATATGACCAGTGTTCACGCAATGTAAAATTAGAGTAACCTGTGGGTGGCGGCTCAAATGTATCTGCCATACGGGGGAGGCAAGAAACTAAACGAGTTGATTTTTTTTACATATGTATTATGTATATCATTTCGGCCACTACAACAACGTACGAAATTCGACTGGAAATACTGAATGTCCCTCCGTCTTCATTGTACATAAAATATACAAAGATCTTGGTATTGCATCCTCTCGATCGGCTAAAATCTTCAAGAAGAAATACCACTTACAATAATAACCAATTAAAATAGATAGGTTGTTTCTTTGAGAATCTATCAGCTAACATGGAGGAATACAACAATTGTAAAAGCAACAATGATGACGCTACCAGCGAAGTCGAATAATAGTTAAA
This sequence comes from Acanthococcus lagerstroemiae, assembly GCA_031841125.1. NCBI lineage: Eukaryota > Metazoa > Arthropoda > Insecta > Hemiptera > Eriococcidae > Acanthococcus > Acanthococcus lagerstroemiae. Next base: position 81,746,147 of record CM063106.1, read on the forward strand.
TGACTAAAGATAATGACTAGAGAAAAAAAAAATTTCATTATGGTTTTAAAGGTACTTTTAAATAAGAGAAATAGGGTTAAGTTCAAAAAACTAATCTATAGCTGTCAACTCACGTCTTGTCTAGTGCGAGTTCCAAGCATTACCTATCACTAAAATTCGCACATTTTTCGCAAGATCGATCTATCTTTTTAATCCAGCGTGTAAGATAATCGACAACTCGTACGCTGTCGACAACCAACTTTATGATATCACTGAAATTTCAAAGAACTAATCTCTTCTTGGTGCACTGCCACACAAAGTTGTAGGTGAACATCTGAAGTTCGTCACTCAAAGCCTATGTATTCTTTAGTAGGGGAAAAAAGACTGCAAATTTTTTTCAACCCGCATTCAGTTACACAGTTATACGGTTCCGAATAATTTTGTACAAGAAAGTTACCTACACTAGGATAAATCAAGCAAAGCGTACACAAGAAACATTCCATGGATTTCATACTTCTGGAAGGTGCTATCGGTGGTGTGTTGGAAAAAACGAAGACGTCGAAACAAAATTCACGCAATACTACACCGTTATAAGAATACACTCGCAGCTGGGTGAAAACAAGGCCGACTCATTGTATCGACATAATATTATGTTAAAGTTCCGCAACATGTTTTGAGCACGTGCAGAGTTAGCAAAACGTCGAATGGGGCTACGATGGTTGAATCGAACGATCGAAGCGTTTACTGTTTTTCGCGGTTCCAGCTTTGCCGCGTACCTATACCTACATATACTTCTCGGTAAAATCGGTCTCAACTGTCTTGTTGTGTTCTGATATTACGAGTAGTAGTACGCGAGCAATACAATGCTCGTGCATAAATATATTATGTTAATGAGATAACAAAACATATATTATGTACTTACGCGAAAAACAAAATTAATTTTTCCCGCTAATTTGTAATTGAACAAAAACAATTGTGCAGAATATTGTGAAATCTAACCTGTTGTACTTCGGCGGTGGTACTTCTGAACAATTCAATGTATCTAGTTCCTATCAGTTCTCGGTGCTTACTCAGCGCCTTCGACACATCCTCTTCGTTGGCGAATAATACGAACGCGTCTCCGGTTGCTCTTCCATCCGGTTTCTTAACGAATAATACGCCATCCTCGCCGTCCATTACCTTACACGACGACTCTTCGCCGCCACTTTCGAAAAATTCTATCTATAAATCAAAACGAAATTCGGTCAGAAACGAAACACAAATTAGGACGGAAACGATTTCAAGGAAAAATTGTACATTACGGCTCGTTACAAGAGTTCTTCAGACAGTGTGGCTTGCTTACACAGCAACTGTAAGGGTTACGAAGGTCATAAATTCTTTTCATTAAATGACGAGAAGCAGGTTCATAGCGTCGGGAGAAGAGGAGGAGAAAGAGGTACTGACCTCCCAGTCACTGGTTAGTCCCCAACTCGGAGCAAAATCTTTTTGTTTTTCTTCTTAATTTTGTTGCATTTCAGGCGTGAAATTTGAAATTTTCCCCAAGCTGACCCATCCTCCTAAAAAGTAAATAACATTATGGACCTGACGCGAAGAGAGAAAATACCAATTCTATTAAATATAGGCGTTAGTTTAATTTTCAAACTATAGAAGCTACAATAATAAATTTTGGTATACTTAAATGATTCGTATTCTGTCATAGCATGACGGTACCCAGATCGGATGATCAGGTACAATTTTTGGTTTTATCTCGAACTAGGAAACCTATAGACCCATTGCCACTCAAAATAGGACACCACAAGCAGTAAGAACTTTTTTTTACCGACTTTTCGAAGAAAAGGGAGGTATTACACTCGTCACAGTTGTGAAGTTGGGGGCGGGGGCAATGTTTTTTTTGCGTTTCAGAGTGTTTAGAACACGACTGTAATAGTGGCTGAATTTCAGGTTTCCTTATATATATATATATATATATATAGGTTTATATATGTACACCCTAATTTTGTGGGAAGAAAATCTCAGAAACTATTGAATCAATTGATTCCAAATTTTGGTATATTATGGAGAAGTACTCGAAGTTGTTAAAATAAGCTTTTGAAGGCAATCGGTCGAGCCGTTCGTGAGTTTTCCTTGAGGACAAAATTTGTGGCACAAAAATCTCAGGAACTATCGAATCATTTGATTCCAAATTTTGGTACATTATAGAGAAGTACTCGAAGTTGTATTGGTGAAAGTTTGATAACAATCGGTTGAGTCGTTCACGAGTTTCCTCAATTTAAGTTCAGCATAAGAAGCGCGAGGCGACTTAGGTACTGGGATTTAATTTATACGAAATCGAATTTTGATAGCCGCGTAGTTGTGTTGTATTATACAAATGTTTCGGTCTTACACGTTTCCGCCTTGAATGTATCGATTTCAAAATTATACGAACTCTAATTTTGATAGCCGGGTAGTTTTATATTTTTTATAATACTATTCTCTGTCGAGAGTTGCGTTTTTTTAAAAACGTGAATGGCCTTAAACATTTCGGCCGAATACCACTAGTCCTTGTCGACATTTGCGTTTTCTAAAACGTTTACCACTTAAAACGTGTCGGCAGTGTTCCGAGTACGTTTCGGTATTACTGCGAGGAACGAGCGAAGCGAGTTCCGAGTGCTTTTCGGCCGAAGGCCGAAAAGTCGGTACTGCTTTCGCGAAGCGAAAGCAGTTTATTTTTATTTCACACAAGAAGGGCAATAACATTTAGCGATAAAAATCTTCAAATCTCTTTTTTAGGACAATTCTGAATCTGAAAACATGTAATGGGAGGGAGCAACAGATATTGCGATAACACGTGTATATATATTCGATCCAGTTTCTCGGGTCAAGTTTCATGCTTTCTGCCAAACCTTCATACGCCACATTTTCTTCTACGGGCCAAAGGAAATGGTCACACAAATTGAGCGCCCGGTACTGGGCACAAGACTTTTTCTGAAAAATATCAGTCAAATATCGACGTGATTACTCGTACCTATCTTTTTTCAATCTCGTCTTTGGAACTTCAGATTTTTCGGCCCACAGAGAAAATGAAAAAACTGAAGTTCCAGTGAAGGACACAAGACGTCGTACAAAAAAAATGTCATAAAATAAATGCGTTCTTACTCGATACAATATCCGTTTCCTCCTTCTAATAATTTTAAAATTCGAACCTCGCTCTATTCAACTACGAACATCTGGCACCACAGCTTTAAATCTTGATTTCAGGACCATCTCGATGAAGATCGAATCATTTTTCGAAATTTTAGGATATAGAATCGCTCCTACAACTCACGATCAATCAGACACAATGCGAACAATATTGAGAATGATTTTTTCAAACCAGTTTTCGTCAAAAATTGCCATTCTCAGAGATCATTATCCTACATGCTATCTGAGTTACGAGTATTCATGTTTGAAGATTATTAATTCATTAGTATTCGTAACGAAATGTAAATTCCTAAACACAAGAATTAGAGGAAGATGGGACTAGCTATTTTCCCCGAACGTCGACGTGTCTACCCAGAAAATTTTCATAATGTAAGTTTAATACTGGAGACAGCGCTGCAAACCTGGACTGAGAGAATTTCAGAACACTGCCTTCGAATTCAAAAGATTTAGAAGTCATCGAAGATAAGAAAAACAAAAGAGAAAAAAAAGAACATTTGAAAATTGTCTCGAGTATCCAGTAAATTTCTTGAAATTTTTTTTTAATGAATGACTGGGTCTAAGAACTGGTTGCTTCTTCAATTTCTCATTTTCAAATGACAGACTATACCAACCAAAATTATACTAGATGTCACGTTAACAGTTTGTCACTGCTAGACTAAACTAACAGCTCGCAACTATTCAACTGAAATAAATTTGAAAAATTAACACGGTAGTAGGAAATTTTTATGAAATTCCAGAAATTTACCTGAAGTTTAAAAGATCACCAGAAAAGTCGGTAGATGATGGAAAGAAGTTTAGAATATTTGGTAAAAATGTTGAAACACTGACAAAATTTCAACAGATTTGATAAAAAAATTTGAAAGAATTAACCAATTTCCAGATAATTTGAAAAGGTTGAACAATCGGGAAACTAGACATTCGTAAAAAATCAAGAGAGTTTATCAATATTCAGGAGTGCAGAAGACGTCACAAATTTCCGGTGGATCTCCTGAAATTTCAGGAGGGCTAGCTGTGTTAACTGAGGGGCACGGCAGAAAATTGGCGTATCTTAGTGACTAATTCTGCGTGCAATTAGATGACTCGATTATTAGACGAGCATCGGTTTGCGACTATAATCGATTATCAAATAAATTGAAGATGGCTGCTAATCTCCATTCACAGGAAAAAGGAAAATCGATCGCAAGACCTGATTATGGAGTAAGATTGAACTCTTTGCCAATCGAAAACCCGCGATTATCTCGTGAAAATTGAAAGCAATTGGAGCCCTAACTGGGTAAAAGGGACGGGGTTAAATCGATTTATTAGGTGAAAATAACGAAAAATAATTCCCCGCCCCCAACGACAGTTCGGGTTTTTCATTTTTCTTATAACAATATATTATATGTATTTTGGTGTAGACTAGTTTTGCAAATCACTGTTAGATTTTCGAGGTAACATTCAACCTCTCTTCATCTGTAGGGCGTAGACAAAGCCTATAAAAACCATCGGGCGATAATTTTTTCGAAACTACTACGCGGCCGGGTAATAGTTTTCTTTATTTATTTCAGCTCGCCGCATCGGTTTATTTGCTCGAAAGAGATAAATTTCGAAATCGCGTTCAAACGTCGTTATCTTTGCGTAACTCAGACAGTATGAAAAATTTGTCTGCGCCACTGTCGCGAGGAATATCGTGTTTTCGGACATAAATTTCAATCGTATACACCTCGCACTTGGAGAACAGTAAAACACCCGCAATTGCAGGCGTCACTTACCACTTGTTTAGCAGTACAGTCGTATGGTAACCCGCGCATGCGCACGATGACCTGAGCGCCTTTTGTTAGAAATGCTTGCGCTTCATTATTGTTTCCTAAATTCGAGGTAAAACATATAATAAAATCCGTATTAATTACCAACGGACATTAAAAAAATCACAATTATACCTCAACTACCCGGTTTGTCGGAGCAGAAAGCGCGTACATATGTTTACGCAAGATGACGGCCCGCATCGTTTGAGAAATTTTTTCTTTTAAATTGCTGCCGTCATAATGGCGATACACATACGAGTATGTATTCGTATTACGATCTTACCTCCTGCGACGTTCACGAAATCTTCGCCAGAGGCTTTGTACACTTCGATGTAGCGATTGCTGATGTGGTGTTTATGCCTTTTCAGCGCCATGTCTCTGTGTTCTTGATTAATAAATCTAACAAGTGCTTCGCCGTTCCGTCTACCTTGCGCACTCAAGCAAAGAGCAACGCCACCTCTGAAAACACAAATGAACACGAGATTAATAAGGAAATGCAGCACCGTAAACCGATTACAACGCAAGTTCGAGATGTCGCGAGAAAGTCTCACCACTGACATGGCGGTGAAAACTCAATTTCAGAACCGAAAGCTAATTCGAATTCGAGAAAAATGAAAATCTAACAACGCTTTAGCGTCCTAGTTCGACGGTAATTTTTTTTTTTTCTTACTGAGATACAGAACTTAAAGGAGCAATTTTTCAGACAGACAAACTCAAGTCAAGTATTTGATGTCACGGGCATAACTTAACAGTAGAGGACAGACGATAGTCATCATTTTGTAGCAGTAAAAACGGCACGATCTGACTGCCATCTGGCCAGTTCTGGAGCTTCGAGGCCGGTTGATGACCCTACAGAAAACAGGTTTTCACCCAGAAAAGCGGATTTTCAATTCATTTTTTGTACAAAGATGATCTAAATGGACAAAAAATAACCAAAAAAGCCGGTCTTCGCACAAAAGTTAACTAAACAAATATCAAAACTTATCAAGTTTGTTGATCCAATGAAAAAACTAATAATAATAAATAGTAATAATAATAATGCTATGAAATTCTTTCTGAAATTTTGTTTTAGTCATGAGAAAGAGTTGATAGTCATACATTATCACTAATTTCCCTCGGTTGAAAAAAAAAAAAGAAAGAAGAAGAAGAAGAAGAAGAAATACTACACAAACGCGTGTCAGACAGCTGAAACTTGTCACTTCTCCATGGAAACCGAAACAAAGCCTCTTTAGACTTTCATGGTAGCAGAACCAGGGTCTATTTTTCTTTCGTTCTTCCTCACACGAAAGACACTTGATCGGTGATGCCAAGAAGTTTGCATCCGTGAAGAGGAACTTTCTCCGTTCCAACTAACAAGCAATTATTGCTTAATTAAAGACCAACACGTGCTTTCGAAATCCCACCACCGTTACCATGGATCGCCATAGTTTTCGAAATAACACTAATATTCATTATTCATTCGAAAAGTTCAGTTTTGGAAATGACAACGGCAAGTACGAAAAATTTAAAATGACAAGTGAAACGCAGATTACAACTTTCAACGTTCTTCTTTTTATACTGAGTAATTCCTCATTGATGAAATTGTTGAACGGTTACATCATCGCTACTCGCTATCTACTTGAGGGAACGAGGACATAGCGTGTGAAATAAATCGAATATGGTCCGAATGTTTCAACTCCAGTAGAATATAAAGTCAAGATGCAGTAATAAGAGAAACTGGGCACCTCAATTGCGTCTTATCAAATGTTAACGTGAGTTTCCTAACATTTCAGAAAGCATAGCCGACACTTTCGGCAAAGGTGCAAAAGAACCACGTGGTGGGTTACTAAAAATTCTCTCTCTGATATTATTTTCATCATCATACAATTTTTCTGTTGGAAGAGGAAGGGGAGAGGAACAATCGACGTCCTGCCATAAAAAATTTCAAGCATGAATTATTTTAAACTGAGTCGTAACATAATGATTGCTAGGGGCATATCGAAGAAAAATTACTAGTAAAAAGAAAGAGTAGTGAAACAACCGAGAATTTTTTAGATGGAAATCTTCTAAAAACATTCTTCGTTTTTTTTCTGATGTTATATGGAAAATCAGTAAAAAAACATCTAAAAAGTCTAAAATTTTCTAGTTGGTGGCCACTGATTTTTAACTGAAGTCATTTGTCAAATGGAAGGTGATCCTCTATACCTTCGGTATACTCCTGATGATTGCATTCCACATTTATTTGTAGTTCATAATATTACGCGCCCGTTGTTTACAACAACCCCAACGCAACACTTATTCCCCCAAGTACATCATAGGTGACTAAATAGATTAACACCGGCGACTTATTCTGGGGAAGGCCACATTCAGAAACTAAATTGAAGGACTCCTAACGCCTCCCCCCTCCCTCCCAATATAAAGATCCAGAGAACTTGGCATACGATACTTTGGACAAAACCCACCGCTACTTTTCCAAAATATTGCTTAAAAATGCCTCGTCCCTCCTTTTTTTTTCAAATCTTCTAAAAAGTAGGGACAAGCAGCTCCCTAGTCTCCCAGTCCACAGCAAAAACTTCGAGAACAGCCAATCCACCACCACCACTAAAAAAAAGCTTGATTTCAGGTTTTTATGATAGAAGGAAAGGGGAAGAGATCATCTGGAGATTATGAAGTAGCGCACTGGTCCCCCTTTCTACCTATTTGACGCTACACGAAGTAATGCAAGGAATTATAATAAATCTAGTTATCACGTGTGAAACTGTTTTGTTCGAAAATTTTGGTGCAAACATAAAAACAAAAAAAATTCAAGTTTTCTCAGTTTTGTCAACCGGTTATTATAGGCTTTACCGAGAGTGCAGATTTTTCATACAAATTTTATTGACGAAAGGAGGCCACCACCGTGACGACGGCGCTGCGATCGATCAGATTTCATCAGGTTCTTCGATTTTTTCTACATCAAAAACATTAAATTTTTGCACTTTTCCCAACATTTCATTTTTTGTTTAATTTTTTCATTATTCCTTTTTCTCTCATTAAAAAGTTATTTCATTTGAAATAAATTACTTTGTTCCTTTTTAATTTACAAAAAAAAAACTGTCAAATATACGTTTGTAATTCGGTTTTTGACAGTTTTTACTTCTAAAAACCGATCGCCAGAAAGAGTGGATTGGCGAGCACGAGGCTGTGTTAAATAATGTTTTCGAATTTCACCCTCAACAACCATGAAATAACAGTTAAATAATGCTAGCTATGAAAATATTTCAAATATTTCATCCACAGAGTTATACATATATACAACCATTCGGAAGTTCGAACGTGTTTTTCTCAAAATGCTATTTTCGCCGGCAGGCTAAATTCACTCTCCCAAATATACGCGTACATTCCACCGCGAAAGTCACCCAATACCATACCTAACTTGGAACGAGTTTTATACACAAAATTCGTTGAAATGTTCATTGTTATATTCTTCAGAATCACAGAGGAGGCATTCAAGAAAAATCAATAACAGGGCCCTATTAAGAGGAAAAAGGAAAATAAATAAGGGCATTCTCTAGTAACTTAGTTTGCTTTCTCTAAGCAAAAAAAAATCTATTATTTCCCCTCTTCGTCAAGAAAACCCAATATGCTGTCAACAGGCATATTCCAAAACTTTAGTTAGCTCTTTTGATAGAAAAAGCTGATTATGACCCTGAAAATGCTGTTTTTCAAAGCGATCAAAGTAATTTGGATGATTTTTTTACAGTCTTGTTGACCAACACCATAAGAAAGATGAGACATTTTCTATCTTTTTTCCAGAATGAAACTGTGCGAACATTACCCCTGCCACTCCTAAGAAAATTTGAAGTCGTGAACGCTCAAAAATTTTAGTAGACCCTCCTGATAAAAAGGACTAATTCCAACCCACGAAGCAGAAAGTAAACATAAGAGTTGAAACAGTACATTTTCTTCCAACTTGCTGTGTTAATGCCAATTGCCTTTATTTGACATTTGACAATAGAATAAGCAGATCGCGTCTACTGTTTTAAGAATTAATAAGCTAAATAAGAAAAAAAACAAAGCCTTTACTGATAAGCTAGCTAGGTAAGGTCAATGTCCATGAATACGAAATCTGTCTTACTACGGAATTAAGTGTGAATTACACTTACTTGGCCACATTTAATCCTCTAAAAAATTTAGCTATATCTAGATCCGACGACTGCCAAGGAAGTCCACGAGCGCGGACCACACAATTATTATCAACTTCTTCGTCTTTCCAGCTAGAAAAACAGAAATAAACACGATTAGTTTGTACACTCGCGTATTTTCCATCAAAATTTCAATATTTATATTTTTCTGGAATTTTCTCTAATTTTTTAAAACGTTTTCCATCGGGATTTTCAAAAAAAAAAAAAAAAAAAAAAAAAAAACCAACAACAAGAATAACCAGATAAGGAAATTTTCTAACTTCTGCCTCATACTCTCCCCTTAAATACGATTTGGTTTCGTCAATTTATTCGAGGACTATAGCTGTACTGGTACACTAGGGCGGCCGTTCTTATAGATGCAAAATTTGAAAATTTTATATTTGAAGACGCAACAGTAATGGTGGGGGGGGGAGTACTGTAGAAAGTAAAAACACTCGTATTTTATTATACATTTTATGTCAAGTTTTAAGCCGTCTATCGAACCCTAAATTTTTCCAAAAATTCTACAAGTTCTGATTTGAAACCACAATAAGGAGCAAAAGGCACGTACTGTATCAAGTACTTAATACATAACATTCATGCTCCAGTTCTCAATTTCCTTCCTAAAATGCCATACTTTTGAAAATCTTGAGTGTCCGGTAAACAATCTAGGACTTGATACAAAAATAATTATGAAATATGGTTATTATTACTCGATACAACTCAACACCCTCATTTCCCCTCTATTGCGTTTTCAAAATCGAATTTACGATTTTGTAAAAATGTAGTTTTTTTGAATAATTGCAAGCCCGGTCGAGAGCACTGGATTTGATCAAAAAAATAAATCAGTAAAATATGGGTATTCCTCTTTGACATAATACCTGTCTTTTCCGCTCTACTGCATTTTTGAATTCGGACTTCATACTTTCAAGTCCACCCTCTCTTTTTATTTGCTCTCACCCGAACCCTGGAACCGCCCCTTCGAGCATTACCTCAGGGACATGGGGGAGCCTTTTAGGGCTGCATTAGCCCTCTTCTCTTCTTGCCGGGAACGATACATTTTTCATCATAAACTTCCGATATTTACGAGTACGCCGTATAAGTATTTTGGAATTTTTTTCAACTTTTCAGAATCTTTTTCTAAGCTTTCAAACAAACAGAAAAACACCCCGAACAGCCCGACAAAAATTATTTAAAATCATTGCCTCATTATCGCCCTACATACGGCATCAGCTTGGTCAGTTTGTTCGACGACTAATTATGTTTACAATACTCAGAAACCATACGCTTAAAGCCACACAGCAACCCTCAAACAAAAATACTCCATAAAAATTACAGTAAAAATGCAGTCCGAAGCATTTTTAGATCTATTGTAAACGCGGCCGAATGCCTAACCTCAAATGCGTTTCACAAATGGCGACAACGAATGACCCAAAGTAAGTGAAAACAGCCGAGTCGGCGTATACGCGAACAAATTGCAATCCAAACTGGCTGACACGTGTCCCCGGTTGCCGGTTCGTGGTTCGTGTTCGCAGTACTCACAAATGCCCGTTAGATAACCAAACCAACGCCGAATGCAACCACTTAATAAATGAGCTTCGGTAATTCACAGTACATTCTTACACAGTTCAGCATATGGGCTATACTAATCTACTATCGATGAAAAAAAAAGTACCTAATAACCACGTGTATACAACATGCGCATTTAAGGCGAAAAGAGAAAATAACAAATAAGCGACGTAAATTTTATGAAATTGTTAATGTGACACGCGAAATCGACTTTCGTTCAGTGTTCACCGATTTGCAGGTAATTCTGATTATAAAGCACAACACACACGATACACGGAACCGATCAGACGTTCCACGAATATGCGACCATCCAGCGAACAAATTTCAACAGAGACGTTCGATTCTCCAGCGCCGTAATTTCGGATCACCCGAGTATTCGAATTCCGAAAAACGAATACACACAATTAACGGGGAACGCGGTTTAAAAATATAAAATAATTACATTCTACGAGAACAGATCATGTCACCTTATTCACACGTCTGTACAAAACACTTGCGCAGGTGTCTACTATATACTGCCGGGAAAGCGAAAGACCGGATGGGGGTGGGGGGAGCAAAGTAAAAATATGTTCGTATATTTACACGTAAACTTTTTAACGTGTCACCGAACAATCCACGACCGATAAGAGTAACCAACCGAGCAACACCACAACACACTCGTAAAGACTTCGCCAAGATAACGCGTCTTATTTCGAACGAGTCGAGTTGACAAATGCCGAAGCTACCCAACAGCCGAACGGAAATTACCAACACCATTTCCAGATGGCAGCAACCGGTCACACTGTAGGTCGGTGGTGCACTGCCTATCCTCATCCCGATTTGGGTTCATCCTGATCATTGACTACTGATAAGGTTTTCAATCGCGGCCACGCTGTAAGAAGGACGCAGATAACGGGGTACTGACTTCGGACGTTTTCACAGTAAGGTGATAAAATCTTGTGACCACCAATTCAAAGGCAAGAAGGTAAATTATCAACGACTGCGAGTATTTCATCTGCAGAAAAAACCAATCCGTACTACAGTAGCGTAGCCAAGGGGAGGGGGGAGGGCGAAGGGGGCGAATACCCCCAAGGCACTTGAAACTGAATGTAAAATATGCAAAAATGAGCAATTTTTCGCCTTTAAAACACGTTTTTTCAAAAAAAATTTCGTTCGAGCAGTAAATTTTACCTTCATTTTTCTAAAATAGTCCTCTAATATCGGCGATTTTAAAAAATACCTCAATCTTCGACTTTTTCTCTCTTGAAAATCTTACTCTGCCCCCCCCCCCCGAGAAAATCCTGGTTACGCCACTGAACCCGTACAAAGATATTTCAAAAATTCCGAAGTTGGTTTCATTGATAAGTCGAAGTCTCGAGTTCCTATCTCGGTAGTTGGCACACATGAACAAGAGAATCAGTGTCTACTTTCAAGCAGAGGCGAAACTACAGGAATTTGAGCAAAATCCCCAAGTTTCTTCCACCAGGGAATTAAATTATTTTCCTTTTTTGAAAAGTAAGCATTTTACGTTCACTCCGCATCTACGCTAAGACGTGTAGATGAGGTCAAATACAACTCTTCCGTAATCATTCACGAACCATTACTAGAACCAATAGCGTCGAGAGGAGGGCGGTGTACACCATATCCACCCAAAGAATGTAATTTTCATTAGTACCTGTCACTTCAAAAAATAAAGGTACAGAATATCATCCCCCCCCTCCAAAAAAAAAATGAAAACTATTCAGTAAGTTGATAAAAAGGCGTCTCGAGAGAGTTCATAGATAAAATCTAAGAGATCTTTGGAGATACAAGATTTGTTTTTTGGCGTGATGATTCAAATTTAAAATTTTTGTACCTCTTAAAGAAAACTTTTCGACGCCACTGAGTGGAACAAATGAGTGACCACCAAGGAGCTCTAATCATGATATTAACTTAACTCTCAAGTCCTTGATGCGATACTCGACAGGGTCGTTTCCAGGACTAGGGGTGCGGTGTCTGAGGAGCCAATTTGGCATGTGCGCATCACCATACGCTCCACTGATGGATATCAAGTTAACTGTCCAATGCCTCCATGCCCTGAAAAGAGGAAGTTTGACCTTTTATCCTGATCTGTTGAACCTGACAATGCAAAGGTTGCCGCTCAAGACAGAACTACCAGAGAAAGCGAGACAATCGGTTTTTTTCTCTAGTAACTACGAAGGTCGTTCAAAAAGTAAGGCAATAAGGCCAATAAAAAAACAACGAATCAGAAAACAATATTCTCATGAAATATGTGACCGTCCAAATTAAAAGGGCACGTCGGTCCAAAACATTAATTTTACAGGAGATACTTAGATTCAAACGTGAAGCTCGAGAACGCGGTAACCTATCGACGCGCACTTTCGTGCTCTATCACGTAGGTAGTGATGTTAAAGGAGCGGAGATTTTTATTTCCGGAGTTTCATCCGGAGACTGGAACTCCGTTTTTTGTGCTTAGTCCGATTTTCGCAAATTACAGTTTTTTATACCCTCGTAAATTTCGTTGAAATTTTTTTTTTCGCGTTTTCGAGTTCACAGTGTTGAAGATACCCTTTGACCTACCATAATCGAACATAATCTCAAAATCGATTTTTTGGACTGAAGTGCCCTTTTAGTATGGAAGGTCACATATGTTTAGATATATCCACGTACTATTTCTCGACATAATTTCCCAGTCGATTTAAACATTTGTTCGACCAGTGGATTAATTGTTATCTATACCACTAGCATACAACTTTGCCACCGGCGAAATGAACTAATTTGACACATACTCGATCAGCTCACCGTCGGTATTGAATCCTTTTCCGGAGAAATACTGTTTCAGATGCAAGAAAAGAGGAAAATCGCTAGATGCTAAATCTGGGTAGTGGTGCGGGTGTTCTCGAACTTCCCATCCAAATTCCTGTAGCAAACTTTTCGTTACATTCGTAGTGTGAGGGGTCGCATTGTCTTGAGGGAAAATCATAGCTCGCGTCGTACGGTGAATGGGGAATGGTACTATGGTTATTTATTTAAAAAAGTTGAAACAGGCCATACAAAACGAACACCGCGGGTTGTTGACGCGCGGGGTAATCTAATCGAATCCTGACGGACAAGTAAAAAAAATCATTATCTTCCGAACTTACTCGATTAATTTGCCAGGTTTAGAGAGGCCAATTTTTTCTGACAAGGCATGATCTGGACAAACTGCTTCCTTCCCCCTCCCACAGGGATCTCCTGACAGTAAAATAAAAAAACAGCTAATCAGTTAGCCAGCCTGGTAGAAGATTGTACTGAAAACCTGACCTCCTGCGTTCATGCCCTCGCTTAGCAGAGAAGAGCCTCCAGGATCCTAGCCAGTCAACAGTCTGACAGACAGACCGCCAATGAATCAGTCTGAGAAACAAACAAACCGATAGATATATAATATACACACGCAAAAAATCTTTATAAGTGAAACCGTAAGGGGAGAACCTTTTTTCATTCTAGGAGTTTTCCACTCAACCGATTTTCCCTGAAAGAGGTGGAGAAAACAGAATTTCACTTAACAAGAATAAACTGATGTCTATCCCGCTTACAGGGTTGAAGCTTGCTACAACTCTTACGTTCTGTTCCCTATTTTTTTTTCCAACTGCCGAGCATACCACTCTCAGTTAAAGGAGCTCGCTTGCAACGAGAAATCTGATGTAAGTAAGCTGAGTTTTCGATTGAAAAAAGGTTTTACTTATCGAGCTTTATCTACACTTGTCAGTGATCTATCGGGAAAAAAGACAGGATTCTAAGTATCACTCAGGTATCCACGCAGATGGGCGAACGCACAAATGGACACTCAAACAAACAGTAAACACACATACAAACACATACAAGCAAACAAGCAAATGAACCAACAAAATAAACAAGAATAAAAAAGCTGAGTCACATATCATCGAATATACGCATAATGCGGCCAGGGGCGCAGAGAAAGCGGGGTGGAAGCATTAAGCAAGCCAGTGTGAAGGTTGGGGTACGAATGTATCAGATGATGAAGCGAAGCTGCCAAGTCTTCCCTCCGATTAAGGTAATCCGAAGTGCAAGAGATGGCAAAAGAATTCACATCCGGAAACAGTTTCCTCAGCCAATTGAAAAGAATACAGCCTTGTAATATTATGAAGCCCCAATACGGAAAAATATTATTTGTTTTTAATATCTTACGGCTCGCGTTTCATTAATACCATATTATTCCATTTCATCGGTACAATTATTCCACTTCACAAATCTACCCCACTTTCATTGGAAAAAATATGGTTCGAAAATAAACGATCCATCTGGACTTCGAACACCTGACCTTTCGAATGTAAAAATCGATGCTACCATTATCAGCTAAACCGATCTGGCTGACACATCTGATGACCTTTTTGGAAATCAAGCAACTCGATACAGTCCACACACATTGAAATGATAAACATCTACTACATAAGTATAACAACCGACAATAACTGAAAACAATAATGAAAGCAAAAATTCGAAGCCATAATGCGAGTGAAAAAACGTACCATTTTATCAATAAACGATTGTTACACAGAATTACAGCCAGTTAATAGAACACCAGTTGTGAGGTATGATTAAGTTACCTATAATACGCCAGGTATCCCCGATCTATGGGGCAGGTCAGAAGGAGATCATCACACTACTCGTCGAAGGAATCAAAACTGTAGTATGTGCTCATATGACCAACTCTCAAGAAGGGAGAGCTAATGTTCTGAAGATTAAGAAATACAAGAACATTCCGGCTGAATTTGACGAGAACATTTCATTTGAAAACATACGATGAGCTCGTGAAAAATGAAAATGATACCATAAATTAATTTATAGAGAACTTCAGGTATCTCTCCTACCAAGAATCGTAAGATATTTTTCTCGACGTATAAACAGCAGTTAGTACAAAATTTCTCAAATTGCGCCTCGACGCCAATAAAATTCGTTTAACTGAGGAATTTTGGTTTTCTTTTCCCCACTTTGGCGATTTTCTAGGCACAACATTACCCCTATCACTTTCTTTTTTCTAATTCAATCGAAGTAAGTAGTCTTTTACGATTCGGAGGGGGGGGGAGTCATAAAGAAATCGAAACGTGAGCCGTGTATATCTTATCATCGACCTCTGCAACTATGGGACAAGTTTACCAGATAATTTATTTTCTAAGCTTCTCGATACGGATCAGAACACGATCTATTTTGTGCTAGCAATATCGGTTAAAAATGATTTTTAAATTTATTACTAAATGTAACGTATTGTTAATAATAAATTATACTTGAAGATTTTACAAGAACATTTAAATCTTCAATTTTTCCAATTAAATTCTAATTAATTATAAAATACTTGAATAAAATTTCAGGTCTTTTCGTTTTTTTAATCAATTAAATTTCTATTAATTTAATACAGATTTGCAGGGGGACAAATCTGAACTGTATTACGAAATCGCAAAGTAAATACGTCTGAAAAGTGAAGTTAATTTTCAAAATATTTCAGGAAAGCGTACGCAAGACGCAATTTCTCGCCTAATATTGGCGATATACATATTATAAAAAAGTATTCGAAAACACAGTGGGCATCAAGCCTCGTAAATTCAAGTGCCGAAATCACGCTTTTATTGAACAGGAAATTCAGGGAGGAGAAGAGAGCATGAAATGAAACGACTGAATCGGTAGACTTGAAATTGACAACATTGAAACAATAGAAAGAACCAAAAGAACCATCGACAAGAAAATGGCGGTATTTTCAGAATTCAGTTTACGTGAACTTTCAAGTCATCCTGACAATAATTACGAAAATACGTGAAAATCCGTTCATGAGAAGTCATTGACTTTTCAACGTTGGCGACTTCTTGTGTGCATTTGTTTTTTAAATTGTATATAATGTTATATGCGAATGTCCCGCCTGGCCAAACTCCTCATCCTTTCACCTATTTATTGCATTCTTCCCGGCCTTCACACTCTCCTTTCACTCTCCTTTTTTAAAATCTTATTGTCCGGCTAGGCAGCGACTTGATATTCGAAATCCGTCGATATCGATACTCTCGCTAATCTAGTTCGCCATTCGATCTCACGAAATACACATCTCAACAAGCCCCTATCTGGGAGTCTCTCATTTTCTTTTTAAACGCATACAAAATCCACATTATAGGCTATAAACGATATCAACGAATTACGATGGAAAAATTATACGTTCAGACGAGATCACTATAGCAGTTAGTTCAGCACGCATTTTACGATCGAAATATTAAAACAGAAAATTATTTATCATTTCTAGTAATGCAAATGGTTCAGCCACTCTAGAGCGGCATAGGTGACAACTTTTCGGTTGAACGCAAGTCCCAATCCGTCGCTGCCCACAAAGCCAGCATATGAGCTGTAAAAAGAAGAATTACAGTCTGGCCACATGCATGCATAACCAGGAACACTTTGCATGACATGCTGCTCCATAAAACGAAGTAGCACCTTTTTTCCTTTTTCTTTTAAATTTTGCTTAATTAAAAAAATGAGATGTATTTTGGTTTGAGAACCCGATAGCTGGAATTTATCTTTAAAAAAATGAATTAGCCGGTGCGCAAGAGACTTGAAGTTCAACGTACGATTTCCCGAAAGAAAAATTACCCAAGCGGAAGAAAAAAATTCCGCAAAAAGCGTTCCGCAGAAAAACGTTAACATCGTGATGAAGTTGCGTATTTCTCTCTGAACGGTCATTCGTTCCATCACGTCGACGGGCCGACCTGGAGTGTGCCGAGCAACGCCGAAAATGGAGAGGGCATATACGAATGTGGTGGATATGCGCCTCAACAGTGGCGTATCAAAGGGGGGTCCCAGGGAGACCACGGACCCCTCAACAAAATTTTTGGCCTCCCCAAAAAATTTTCCAAAATTCAAATATTCGGCTAAGAAGTAAATAAATTGACCAACTTTTTCAGTACTCGAATCTCAATACGTGCATTATAAACAAAGACTATGGTGAAAAAATTTAATATATTTTAGAATTTTACGGGTCTCATTTCATATGAAACTAGCTCCGCCACTGGCCTCAGGCCTCAACGCGGTCGCTTGGACGATATATCTATGCAACGATGTCCTTCCATGCAGCGGTCGGACTCTTTCTTTCATTTTTTTCAGAACTGTTTTCTCCCTCAGTAAAATTATTCGATCCACTAAGTTTGTTCTTCTAAGCAGGACAAAAGACTTAACGAGAAGTTTTTTGAAAATAATTTCGCGTTAGGGTACACGGGGGCTTCAAAGAGGACTATTGCAGATCTCGTGATGAAATGCTGTCCTTCACTCAAGATTAATTTGGTAAATGTCACGTGATAACCACACTACATAAACCCATTTTTAAGATTTTCTTACAGGAAACCACTTTCAAAGAATCTATAAAAGGGCAACGTGTAAAAATTTGGGTTAGTAGTTTGCGATACACGGCTCATCAGAATTTTTGAAACATCATTTTAGCTTCAACTCCTATGCAGCGAGTTTCACAGGAAGCTACAACCTAAAATATTGGAATTTGAAAACGTGGGCCGAACTGATATCTAACACACGGCTTCTCGAATCACTGACTTTATTTTTGGGGTAATTTCAGCTGGAACCCCTACCGAGAATGCAAAGCGGACTAAAGCCCGGGCCTACATATTCAATATTCCAGGATGTAGCGCCCTAAAAGTTATAGCTAAAGGGACACCTCAAAAATGAACCTATTAAGTCAAATTGAGTTTGAGTTACAGTTAAAATTATCTCAAAAAGAAACTCAGTAACTTGGGAAACCTTATAATAAATATATCGGTAGCTATTCACCCAAATTTTAAAAGTATTTGACCCCTGGGGATGTGTCTGAGACAATCTCCAAAATATGAGCTCAGATAATCCGAAAATCATTTGAAAATAGGTCATTACGTGACATTTATTTGATGAACATTCAATGAAGGACATAATTTCATCAGTAGACCCTCAGTTGTCCTACGTCCGTGGATCACACCCGAATTTTTTTTCACACGTGCCTGGTCATGTTAAGACGAACGGGATGGATTACTTTGTTTTGAAAACCTTATAAGTTGTTTTGAAGGAAACATTTTTTTGTGGGTAATCCTATGTTAAGCTTGACTTCTTAGCGCACTGGCTTAAATTTTGTCTTCAACAAATTTTTTGCTGTCGGATTTCAACACTAAAATACGGCGCTTTTCCTAGAAGGTACGAAAACGGAAAGAAAAATACAGGAAAGAGTAAGCACCAACATAGCGCACATCTTCAAACCTCGCCTGTACCAGTTATTATATCTACATCATTCCCCTGTACATGCATGCTTGTACATTAACTCGTAAATATCCGGCCAAACAACCTAACATAGCAACTTACGGTCGCCACATGGTCACACTGCTACAACAGCTTTGAACAACCCTGATTGTCAACATCTGTTCTTTGGGGTACATCCGCTATCATTGCCACGACCTCCAATAAAATGTGACGAAGTTTCACCAACAACTGCATCCGCTTATCCGTTATCACTTCTTTCAACTCTAAACTGTGTGCACTAAATGAAGTCCTTTTATCGGCCCAAGGTCACAGTAACCTACATGTGGAAAACTTCTGTTAGGAGCACATTTCATTTCGAACAAAACTACATACATCCTACTCCCACTACACATGTTTGTAAAGTTTCTCCACTTATGCCCAGTATGAGTTTGTTCTCATATCGTCATATTCATCTGCTCATGTCGAATGGCGGTAAAAAGAGCGAGTTCACTGTGGAAATCCTAGGCCTGAGCAACATTTTTATTCTTTTTAGATGATTCAATTGCACTCTACCTTCCTTTCTGAAAAAGCAACTGCATACTCACACCTGATCACGTATTTCAAAAGGAATTCTACAAACAATTACGAGGATTAAACACTCCTTCCCTTTCCCGACACATACATACACACAAATGTTACTTCATCTCTGCTCTTGCACATGCCTGCTACCATGTTAGAACGTGTGAAAAATCTTAGTGCAAGATTACGAGTAATATTGAATAGTACATTTAAACTTGAAGCTACACACGAGTCATTTTTCATAGAAAAAAGAGTTCAACAGTTCATAACACCGAAAATTTTTGGACTCAGCGATTCGAATACCTCAACGATATTTCAGCTATAGGTTAAATACTACCTGTGGGTATATACATAAGTACTACTCGAGTTATACACCCAAGTTTTTACCTCTGAAATCCAGCTGTGACCTCTCGTTAAAAACTTCACTACAAAAAAATTCAAAGCACGATCTTCTAGAAAAGTTTTCCATACTGCGTGCACATGTTTTTTCCGAGCATTGTAAAAAAAACTGAACCATTCCTTGTTAAAACACTTGTACGAGCGAGTATGTACAATAATGAAGCAGTAATATGCCTTTCTATTTCAAGGGTTTGGCAAACTAGAGCCGTTCGAGATCTTCGATCTCTAATAATGTTTGTATCAGTAGTGCTCGTACTTCAGTATGAACTTAAAATTCGTAATCAAAATGTCAGAGAAAAATTACACATCTTCCCCAACCGTAATTAGGAGACATGTCAACAGGGATGAAAATAGGGGGCCCGGGGGTGCAACTTGCCCCCCCATACTCCGCCGAAGTTGGGAAATTTTAGCAGATGAATCAAAAGTTGAGAAAATCCAACGAGTCCAAAGGTTTTTTTTTTAGCGCATCCATACACAATACAAACAAATTTTGAGACTTGGGAATTTTGAATTTAGTCAGTTGGGGAATTTAACTATTTTTGCCCCTCCAGCTAAAACTCTTCGCTATACATCCCTACATGTCAAATGCTGCAAAATGAGATAATATACGAGTTCTAGGCATTTTTAAACGACGAGGGACTTTACAGTCAATATTTCATTTTCAAACAAGCCGAACCTGAGAACCCGAACCGGATCAGATTCGTAAGTTAACACGAGGAAGATAAGAAAACTACATACACAGGAATGGAGATATGGAGAATGGACCATCGTATGTCAGAATGTCGGGACACATTTCATCACTCCAGATTACGAATAAAAAACGCGAATGAAACAAAAAAAAAGTCGGTAACAGAAACCAACCGGCGGAATGCTTCCAATTTCCAGCAGGTTCCATGTGCTCGGTTATGGGTGTTCTCATTCACCAATCGCCGATAAGTGAAAACTATTTAACCGCACGCTGCCCTTTGTCAAATGACACTTACAAAAACTGCATTCGAATACACGGTCGACGGTTCTAATCATTAGCACCCTACATCATTGTGAGAAGACAATACACAAAGGATGTCATGCAAAAGCATACAAACATACGTCACACATCTTAACAAACAAAGTGCTTCATTTATCGGTAATTATTCTAGTCGTTGGGCAACGTAGACTACCGGTATAAATAATAATACACATCTATTAATGTAAAACGATAAATGTAACTCACCATATTCCTGGTTCTAATTTCAGCTGTATCGTTTCTGGGGTACTAAAACAATGTCCTGCAACAAAAATAAAGCAGATGTTATCATATAGAAACAGCGACAATGTTGCCCGTAAAAGGCACAAAGCTGATAACGTTCGATGAAAGATGGCGTATCTGAAACAGATTTTCAGAGTCAGGGCAGCTCCCTTATCTACGATATACTATAGATTACTACTTTCTCACGAACCTCTGAAAATATTTCTTTTATCAAAAGACTGAGAAATGGCAGTAGGGCAGATGCTAATATCGCGAGCAGTTATGTAGGTCTTATGTTTTGAATAGTACCGATAAGGAATGTTCGGAGTCATTAGACTTTGATACCCTACGCTGCATGGCATTCGCGTCTCGGATCTATCCAACAAGCAAGAACAATTTCATTTCTGCACGTATACAAACTTTAATAACCAGACAGGGAGTCTCTTCTTCAAAATTGAGTAATTTCAAAAGACGAGAAAAACATGAAAAACTCGGGTTCTCATGGAAACCCAACTGGTCTAAATTAGCCACTTAATACGAACGTCGAAATGAGAAGCGAGTCCTATCGTTATTAAGGTGAACTATGAAAGAGGAGCCTACACGTCTCATGACTGTCCGTAAGACATAATGTAAACGTCCGTCTTCCTCAGCATTTCTCACATGTGACAGAGCTGAGAACGTGACACCGAAAATACATGTACCGAAATATGTCCGCAAAAATAAGGTTTGGAAGCAGAGTATTACACTAATAAATTTTAGGGCACGCATCGGGACATGGAATTCTTGCTGCTGAAACAGAAACGTCCTAGATGGGCGGTGGGGGGTCAATCAATACAAGCCGTATTCATATTGATAAATAATAATACAAATACATAAGGACAAGAACTCAGAAGGGCGTTTTTTGTTCTTAATTATTCCGATATAAAATCATTAGTGAAACTGTGTTTCGAGTCCGGACAGTAAGCCGCAGTTGGAATCAAAGCGCAGAATTTTTAAATTAATGCGGAACCCGAGCTGGAGTCAATGTCAGAATTTTGTCAGAGCAGAAGTTAATTTCAAATTTGTTCTGAAGCTAGAGCTGGAAACTAAAACCAAATAAATGAATTTTTTACCATCCGAATTAATATGGTTTTGACGTTAGCTTCAGATTGTCGTCCTCCTTTATAAACTCCCCTCCACGGGTGCTGAGAAAAAGAGCCGGAGCTAGAAACTCCGGAGTCTTCACAATTTTTGTGGAGCTGGATTTAGACTGAAACCTTTGCCAGAGCCAGAGCCGGTGATGGCAATCCAGGAAGGTTGAGGCGGGATTTGTCCTCCCAAAAAAACTTGATTGTGGAGGAAATCTTGAGAAAAGAGTGTTTTTGTAACCCGAAAATCCCAATTCATAAAAAGAAAAAGAGAAAGAAATAATGGTGACACAAAAATTTAAATGAGAATTAGATTATTTTTTAACTCAGAGCTGGGATCAAATTTATAATTTTTAAAACGTTGGAACCTCTTCAGTTTTTGTTCTAGCTCCGGATTCTAGTCTACATTCGTTTCAAAAGTAAAGTATCTGAAGGTAGAGGAAAAAAGATAGGCAGCAGCAATATTCCCAAGGATCGTATTATACATAGCACATTATTAGGGACGGCACTCATTCCCGTTGGTACAACAATTTATTGAAAATTCGGACGATTTGCAAGTTTCCTCTCGTAAACCTTACGTTAACATGGAGCAAGGAAGAATGCACAGACGAAGAGGTGAAGAAGAGCCTCTTTATAGCATTCCTGTGTCAGATGGTAGAATCACTCTTTTGGTCGAGCTGTTAATGCATTTGTTTGCCCATCAAGTTTGAGAGGTTTCATCAGTTGGAAATGATAAAGTTGTAAAAACTAAAATTGAAAGGTTGCACATGAAAAGTTGTGAAGTCGATTTTTCCTTAAAGTCACAGCCTATGTTAACCGAGATCCTGTCTGATGTCGGTTAACATTGGTTAATATAGTTTATAACAATTTTTCATTTCGAAGCAGCTTGAAAGCTGTTATACGGAGTTTTTTACCCTTGCTGTCAGAATTTCCAAAATATCGACTTCTCACGACTTCCTGTACGCAACCTTCCAATCGAAAACTTGCTTTGTCACGACTCTGATTATGTCGCGTTTTATGATGTTCCCGAATAAACTAAAAAAGAAAATTACGTAGAGTATTTCGCAGGAATTTACCACATATGAAGGAGAGGGAGGTGTGAAAGATATTTGTCAGTGAGTAATAGTAAAATAGACCATCGATTCGCAGCTGTCAAAAACTTTCAAAAACTTCGAAAATTCAGAAAATATTTTCTTTTATTGAAGTTTTAATACAGGGTGTCGACCAGAGGCTTGAAATAAAATTCCCGTATATTTCCCGGTCTTCCCGGATTAAAATTGACGAAATTCCCGTATATTTTCAAATTATTGGGGAGGTAATTTTGAGTTTTCGGAAGTTTATTTTTTGATTGAAGCCGACGAACACACAGTATAGCAAGGCACAGCGGCGCACTGGTAGCAGCATCGATTGCTTGGGCCGATTTCCCATATCAATTCTGAAATTCCTGTATATTTCCCGCATTTTTCCCGAGTCCCTGAAATTCCTGTACATTTCCCGGATTTCCCGTATCGGTCGACACCTTGTAATAGTTTTGATTTCTTAGTTCCAGCAATATAAATCAATAGCAAAACCTAAAAAGTGGAATGCCCCCTTTCACAAATGTTCCAATTGGATATATGAAATCTAACGGTCTTGAAAATTCTTTTCTTTGGACTTGGAGATTTAGCCGTATAACTGATATGAGGCAGGGACAAACCCAAGAGAGGAGCACACTCTCCACTCCACTCTCGTTAGTTGGCAAAATTCTCCTTATCGAGTGAAATTTGAAAATTTTGAACCATCAGTCGGAAAAGCAGAAACGTTAAGCTTTATCATGTTTCTAATTATTGGATGATATTAAAAATTCGTGTGGACAAAATGGGATTCTTTCGAAATAGGACACATTTTTTTTTGTAAAACTAAAGGTTTGCTTTTTCTTTTGTACTTTGAGATCAGAAAATTTTGCCAGTTAATTACATCAAAGAAGTGACTTCTGAGCGTTTGTAATGCTCGGAAGCGTAAAAGACAATATATGTACTAATATCAGGTTCCTTTTTCCCAAAATGGCGGTTAATATAAACGTAAACAACAAGAGATTTTCAGTATAATATACTTTGGAATGACATGTTATTGTACATCTGCATCTAACTACACTTGCGTCCGAGATGCTTATAACTGAAGTCATCCCTTCGATCTAATTCGGTCAGACGTTCTACAAACTGGAAGTACACACGCAGTAAAAGTTAGAAAACTGGCGACCAAAGCTACATAAATATTAGACGAAATGAAAATTTAGAACCACATCGGTCGAGTCTGACACTTGTTCTAGTTCGAGCTCGAACGAAACGGCAAAATGAAGGTCAAGTAGCTGCGATTTAACGAGCACCCGGTGCTAATCAGTTGGAGCGTTTATTACCAGTAGGTAGGTACTAGCGTGGATTATTCAGCAAGCATGGCTCGGCTGACAGGGAGAGTAGAACGATATATGTATGTGGCTTTAAAGAAAGAACTATGCGTGTAAATTATGTAGATTCTTTCAGCAAAGACAACACATTGATAAAGCCGACGATAGGCCGGTGGGTGTTTCACACATGTAATAGGTACCTATTCGTCTTATCTTACACCGCTCTGTATCTGTTCATCTTTTAAAGCATCCTCTCAAGTGGTAAGGTGATTTCTGAAGGTCAGCAAATTCATTCTGAATGAATGATAAGACAGCATCGGGATCCGGAAGGACTTTGAAAGAGGAAGTGAACCAACATCGGAGACCGAAATAGTGTAATTTAGAGACATTTCACCAAAATATAACGTGCCTGGAAAAAACACTCGAATCAGATGAAATTAAGAGCTTGTTTGCTAACTGACAACCATAATTGCCCTGTTTTTATTGTCAAACAATCAACCCCCCATCGATAAGGGAAAACTGGATACAAACGTTTCAAGTTTAGGCATGCGAGAAGTCCACTACAGGTGCATTTGCCAGTGAATAATGACGAAATGTTTTAGGTAGAAATTCATTTTCTGTCTACCCAAACTAATAATCTCTAAATCGCTACTTCTACTGAACAGTTAACATACTTCAACCGCCGTTAAGAATTATTATACTCATACGTCCTCGTGAATTATCGCTATAACCTCGTTGGAAACGAATATAACGAAAAGTATAACGGCATTCGAAAGCAATAATCATCACCGATGGTCACCGGGCTGCAATCGCCTCTATTTCTTCAGACCAATTACCCTAGCCGTAGTAGACCTGTGAGACTCGATGACACCAAAACAGCCAAAACTGTATTAGTTAAAATACAGGTGCACGAAACAACAGTCAACACCAGTCGTCATCGACTATCAACTGGCATAATTCGGGTTCGTTAAAAGTCGATAACGACTGTAGGATTATCCGTAAATTAAGCAGAAAAGGAAAAAAATAGCCAATTCCGGACAGTAAGTCTACAACAGCGTTTTGAAAAAAAAAATTTAAAAAAATAAATAATAATAATAATTAGAACTAGAATGGCGTAATTTGGAAGGAATACAATGCAGGCGAATTAAAAATGACGTAACACACATTAATCGACGAAAAAATTATTACAAGTGAAAAAGTGAAAATTTTATGACCCATACAAAGTAGTT
Organism: Acanthococcus lagerstroemiae; assembly: GCA_031841125.1. Classification (NCBI taxonomy): domain Eukaryota; kingdom Metazoa; phylum Arthropoda; class Insecta; order Hemiptera; family Eriococcidae; genus Acanthococcus; species Acanthococcus lagerstroemiae. The sequence goes on from CM063106.1 coordinate 81,771,972, forward strand.
AATTACACGAGGTGACCTACAAGGTTCTTGTTAAAGTACGTGAATTCAATTATACATACAGGGGAGAAGCTGGAGGGAACACTATACATAATATATATTTAAAAAAAAGAAAAAATGTTATTTCCTTCAAAACGGCAAATTAAGGATTGCTTATCGAGCATTTATCCAGCTTAATCAATTTCAGCGCATTATCTCTATTCTTATACGATCCTATGTTCACGTAAATAAGGGTATGAGTTATTCGCGCATAAAATGTCAAATTAGTGTTACAGAACTGCGATTTTTGCCAAATTTCAAATTTACTACGGAATCGTGTATTATTTTTTATCGTTCCAGGTGAAACTTCCAGGTAAGTGATTCGTGTAATTTTTGCCAGTTTCGGTCATCATGGATTAGTACGTGGGAAACTGTATTGAAGTAACATGCATAAGAGTATATAATGCACATGAGAAATCAACAAACTTCAGAATTGAGTATAGCGAAAAAGAAAAATGATGGAAATAGCGCTGAAACAGTCCAAGGGAACTATCCAGCAACGCTCAATAACCAGTTATACATAGAAAAGAAATTTACACTTTGAAAATGAACAGGAAAATTAGGTAACCTACGAAATCAGGTAGACACGAATTCGACGGGTAAAATCACCAACATTTTAGAATCGATTTTAGTCTTCTTTTGATGACAAATCGACGTCGATTTGATGCGTTGAAACACCGGCAACGAAATTCGATGTAACGTTAACTTTAAGCAATTACAATCAGACGAAAAATAAAGAATAAAAATTAATTTTGCCACTCGCTCAAAATATTTTGTTAATCGCTCCTTGTACACCCAAACGTCTGTTCCGCAGCTGTTTACTTATGTCCAGTGAATTTCACCCAAAAAAAGGCATCGATTCGGACAATAATCACACGAAGCTGCCAATGTCAAATCGACGTCGAAAATGGTTTCGTACGAACATGCACGAGTAAAAATGAAAACATGCTTTCTAAAAAAATAATAATAAAATAAATACCGCCAACTAATGAATGGGAAGCGTCGAGACTAGGTCAAGAGGGAACGATCAGTGACTCATCCAGCGCAATGAAGACAGCCTCATGTGTTCAGTATAAGACTAAATTTTCTGATCATAACAGGATGTGTTCGAAAAATCTCAAATCTGTTCATTAAACTCTGATAACCGCATTATTTATGGATAATTAAGGGGATGAAATAAAACCATCGTGAGGTTCAATAATAAACCCGCCGGCTCTTTAGTTCTGGTTAATAAAGACAGTAACATGTGAAATTTTGAAAATTAAAAAATTTTCAATCAACGTGGTGAAAATATTTTTTCAGACTATTTATGAAAAAACAATTCTCTTACATAGTAGTTTGAAATATGGAAATTTGATTATGATCTAGAAAAATGCCGGAACGCTCATTTTCACGTGTGACATGTTTTATGAAAATGATCCGTATATACGTACATTCATTAGACAGTGTACCAACGATACAGACTGGGATACTGCATTTTTCACAATATTCATACGCACTCTGAATAGGTTTCAGGTTTGTAACCCCCAATTTGGCGAGGAGCAACCAAATCGTACCGATTTCAGCCCTCTTCCTAATTTCTTCTCCCATATAGAATTCCCTAAAACGTTTCATATTCGCTCATTCATATATCCCTATAATGCAATTATTGCAAATCCCGCTCTCGTAAAAACAAAAAGGTGAGGAGGAGTGGTCAAACAGATGAAATCGTGCGAAAATAATACGTCAAATAGTATTGATCAAGAGTATGGTTTACCCGAGTTTTACAATTTCTGTTAATTCTAGCAGCTAAAACCGGGTCTGATAGCTCATTATACTCGTACGTCATAGTTCTTCGATAATGGTTTAGAGAAAGATTCAGTTTTGAATCTAGAGTAAGTACCTTCTCACACCTCTATTCTCTCGTTCTACACCAAATGTATAGAACATAAAAATTTCAAGGTACATTTATAAGCAACAAGTTTCATCTGGTTTGCCAAAAATTAACGTCCAAGACCTAAACAAACAAACTGATATAATCAATCGACCAAAGTGCACGGATTAAGGATTAATTTCGCATTCCACGAGGCAAGTATACTCGTAATAAACCGGTGGTTATTTTACTTCTAAATTACCGGTACAATCGTAATTCATCAATTCTTGTACACGCCATCACTTGACAGGCCACAGTAACATATCAAGAATTCGATATTTGCACGATAAGGCAAACTTACAATGGTCACTCGACGCTCTGATTATGTACATGCCGTTCGGGTTTACCACCAGTGCACTAATCTCTTCTAACTAGAGTACGAGTAAACAAGAAATCCTGAAAGCTACATCTATGTCCTTCCAGAGGCGGCACAAACGAACATACTCGTAAAATGAAACAAAGGCTCTCCAGTAGCGTTTTGAAAAGAGCTCTGTATTATACACAGAATAGGAATGCATGCAGTCAACTCGAAATATTTATGCTTTTCTGCAGTTTCTAATCTTTTCTTCACGAGGGGCTGATATACTGATTAATACAAATAACGGCACATAATAATATGTTTTAAAAAATGTATACATAATTTTCTGGGTTGCTTAATTCATTTTTGAGGTTTTGTTTCAGCCTAGCCTTTTTCCTTTATGAATACAGCACCCTCGCCCATGCTGGATTTAATTTAATCTGAAGTGTAGACGCATCATCGTTTGGGATACCGATCCACTAGTTTGAAACTATGGAAACTCGAAGACAAAATGGTTTTCAACAATTTATTCTGTTATATTCGCGTTGTGCAATCTATGATACGAGTAATAACACAGAATGACTTTGAACCTTACCGACACTATTTAGCCATTGAGGTGTTACAGGGAGTAAAAGCAACAGCTATAAATTATAACATTCTGCAACACTATCCTCCCGTGCACTAAGGGTCAAGACTGGAGTTAAAATGAACTCGATAATGAATTCACCGATCCAAATATCTATTTTCAACGCAACATACACAATTTGTATTATTGCTAGTTACCCCTTTCCCACAATAAAACTGCAGATCACCCCCTCCCCTAAAAAAACAGGTAAAATGACCACAAAGATGAACTGAGCGACCTAGAAAACCATGTTTCCAACATATTATGAACCAATTAATATCAAATTTCGGTGGAGCTGAAAAGCTTGAATGGGAGAACTTAAAACGAAAAAAACTCAAAAGATGGATTCAGCGATTTAAAAGAACATCCTGGGTATATTAGGAGTTAAAATTGGTATTAAGTAACATTAGCCCATCCGTGGAGTCTTGCGAAGGAGGAGAAAGGTTGGAAAATAAATGACGTCAAAAACGAATGCAGAAATTGAAGGAGCTCCCATTAGACGACGAAAAGAACTTATGTCCCGTAAGTATTAACACAAGCAAGGAATGTATACCAAAACTGGCAACTTCATATTGAGCCCCATGAAAATTTCAACTAGCACATGGCAGGTGTTCCACCTTCCAAATTTTACTAACTTGGAGCTTTTTCTTTTATATTATTTAATGGTACCAAACTGGAAGGTGGGAAAAAAAAAAGAAATTCTAACCCTATTAAAACCAGGGCAACCCTAATGTGTCTGCGCGTAAATTTTACACGATCAGAACTACTTTGTTACCGAAGAAAATGAGCAAGATTATACACAGGTCTTCAGATCAGAATGATTATCAGATGGATAAAGAAAAAAAGATCCTGTTAAAGATGACCAAATGATCTTTAGACTAATAATCTGAATGACCGCGTGTTTTTTTCCGTTTTTTTGCTTCTCTGCGATGATCCAAAGATCACGAAAATCGGGTAAAACCCTCACCTAAAGATCAAAGGCATTCACGAACATTACATGTTAATTAATTTTTTACTATCTAAGATTTTCATAACGACCTTCTAATCTGAAAGTCCGGGTGGCTCCAGCAGTGACTATAGAACATTTTAAATACTCAAAATCAATATCAATGCCCACAATAACTTCAAATGCCACGAGGTAAGGTTTATTCTAGACCGATTTTTATCAAAATTTACAAAACATGTTTTTATTTATGTGATGCAGCACAAGAATCCTCACTGTAAGTATAAAAATCAATTTTTTCAGGAAAGCAAATAGATTTTTAAAAAAACTCGTCATAAGGAACTGTTTAGTAAGCTATAGAAAAACGGCTCATCCCCAACTAGACGACGTAAACATGTACGTACTATTATTTCCCTTTGATAAAGCCCAGAAAAAACAATTTTTCCCACTTACGGACGGTTTTCGGTGCAGCTTCACATTAAAAAAAAAAAGTCGAAAATAAGGTCTACCCTACTATAGAACGTATAACTTTTTTTCAGAATAATCGCGCAGTACCTTACGTTTCAAAAATACTATAGGTATTGTCACGTCGAAGCCATTATTTGAAAAAATTTTTGGTAATACCTCAATTGTTTTAAGATAATATCCAGATCGTGGCGAATGGACACCATGTCAGAAACAAAATGTTGAAGTTACCCGACTCCATTCAGGTAATGGCCAACATCATGTTATTGACGCCGCTGTATACACGTATCCACTATTATACTCTCAAACGTGCGATTTTATCAAAATACTGTTTCAGCACTGAGGCTCTTTACCTAATCACATGATCAATCAACTACTGTAGACTCAGTCTTTCAATGTCAAGACTATCAGTCATATTCGCGGACAAAAATGGGGAGCATGCTTTTCGAAAATCAAGTTCTTACAATGGTTTACGGTAGAGAGCGAACTTTAACCTTAAACGATTCCTTTGCGAAAATGAATGTTTACGAGTACGGCTGGGTAATTTGAAAATAAACTGCTAGATCACCATCAGGAAACTCGCGAACACAGATGCAGGTACATCAGCAACCAACTTACAGAACATAATCACTTTCACCATTATACAGAAAAGTGTCACTTGGCGAAACGGTTTTTCTTTTAACACGCACGATGAAAATCCCCGCATAAATAAAAAACATCGAACTGACAATATGACTCAACTTTCCACCAACAACCAGGGGACACATTTTCGACCTTATCAACGTGATACTTCAACGTTACTATATTTTTATCACGAAAAAAAAAAAAAAAAAGTTATTTCACATTCTTTATCGCTATACAATATTGAAAGCATGATAAGTACGTACGCAACAGTCTTTCTGTTTTTTATTTTTAAATAAAACTCAAAACTTTAGCTAATGCCACTGAGATTGCGAGTTCGACATTAATAACATATATGAGCGCAGCTATATGGGGGAAAACACGTAATACAGTTTTATTGTTTATAAAATATGTTACATTACTTACCATCTGCTATTAACCTTTGAATGATATTTATCATATCTTTCAATTCTGCAACAGGAAACTGTGGATCTTCTGTATGGGTCATACGTAAATCTGTATGAATTCTGGGGTCAAGGAGATCATATTGAAAATGGTGTAACTATATTTTCACAAGTACACTACACAGATTAGAACCATCATAATTTATACGCTAATCATAACGAATAAACGAAAATATAAGGCCTTCGATTTTTTTTTTTCAAAGAACAAAGCAAAGGTAAGAAGTTAAAACCTAGTTATTTCTGAAATAAGCACTAACGAACATACAAGTACAGCAAAATCAGTAAATGTTTCTGACCAATGATTAGTGAAGTTGTATTCTTATTCAAGTTATTATTCAAGTCTGCACTGTTCAAACATAATTTTCCACGCTCAAACATATTTCAAACTTGAACTGACTTGACTAGTAGTATTCTGAAAAGATCAATTTTTTTTTTCAAAATAAAATTTTTGCAACTTTGTCAGTTAATAACTTCGGAACCACAAGGTATTTTATACGGCCATTTCAAATTTAATTACATTGAACTTTCATCTTCATAACCCTGAAGTGCCACTTAAAAATACGAAGTCATTCCTCAGTTATTGGCCAACAAAGATTTTTTTCAGCAAAAAATATTTAAGCCGTTTTAGAATACAGCTCGTTTCGTTCAAGCGAGATAACGAGGGACACTGTTTCCCCCCTGAAGTAACTGCTTGCTCCCAGGAGATTTTTTTTTTTTTTTTCTTATCCTACATTAACTTTGTAAGGGAATGGAAATTACGAGAAATTCGTTACCCATTATCGATGTTACGGGCCTGCGCTCGTTTATTATCGCAACGAGACCGACATCACAAATCCACTAGGTACCCCTCAATTTTAGTCATATTTTCTCTCCCCGACAAAATTATAATTTTACCTACTTATCGAGTTTTGAATAGCCCAGAGCAACCGAAATTGGCGCTCTTCAATGAGTCATCTAAAGCAATGTTTAGTAAATCTCTGGCAAATACAGCCCAGATCCGCAGAGTAAATGCCGATACTGCGAGGCAATGAGCCTCACCACATGAAGATTGCTAACTACAAATACCAGAGACGTGACTCAGGCCTATTCACATACCTTAAAACTAGAACCCGAGCAGGCAAAGGATGTTGATACATGTCATTTTCTGCAGACGTCTGAATATTCAACTTCCTAAAAACGAATCTGCCTCCTCCTCATGGCTCGATTTTCGAAAAGGATTCCGAATTAATTTCACACAATTTTAAATACGAACAAATTTCAGATGTTCGAACGTCCATAGATACACACATTTTTGTAAGGAAGACTAACAGCAAGAAATATCTTATCGGAAACGAAATATTTGCGAATAAATGTTTCAATACGATAGTAAAAACACTCGAACGTTTCAGAGATTAAGATTATTGACACAACGTTTAAAATGGATTTGTTGAACTCTTCGAGTTCTTTTTCCTTTTCAATATTTGCGCATGTATAGCCAGACATTATATGTATGTTAGAAATTTCACGATAACGATAAAATACTGCAATAAGCAAAACACGATTCGAAATTGAAATGAAGAATGCGAAAAATATTTCATAAATGATGGAGGGGGCAGGCAAAGTATTTATTTCTGATGGGAACAAGAAATATGGTAAGATGCTGAAAAAGCGGACACTCGTTGACTCAGGACAGAAAATTGAAATTCTTGAACGTGATGCGTTACAGTATAATGAACTATTTAGGTGTAATTCAATATGTTGTGGTTGCGCTAGTAGTGGCAGAATGCTTTCCTCTTATTTGACCGAAAATCATTGTAACACGAAACTTTCAGATTTTACAATAATTTATTCATACTAACAAGTCATTCAGGCCCTGTCATGAGTCATAAAAGCTTATTCAAACGCTTTTAGAACTTCGTCAGATTTTTAAGCTTCACTTTAAGACCTGTATCATCCCTCCGGTCACTGACGCGATGCTCGAAAGGGTAGTTCCTGTGGCCGGGGGTGCGGTGTCATAGGGGCCACTTTGGCATGCGTGCATCGCCATACGTCCCACCACACATTAAGACCTGTATCAACACCAGAGATGGATAAGATCAGGAAAACGATCACGAATTCACATCAAAAGATAATTTTGAAGAAAAAAAAAGATCGTACATTATGATAAAAATATATAATAAAATCATAATCTTGGGATCATTTTGATCTAAAATCATAATTTTATTCAATTTTTGAGATATTTTTTGATCCACGCTCATAATCTTTGAATATCTCAGAAATCACAATCATTCGATTCACGAGTTAATGATCTTTTAATAATCTTATATCATGATCTTTATATATGATCCAAAGATCATAGATCATGCACAGCCCAAATAAACATTCATTTAGCTCCTTCAGAACACCCATGATTCATTGTGATACAGTTAAGACTTCGTAAAATACTTACACAGACTTTTTGAAGACTTATTTACGCTTCTTAAGGAGAAGTAACGACTCACCAGATTCTGTTAAACCCATTCAGACCCTATCGAGACAACCGTTGATATTTATACGGACAGCATCAGGATTCGTCAGATTACATCAACTCTTTCGAGTCGGTTAAGACTCGTTCGGACTCTTTAGACTTCTCCCAACTCTATTAAGATTCATTTAGACCTTTCAGTCTAATTCTGACTCGGTTGAGACTCGTTGTGATCAGGACAGCAGCTAGCGAGCTTCTTTCTTTTTTCTTCTTTTTTTTTTTTTTGGGGGGGGGGGGGGTTAGGAAGCAAAAATGCCGATTAATGTATGAAAATTTACTATCTAAACATTAAACAAAACGAAAGATCAACATTAGTCAAGTACTGACTTTTAAGCAACATTGTGGATAGGGGCACCCATACTTGCTATTTTGGCAGTATTCATTCAGAGTCGATCAAGACTCATTACGACTACTCTGAACTCTACGACACATTTAGACGCTGCTAATTTTTTTTTTCTTGTTTATTTACGAGTCACTAAAAGAGCTCATACGTCCAAATTACAAAAATAAGCGCAAATCATGAAGTACGCAAGGAAGAACAGTCAAATGATATTATTGTTGATTAAAAGAAGCTGTATAGCTCATGTTTTCCGTTCTCTCATATTCATCTAGAAACTAAATTCGGAAGTAGATTTCGTAATAATTGGAGCGGGGAAGAGGTCATGCATGAACAGTCCTTGGAAAAAAGAAAAAGGATGACAAAAATAGATAGAAGTATCGTCGTACGAGGTGGCGAGGCACTGCAGTGGGGGCACTTTATGAACAGGAACATATTTTTTTACCTGGTAAATAAAATTACCAATTTCAACATTACCATCTATTTCGAGATTTCTCTATCCATACCCACCCATCACCAGATAATCTAGGAACATAAATATTATTTACTACCCCCCCCCCCACCTACAGCATTCACTTAGAAAGGAGACTAACCAATTTTCTTATCATCTTCACACAATTATTTAACGCTGATGAGATTATTTTTTAACATGCAATATGAGACTATTTTTCAACATGCAAGACGGTTTTTTAAAAGTAACACAACTGGAACTGAAATGTGAAACACACATGAAAGATTAGCGTCCATTTCGAAGTGTGAGTGAACTTGGTAATATTCCATGAGTAGAGTGTGCCAATTCACTACTTCACTGATGATGGCATAACAGCCGAAAGCGCTCTGGAATACAGGGAAGAAGAAAAAGTGAATTGGCACACCCTACACATGGTACACCGCGAAAGAATTCTTTAGTTAGAACTGATCACAAGGGACGATAATGTTTTCTCTCTAAAGCACATGCAAAAAACCAAGTACACTTACCGAAGAGTCATCGTTTCACATATTACTTAATCAGAGAAACTTCAGCCCCCCCCCCAAGGGTTGATGGTCGGCTTCAGTCAAAAAATCACGCTCACTTGAAAAATTTAAAACGATTTTGCTTTTCGGCTCAAATCGTTAACAAAATTTCCGCCCGCTCCGCTCATAAAATTGGGGACTTCTTACTTCGAAAACGTTCGACTTCTCTTTCCCCGACCAATTTCTTTTCGGTATAGGCCCCCGTTTGTGAAAATTGAATTGAAGACTCAATGGCTAATATGGTGTTATTTTATCTATTTCTCTCAACTTAAATCTTTCAGCCCTTTAACTTTATTCTGTATTATTCTACTGGCAAAAAGTGAATCTCAGAGAGCGACTTCTCTTAAAAAAGGATCTCAATTCAGTCAACGGGGAATATTTTGGAATTAAACAAAAAATAATAATAATCTTACTTTTTCGATCTCCGATTTCGCCAACGGGTGAAATGTCTACAGGTAAGCATTCCTATGTCCCTCACCAGTATATTCCCTCCTGAGCTCCCTTACCAAAGAACAGTTGTATCTATATAGGTGCGTGAGACAAGATGGTATGGCAAAAAACTTGATCGATTCAATATTTTCAAGCTGTAAATTCGTGTTACTGAACTACATATTTCTTGGACTGATTTCTTCTGAAGTAAGTACAGCGTAAGAATCCGCACATTAGAAGATTATAACATTCGCTTTGGGTGAAACAGACGAGAATGCCACAAGTTATTTCGCCAATAAAATTTTACGACATTACACTATAAATAATGATCTGAAGATTCAAATGAACAGATATGTACCAGGTAAATTAATTCTCATAATAACTGACCGACGAAACATTCACTTGTCACACATAAAGAACTTAACTTATAGCCGGAAGAATTCTTACACTCGTACGTATTACTTTTCACGAACTCAAATGAATTTCGGCCGTATCGTTCGGCGTCCAACAAGAGATTTTTAAATAAACTATAATCCTACGGATCACCGAATCGCATTATAGGACACAAAGTCTAATTACCTCTATTTCGAATCAGCTACTCCACCACAGGGTGCATGGGCACAATCAATAATTAAATACGAAGTCTACACAACATTTAATTTGACCGCGCGAGTCCGAATGTGTTGGAAAATTTCAAATGATAAATACTATCCCATCACTCGAGAGACGTGCAAGTACACGACTTTGAAAATTTATGCACGAAAAATAACCTATTATCAGTATGTAACGATACATAGATCAGTTCGCCAGATGATGTACAGTACCAAATTAACTCACTGAACTCTGTTATCCAATTTGGCCTCCACTATCACGCGGTTACACTCGTTCATCTTCCAAAGTCAATAATACATATTACGTATGTTGATAAACGAGTCATCAATCTTGGCTTCCCTTTTTTCATCGACCCGATCATTTTCAACACATGTGTTCGCTGTCCCAGTGGCGTACGCATGGGGAGGTGTTTTGGGTGTCTGGACACCTCCCTCGAGACCAAAAAAAAAGAGAGAGAGAGAGAGAAAGAAGAAAGACAAAAAGGGGACATAAGGAAAAACGAGAAGAAAAAAATAGGTACATCAAGATTACGAGGAAACTCCGATTTTATCACATTTTAGCTGTAATGTATCATACTATCATAACAAAAATTTCCGGGAGCGGACCCCCCTTCCCCCCTATAAATTCCTTTTAATTTATCTTAGACATCCACCTTGACTGAATCCTGCGTACGCCACTGCGCTCTCCTATTCTTTTTTTCTTCTCTCGAAACGGATAATAAAATAATGAGGGAAAGACGTACTAAATGAAACTGATTCTTCGAGAATAACTGTCCATAGAGCGTCTGGATAGTCAAATGGCAGATGTTTGGCAATTCAGCGGTTATGCACGGTTGCAAGGTTCACAAAGCAAAGACAAAAGTTGTGTGGGAGAAGAAGTGACATTCGGGGAAAAAATCAGAATAAAAAGGTACCATCCCTCTTCCTAAAAATCAATGATTTCAAAGTCCCTCCTTCGAAAGAAAAAGATTTTAAATCAATCCCCTAGCTGTCTACTGTAGGATATTTCTAACGCCCCTCCCCCATAAAAATTTTCAGTCACCACTTACGGAAATGACGTCGTTGTAGGGAAGAGGTGAATGGAGTTCCAATTTATTCAACTAAGTACAAAATATTACCTTTATTTGCAATTCCGCTAATTAGAGAAACGTTGAGATCACCGAGCAAACAGAGAAACCCACAAAAAAAGATACATATGAAACTTTCAAAATGCTACCAATTGATACCCCGAATCTCCCAACCTTCTCTCACTGAAAGCAATTTTGTCGGCTAAAAAGAATTACTGCCCCATCACCTCCAGTGATAAGTAGGTACTTCACTGTAAGCAATAATGTCTACTCATCCCCAGAGAAACGATGATTTATACCTGATAGAACAAGAGTATGTTTTCCATAATTGAATGAAAAGCGTAATGTTTAAAGAGTACAATACTGCAGCTTACATAAAGCGGTTTTTGATTACAAAAAATTAAGGTAAATCGAAAGATTGTACCCCATTTACAAAGAAACATGCTAGTCTATAACAGGAATGCCATTCTGCAAAACCTGTTTTTTAGCCACAAATAACGATTTTTAGTTCTCTGATTGAAATTTTAATAACACTACGTAAAGAATACAACATTCGTATACCTTATCCAAGGCTTCAAGTTCCACTAATGTATGCCACTGAAGTTTTTGAAGTCAGTACTTATACTCCATTTGAAATTTAATCCCGTTACGTTGTCGACGATTTGACAATTGCTGCTAAATTTAACCGATAGCGATAACAAAAATACAGCTCACTCGACTGAGCATTCGCCATTCGTGCACGAACGGATAGACAGGGAAGTGAGTTATGATTTACTGAAGTACATCGAAAATCAACACCAAAAGAATAATTGTAAGATTGAAATAGTGGCACGTAGTCAAACACAGTAAGTAGTCTTCTTAGCAGAAAAATCGAAATTTTCAAGATTCTCAGACGCCTACTGAACAATGAAAAAACCGGCTCCGTTACTGTTTTGGAGCGCAGGGGCGGGGAGGTTAGACGAATAAGCAAAGTGAATATCCCATCAGGAGGAAACGCAATCGAACAGCTGAGTCAGAATAACTTGAGAGGATGGCTGCGGGTGCATCAGATCTATTTTACGTACGAAGGTATTTCTGGGGCGAAGACAACATATTCTACATTTCAACTCGAGTAATCCAATTAAATACTATACTTAAGCGCATTGTTCGCAAAGTATTCACCGATTGATTCGTTCTCTCGTAAGCACGGCTCGGGATGACTGTTGTCACTGAGGTCTGGTTCAAAACAAATTACATCTTTCGGTTCATCCTCATTTATTTGATAATAAATGATGAAAAATAATGTTTGAAACCTTTATAGTCACCCGTATTGGGGTCTGGTTGGCCGAGTGGATAGCGCGCCGGTCTCGAACTTCAGAGGTTTCGGGTTCGAGCCTACACAGCAACTCCGCTACATTTTCGACCTAGGCCGGTTTTTCGGCCAGAGAAGAAGAGGGCTGACTGCCCTAATAGGCTCCCCGATGTCTCCGAAGTAATGCTCGAAAGGGCGGATTCCAGAGCTCGGGTTGAGAGAAAATGAAAAGGAGGAGTATATAAATTACCGACAGAATGACACGCGTATCAAATTTCATTAGCACTTTTTTTACATGTTGAAGAAGCTCATTTTGTAGTTTTTACCGAGCAATTTCAGCGAGTTTCAGAGGAATAAGTACCAACTTTAATTATTTTACTAAATGTTGTAGAATACAGCCGATCTACTCCTATTTTTTATTTACCTACTGCTGCGTGTTTAATTCTCCCAGTAGATATGTAGAAGTTACCGTCATTACAGGCAGCGGTGAACTGTTTCCCAAGAGAACGGACTAACGTTCATTCATCGGGAATAATTGCAGTACTTATAAGGAATACCTAAATGTTCACATTACCGGCATCTGACGTTCGAGTAATTAAAAGATTTTACTCGGGCACACATAGTTATATATATATGTGTATGATGTACTGAAATAAATAATGTGCATTATTTCTGAAAGTCTAAAACGTGATGAATGCTTGTTATTGCTTCAGAGACCAATTTTGTATTAATACTGATATTTTTCGTGTGCCTAAGGATCAAGATTCACATAGCACAGCGTTCAATGAGCTTTCATCGCCGAGAAATATTGGTCAAAGATCATCACTAATTTTAGACCAATTTATTACATCCACTGTTTGGGAAATTCTCAGAAATATTTTCTTTTCGCTTTTCGATTTCCAACATCTAACGTGCCTGTCTGAGTGAAAAACCAAAAACACGGGGAACTTCAGGGACTGGATAGATTCATTTTCCGATTCTAGGGCACCTGTTTCCAGTAGCAGTTTCACACGGTTGATTTTCACTACCCTTTTCCTGAGAAAATCAACTTTTTTTTCTACTTTTACTATATATTTATTCTGAAAAATGCTCAGTCTTTAAATGTTTTGGGAATTCCAAATCAAAATGAGAAACTTGAGCGGAAAGTGCACCTTTTTTCAAAAGTGAGGTTTTTGTAAGGGACTCGAGTCCGTCTATAGTCAAAACTGGATCTTAGTTGACAAAATCAAAAAAGCGAAATATTTTTATTTTTACTTTCTTTTTGTTCATCTAGCTAATCTTCAAATATTTACAAATAGCGTCACTTCATTATGTTCCTGTAATTCACCCTCCATAATTTAATTTTACGACGTTACATATTGATAAACTGAATCTATTTACATGCTGGATTACAAACACGCTCGAACATTTTATCTGACGTCAACGCGTTCAGATCGGAATAATTGATATCATCGTATTTAATGCTAATCAACAATAAATATCGATTTATCTTTGATATTTCTGTACCTTCCATTTCTTTTTGGGTACAAAAAATAAACATTATTCTGACTAGAGTCCATCAAACTTTTATCCAAGACCTCTGTAAGAGACAAGAAAAAAACATAAATAATATGGTATCAAAAAATGTAACAGAATGTTAGATACCGCGTAATTCATTTTATAAGTGAAAAAATTGTGATACTAATGCCATACAAATAATTAACGACGGGTTCCAAAATAAATTGCGTATATAGTAGCAGACGTTAGATTTCAAGATCCAAAATTATCGATGATACAGTTTCAACTTCAAATAATATTCTTGTTCCGTCTCTGAATTAATAATGAAAATGTCAACACTATTTCCGTAAAGTTTCGAGCGCTCTGGTGCCCCTCATTGGAGTGAAGTGCCTGGCGCCCGTAAGCGACTGCATACCTTGCATACCCCTATCGCCACCACTGCTCGCAATACGTTAAAAGAAAAGTAAAATTTGATAGATAGAAGAAGGGTGAACAACCCACTTGGTTTCTGAAAAAAATCATTACATCGAGGACCTAAATGGATCAATTCCTGTTTTCTCAAATCAGGAATGTATCTAAGGGTCCAGTTTCTAGAATGAGACAAACCGCAGTAGTATACGATCTTTGATCGCCCAGATGTGACGAAATGAAAACTTTATTCTTCCTCAGAATTATACGTCTGACTTAATTTTGATTCCTTAATTATGGATACCGATACTCGATTTTGGCCAAAGTATTTGAGCCTGATTTCCTGTACAGAACAACTTAATGAGAATAGTTGATGTTATTTTGCGGATCGCACCTCTGGCGATGGCACCCGAAAGACACTGGAATCAAATTTTGATCATTTTTTCGACATAATACCTGATATACTTGAGAGCTATCCCAGAGAAGAGGATAGTCGCGATTCACAAAACAATGTTAAAATCAAATCCAACGATGACATGGAAAACCTATGAATCAAAAGCCATATGTTTAAAAATGACTAAAATTTGGTCCCAGGCACCTCGAGATGTCGGATCGAAAACGTTTGAAGGCATATTAAACTATGGAGTCTGAACTTATTTTTCTCAGTTATAGAGGAATGAAATATACTTCGGAGTATTCTACACCTGTGCTTTTAGATAATTATGAATCAAATGAAGTCGAGAAGAGAGGGTTCCCATGGACTACATGTACCATTGAATGGACTGAAATTTTGAAGGGACCTTTTTTTTTACTAAATGGTGCAAGAATAGTCAAAGAATATACCGGCGGGAGGAGCCTCCTTCAAGATTTGACAACTGACTGTAGTTGGAACATCAGTTGCCCTTCAGTTTCGAAAATAAGATTTTTCGAGACGTTTTCGTCTGTTTTCCCAACTCAAATCAGTGAAAAAGCCTGGAACATTCTTTCAATCTTTCCATTCGCCGAACTGACAACTATCCACTTCAAGAATGTGAGGTTTCTCCTTTCCCTCAAATTTTTCTTTAGTACGCTCTTAAAGAGAGTACTAAGAATAATGAAAATATTAGAATTCTATCTTCTGATCAGTTCCTTTTATATGTAGCCACAATTCAGAGAAACTGCCACAAATTCCTTATTTTCACTGAGCAAAGTAGATCTGTTCACCCGTATTTTGAGCCGAGTGAGCCCAAATAGTACGTAATTTGAGGGAACCTCTGCCGGCCTCCTACACAACCTCATCGAGGAAGTGCATTTCGAGGAATTTATACATTTTTCTGATTCTCAGTACTCTTTTAAAAACCATTACAATCGTAATCTTCTCCATAATGGACTATGGAATAGTGTTGCTAAATACTGTATCTTCCAAAACGAATGTTTCCAATTGGGTAATTACTAAGTATGATTGAAGGTCTTTCCTTCTGTATTCATTAGCGATTTCGAACCACTAGAATGAGAATACGCTAGACTTCCTCCTGTTTTTTATCGTCCCTGAATCTAAAGCAACCGAGAAACGATGACCTACCTTTTCACCAACATAAAAATGAAATTGCAAAGTTTCGACCTTACATTCGGCGATTCGGCATTCAGCTCTGCAGAGAAATTCTATTTTTCACTCGTACGTGGGGTTTATCAGCAAACATCGCAACTGAACTTACTTTTCTTGAACCATTTTGTACATCGGTACTGGAGAAAATCAACTGCAGAACGGCGGACAAAACCGACACAACCAACAGTATACGATATTCCGGCGACTACTAATTAACGAATATCACGAAGATTAATTACACACCATAAAATCCGCCATTAATGATCGAACAATAGCATTAATTCTCTGGTTACCTAATAAGATTAGAGCAGTCAGTTATCAGAAAATAACAAATTCACCTTGCGAACTGCATGTCTCTACCACTACTAGTTACTTGTAACTTGAAACTTGTTACTAGCAAAGAATTATCGTCCGTGTAGCGAAAAATGAATGCCCGGCTGCACTTTATCGTATTTCGTATTTGTAGTTTGTACACATCAACATTTTCCCAGCCAATCAACAGGTACAGTAAAGCACGTACACAGTGTTGACAGTCTAACGAGCACTAACTTCTCGGGGGGAAAAAAGGGAAAAAAAGAATCGTATTATGGTAAATGTTTACCTTACCATTGGTTGCTACTGCTAGAATCTAAAATCCACACCAGTCGTGGGGATACACAAGACTCCCAAGAGCCAAGACCACAAGTGTATGATCAATGATCTGGGATAGGCGCTTCGAATGCATTCGATATTCGACATGTCAAACATTCATTCGTTCTACAAGTTGGACGCTGTTAAGCGTAAGGGAACCAACCAGAAAAATCTGTTTTTTGAGAAAAGGCGATTCGAAGTTCAAGAGCCATGTAGAAACTACATGACATAGCGTTTACTGATAAACTTTTTTCAACGTGAATAAATATTTAGTCATCAGATATGTGACATGACAGGAGAAAAGGGACCTGTGCGCAACTGCTTTTGACTCATCTTTGACCACTCTTTCGCGTGGTGTTGCCGAAAAAATTCTAAAAAATTTTCCCAACCTACTGTAAGTTTTCAAAATTGACTGTCTCGGAACGTGTATACGTTCTAAATTTTGTTTATCGGCTCTCCTGTAAAAGTTACATTTTTGCGTATAGGTCCCTTTCTTCCTGGCATGAATGTCCGGACCACGAGACCACGACGCAACGGCGCTAACGACGCCGAGTACAAAATACTACGGCGAATGCGGAAACAAGATTTAATATCAAGTAACAGAGTATACCAAGCGACGAGAGCACCCGAAGTACTTAGCATATTTTGTCCCATAACTTCAAGGTTTCCCAATATTTTCAATTCGGGATTTGGGGCGCAGGAAGAATTATTACTGTATATTTTTTCCGGGAAAACAACAATTGGGAATCTTTGCCACAAAATTTTGCTGTGAAAACAGGAACTGGAATTCCGGATTAAAAGTGGTTAAAATGGGAAACGGGAATTTTTTGGGAAACATCTTTGACCACATTCCTACTATCGATCTATCTTATCCGTACCTACGTTAATCGTTTTTTCCAGAACTATCAAATTTTTCGAGAGCTAGCCCGGTTTTTATATATTAAAAAAAAATTGGGTCAAATTTGTCGAAGAATAAAGTATCAAAAATGAATTTATAAAATTATCAAAATTACCTCGTTGATTTTAAATGTTATATCATTTATGATTTTAAAATCATGCTTTTGAAAATTCGCTGGTTTTGGATTTTAGTGAGTTTGTGATTTAAATCATTCTGTCCAGGATTTTTTGAAAGAATGAAGCCTGAAACGATAATTTTCACTAAACGGAACGGAAACGAGAATCAAACGCCGCGAGCGTTTTTCTATTTATCAAGAAAATTTGCCATATTAATGGAATTTAAGTATACGATAATCCCATTATTTTCCAATGGTAAACAGGAAAAAATGCATCAATGAATTGAACGGGAATGGCTCAAATTACTTTGGAACTGAATCAAAGATCAATTTTGGAGAATAAAAAAGGTACAGAATACAAGATCTTTACCTCCTGAATTATTCCAATCTCACAATCACAAAATGATTTTCATCATACATAATATTCAATTTCAAGGTATTAGGTTTTTTATTTTGCTCATCTCTGTAGCATAATAACAATACATTCTTGATTCTAAACTTGTAGTTTTTAAAAGGATTAAGTATATTAGTTGACAAAGATAAACATTTCGAGGATTCCACAAGTTCCACTAGCTATTGTATTTTATTTACAAAGAGGAAGGGAAATGTTAGTTTACATTTGAGAGGAACTTCTTTTTTTCTTCAGCGGGGAGACATTGTTTGTACTCTTTCCCCCAAGAAAGAATTGAAAACTATCCGGAAAACGTCTTGAGAGATTTCAGAAACAAGATTTACGAACTATGTACCTATTTGGAAATTTACAAAAGATTTTTCGCTAGTTATTAGGTTCCTCACTTTTTCAAGAGACAAGAGAAATATTGTCCCCAGGCTAGTCAACTCAAATTAAAAATGCTTGCACATACACGAAGAAAACCTTCCGACGCCACCGAAAAGACAATTCACAACGTTTTTGTCAAAAAGAGAGAGGTCAAATGGGAAGGGGGGAAAGCCAAAAACATCGATATTCTTAACATCGCTAGATCGACGTTTTCTTTCGCTCATTTCTGCCCAAGTGGGAGAGTACAGAGAAGTTCATTCTACGTTAATTAAAAGCACGCAAAATATGATAGCGCTATATATTACTTTATTCACAGGATACCGAAGCAACATTGCCCGGTGAAGGGGAGGGGCAGAAACAAAATTTTTCAAAAAAGAAGTCTTTCGATTTTTTTTTCTTCCTGATGCGAGTCGTCGTCAAAAATTCGCAAATTTTTGATTCGATTAAATCGAAAATCAGGTACCTAATAATTATTATGAAATAATTAATTTCCTCCTCGGACGAGGCCGCGTCATCAAAGCTAGCAAGAACCGGTTTAATCCCGCTGAGTGCAGTGCGTAAAGCTGTGGTCCAACCAATTGGACCACGTCATGTTTACAGCGGCCTCCACCCCTTCTTCAAAGGTCCAAGATCTGAAGTACTCGGGAGAGGTAAATTTGCCCGACAGTTAGTTTTTGCGCACTTCGTACGTGAGTTTGCTTTTTGTGAATCATGTACTGTGTTGGTGAAAATTATTCCAAAGTTGTGAAGAACCATTTCTCAGGTCAGATAGATATTTATTTATCCGTTTATTAACTGGCGTATTCATTTTAGAAATTGTGTTACATGAGTCTTCGGCCCTTCTTGGTTACAATACTGAGGAAGTGACCCTCCAAAATTTCAGATAAATTATTTTGCCCTTTTTGTGGGCCCTCTTAAGAAAATCTCGATAATTCTTAAACTGGATGCTTTACCTTAAATGGTACCAGTCCCCTATGGACTGATTGACTTCTCACAGGAGAGTCAATATTGCTTGAAGCTCGTAGCTTCTCTGATCGTTTGTTTGACCTTGGTGGCCCACTGTCCGCGACGGACTTATTGACTACTCATAGAAGAGTCAATTTATTTACGTGTAATTATCTGACATCTAAAACTGATGGCAATTTTTTATTTTGCCATTAAGAAGGTGAAGATTGCAAGTGCCCTGTGGAAGTTCCAGCCAGAAAATTTTAATTATTAGAAGAGATTTGTTTTGATTAGCTAATTGTGTTTTTGCGCCAATAAATTCTGTTAATGAAATTTTTTGTCTTTAATTGTGGGCAATGATGAGAGTGACTTCTTAAATTTTCCACTACGCAATAATCCTCAAATTGGTTGGAATAATTTTTTCCCTCGATAGGGGATTATGAACATATTAATATTTGATAATCAATATTTACTCTGCTCATAGTAAATTATTTCATAGTCGTAAATAAAAATAGGGACATGTGGAATTTTCAACTGGGATCCCTTGATTTTCAAAATCGAAATAAATTTCCGAACATTAACTGAGGAGAAGTCCCACTCTTTCATTACGCTGCTGAACAGTACCTATAGAACAGCATAATGGGACGTATTCTGTGTATTCTAAATGCACTATAAGGTTCTACGAGGGGGGAAATGCGTATTTTACACACAAAGACGTGCGCATGGAGAAATTCCAAAGGCGTCAAATTTAGAAAAATCGACCCTGGATTGGCAAAATCGAGTGCTTGCTGGCCAATTTCCAGAAGCGTTGGCCTTTGGTTTCTTTGTTGTTTGACTGTCAAAATGTTCTTCAGTCGGCAAAATTAGACTGGTAGTCGACATAACTTTAAATGCGTTGACTTTTTCTTTATTGGTTTAATTTCAAATACAACTTTGAACATCGAAGCCGAAAACCACTCGCACAAAAATCTTATGTCGACTACCAATCTAATTTTGCCGACTGAAGAACATTTTGACAGTCAAACAGCAAAGAAACCAAAGGCCAACGCTTCTGGAAATTGGCCAGCAAGCACTCGATTTTGCCAATCCAGGGTCGATTTTTCTAAATTTGACGCCTTTGAATTTCTCCATACGCACGTCTTTGTGTGTAAAATACGCATTTCCCCCCTCGTAGAACCTTATAGTGCATTTAGAATACACAGAATTTCACGCAATGGCCTCCCCTTCCGTCTTCAATCCAGGAAATGAGAAAACTCACATATGGAGGTGTACTGGTAAGAAATATACCTATCGAGCACAATGTGGCGTTTGATAATAGCTCAGCTCATCTGTGAATGCTGATATCACGTTGATTCAAAATTAACCCAGGAATATGTTATGATCATGTAAGCTGCAGATTATCTTTTCCACTCTGGAAATTTCCTATATTTTTCACGATTTAAATTTTTTATGAAGCTGCTATGAGTAATCACATCGTTATCCATAATTATCATAATCTTTATTACCTCTGTGTATCAGTATCACTACGAAGAACACTAAATACCCAAAACCCAAATGAATCAACTCTATTCTTCTCATTCAACACAAAATGTGACCTAATCAGAATGGTGTAGTGTGGCTACTTGAATGTATTTGTCTCAGTTTTCATCATACAATTTGACGGGATCATAGTTTTAAGCGTGGTTTCAAGGAAGGAAGAAAGAAAAATTTAATGTATTCATATGCCACTGCTCCCACATTTATCTATAATACGAGTACCTTCGCCGGGTTTCACTCGTTATTCACTAGCTCAAAACCCATGATCCCATGAATTTCACAACTTAAGTAACCGTTTTTGTACGCGTTATCACATATTTGTCTTTCCGGGCTTAATTCTTCAGCGAATTCAACGTAATCAATTATATAAAATAAACTCCCCAGGTTTATACAACCTTTAGTCAGATGCAAGTTATAGATCTACGACGTCGGTTGCCGGTTTCCGATCACTGCTATTCACAAACACACCTTATTGAAAATTTTATAATGAGAATTTGGTGTTATACCTATGTAGTCAAAATTCTATCATTCTGAATCATTTTCTCGCCCAGTTTTGCGAACTGAGAATACCCGGAATTGGATGTACCTATTCACTTTTTTGGAGCAGGCAAACAACCAAAGAAAATTCTTCTAAGCACGTTTCCGCTTGTATACGAGTAAACTGTATCACTGCTGTGAGTTTGTTTCGCTCATCAGGGATAAACTTGGCATTATTTTCTTTCAAAATTGACAAATTTCAATATTCAACTTTGGAACGCGAGAGCATGTCAATAATAAAATAATGGATTTGACTCGCAAGGTGAATTCTATTTAAATATCCGTGACCTTGCGGTCTCTTTACGTAAATTGTTGAAGAAATTTAGGGCAAAGAAAACTGATAGCGATGTGCGTAAAATTAAAAAAATTATACTGTACTTATAGATACGGCTATGCACGCATTGAACAAGCACACAAATGCTTACAAACGAAGCGCAATAAATGAAATTCAAATTAGCATAACTTAGTCTAACTCCATATCTGATAGATTTTCTGAACAAACAGTTTTATAACATCAT
Organism: Acanthococcus lagerstroemiae; assembly: GCA_031841125.1. Lineage (NCBI taxonomy): Eukaryota > Metazoa > Arthropoda > Insecta > Hemiptera > Eriococcidae > Acanthococcus > Acanthococcus lagerstroemiae. Next base: position 81,794,035 of record CM063106.1, read on the forward strand.
CATCTCTACTTCAGATGTTGGCAGGTTTGCCAGTAAACCATCTTTGACTCCTACTTCACGCTTAATCGCAATAAAATCATCGTAATCGCACCCTGACGTAGCAGAAAGTCGAAAAATTTACTGGCACTCAAAACATAATCATCATCATTATAAAAAATGCTAATTTGGTACCTTGAAGAATTCCTTCAGAAAGGTAATTGCAAGCGGTAGTCTGTACAATGTAGGTACATATCTGTACATCAGAAACTGTTAGCATTATGAATACTTGAACGAGTAGAAACACTAAAATTTCACATAAAAACGAAAATATTATTTTCCCGCAAAAATTCCCAAGATATATATCTAAAAAATTCACAAAATCAAGAGTTCAGGATTCAAAGAACAAACTTTATCAAGTATTCTCAAACGTCCATACCTACATGGGAAAGTGATGAAAACCAACTTGAAGTAAATTAGTAGCATAAATATTTAACTAAAAGTTACGTTTCAAATATGATCTCTCTCGTTTCTTCCTCTTAACACCAGGTAAGCCATATTCTCACGTAGCAAAAGTCGATGACGCTATTCATATATTTATGTACTTATATTATTGGACCCCCCCCCCCCATTCCAAACACTAAAGAACACAAACGTGGGGAACCGTTCATTTCGGCGCGGACGATTCTGCGCCGCCGTTTTGGCGCGGCTTTTTTGGGCGATGCATACCTTTTGGCCCTATAATCATGTTGGCGCTGAGTAAAAATTATATTAAGAGTACCTTCCTTCAAAAAATCGTTATACGTTATAAAGGAGATCATGAATAATAAAATTGGTTCTCAAATAGTAAGTACACGAGAACGTGGTTGTAAGTTCGATTTTCATAGTCCTGTACTATTGTGAGGATTCGTTCATCTTTCGTGGCATTTTTCCTACGAGCAACTGAGGCTTTTCCTTTCAATTCTCATGAGTGATCAGTATACAAGCAAAAAATAATAATAATAATAATAATTTTAAAAAAAAGTATTGACATGTTTACACCGTACATTACTTTATGCTGGTGAATAATCGATGTCAGCGGAAAACAAAGATATTGACAGAACGCTAGGTTTATACTTCTTAATTTACAAGATCAAATAATCATGATACTTATACCCGAACAATTGCAGCGATTCTCCTTGAAGGCGAATCATTTTCAATTTTAATAGCCGAAATGATAGGTACCCCAAACGTGAAAATAATAATACATGAATTTGTTACATAAAAAAAGAATTTATATGAGACCAGGCAATGCCAAAAAAAAAATAATAATAATAATAATTAATAAATAAATAAAAGCCCCTTTCCCCTTTAAAAGAAAGAAAGAAAAACAACAAAGCTTGGAGAGAGATAAAGAGATACAGACTGTGCATTTTCTTTTTGTCTTGCTTTGTGGCTTCTGTTCTCAAAATATTTCCAAGTGGCAAAATTTGGCATCACCGTATAAGAAAGTCAATAGTTCCTGAAGATGTCAAATTTTGTTGATATTCTCTTTATAACATCACAAGCTCGGACGGGCTCAAACATATGCGATAGTACATATGAAACGAAATTACATGTGAATTCCCATACAGAAAAAAACAGGTTTTCGGGAAAGAAAATTAAGCATGATATTGTTTTTTCATGAATGTGTAAACTTTGTAATCTTTGGAAATTAAATAGCATTACACCCATTCTTCTCTATCTCCAAAACGAGAAATGATCGAATTATCCTGTACATTTCACGCCCTCAATAGGAGTACTGAGGGTACTTTGGCTCACTGTCACGCCCTGCTTGAATAGTAATAAATATTACCTATCATAAAGAACTTATTACTACTTGTGAGTTACTTTTCAGTTTTGAGCATTTTTGGATTTTTGGTGAATTTTTTCCTAAAAGTTCTCAAAACCCAAGATTGAGTGCTACTCCCAATTATGGGTATTTTCTGATTCTCCAACAATTCGCTATAAAATATCCTCGCAAATGACACTGAGGGCCTTCTAAGTTATTCGTTCGATCCGAACAACTTTTGAAAATACCAGTTATGGGTCGACCCATAATTGGCAACGACTCACAATTGATACGAAATTTTTTGATATACCCACAATATTGGTAAGTATACAAAATCAAATGAAAAACGATGTAGTTTACTTAAGAGTAAGTATTTCAAATTTATTTTAAAAACACGTTTGACTCGTCTTATTTGACCCAGTGGCGATCAATCCACGGTAGTTCTATGGCAGTGACCATGGAACTTTTGGTCAGGTTGATCAACGTAAAATTCCAGAAAGAGGAGAAAGAAATATCAAAAATGAAAAAAATAATAAGGAAAAACTGAAAGGAAAAGAAATGAAAGAAAGAAACACAGAGATAATAAAACGAGCTTCAATTCGGAAAAAAAAAATGTACACGTCCTCCCACAAACGTGGTAAGGTTTGGGACGCCCTAAATCTGCAAATTATATTTTACGGTCGCGGGCGTAACAATTTTCCTTTATGACAATGTTTCGCATTTCATCTACTTTTCAAACACATAATTATTGCTGACCGTTTTTAGTTTTTAAGGAGGGTAGTCCCCAGCAACAGGGACGTACCAGTGGAAGGTGTGAGGGAGCCTCCCCAAAACATATTATAGGGTCGGACAATTTAATAAAACTGACCATCGGGTTGCAAAACTGAGTCCTCAGTTGGCAAAATTCCAAAAGCATTGACCTTTATTTTTTTGGTGGTTGATTTTGAAAATGTTTGTCAGTCGGCAAATCGGATCGTCAGCTGGTAAACTTTAAAATGTGAAATTTTTAATTATTGGAAAACTCGGCTTTTCAGTTTCTACATTTTGACCTATTAAAAGTAAGCTCTTTATTCTCCCTAGAATGAGCTCTTCAGCGACACAAGGGTTTCAAAAATCTCCATGTAAATCTCGGGTATAATTTCGATGAGCTTGAGATAGGGGTTATTATCACTTTGAAAATCTGGAAGGAAGTCGCAAAAGGTCACTGTTTATCACGATGAAATTTGAAAAGAAAAAGAAAACGTTACAACAGCTTTGTATTTTAGAACTAGTTCAAAATGTACACCTCGCTTTTTCTAAAAATTATTTGTTTATTGAAGGGCGAGGGGAGGGGTGCAAATGAATAAAGGGTAGGTGGATGTTTTCAAATGGCCTTTGCCAAAAAAATAAAACACGCAGACGTAACTGGTTCACTCCTAAATCATAAATAGGTACTACCAATGATGAGCACGGTATAACTTTTCAGCAATGGATACTAGCTTCGAATTTATCGCATAAATAACCAAGACATTTTTTGGTTGGCCGGTACATTTGAAAAAGTTTTGGCGGGCTCAACAGTAATGGCTGTGTGTGTGTGTGTGTGTGTGTGTGTGTGTGTGTGTGTGTGTGGAGGAGAGAGAGAGAGAGAGAGAGAGAGAGAGAGAGAGAGAGAAAGGTCGCATGGTGAATGGGTAATGAAAGCGGTCAGGCCGATACAACAGCATTTTCCGGCAGTGTGTACCCTAAGCTCTTCATTGCAGCTGCCCAAATTGGAAAATTGATGGTTTTACAACTTTTTTCCTACCGCAGTATCCCCCCCCCCCCGGAGACAAAAATATACAATCCAAAAAATCGAATGCGTCGAGTGTTTGAAGAATTTTGCTAAGGATTACATGACTTATCTACCTTTGAATTTTTTTACGTTAAGTATTACATTCGTTTTCATTACGTCCATTACTTATTTTTTAATCATTTAATAAATTTTTCAAAATTATGATTTTTTTCATTCGTTTTCATTCTTGTGAATAAATGAAAATTCCTAAAAGCATGTTCTTCTGTTCTTTTTCGGAGCTGCCCAAATTTTTTGAAGGTGCCCAATATGGACGGTACTGCCCGTTAGGGTACACATTGTTTTCCGGGTTACTTTTCAGGCCTTAATCCGTCACCCTGCTGGATATCGTCTCGTCTCAAACGAAAATCATGGTCGATTTTGCTGTACCTACTTGGTGGTACCGAAAGGTTTTCAACTTATAAAATAATCGCATGCATTAAAAAAAGGATACATTTAACCAGGTGGGTAATTGATGATAATTCTTGATCATTAGGTACATTATAGAATGTACGAAAGTCTTTTCTTAAATCGTGAAAGACATTGTAATATTCTGGTAATTCTATGTTCTTCGCGCTGGCCTCTGGATGTAAGCACTGCCTCAATGGTAGCTGACCGTCCGTGACCAATCGAAATAAAGGTGACGTAGGATCAATATTTAGAGATTTCACAAATGTGTCAAACTGCAACATAAAAAGAAAAAGACAAGTTTAGAGAAATTACCTACGTACCAGATGATGTGTTCAAACTGTAATAGTAAATCAGTTATACTGTCGGGTGCCTCAGAAACGAGCGCGACATTCGAATAAATCTTGGTAGCAAAGTAAGAGCAAGATGATATAAGTCCACCATGTTTTCACGATTTCGTTGTCGAAAATTACAGTTTCAAAATCCGCGTTCTGTTCAATATTTCGTTAATCATTAGATTCTAATGAAGTATTTAGAGCTGACATCATGTGTAATACACGAAGCCGGCGGGTATTTTAATATGTTAGATGGAAAACAGGTTCGGATCATTTTACACTTGATGATGAGCAGAACATACATATATAGGTACATGTAAATAAATACAGGGAGTCCGACAAATCGACTGAAATATCCACGTCATCGGAGGATAATACCAAATTAGACGAACATAAAATGGTTCGTAAATGACCAATTCTCTAAACTGAAAAGGATACAGACGTCAAAATTTGGAAGGTGGGAATTTTTAACAGTATTTCGTTTCAGGTTGCTATAGAGTCCAAGCGGGCTGCAGTCAACAGCAAGTTGAAAGCGCAACAAATGACGCACGTAATTCGCGTATTACCTGTTGTCTATGTTACAAATTGAAGTGACTGGAAGCATAAGGATAAGCACAAGTAGCTAAGCAGGAGTAGGTGGTGTCATGGGGGAAGAGGGCTGGTAAGCATCGCACTAATTCTGAAAATTCTTTCATTCGTATAATTTTACATTTTTTAAGGGTTGGAAGGCTTTTAAGGATTGGGGACTAAGCATCCTCCCTTACTTGCGCTTAGAACATAAGAAAACTGGAAGAGAGATTTCAACAGAAAATTCTGGCACTTCTATTTCGGGCTACCGCCTTCAATCCCGAAGCGAGGCAACCAAGTGTGTTCCTAATTTTTCGGGCATTTATAAGGTGTTATCAACACTTATAAAACATACAGGGTACCTATTAAATTTTTACTAAATTTTCGTTCATGATGACAGAAATTGTATCAACATTTTCGTGCAATTGCAAATTTTATAAGCCGAAGTTTCATCATAAAAATGTATACCCAGTACCTATCCGTGAGTGGCGGCAGTACGTAAGGTAGTACAGCTATAATTTATCTTTCTTGCCAACCGTTAGTATAAAAGGTCACTGAAGTCGGAAATTGAGGCGCCAACATTTTTTGTTGAATATTCTTATTCCAATTTTCTCACGCTTCTAGTGCCTCCAATCTGTAAGGTAGGTATTGCAGAATACGCGCATTTTATTTGTTGCATTTTCAACATAAAGTTGACTGCAATTTTTTGAAACATTCTAATACTCGGAAATTTTAAACGAGATACTAAGTTGAAAAAATTTTCAGCTCCTCAACTTCGACATTTTGTAGTATTTTCAATTTTTAAGAGAATAAATCATTGTTTTTCGTCTGGTTCGGTGTCATCTATAATGATAACGTATCAGTAGATTTATTGGACAGCTTGTACAGTAAATTGCAACGAAAATCAGCTGCTGTTTCACAGCAAAGTAGGTGGTGTATCTACCGTATTTAGTGTCCCATCGTGAACGCTCACTTGCGATCACGTGGCAGCCTGATGCAACACCATAATCTGGAAATTTCGAAATCGATGCAGCGCACTTAATGATTAGTACGTACCTACCGACTGGAATTTATAATCACATCGAAACCGATAGCTCGCCGACTTTTCCCCGAAATTAAGATATTCAGTTTCAAAATTACTAGATAAAATAATCCTCATTATCGCCTTTCACAGATTACCAACTATATACAAAGCTGTGTAACGGTTACAAAACACCCATTCGAAATGTTCTAGCAGTTAATTCACACAGTCGATGTTCATCGTGTATGCATTTTGCTTTATTTTGCTCTCGACTTTACCCTCGCGTGTGAGTGACATCCAGCCGGAGTAGGGGCAATTATTAATTTCGAAATTCAATTATCACGCGAAATGAATTTCACATTACTCGGATGCGTTAAGTTCATCCGAGTTGTGAGGTAGCGCACCTATACATATACACACAATTTTTTGTGGAATAAAAATGAGAGAACTAATAAATAATACATCGAGGTCAACCGTAACAGTACGTGAGTATTGTTTTTTCTGTTCACACGGCTCATAGCACTTTTAACTTATACTGCATTAATCGCACAAGATGCTTTTACCTCGTTTACGAACTTTTGAACGCAGCAAATCGTTTAAAAATGCATTCAAATGGTAATTTCCCGCGAGCGAATCGAAGCCTCTACCCTGGCAAAATGCATTTCCGATTTAACAGCAGGGCCGCACTAAGCTTTCGCAGGGCCTGGGGCATATAAATATTTGGCCCGTTTTTTTCTTTCTTCTTCCGTAGCCTTACTCGGAATAATATACGACGATCTCGCTGCCAGCGAAAACGTAGCAGAGACGACCGAAAACCTGCAGAAAACATTAGATCAAATGTCGGAATAGTGTAAGCGTTGATGCATTCGAGTTAATGAACTTGAATCTGTTGGTATATATCATCTACGAACTAAAAAAGGTCACCAACCAACCGGTGATGAAGAACAGGCGCACTAGCACGCACAGCAATTCAGCGAAGTATCTAGGTATGAATCCTGAAGCTAAGCTGATTCGGAAAGATCACATTCATCTGAACTGGGACGAGATAAAAATCGAGAAGGAAAGAATGTACTTGACAGGAATTCATAGTTGACTACCGCAAATAAAATGTTGCTGTGCCAGGAAATACCAAAACCGATGTGGACATACGATATTGCCCTGTGAAGATGCACAAAAAAGACCCTTTGTACGTCCTCAACAATAACAGCAACATACGGCAAAAACTTCTGATAACAAGACCGTTCGTACTAATTTTAATCTACACTTTCAATTCTTCGTGAGAAGCTTTTAGTGGAAAGCCATTCCATATCACGTTTTCTTTATTTAACCACGTATACGTGTACTTTTATAGATGTTCGAATGAACAGAGGTTATAATAGTTAAGGTGTACAAAATCATTGCAATTTCCAATGTTTTATTCAATCATTTATTTATTTACAAATATTTTGGATGGCTTTCCTACCTACTGGGGCAAATTGCTTCATTTGCCAAGTCCCTCTCTGCCTCTGTTTAGCACACTTCCATTTTTGCACCCTCGCCCGGCTGAAAATATCCACTAATTAGAAGCTATACCGAAATAAGCAAGATTTTTCACTTTTTGAGGGGAGATTCTCATTGTAATATTAATGAGCCTTATCATGGTCTCCTGCGTCAGGCATAATTAGTGCAAATACAGCCTTCAGGAGTCTCAAATTATTTCAACTCATTCGTAATAAGTGCTAAGACAAATTTTAACACGCAGTCTTCAAAGAATTTGAACGAGTCTTGCCACAGCCTTAACACGTTGTAAAACACTTCAACACAGTCTTAGGACGTTTTAATGCAGTTTTAACAGACACAAAGAGACCGAACAGTGAGTCTTCAAGAGTTTTCGCCAGCCTTAATTCAGTTTTAGAGCGCTTAACGAGTCATATGTACAGGCGCGGATCCAGACTTGAATTTTGGGAGGGGAAATGGATTCTAGAGGGTAATTTTTTTCTGTGATTTTTTTTTTGATGAATGAAGTGCATAGTGCTGCATCAAAAAATGGTATATTATTATTATTTTTCAAATGGAGGAGGGGGGGGGGTTCCCCTTCCACCCTTGTATCCGCGCCTGCATATGTAGGTTAGCTTAACATAACTTTATGCAGTCTAGTGAGTTGAGACGCAGTTCTTAAGAGGTCCCAGTAAGTATTAACAAATATTAACGCAGTCGTATCAACCCTTAATTTATCTTAACACATTCCTAGTGAGTCTTCTTACTTGGTGGAGCGTATGGCGACGCACGCAAGCCAAAGTGGCCTCTCAGACACCGCACCCCTGGCCTCGGAAACTACCCTTTCGAGTATCGCATCAGTGACCAAAGGGACGCATTGAGGCCGGCCCAAGCCCTCATTTCGCCTCTTTGCTTCGGATTTGCGCTGTCCTGCTAGGGCCACCATGGGATTCCACTGACCGAGATGACGCTCACCCAGCATTAACCTGGAATTCGGGTGCACCCCGGACAGACGCACTTCCTTCAGCCACCCCTCACCTCCTCGTCTTAGTATGTGTGGCGACGCAGGAAGATAGTGACGGCAGGGTGAGCTCTGCCAGTGAGTCCGCAGCAGCTGCAGCAGCTCTAGGATGGTATAGAGTTGTTGTGTTCGGTGGTGTAGGCCGAGCTTTGTCCGTCAGCCCTCCGCTTCGACCACTCTGTCTGCATTATCTTCATCTTGATGATCGAGATAAAGGCCGACACCCGATTCAGTCCGCTTCCACTCTTCAACATTTCTGGAATTAAGGTATCCGACGCGAGGCGGCTCTGATCACGCCGTCACTATCGCTCATGTTGCCATCCCGCCCCTCTCCTGCTCCCAGACCTCGCACTCGAACAGGGTGTGCTGTTGTCTTCCGCCCCTCGATCACAATACGCGCACACGGGGCTCGGCGCTATCGCCATCTGCGTGGCCGCTCAGAACATGGGTCAGGTGGAAGTTCATCTCCCATGGGACTTGCCTGTCCATAGCGCGTGGGTCAGCTCGCCCTGGGTCGACTGGATGAATGCGTTCTTCCACATACGAAGTGTGAACTGTTGGATGTCCCACTTGACCCCAAGTGCCTTCCGTTTCGTCTTCGCTCTCTACTTCGCACCGTATACCTCCGCTATTTTGCCGACCTTGAGTTCGATCGACTGTATACCAGAGCAGTGCACGATACCGATGTCAGTACTCGGGTATCGTATCGTTGGAGAGCGACTACCGACTAGGTAGTCGGTAGTTGTAGTCGGTATCACCGATACGATACCGAGTAATACTCGGTCAGGAATCGTTTTATGATTAGCGCTGTATTTTAGGTGGTGCAGTAGTGATGCCTTATATCAGTGATACCTACTCGTTATCGGTGATACCATATCACGAAAACGACTACCTGTCGCTACAATACCGAGTATACTCGGTATCGGCCGATACTATTCGGTATCGTTTTAAGCGATACGATACCGAATACCACATGAGTGTATATACTCGTATCGTGCACTGTTCTGCTGTATACACACAAACACGCCTACTGCCTCCGAAGAAATAGTGCGGTACGCACTGACACACCTCATCATATTTTCATTGGTTCTCTAACATTGTCAGCATAAATACGTCGAGGGATCTACACAAATAATTCAAAATTCGAAACTTTTCGCTTGCCCGCGCACTCAGTTACCATACAGAGAGCGCAACAATATTTTAAACCTGGAAGGTGGACAATATTAATTCGCATACACCCATTGCCCCTTTCAGAACTACTTTCTATACCTGCCACTATTACTGCCCCAGAAAAGTTTGTATTTTTTTTATCGTTTCAGTTTCCACGTTATCGAAGGTTTCATCCAAATCTCGAAGATTGATTTTCGGCTCATTCATGCGCCATTTTTACATTTCATGTCATCCGCGCCTAATGATGGGCAAAATCGAAAATGAAAGAAAATATTAAAATTAACTGATTTTATATCACTTCAGTTTTGATTTTAAGATTACAATTCTGCGAGTCAACTGATTTTTGATTACAATGATTTTAATTTTTGTAATTAATTTTTTTCCAAGATTTTTTCAACCTTAAAATCAAAAAAAAAAAAAGACTGGGTCTGATTTAATGGCCCGACAAAATAAAGGGATACAACGACAGGAACAAATGCAAATACGACAATTTGATGGGTCCAACGACAACTTCCGCTGTAAACAATAAAAAAATGAATGCCCGACAAAAAAATAAGTAGGACGACGTGAAAAAGTGAATTAAACTACACGAAATATGATGCACGACAATATAATATACAATGCACTGCTGTAAATTAATTATACCACATTAACCTAGGTGGCGACAAATTATGTTATAAGCAACTTTTTGTGTGGCCGTTAATTTAAGTGAAAACTGAAAATAAATGGAAAAATAAATTGAGGGGAATAGTCTTCCCAGTAAACTGCAAAATATCAAATCAGGAGGCGTACTTAACTGGACTACTACAATCGGAAAAATAACTCCACTACTCCACTGCTTCGAAGAAACAATCATTAACTGTATCTGTCTTGGCCACAGCAAAGCTACAAATGAATTCTTGCTCAATCACTTAAAGTCACCAATCTGCTCTACTTGCAACTACTAAACTTAGAATCCAGCTCATCATCGCAGAATACTAATCATATGCCGACCAATATCCAGTTCAACCATCCATCGTTTTCTCCTTTAGAGCCCAGCCACAGAACTTGCACAAACTAATATCGATGTAGTGTAGAAAAAATATAATTGGCGGGGAATGTAATGAATTGTCGTTCAAAATAAAAGTCGTTCGAAAATATTTTTTGTTGTTCTTACTAATGAAATAGTTGTTAATATTGTCGTTATGTATGCAAAATTCCTGTCGTGCAACCCTTCCTTCCTGTCGTGTCGTATAATATTCCTCAAAATGATTTTCCATCCTTCTTTGGAAAAATGATTTTTTTGACTTTAAAATCGTGAATTTTAAAGTATTTCAGAGTGATTTCATAATCATTTGTTTCTGGATGGTGCCTATCTTTGTTCGCGCTACACTTTACTGTCAACCTATTTTGCATGTTCAGAAGTTTGTAATATTTTTGTACCACTTGTTCCTCACAGATGGGGTATAGGTTTTAGAGCAACACGTGTTACCGTTCATAAACAGCGACGAATTGAAGTAGATAGGTACTTGAAAGCTTTTTCCCGAAAATGCACTTTTTGGGATAATATTGTTTTTCACCAACTATTATAGATACTTAAGGTATTTAATCAGGAAGTATGAAAGTAAACGAAACCAAACGAGTGAAATGAACTGAACGTGAACAAGCGATGTATTCTGCAATGAACTGGACTTTTTCAGAGAGTTCGTAAACGTGCCCGTGCGCTGAGAAGAGTACAAACGTCGAAAACAAGGAGATAACCATTTTTATTACCTCAGATATTATTATTCGGAAAGCGGGATGCCAAACGTAACGATAACACTGGCATCAACGCCTGCGAAAACATATCCCGCAACTATACGAACACTTAAATCAGTATAATAGAATAGCCGGAAAGTGACAGGCTACGTCACGGTCAACGAGCCACTAACAAACGCGACTGACATGCGAGCTTTGTTTACTGTTCCACTTCGGACTCCTTCCAGCGGTGCTTATGAGCCGCAAGGGCTGGTAAGCATCAACAAGTACGTACTACGTACGTAGGGGGCTGGTTCACGCATTCGCACAGTGATCAATAAGTATCTAGTGTACATGATACCTGTTGAAACTGACCACGTTCGCCAAAAATCAGATGCGATTGCCGGCGCTTCCTTTTCTCGTCATCCATAAACGACGAAACGGAAAAAAGCCGGAATGAACGTGCTTGAAAAAGCTGCTTGGGTAAATTAATGCGCGCGGTCGTCGGCGGCGAGTGCAAACAAGTCGACGGAGGAGCACATAATGTGAAAATAAATTTGAGAAAAATGCGCGTTAAATAAACGTTACCGGTCAACATTGTAACGTACGAGTATATAATTCGTTTTCCTTTTTACTTTTTCCTTCAACCGCCGGTAACGTGAATACCACTTTCTTGGCACCGCGGCAAGTGGAATGAACTCGACGCAGTGCATGGCGCAAGAGAGGATTTTAATAACCTCGTTGCAAGATTAAACTCTCTAGCAATTACGGTAATTCACTCTCCCATAATAATGCAATTGCAGCGACGCCATTTCTGTAGGTATAGGTACACCGCGGACAATGTTGGTACCTACGAGTACATACATATCTCAGTTATGGCCCAGGTACCGCATGAATCGTCTCGACGCATCGCAGATACGAGTACTTCGTTTCTATGCACAATGCAATATACGAGTATACACGCGAACAACCTATAACTACTAGCTGCATTATTAGTACGAGATACGAGTACACTCTCTTCGTCGCTGTTCTGATGGTCGAGTTTCACGAATTTCGCTAATTAATTCGTTAATCCGTCTTTTACCCCTCCCCCATCCCAGCATTATATTGTAATATATGCTTATAATTGATAATTTACCTCTTCGAATTGCCGGTGCTCTACTCACGACTAGTTTTCAGGACGATTAATTCACGGAAGCCGAATCCCATTCAACTGCGCGCTTCTGTTATGGTTCGTAATTTTCGTCAGCGACAAAAGAATATGTAATCCAAAAATAAGAAACATGTAGACGAGGGGGCCTTCCTCTGAAATATTAGCCGGTTGGAATAACTGGAAATATGAGGTCTTCTTCCTGCTAAATACCTGATATTGAATATGAGTTACCCACTTCCAAAATTCAAAACTAACCGATTTGAGTTATTAGCATCACTACATAGAATCGTTTTTTTAAGCGTTATCTGGCAATGTTCTCCAGGAAAATTCAAAACTGATATTCGCACATATTTCAGCTGTAAAATTTACTGACGTACACTTCCATACATTTTTTTCCCGACAGGGAACACAAGGTGTTTGTATGATTCGTGGTTCCAGGTTTCAGAGTCAAAGTGGTATTACTAGTGGTAGATTTCAGTTCCTGGCAATGGCGGATACAGAGGGGTTCCCCCCGCCCCCGCATACCTAAATATGTTTATAGTGGCTATTATATTTTGTCTATAACATTTTTCATTCGGACCCCCTCCCCCAATTATATATTTTATATCCGTCCCTGGTTCCTGGAGCATTTATCAAGCAATTCTTGAACGCGTGTTCGGTGTATCTTCTCTCAATTTCGGATAAAACGCAGCACAACTGTGACGCTTTCGACCCCGCAGTTTTCCGCGGTCACTTTTCTTCAGCACTGCATCTCGCTGAAAAGGATAATTCGGGCTTATCTTTGGTATTGGCAAAACTACATATCAACATTGTTTTCAAGTAAGAATCTTGGAAGTGCTTCTCAGCACACCCGGTGAACCATTGAACAGAATTAAAATTTCTATTATTATGCGGAAGATATAGAATTCTTCATACATAAAATAATAATATTATACAAATTACAGTTAGAGCTGGCCACTTATTTCTTTATTCCCAGGCATCCGTGGAAATTTTAAGCTGGTAGGCCCAAAATCTTGAAAATTGATCATTCTTACATCCTACGTAGTCTGTGGACTACTGAAAGCACACACGGCTGGAATAGAAACTATTGATGCCATTATGAGGCAAATCGAAGAAAATTCCCATAGATTCCCGGGAAGGAAAGGTATCTACAGGAACACTGGGAATCTATTTACATTTGCTCTCAAATGTACATCACCAGCTTGAGCTACACTTCCAAACCTGACCATCTGACAATCCACTTTCAAAAAACTAATAATCATCTACATTCGTGTTTATTGAAAACTACTATCACCTTGCGTCCTAAATAAATAGAGTTTGCAGCGGGAAACAATGAGATAGCGTATCACCAAGAAAGAATTGAAAAATTCTTCTCCCCCATTTTTTTTCATTTTATTATTTACTCTAAAAAATTAGTTTTGGACGTGGGTGACTCATATGTACTTTGAAAGATCTCGGCCAAAGGCGTAATACACAATACATCTTAACCCTCCTGCTGCGGTTGATTGGAAAAATCGGGCATTTTGTTATGAGGATATGAAATGTGCTAGGTATATGTCGGTGCTGAGAGACACGAAGATTAATTTTAAGACTGGAGCCCACAATTGTGGAAAAAATAGATTCTCCACAAAAAAAAAATCAAATGCGCAAAAGCAGGTACAATATATCTGTGTATAGCCATCCTTTAATACATGCCTTACGGTAGCAAATAATGTAAATTCCTGACATGTTTTCAGTACCCCACCCTCGAGTCTTACAAATCATAGCAGGTCGGTCATTCCATGCCACATCTGCCACCGCAGTACATCTTTTCGATATCGATCAACTGGCAGAAAAAGCTGGAGACAATTCCAAAAGGACACTGGTGTAACCGTTTTGAAAAATTCCCGTCCCTTCTCAAATTTTCTGGTATTTTCAAAATACAGGATCGTATTTGTGCCGTATCTCGCCAATGAACTGAGCTACAATAACGCTCGGGCACTCGTTGCGAAGGTTTAGGCATAGGTACACAACATTTTCGACTGTTGGGGGGGGGGGGAATAAAAAAATTTCCAAACGTATTCATATTTTAATTTAATTTTTGAGATTTCGCTGAATTTTTCGCAGAACCACAGAACATAGCTAAGGACTATAATGTACTATCAATATTTAGCGATAGCAATACTCCGTTCAAGCGAAAAAAGCAGAGGACTGCAAAAGTACGTATTTTTGGATAAAAACTTGCTAGGGAGTTGAGAGCAAGTGCAAATGGTCAAATAGTTATGCTCCTTCCCATACTAGAAATTCCCGTAGATTTGAGTGATATCAGCTCCCTTGGAGAGGGGGACCAGAACCCGAAAGTTAGGGTTTTACCATTACGTCATTAATGTATCAAGTATACCTACACCAAGGAATTTTCAAAAAAACATAAAAAATCGAGTCATTGCCAGAATGCTAAACGCCAAAATCCATACTACCGAATCTATTCGCAGGGATGGGATCATAGAACTTAGAATGCATTCAACGAGTCATTCTACGTCTACTCTACGCGAATGGAACTCGCTGTTCTATATGTAAAATGTATAACAACATAAAATATTTCTGATTGGCTGTTTATTCTACACATTCCAATTCTATAAGAGTGAATGCATATTTTATACATAAAACTTAAAATTATGTGAAATGAATTGACCAATCAAAGAGCATTCTACGTATGCTACATTCGACATACATTTTACTCATTTTACGTAATGTACATGTAAAACATAGAATACCCTATTCTATGCGTCGAAGTACAATCACCTTTGTAGGGTTAAGATCACGATGCCACAAAAGATTCTGATACCAACCTGCTGGTGACAATTACAGATATAACTGGAAAAGATTGCCGGTTGGAGTGCACACGTGTGCCAACGCTTCAACTTTCTTTAGTCATAATTTCAATTTATTGGGTACATCTTCCACAACCCCTACTGTCTCGGTTCAACCAACTGTGTCGTTTTGAACACCTTTCTCCTCCTTATCCTTTTTAACAGCTATGTGCGCGTATCACTGACCACTGGGCAACATCGCATTATTTCATCTTTCTATAATAAATTGGTCTTAATACACGATTTCCATTTTTCTTTCGAGAAAGACAGACAACTTAATTCTCACTTATTTCATCAAATAGTTTCATTTTTGTCCGAGATACAAAGAAAAAAAAAAAAAAAGAAAAAAAAGAGAAGTACCTAAAATCGAGTCGAGCTTATTTCAGTACGAACTTATCCCTGCAGTCATCAAACAGACAGGAACGAGCATAGCTGAGGAAAAGGAAGAACGTATACGATCACGTTTTGAGTATACTTGTCATACATTGATGATCATGGAGCTATACCCATATTGAGGTAATTTGTTGTTTTTCTTGTCCCCCCACCCCCTCCTTTTTGTATTCTTATAATAAGCAGACGTGTTAGATTATGCAGAGCTAGTTTCAATTACACTGAAACAGTTTCATTTTTTCCCCCTTCCTTTCTTTCTTTTCAATGACGACTTGTAACGTACGTCATCTGCGTACCCCTCTAAATATGGTTAGATCCGGTGTACCGCAGTTTTCATTTTTCCCTTCTTCTATGAATCCGTTAAACTGATTTTTAAAAACGCTTCTTCCGCCCTTGCACTGACACCGCCTGTACATCTGTTTAATTCTGTAAAAAGTTCTAAGGGGAAAACTGAAAAAGGTTGAAATGTTTACATTTTTCGAGTATTCGAGTATCTCTAGAATATAATTATGTAAGCGCACTCGTTTTATTTATTTATTTAGGGAACAAATTTTGATTGCGATTCTTGATACGATCACTAAAAATCGTAATGACGAATAAGAGCCGCAAGGTGTAATTTATTACTCTCGTGTGATGCAGACATTCGGCTGCATTTCATCAACCTACCCGCTAACAGAGAATGTTTCCAAAAGCACGGGGCTGGACAGTAGCATTCAAAGTTTTTGTTATTGGTTCAAACTAGCTAATTGATTCCCATAAGAATAGATAAGGAACATTTCGATCATCCGTTAGTATTTGAAAGTGAGGAATATAAATAAATTATCAAAAGTTTATACTCAGGATCTAGAAGAACGCCATTTGTTTGGTTATAACAATAAAATGATAATTTTGCAAAATTTTGCGCCCTATGCGTGCATAGTATGCATACACCATACCTACACGTATCTAAATCCGGCACTGAGCTCGCCACACAAAGGAGAAAAGTTCCGCAGAAAAACGTTATCATCGTGATGTAGTTGCATATTCTTCTTTATGCCATCATTCGTTCCATCACGTTTCGACCGGCCGACACAGAAAATGCCGAGCGAAGCCGAGAATGAACGAGTAGAGAAAGCATTGGAATACGGGTATACGCGCCAATGCGATCGCTGGACAACATATCCATGTAACAATGCCCTTTCATGCAGCGACCGGATTTTTTCTTTCATTTTTTCATTTAAAAAAGGATATATGAAAGGGAGGAGGTAAACGAAGAGAGAAAAAGAATCAGACGTCCAGTAGATAGTAAGACTTATTGCAAGAATAAGAAATCGTGTTCTGTAGGTATATGTATGTACATTCCAAGACGTTTATGACTTTTCCCTGATGAAAGAGGGCATACCAGAGAAAGAGAAAGATACTAACAGGAAGGGTAAGATTCAAGGTTGAGAACATGTCTTCAAACATCCATGGGAGCGGCTGAAAAATAGGGGCTGAGAAAGGAATGAATGGAAAGGAGTAAGGTACTTCCAGGTGGTAACAACACCTAATTTTATGTTGTTGTTTTTTTTTGTTTTTTTTTTGTTGTAAATACAGTACCTAACTCGTTTTGAAAAAAGTATGATGCAGGGTAGGAAAATAGTTCATTTGTCTCCCTTTTCGGCTCTCAATCATGTAAAACATCTTTTTCGTATACATGAATAGAAACTAAAATTTGCAGCAGCCGCACAGTCAGCGAAACGTACTATTTTTCATTTGAAAGAAAAGCGCGAAGTTCGTAATGGTTTTTACAAGCCATGGGATATAAAGAAGTAACGTTAGCATGGCCTCACCTATTCATGTATACAAAAAAAAGAAAAAAAGTACTTTACACGGCACAACCTCGAACATTATTTGCTACACTGGCCTTTGGCTCACTTCGCAAACTTGTCCTCGTCATGTGTAAACACACACAAGTTCGAGCCATACCAAGTTTTCGAGCCCATAACCCGAGAACGTAGCTCCGCGGCTCGATGATAATAAAATTTAAAAAAAAAAAAACTTTTTTAAAACTCGTAAACATGTCAGATGATTTTTTATAATTTACAAATCATTATACGGCATAAAATCATGCATTTCATAAAATATATACTTTCCCATAAAAGACTGAAGCCCTTGGATAATCATTCCAATTTAGTTTTTCTAAGTCCTTTTAAATGTACGATTTTTATAAAGAACCAATGTGGGAAGTGCGACCTTTTAAAAAGATGAATTTATTTTTAGCTACACCCTGTAAGTACACCTGTTGCAGTTGTTGCCTTTCTTAATTTTTGGCACTCTTGCCCATTTTGAAGACCACAATTTTTAAGGCACAAAAAACAAACTGTGGAACTTGTGAAATTTATGAAATAATACCTATTACATTGCAGTAGTGGTATTCTGGAACTAATTCATTTCAGATTCCTCCCCTGGCCATAGATCTGACTATTTTGAAAATGCAGTTATACTATTATAAAAAGCGAACGCCGGCACCTACAAGGCCACTGGTAATAATAATACATTGCTGCTTCGCTGCCCGGGAAGAACAGTAACACAACTGCAAAAACCTAGTTTTGAGAAAACGCGGAAAAATCAGAACAGAAAGGTTTAATAAAGTACCGTTTAAATAAGAATTACCCTGCAGAACTAAAACATACGCCAGTCCTGTGTGTTAGTACTATGTGTGAACATAAACACCTGACAAAAAAAAATAAACATAACTGTTAAGTTGATTTCAACCTTGTAACCACTCTCCTCTTGTTGACAAAATAGGAAGATTAGAAATTGACAATAATATTCTGCTTTATTATGAACAGAAAATAAGAATCTCACAATGAAATGCTTGTACTTGTAAAGTAATAATGCGACTTTAATTTAAAAATAAGACAGTTTCAAACTTTCTTTCAAGACAAATAATGACACAACGTAGGTACACTTGTGCATGCCAGGATTCTACAAAATGTTGCAGTTGTGACCCTGTTTCTCTACATGAGATGGTGACTCTTGCCCGAGAGGAACAACGTCACAACTTCCTGCTTACTACGCGTTACTTCAATTGTGTCGTTCTTTCTCCTTATAGGAGGCAGTTTTTCCGACTTTTCGCATGTTGCATGTACCAACTGCAAATTTACAAATTTGCAGTTGTGTCGTTGTTCTTCCCGGGCAGCGATTATACCCGCACTAATTTTCTTAATTTTAGCCCCATACCCCCCCCCCCATTCTTAGATGCCGAAATTTTGAAAACTCGGCCGATTCGGCATAAAAACGAATTTTTGAAGATCGATGGAATGTAAAATATGATACCTACGCTTAAAATGAGCAAGATCATATAATATGTTTAGATCAGAAAGATCATCATAATACTCATACTGTATTTTATGACCTTTTGAACCCTCCCTTCGCACCCTAATTATCACAATTTTAAACTCATGGCAGGAAAGACATCAAAATTGAGTTCAATGATCTTGAAAACTCCAAAATATCCCGATTTTCTTTGTGGCGATGTCAGAAAAAATTCTTCATTAAATTCGTGAAAAAAAATCAAAATACGTGATATTGAGAGGTAGGGGTAGAAAAATAAAAATAATTTGCGGGAATCGACAGGCATGGCGACAAGAAACTGGATCCGGGAGTAATTTGCACTCCTTCTATTTCCGAAACTCGGTTATATAAGAAAATGCCTCCAACTTTTACATGTTTGCTCCAAGGCCATCGAGGTACAACAGTATAAGGGGTTAATTTGAATCCCTTGGTGCAACACCATCTTTTTTAACCAGGCTTATTTGTTGTAATTTCCATTCATATTTACTTCTTACGGGTAGCTTGTCTACGTCTTCTAGTTCCCAAAAACAAAATATGTAAAAATTGCAATTTGCGAGATGCTGGGCTCTCCTTCCCCTCCCGACAGAGGAAGCGAGCCAATTTCGCATGAAGAATTAATTGAAACTCATTAGAGGATCAATCCAAACACATTTACGAATAAACGTCAATTTTTTCCATTATTTGCGTCATTTTTTACGTCCAATTCGATAAACTACCAGCATGAGATTTATAATAGGTTAGCAACAAAATTGTTTCAATTTCCATCAAACTAAACGCAATGTAACAAATTATAAACGCCAAATAAGAAGGCATTTATGAGAGACGTCAGTAATTCTATACATGCATTAGGAATCAGAATTCGTGTTCAGTGGATTAACTTTTTATTTTCTTTCACTTTTGGAAAAATATGGGAATTTCGTTTCCAGTTAAGTTACATCAATCTAGTTTACGAGTATTTTTTTTCTTCCTTCAAAATGGAAGAATAAAAAATTTATTTTATTCGTTTGCTGAAGGATTTAAACATTATAAAACCTATAAAACATTAGAATGTTTCCGATAGTGAATTCTCTTTCGATGTCATGTGAAAAACATGTTTATCGAAAGAAAGCATCGCATTAATCATTCTTATAGCTTATAGTGGTTCTCAGCTGGAATTCCTTGCTTGGTTTGCCGATGCAGCGGTCAAGAATTTTCAGTAAGCTAGAGATGGTCCAGCTTCGTGAAAAATAAAAATTGAGAAAATTACGCTACGATGCAATTTTTGGTAGGGTTATGAACAAGTGCTAACACTTCGAGATTTAATTCGATACAATGCTCTTCCCGAGTTCATAACAATTCTCTCATCGACTAAGCTCGTATTTCAGTTCTTAGGTACGTGCTCGCGCCACTGCATGTCTTACAATCTGAGAGAGAGAGAAAAAAAAACATCTAGTTCCTCAGAATTGACCGATTGTGTGTGGAATTATTCGGCTCCATATTTCATCAACCACCGTATCAGCGAACATCAGCCGCTCGTACCAATGAAATTAGTTTATGGTTTTGTGAATTTTTTTACTCGATGAAAATCATAGCTGGATGACTTCCCGCGCGCAAATTATAATTAGTTTATTACGACATGTCGCTCGTGAGGTAACTATCAGTTTCACTATGGCGTCTACTTCGTAACTATGAATTATAAGCCTCTTGCATCGGTCGCGTTATGGTCTAAAAGACCACTGGGTTAAAAAAGAAAAAATTGTCAAAATACATAATAATATGATTATTTTTTTTGTCGGTGACAATGCTGCCGTAGGCATTATGAATTATTGTTCGTGTAAAATAACAGTAAGCAACAAGCAGCGTTCGCCAAATCAACTTTTATAGACGGGACTGTATTATAATTCTAATGATTTCCTCTCTTGACCGTTTCTGCTGTCCAGCAGTGAAAGAAATTTATTATCATCAAGATACGGAATCTGTCGTTTACACAGTAAACTTTTATAACAGTTATAATATGCTTAGATCTAGTATAGTAAAAAAAGTTGGAAGAGAGAGGTGCCAACGTTGTAGCCAACAATATACCTAGGAGAAAATTATTTGAATTCAAGCTTGGATCCCAGAGCTCAAAAATCCTACATCCGGCCCGACCCTAGGGGAAAGACTCACGCCTTGGAAAGCTTGCTTTTTCAGAAGAGTGGACATTAAGGGGGGAATTAAAGTCTAGGGGGTCTGAGCCCTCTTCCTCTTCAATCTCCGTCTCTGCTTTAGATTTTAGAGAAATCAACAACGGCGTATTATTCGGAAACAAATATCCAATCAACTTTTTTTGAAAAGGTAGATTAGTCAAATGCTTTCTGATTGGTTGCGCCACATTTGCCACATTTTGAGGTAATGATAGCAATCTACAGCGGAGTTTTCTGATTGCTTGCGCCACTGTTGATCCATATTGAGGGACTGGAGTAATCTACATCGTAGCTTCTTGATTGGTTTCAAAATGCTAAGGTGACAGTTCGGTAAAGCAGCGTTTAACTGGCTTCAAACTTGTGGCAATTTTGCGTTGCTCATGTTAGTCAGGTAATCTGTAGCCAAAATATCGTTAGGAATAAACCTTCATCCACTTCACAATATAGTTCTTCCTCAGTTCTGTCATCAATTGCCGAATCAGTAGAGGAAAGATATTATTTCTAACCTAGTTCGTGAATTCGATTGAAAAAACGTCGCAGAGTTCGCGCGATATTGGCAAAATCTTTACCTAAATAATAAATTTGGTAAAACTGTTGCCGATTGTATGAGCTAGGCCATTTCAACTCACGAACGGTTTGAGTTTTGGAGGTTTTTCCAACTTATCTCCGATGTTAGTTTGATTGCAAGTTGAAAGATTTTAAATTTTGGAAGAAGTTCAGTCTAGTGTCCACTTCGAAATGTGAGTGAACTTGGTAATATTCCACTTGTAGGGCGTGCCAATTTACTTGTTCTTCTTCTGTAGTCGAGAGCGCTTCCGGCTGTTATGCTATCATCAGTGGAGTACCCTAAATGAGACTTGACTTGTCTCTTATGGTCCTGTGGTCATAGTCGAGAGTAGTATCGTATGGTGAACCTGTTTAATCGTGTGCTTCTATTGGTTGTCTGTAATTATACAGTGTGTCTAATCAGTGAGTGTTATTAGTTGTGCACTCCTATTGGTTGTCTGTGATTGTGTGGTCTTTCCAATCCGTGGGTGTTATTAGTTGGAATAAGTTCTCGCTTTGGAAGTTAGTTGTTGGTTGTTGCGTTTATTAGGTTGTTTTGTTTTATTTTTGCCTTTATTATTTCTATGTAGTTGTTCTTTTAATTTTCTTTTTCTTGTGTTGTTTTCTGTGTGTAGGATTTTGTACTTTTCAGTCAATTTGTCATTGTTATGTCCCTGGTCATTGCAGTGCTTTCCAAACAGTGATTTGTCATCGTTTAGCTTCTGTGATTTTTCATGCTCTTTGATTCTGGTTGGGAATTTTCTGCCAGTTTCTCCTATGTAGATCATATCACAGTGTTCACAGTCCAATCTGTATACTCCGCTACTGTTGTTTCTGTTTTGTCATTGCTTATCCACAAGACCACAAGAGACAAGTTCAGTGTAATTTTGCTTTTGCCAGATTATCAGTGGTCTGATGTTATTTACGGAGACTATCAGGGTTGCTGACTCTCTGAAAATTCCGCTTCCACTGCGGATTCATTCAGCTCTCAAGAAATGAGCTCACCGATTTGTAACGTCGCACTTCGTGTATGCAGTACAACAGACGCAAATTTTGCGAATCTAGCTCACTCTCAGTTCGGATTCGACCATTCCATCGGCTATCGCCTGAACACAGCGGCGGTATCCGGAGCCAAGACGCGATCACTTTCCTCGCAACCGCGAAACAGCGTACGCATGTAATTTTGAAAGCTGAAACGGAAAGTAATTTCGCTCTGGCATTTATGTTATCCAGTCGTCTGGTAATATATGTGCTCCAAAAGCTTACACAGTGCCGCTGATGTTCGTACGCGTTACTTCTGATTGTTTATTTACACCTCGAGAGTATTATATACATAATAAATTAAACACATAATGCACGGCACAAAGCCCGGCCATATATACGTCTTCGTATAATTAGCTCGGCAATTACCGGCTAATTAGTTTTCGAAAAACGGTTACCGTAATAATGGTAATGAATATCTTCGTTATTTTTAGAATTCATCGGAATACCATTATACACGGTAGGTATATATTGTATAGGTATATACACGTACCTATATAGTAATATAATCTGGCTTCGCGCCGTTCCTCCAGACCGGATGTAAAGTAGTAATTCTTGTTCCTCCGTTGCCTTCTGTGTAATGGGATTTTTCAGTTACGATTCTCGTCGCGCTTCCAAATAGCAGACCGCGACTGTCGGTATACCGCAACTGTGCAGCGTGCACGAAGGACTGCAGCGCAGTGCGCAGCGCAGCGCCGGCGGCCGGCCAGCAGCCAACAGCCAACATTGAGCAGTGCCTCGCTGGCTCACCGCCGCGCCACGCCGACCCGCGACAGCCGAAAGAAGACACAAAAAGGGCACGATGGTCGTAGCGATGGTAGCGATTGCTGTCACGGTACGGTAGTGAAGATGATGTCAGTGACTCGCGCGGCCGGCTAACGTAAGAGGTTTTTCCTCTTCTTAAGTCTTCTTCAGTCTGTTCTTTTTTTCGTTCCTATCCGAGTTCTTATTTTTCTCTCCCTCCACTTCTCCATGCTTTTCTATACATATACATGTACCGAAACCGCGCTATATAATTGAATATAACTGAAGAGCAAATTAGAGTAGAACTAGTACAAATGCACTTACTGACGCGGAGGCGTTGAACTGAAGAAATTAGAATGGATTTTGAAGAGAAGAAAAAAACACGAGCGCAAAAGGTACAAAGAAGTTCAAGGCATGATCACCGATAGTTCGGAAAATTGAGTGTTTCCACGTTTCCAATAAGTTGATACAACTTCTAGCAGAATTACTAAAATTATACCAGCGTTAGGATTCGCTCGAGCGACCGGCAGTACGGGGGGGGGGGGCTGGTAGCAGAAACTGGAAAGAAGGAAGAATGTTCCAAAAATTACTCGCAGTACCGATTTTCCGTATTATCAATCGCAATATATGGTGAACGCAATTCTAATCCGAACAATAAAGACCCAAAAATGGACTGAAGTGGAAAAAACAGAGATGTTGAAATTTAGAATAGACCATCTATTGGTAGAATTTGGTTTATTTCCTTGACCCCCCCCCCCTCCCGAATCTACTTCCCAATTACGAATTCAGGAGAACGCAAAAAAAATAAACTTTTTGCCCGGAAACTTGTCAACTATGACTCTGAACGCAAAATTAGTTATAAAAATTGAAGCTCACCAAATTTCTCATAAAAAGAAAGCCAATAGGCATACATTTTTTCTCCAAGACCGAGGAGAGAAAATGCGGACTCGTGACAAATTTGTGGCTAAACTACTCGTTAGAGCAGAGTATATGCACAATAAATTTATAAGAACGGAACAAAGTTATACAATAATTCTTATTCAATTTTATACGGAAGGTATTATTTTTACCTCATATTCGAATAATACCAGTGTAATATTATAGCATGTCCGAGCCCAGAAATGGGAGTGAATTCAGAATAGTATATCCGGATCCCGAATCCTATCCTGAACCATTTTTCCTGGTTTCAGATCGGGCGCGGATATACGAGGAGGACAAAGGGGAAAACCACCTCTCCTAGAGAGTAAATTATTAATTAAACAATAGGATAGCCCTCATTTTACCATTTTTCTTTCGATTTTCGCCCCTATGAGAAAACTTTGCGTATACTTGGCGTAAAATCTCAGTGCCCAAAATGTTTTTGAAAAAGAAGAATTTGATACCGGTGCGCAAGGGGTTAAATTTTAATTTATGATTCTCTGTATGTAAAACTGTTATTTTTATTCAAAACATAGTACAAGTAGTTTTTCAAGAAGAAAGTAATCCGACACAACGAATTCGTTTTTCTTAGTGTAACCAAAGACTCGACAAGAAGTTTTTGAACGGAAAAATAATTGTGTAGGAAGAACAGGAAGGTTGGCAATAGGACTGCGTTGAGGGGGCTATTGATGAAATGATGTCCTTCACTTAATGTTAGAAGTAGGTTATCTCGTGACATTGATTTGATTGTGAATTTCGGATTTGTTGAACCCATATTTGAGGGTGTTTTTAGACACATCCCCATTCAAGAGAATTCACAGGGGATAAACACATAAAGTTTGGGGTTAAAAGCTTCCCATACATCGATTACAGGGTTCCTTGAGTTGCCGAGTTCGTTTCCAAGATCATTTAAGCTGTAATCCCTATCCAGACGGCTCCAGAAAAAGCTAACACCTGAAACATTGAAAGTTGAATACGTGGGCATCAACAATATCAAGCAGAAGGTTTCTCGAGATGCTAAGTTCATTTTTGGAATTATTTCAGCAGTAATCTCTATCCAGCAGGCTTTTAATGGAACTACAAATAATTAAATTTGAATACGTAAGCTTACGTTACAGCTTCCCGATGATATTTCTTCTAGATAGAAGTTACAGCTGAAATGATCCCAAAAATGAACTCAGCGATTCGAGAGACCCAATATTTGATACTGATATCTATACTCTTATACAACTTTCAATAATTCAAGTTATACTCGTAGCTTCCTGTGGAGCCTTTTGCGTAAACGTTACAAGTGTTACAACCAAAATGATTTCAGCAATGAAATTGGCAACCTAAGAAACCTTATAACCGATTTATGGGAAGCTACTAACTCACTTTTTCATGTGATAAACCTCTGTAGATATTTTTGAGATAGAAGAAATGTCCAAATAAAGATTCAAAAATTGGTTTAGCAAATCCGGAAATCATATTCATAGGTTATCAGGTGACATTTATTTAACTAGTATCGAGTGAAGGATGCTTTTCATCAACAGACCCACGACCGCCACGTTTTGGAGGTCCCTTGCGCACCGTCTTAAAAAAATATTTTAAACATTTTTAAGAAGTCCTATTTAAGTTAAGAAGAGTCACAAAGAGTCTAAATGAATCTCTCGATGTTTCTTAACGAGTCTTCAATTTAATTGGAGATACCACTAAGGTCTTAAATCAATCTCAAGGTGCCCTAAATAAGTTTTGAAAAAGTGTAGATCAAGCACTGAGGAGTATTACCGATGTCTGGAAGAGTTCAAAAAGTCTTTACGAGTTTTGAAAGGTCACCTGGTTTTAATTAGAGAAAAGCCTCAAAGAATCTTAAACGGTGTCGGGAAAAGGGGACTCGAAGCGAGTGATTCGAGCGGAAGTTGAAACTGTGGTACCATGGGCGCAGGTCGAGGAATAAAATTGTCATAAAATACAATATGGGTATAGAGTATAAACTTTCAAGGACGCTGATTTCATTTTTGATATCATATCGACATTATTGTAACAAGTGAAGCACCTGCGGCTAAGAGAGAGAGTCAAAATCCAAGAAATACTAAACTGTATCAAACAGTAGGTTGTAGAGATTATCCAGTCTGTTTTCAATATTATTTTAACCGGCATTTTTTAATTTAAAAAAAAAAATACATAGGGTGCCTTTCATTTTATGCAATTAGCATCTAATATTCTTCTAGCATGTAGCTTCGCTTCAAACCAAATTGACAAACTGGAAATGGTTTTCCCAGCACTATATTTATTTTTGTTGAATTCATAAATGTTTGTATAATGAGAATGCCAACAGGTCTGCTGATTAAAATTTCCTGCACGTCATACGAGCATCGGCAGTCGTTCCTCTGCTGTGTCCAAGTGTGCAGTAACGCTCACGCGGTTCTCGGATTTGTTCTTCTATTATTGATGTGTGTCCGCGAATGTAGTTGAATATGTGTAGAGGTGCGGTACAGTCTTACTTACTTAGTCATAGATCGTCAACCTGATCAATACCATAATAGCTCAACTTCGGGGAAATTTCATTAAATTAGCCACAATCAATGAAACTGAATTTTCAGTACCTAATCTAAATAATTCAAGAGTCCTTCATGTTCTCTTAAACTCGAGCATCATTATTTGCAAACCGCAACATGTCCATCTAGGATCGTAACCAGAGGGGCAGACCCATTTGGTAATTAAGTTTGCTCTTAAAAAAAAAAAAAAAAAAAAATCCATAGCTTCCTCTTTCTGCGATCACGAAGATTCAACACACGCTGTAGGAATGATCTTTCCAAACATTTTGTCAGCCCCTCCTCATAAAAAGGCTGGTGACGCTCCTACGAGTATGCTGATCTTAAAAAGAGCAGTATCCTGTCTGTATGTAGGTAACCTTTATTCTGCTACTACTTGCAAGTTGAAACTATTTGCCTAAAACTATAATTATACATATAGCAAACTAGCAGTTTTCTTTCTTCTGGCATATATTATGTATGTAAAGCAAGAGTGACCTTCTTATAACAGATACCTATAACAATATTTCAATTCAGTCTTCATGAAATTTGACATAGTCTTGCTGAGCTTCTACAGGTCTCAGTACAGGGTACGTAGAGTTTTAACAAGTCTTCAGTTTGAACTGATCTGAAACGAGTTCTCACTAGTATTGTGAACTTAGGGCGGCCCTTTGAACAGCCACGACGAGTCAGAACGAGCCTCGTATTGTTGTACCACACGTCCAAGGGTATGAAGAATTAAGGGTAAAATAATTTATTACTATCTCGAGGCCTCGCACAGCCAGGCTTCAAATTTAGCTGTTTTCTAAACACTTTGTTCTTTCCTTCTGTGATGGTTTCAAACCCTGAGAAAATCCGAGGTGCCTACTCGGCACCTTTCATCAATAAAATTTTTAAACTGCCCATAATATGCCCATTGAAGCTTACTTAATACACTTGTCACACAACGCGGAAGACCAACCACGCTATATAATTTATTATCATCGTCATACTTGGAAACATAAAATATTATTTGCAAGAAAAGAAGAAAATGAAACAATGAACGTGTCTTTATAAAAATGATCAGTAGTTAAGCGTCTATACGCTAGTACTACTCTACTTTTGTTCTTTTGCGGTTTTTTTTCCTTTTTCTTTTTTCTTTTTGCATTTTTAGTTCAAAATATGAAAATTATAACCAGCGACTTAACAGAGTCCTTAGCACCGATTATGATGATAGAAGCATACTGCACTTCTAACTCATACACGCGGACAACCGCAGTTTGAGTGAAGAGCAACAGGTAGGCATATATAACGGAAAGCGAACTTTAAAAGTTTTCCCTGACACGTTTTAATGACAGGATATATATTTTACAGATGGATCGGAAGATTATTGCAGTTTGAAGTCACGATAATATCTGCCTGTCATGCTCCGTGCAGACGAAAATTAGGCGTATGTATTTACGCGGTAAACGACAAATTTTTATATACTGGTTTAGGATCATATCATCATTCTGTATGCTTACGCTAATATTTTTTTCGCTCAGCAATGAGTGGTAAACTGCGATGTCGAGAAGCGGAAAAAATTATAACAAGGCCGTCGTGTGAACAAAATGTAAGTATAATACAAACAAACGACGTCATAACATTTGTACATTCAAAACAACCAGAAGTAAGCAGTGGGAAGAGCTTATACTTTCCATCATTGATCGAGAGAGTAGCATTTGATAGGCTGGCATCTATGACGATCCCCAATTATAAAATTCATAGAACACAGAGTAAGGTACTGAGAACTTGGAAATTCTCCGTAAGGTTTTCAAGAATAGAAAAAAAGTTTATATAGAGATCGAAGCTTTGCTTTTAAGTGGTACACCGGTTTCTATAGGAACTCATTCAAATGAATATGTTGTGAGCTATGTTATATGTATAGCTAAGCTTATTTAGAAGTTCTTAATTACTTTCCATCTATACAACTATATCGTTCATGTTTCGCGGAGGTAAGGTGAGCTAAATACTCGTACCTACATGTAAACAAACATTGCGCTCTTGTTAAATCGCTTACCCAACTCCTTGGGGAGCTTGGCTGCATCATTTTTCAAAACCAAAAATATGTGGGAAAAATATTTCGTATTCGACCGAAGCGAGTATCATAAGAGGCTTAGAAAACTGATTATTTCTGCCAATTCACATTTTACAAACATGCGCGAGTATCAGTAAAAGCACTAACATGGCCAAAAATTTTGACGAGTGAGTTAGTTTAGAGGTAGACAAAATGCAACCGTTATAAACGGAGCCGAAAAACATTATTGTCTTTTGAATGAGTTGAACATTAAACTCAAGAGTTATGAACCCTTTCTGATCTCTGATGACATACCTATGATAAAAGAAAGTTCTCCCAAATAGGTACGTAGCTGAAAGTTTAAGACAACTGAAACGCTGTTTCAGACTCTAAAAGATTTTACTGAAGCTTTCCAAAACTATTCTACACTTGCTTATAACCCTACAAGACTTTTATAAGATTCTGGCAGCAAAGCTTTAGTATCTTCAAAATCCTTCAGAACATTTCTAAGACCCTTCAACGTTTTCCGGACATGTTCAAGCTTCTCATTCAAGACCAGGGCAGGGATAGGTATACCGAACGGACTTCTAAGACTATTTAAAAAGCTGAAAATAACTATCAATATCGTTCGATAGTTCTATTCCCTACTATCGCTATTTCGATACATCGGTGGTCTCAAAAATTTCGCAAAAATATCGAGGGAGGAGGGGAAGCTCCTCTCCCCCCCCCACCTGAAGAAAAATTTTTCCTCAACAGTTGGGAAAATTTACTTAGTCAGGCGGAGTTGGACAAATCCAACAAATCAAAAGGTTTTTTTTTGCTTTGATACTTGGGACTTCCACGCTCCCCTCCCCCCAGGAAAAATTTTTCGGTACGTCCTTGCTTATTTAGGTAGTACTATTAATATTCGTCGCATCTCTATTTAGCGTTCGTTGAAAGTAGGTAAAAAGTTTTCAAAGTTCTTTCTCATTTTGCGGCTTTAGCAGTTCTATTGAACGAAGATGGTTGTCACATTATAATACGAAACAGGTTTCTGGTGTAGGTATATTGCAGTTGGATTAACGGTCTTCCCCTTTTCCTTTTGTAAACACTAAATTAGAGGGATTTTTGAAAAATTATCTCCGGTGGTCTATGGCTGAGTTGACCCTGAGAATTATGTAGATTTGTTGTTTAATTTGTAGTTTTCAACACTACATTTTGTTTTTGCTCCTTCTTGTAAATACGAGTATTATCATCGTGTAGGTGCCGAAGTCAGACTGTTGTAAATTATATAAAAATCAAATGACAAAGTCTGCTCAGCGACATTTCTTTCTCTATTGGGCCACATTATTTCACTCGTTAATCACGGTATTATTTTGTTTTTCAACTTCAAACTATACAAAAACCCTATCATGTTTTACAGCTTAGCTGTACAGAACTTGTTACTATGAACCAAAACCATTTCGACAAATAAAATTGACATCGATTTGACGTTGGTAGATAAACTGACGTCGTTTTCCCTAGTTTTCAACTTCCTTTTACTAGTTAATTCGATGTCGTTTTTATATACCGTCTATAATACAGACATCAGACGTCCAATAATCTTTTAGGCGAATACGTGAAATTACTAATACGTACTTACGTAGTTGTTGATTTCTAGAAATGTAATTACCGAAATTCCTTTTATTTATTATTCATTTTTTAATTTTGCAAGATTCCCTAAATATAATGAATCTCTGGTTTTTCCTAGAAATTTTGTAATTAATTTTTCCGGAATTTCGCAGTATCTTTAAAGTGTGAGCTCATTTACAAAATATGAATCTCTGCAGAAATTAAATGCGGTGGTTTTATTGCAGCAATGCGTTATCAGTAATGAACGAGATTAAGAATCAATAATTGGAACACGTTTTATCAAAAAAGTAATAATCTTTTCAAATGAAAAATAAATCTATAAATAAAAAAAATTATTATTGGAAACTTATGTTTGGAGTGTAGCCTCTTGTATGGATGTGAAACTTAGACCATAGGAAAGCAAGAGAAGAGAAGGATCGAAGCTTTCGAGATGTGGTGCTATAGGCGGATACTTTGCATCAAATGGACGGATAAGATAAGAAATGAGGACGTACACAACAGAGCAGGAGGCAAAATGGATATTTGGAATTGTCTGAAGTGGAAAAGAGGTAACCAAATAGGGCATAACTTGAGGCACCCAGGAATAATACATATCACTGTTGCTAGAAGGAAGGTGGAAGGAAAAAATTAGGCAGGTCGGCAAAGATTCCAGTATGTTCAACAGATAATCGAGGATGTCAAATGAAAGAGTTACTTGGAAATGAAAGAACTCGCACAGTATAGGGAGAAATGGAGAGCTGCATCAAACTGATCGCAAGACTGATAACTTTATCATCATCATCATCTTCATCATGACTATTTCCTTCCAACAGAAAATCGACGTCTATTCTTGTATGGTAAAATCGACGTCGTTTTTACTAGATGATTCGCCGTCGATTTTAGAAACAAATATACGCTGACTGTAAAAAGTGTAATTTGTAATCCTTCCCTTTGACACAAATTGATGTCAGTTTTGCTTAATGAGATTGACGCAGTTTTTATTCGTGAATTCGACATCAATGTGGCATCAATAGTTCGTTAGTCTGTCCACGTTTTGAACCATTATTTTCAGCGTCCATTCGAAACGTTACTTTTGAACAGGGGCGGATTAACATGTCAGCTTGCTTGAGGCGCGGAGAAGAGAAGGGCGCCATTAGGGGGTGAAAAACAATTTTCAACCCAAACGCAGGCGTGTGCGCGCCGATAGAGCTCACTGAGGGTGCCAGTTTTGATTCTGCTTCCTACGCCAGAAAGGGTTAATTCGCCCCTGCTTTTGACACGAATTACACATCAGTTCTGAAGCCTATTTTGAAGTCTTGCGCGTGGCGTGAATATATGGTTGCATGTCAGTCGAATCCAAAGTGCAGTGATCGTGAAAATTCGTACCCGGATTGAGTCCCGAATTCGGCGACGTCGTTAAAATGAGTAGCCGAGTGGAGTCCTATATGTTTGTGGAGCCCATTAAAAGCCGTATCCGAATTGAGTCCCACGATTGCGGAAGCTGCCTACGTTGAACCGTGCAACTCATTTAACTAGCACGTTGTTGACTTGGGTTTCAATTTCGAGTCGTCGATAATTTTGCTGTCTTCGAGTAAACCATACATGCAGCAGTTGTCGCAGCGTGGTCACGTGCTTCTTTGCAGGGTTGTCGTTTCCACCTAATGCAAAAACACTCCCTACCGATGAGTATAAAAAGAAAGTGAAATAGAAAAATTTTTGGCGAATTAAGCCGCCTAAACTTCGTACAACGCGTCTTCTCTAGATTTCTGCCCTCCCCCCTTTAAAAAATTAATCACACATTTATATCGGCAGTCCCTAAGTCTGTCAAAGTGAGAAGGGAAATGTGAATCATTCAGCTCGAGACTCAATTCGGACACGATGCTCCGCTATGCGCGAGACTCAATTCGGTATATTAATTTCGGTCCAGTCCGCAGCAGGACTGGATTCGATTCTAAAAGGGGTCACAATTTTCCGAACTCAACTTGATAACAATAGGTACGGATTTGGGACTCAACTCGAGACCATCCGAATATATACCTACCTACCTTACAAGTCGCAGATGAAGTTTACACAACAAAGTATTTGTACTCGTATATAGGTAGGAAAGACTCATTTAATTGGCCGCAACCGCTGAACAAACTCGCAGGACATTCAGGTATTTTGGATTTGACTTGATCTATTCTCTGAATATCATGAAAATTCGCGTGGGCACCTACATCTCGGGAACCACCTGAGCTAGAGGGATAATTTCTTTTTCTGTACATAGGTAATAGTCTCCCCTATGACCCATAACACCAACTTCCCAAATTTGGTGAAATAAAAATTTTGAAAAACCAATTGAAATTCCAAAATGTCATTCGTTGTGGGTGTGAGTAAAACAACTTCGATCACAATAATCTAAAATAACTTATATATTTACAAGTATTGGTACTACTAGATAGCATGGTTGTGATGGAGTGCATTAAGATGATGGATTGGTAACAGTGGAAGCTTAGTTTCCTGACTCTAATAGACACAGTAGCTGGGATCAAGATCCGTGAGCAAAAAAAAAGGTCATCCGTCACGGGCTGTATTCAACCAATCAATGAATCGTGTTACTCGATATTTTGTAACCGGAAAGGTGGCTAGACTGATTCAATACTTTGATAAGAAGACGGGTCAAATGTTTTTCTCTCCATCTTCCTAAGAAAAACCGACAATTATCAAAATCTCGACAAAATAGCGAGTGTCTGATATTTTTTCCGTCATCAGTAATGGACACTTGTGCGCGGTCATGTAAGATAATGAAAACTTGAACAAAACTCGTTTCAGGTAAGTAATAGATCGCAGATGAACAGTGGCGGATCCAGAGGGGGGGGGGCTAAAGGGGCTATAGCCCCCCCCCAAAAAAAAAAAAATTTTCACACGCTTTTCCACTTATTTTAGCCACCGATGTTTTTAATGGCAGTAGCGCTCATACAGCACAGTTCGTGAATACATATCGCGTTATCAATGAATCAACATTATCACTTATCAACAATCATGCATTCATGCTTAAAATTTTGTTTGCTCTTTTTTTCTCCAACATTTAGCCCCCCCCCCCCCAAAGTGTAATCCTGGATCCGCCACTGCAGATGAAACTCATCTACTTCATTTTTCTGTAACATAAAAGCCTGGGTTCAGACTCACCGTTTTCCTGAAATCGTCATCTGTCATGGGGCAATCATTTTTGTCAATTGTCATGAAAAGTCGTATTTGATGTTCATGACGAATGACTCGACTGAGATTTAAGAAGGTCGAGTGTTGTAAGAATGTTCTATTATGCATCCCCAAGGAGTTAGCATAAAAAATTTTCATTATTCAATACCTAGTTCAAATTTTGTAAAAATGAAGAGTGTATTTTCATGTAATTCAGAGAATGACCCATCTATGTGCTGTCATTTGCGAAATATTCTAGTAGGTACACTTTCAAAGCGAAATACAAGCAAAATGGCGAGCGAGTGAAACTGAATCGGTTTATCGGTTTAGTTTGCCGCAGTTGGCTTTCGACTCGCGAAAAATAATTATGATCGGAAATGCGTACGCATTCGGAATTTGTAACTCGAAATTCGCGTTGCCGGCGAACCAATCGGGATTAATGACACGGCAACGGCAGTAACAGGCAAAAGCGATGCCTTATACTACTCTACACGTACAGGCGACAGGCGTACGTAGACAAATTACATTATTGGGCAAGGGCCCGGTACCTAAAAATGCATGCGGCGCGGCGGTTTGAAGTCGTGGTCGTCGTATGTACTCGCACGTATTTATTTTTGTCAAACGCGAAGGCGATAAGTCGCAGACAGCGGACGTGACGCCCCTATGGTGTAGTGTAACCTTATCGACGCGTAAAATGTTTTACTAAAATGTTTCATCCAGTATTTAAAAGTTAAACCTACTGTATATGCCCCCTTTTATGATAATCGATACGCAGCATTTATAATTAGTTGGTTGGTATTGGTAATATACACATAGAGTGCTCGAGGATGTAGAGGAAACAGCGAAAAGGGTTGGCGGCGGGATATGACGTCAGTCGGTCAACAGATAAAGAATAGGCGACAGGCGAGTTTACATTTGTCTTTTTGATAGAATAGGGGATGGAGTTGGGGGGGGGGGAAGCAGTTGACGGATACGAGCAATCGTGGTCATAAACTTCCATCAATCCTCTCGCATTACCACATACATGTACGTACAAATACATATGGATATCAAGAACAAACACTGGACTCACTACCTCATAACTCGCACCTGCATTTGTTTTTCGTTTTGCTTCTTACAGGATTAACCAACACGTAAGATCAAACGATTTTCATGCTTGTTTGACGAGGTCGAGGGTAGTCCTTATAGTAACTGGAAGAATGTTACGCGATCTTGAAAGCCGAGTAGGTAATTACAACACAGCGTGTCAACAGCGATGACAAGTTATTTCCAAAAATTTGCAGCCGACGCGACGCCAATCGGTTCTCACGGGCAGTTTTATCATTATTTTCGTAAAATCTTTCATTTACTTCAGATAATGACTGCGTGTGGAAGGTATGCGCAACGGCAAAAATGGAATTTATATTCGACAGGCCCAGTCCGGGAGTCGAATATAAGAAAAAAAAGTACATTTGAGGTTCGACGAGGCTCGCAGCATTCGTCATGTGAGTCGAGCGCATCGTCTAATGGAAGTGAAGATGAAGGTGACGTGTACTTTGTAATTAGCAAGTTAACACGCTGGTGTGCGTGGTACGACGTTTTTCGTTCGCAGAGATACCATCAGGGTTACTTTTTCCTCGGGGGGGGGGGGGGGAGCTCGAGTCTTGTGACATTGAAAACAATTGGGAACGATGGGAAACTATAAAAAACAATCACAGAGTAATTTTCCAAAAGCGGATATATTTAAAATTTTGAATTATCAGGGTCATTTGATAGGGCAGACCAATCCTGACAGTTTACGAAGTCAACAAAGTTTGGGCAAAATTTGTGACCCGCGACCTTTTTTTTTTTTTTTTGCTAGTCAAGACAACATAGCGCCCTCTTCCGAAGGACTTTTTATTTACGTTTAGAGTAACAATCCCACCGGATATAAGAGAATAAATAAGGCACATCGAAAGAATCGATTCTCGTAAAAAAATAATCAACTGCTATGTTTTACGTAAAATGTCCCTGAGGTAGGATGATATAGGATTTTTTTAGAGTCCGATGCCATTTATTGTCGCAAGGCCTACAGAATTGAGGTGGCTCCCACACACTGTTAGATCTCGGGGCTCCTATGTTCCTGCAGCTGGCCTATTTCTCTTCAAGCTTAGGATTCGGCGTATCGTACTGAGGCCAGAAGTATCAGCGATACAGTAGCGTGGCAAGGTTTTGATTTTCTAGAGAGGCACAAAAATTAAAAATTTAGATCGACAAACATGGCCCTTCCCAAATTTTTTGGCTCCCGTTCCGATGCCACTATATACGAACGTACAAACATAATTCTTCTTAAAGGAGAGGGGGAGTACAAGATCGTGATCTGACTGCCCTCTCCTGAAAGGTTTAACTTTACCGTTGAAAGGCAGGTCAACTTCGTTAAGAGGCAAGGCAGTTCCCTAATCTCTAAGAGAGCCAGCAAAACTTCGAAAGAAGACTACCCCCTGCCTGCCTGCCTTGGTAGTTTCTAAACAACAGCGTTTTTATCAGACACGAACCGGATAAATGAACGAATTCAAAAGTCAAAAAAATATTCTCAATCGCTACTTCCACCAGCATGTGGCTTACATGAAGAACTGTCTGTACACGTACCTTATTACTCCGTACCCACATGTAACAAACCACGGTAGTGTGCTGTATGCTGTGAGGTCACGCATAAGGACTGCAAGACTACAAAGTAAGACGAATAAAAAAAAACTCAAGACCGCCGAGTACTTCAAATACCTACTTTCTTATTTATTATTATTTTTTTTTTTAGTTTTGATTTCTTCCTGTTCGGAGCGACCGTACCGTTCCTCTTGCATGCACATCCGAGGCTGCAAATACGAGTAACTTATTGTTAGCCATCAACGAGTACAAATATTCTGGAGCTGCACTCACAATTTTCTATCGAATTCAACTGGTGAACTGGAAAAGCAGAGGCCCAAGTTTGTAAGATACACTCAGGGCGTGCAACAGAACAAAAATCCGCCGCCGTTATTAACGAGTACTATCCGTCGCAGAAATTGTTCTTTAGAGAACTAGCTGATGTGCTTAAAACCACTCGCATCTAAGCATTCACGATGCGGGGGGGGGGGCGTCATTCGTTTTTCAGAATGACAGTGCATTTTGTAAACCAGGCACCCCCAGAACAGTAACAACAACATTACGGGATATTAGGTACTCATTCCTTCACAGAATGAAACTTTCGAAGTTATCTCCCCATTCTCATCTTACAGTCATCAGTTATCATATCAGAGCATAACCCCGTTGGCCAAATCTGCGGGGAAAAAGGAAGCCGTACGAACCCACTTTTTTGTAGCTTGTAGTACAGAAATAATATAAAAATTGAAGTTTGTCTAGTACTTTTAGCTTTCTAGCGACAAAAAAATGTGCAGTTAACAACATTCACTTCTATCCTCTTTCTTCTCCTAAATAGAGTCGTTTTTAATGAAATGTACCCGAGTGAGGGGTCTCCAGAGTTGCAAATGTTGGAATTTTGAGCATATCGACTCAACTGAAATCCAAATTGGTAACTATAGACCCAGTGCTTCCGTCGATTAAGCTAAATGTCCTCGTAGAATTAAATACTATGAATCATATCGACTCTAGTTGCATTAAAAATTTGGCTCAGTTACCTAACAATAATATTAACAAATGATCAAACAAGAAAACATTGGGATAGGAAAAGTCAACTGATGAATATTTCAAAGTTCCAGCAAGTCCACATAGAACATAGTGATTTCATCAAATACCATGTCGTACTTACCAGTATTAAAAATGGACAATCAAAACTCAAGACTTTTCAAATTCACTGTGATGCCACAGCTGATAGAAGTGAAATTGATAGTATAGTAATGATTTAAATTGCCTCTGCATGCTGAGAATGAAAGAAAATCCAATAGAAAGAACAATCAAAGGACAGAACTAAAAACGTTAAACGCCATCATAACGTTAATTGTAGCACGCGACATTCGAAAGGTTATCTACCCACTAACGTAAGTGATGATGTGATGAACAACCGATAAAATGAGAAAATTTCTCTCACGAACTAACACATTCGTCTAACATTAAAGATTCCTCTTCTGCTTTCCATCTTTCTTTATCGTATGTATGTATTTGTACTCGCACAAAGTAACCAAGTGCACAATAAAACCATAAACACAATATACTCCAAATAACAAGACTTGTTCGCCATCGATACACCAATTACAGGAATGTACATACAACTGAGGTACGAGGTTCGCTTTAACCGGCGGTAATCATAAAAATAAGAAATTTATAGTAGAATTACCTAGTACTCTGTTTTTTGTCGGTAATAAGCGGTTGAAGAAATTTGATACAATAAATTCTAATCGTACAAAGCTACAAACCATTTCAAGCTCCAAACGCATTCAAATTATGTAAATTAACTGACCCTGAACAAATTAGTAGATGACCGAGTAATAATAAGGTTCGGGAAAATTTCCCCCGTATTCCGTATCACCATGGTAAATGAATCGTACACGTAACTCCATTAAAATGTCTTCAAATTGCAAAAATATAAGTCCACAAGGAAAGAGAAAGGGTTCAATATAAGATCCTCTCTGGATTTACTTACGAGGGAGGGGGAAGTAAAAGGTTTACTTGAAATATCCAAATCAAAACTTGCCGAACCTAACAAAAATTCCGCACCTACATATCCTGTTCTCTTTTCCATGACTTAACGAACATCTACCGCATACCTTTTCCCTAGACTCAGAAGATTCAGGCCAAGAAGAGGAAAAGAAGAGTCGAGTAAGATCCTTCATGGATTTACTTGTGGGAGCGGGGGATAAAATCCTTAAAATGTCCAAGTCAAAACTGCCGAACCAAAGGAAAATTTTGCATCTGGACCAGGTTCACTTTTTTATAACTCCACGAACATCTATCGCTACATTTTCTTTCGATTCAAACTCAGTTCAAGAACAGGGCGCATTTCAAAATGAAATGATTGGTGCTTCAGTTCGTCTCACTGACAGTTTCACTCATCTGTTTTTCTCCATCGTTCCACCGGCGAACCACTGATGAGAAGAATTCTAGTCAAGCCGCACCGCTCATCTGTATAGTTTTGCATGTCAT
The DNA here is from genome assembly GCA_031841125.1 of Acanthococcus lagerstroemiae. NCBI lineage: Eukaryota > Metazoa > Arthropoda > Insecta > Hemiptera > Eriococcidae > Acanthococcus > Acanthococcus lagerstroemiae. The sequence continues at coordinate 81,832,872 of CM063106.1, forward strand.
GAAAACATAACCAGAGCAAAATTCGCAACGCCGAAGAAAAATTATATTTTGCCTTAATTTGAAAATTCAGTTCCCGAGACAACACGTGAGTACTAAAATATTGTACAGGATTCCCGACTATAAACATTTCTGGCTGTTTGCGGAAACCGGAAATTTAAATCGGTTGAATAATTTACCCTTCAGAAAATGTTACAAAGTCGGAACACAAAAAATGGCTTCAAGTTTTCTCAATGAGGTCAACAAAATTTCCACGGCCTCGTATTCTTGGTGGGAATGCCAAGATCTGTCAAGAGCTCCGTAAAATTTATTGGAAAAGTCAGCTGACCCGATAACGTTAGTTGTTTTCCTCAGGCAGTCATTAAACCTGATAACATACTCTCGAAGTCCGTTTCGATTTCCATTTAGAAAATGCATTCGCAAGTAAATTCGTTAGGTTACTGAAAATCTGACTGGCTTTCTTTTAAAAAGCTTTTGGAATTTTTCCACACTACAGATATCATATACGAATTTTACGCAACGGCGGGTAAAAGTGTGTTGAAATCGATTTTAGTATCAAAGGTGGCTGGAGAAAATCAAGGAGGGGAGTAGCTATATCAACATTGATGTACCTACATGTATTCGAGTTTAGGGACTGGAGAAACTTGAAATACAAAATAATTTTGGAAGTACCTTTGCTCGAAAAAAATGGGTGCAATAAGGAGGCCATGGAGGGAGTTACGACGTAAATAGACCACATTAAGTAATTACAAGAATATTCGCATCAAGGGGTAATGTAATCTAATTTCATTCGATTTTGGAAATAATTCTAATAGGACTTGATTACGTAATCAATCAGAAAAGACCCTCTCCCCTATAATCATACATATTCAAATGCTAGACCACCCTTCCCTTTCAACTGTACGTCATATACGGACATCCCTTAAAATCAACTCGAATTCTTATTGGCAACAAATGTAGGAATGTTTCAGGTCTGAATCAGGATCACTGTACTTGTGGACTTTTGGTAAAGATAAACTTCACCATTTGTGTTCATCTCGAAGAATTTTGGTTCGTTGACCTTCATCGCTTTGTAAACGTCCGGAAGAGCGTGTATGAGCTGCGAGCCGTAACAAATGAAGAACGAAAAGTTGAAAGAAGTTGATCGAGGTGTGATGAAGCTTCTATAGTTAGTTCTATTTCAAGTCACTTTGCTTCCTATAGAAGGAAATTAAAGAGTCCAATACGCAGCGGCGGATGGGCCGTATAAGTTATCAGGAAATTCATCGGTAGGCTGCTCTAATTTATGAGATTTGGGTTGGTGCTTTGATAGTTTCAGATCAGTATAGCGACTGGAAAAGAGAGACGGAGAAACAGAGAAAGTTGGGTAGAAGGAATGGCATTTTTCTCGGTAGTTTTGTAAGTCCCAATTCGTCCACCCTAACGCGAGGACATTATCATGAAAAACATTTAAAGAAAATGTATCGACGTAAAAAAACGTTTTTATGAACTATACAAACTTCACCTTAGTCTACACCGGCATATAATTCAACTTTCGTGTTGTATCAGATCTTATGTCATATGGTCAAAACAGCCAATGAAGGACTGGCGTTCATAATCGAACCATTTTGAAGTACCCAGGACCTAATCGATGATTTTCTCTGATCACAGAATAGTAAAACTAGGTATCACAAGCCTGAAAAATCTGACTGCCAATACTTCCGAAATCGACGAGAATTACGACTCCCGCCTCCACACCCTTGCCATGCTGAGTTTTCTCTCCTAACTCAAACTCAAGTTTCTCTAAAAATTGTGACTTCGACTCCGAAAATGACTCCGATTTCAGATTCCTGAAGCACGGTTCACGAAACACTTTGGATCATTAAAAGATAATTGAGTAGTCCAATAATCAAATAAGAACACCATAGGTAACTTTCATGAGTTATGTACTAAGTATTGAACTTTCATCATCGAGACAACAATCAGCCTGGTCAACCGAACTAAGACCTTATTTCATCTATGAACTACAGATTAACAATGGGTAAGTATATTAATGACTTCGAACATAACTAGGTACCTATAATATATTCGTTCCAACAGTTTAGTAAATTATCTAGAACTGTAAAACAACGTCTGTTCAAGTTCAACCGATTAGTTAATCATTATAATTTAACAAGACATAAAAGGTAGGTCACTAATTTAAAAGGAAAAAGCCTGTTTTATATTTATTAGCTCAAAAAAAGATCGGCGTCTCAGAATGAATATATAGGCTTCTCTGCTATTGAAAGTTATGCGACTCATTACAAGGTGCTGATCCTATAGCTTGAAGGAATGTAGACATTTCATGTACTGTTAAAAATATTTGATAACTGTAACTATAAGTATAAAACATCCCCCCCCCCTTCCCTAAGAGTGAAGGTATAAAATAGCAGAGTACAATTCTGAAAAAATATGGGATCTTTACGTTCACAAATCCTATTTCCTCTCTCTCAATACATCTTCCCACATCTATTCTTTGAACATTGTTGTACTTAATGGTAGAAGAGAACGTAGAAAAATAAAATTTCAAGATAATTCAGACCTATGTTGATACATAGTTCGATTGTCCTCAGCTTGCTGATATAACCATATGTATTTTTTTCTACAAGTATCTATCAGTCCTAAATTTCATTCAAAGTTGATCATCAATTTCAACGATGTTATTCGACGCCTTAACTATAGATCTTTTGTCTAGTTTTTTTTTAAATATTTTGTAACACTGCCTACTTGCATTGTTTTTGAACTTCAAACGCGACGACAAACCAGAAATGTTCTCGATGCTGAAAAAATCGATAAGCACAGACCAATGCGAAGTTATTCTGAAAGTTTTCCCAAAGAAAAAAGGAAAAAAATCAAGTTATTATGAAGATTTTCATTATGAAATTCGCGTTTTTCAGAGGAGAAATTTCGTTTCTGAAGAAATCAGCTATCCTAGGTCTGCAAAAAACTTCGAGGAAAACATGATACGTAGCTAATATCACTGCCCCTTCAGGTCATACAGCCTACAAAACTCATGCATTGTAATAAATTGTACTACTTTCACCTTAGAGAAAAGTATTCATGCTGGGACACCGAAAATACTCATATTTAAAAGAAAAATAAAGTATCACTTTCAAAAACACCATATTGTGTGACCAAAATGTTACGTTCCACGGATACGAAGTCGCATCTCAGCGACCCCTCAGAGACCCAGAGATATGCCACAGGGGAACCGGAGCCGCAGTCGGTTCCCGAGGAAATTATCAGTCATAGCGGAGCCTGCAGAAAAATCATCTGCCAAAGCTAGAGTCAAAGCCAACTGGGAACTTTACTAAAGCCAGAAGTAAATTCAGAATTTTGCTGGAACTGAAGCAAAATTTCAGTCTTTAGGTCTGACTTTTACTTCGGTACTCCGATAACTACTCTTGCACTCCTCTACTCGCCCACAATAAATAGCCGAAGCCGGGGGGAGGCATTTCTGAAAGATCTGGAGGCGAAATCATCGAGAATTTCACACTAGAGCTGAGGCTAGAGCGGGCGTCAATTCAGGAATTTTAGTCGGAGTCGGAGCGGGAGTTAAATTCAAATCTGTTAAGGAGTCGAAGCCCGGTCGAAGTTACTCAGGTTCTGATGCCGACTTCAAGTTTGGTATGACCATACAGACTTTTTTGTAGAGGGGAGGGGGCAGAAATTTTCAGGTACCTACCATTCCCTCCCAAAATATCTCGGAATACTATTTTACAATATACTTCATCTAATCTGCGGAAAGCTGCATCCTGAGGAACGCTAACCAGTGTTTTTCCTCGATTACTTACCCTGAATCTGGTATATCTATTCGGCTTACATAACTCATCAGTTAACTCAGCTTTTCACGAACACAGCGTCTCATTTTCTCTTCAACTAAAGATGGTCTCCCAATGGACTAATTTCAGAACATTTCTTCGATTCGTCCAACAGAGCTCAACTTACGATCTCGAACAACCAAAGCAAGAAAAGATAATTGTCAGAGAGCCACAAACGCCGACCGTTCATCTTTCTCTTTTCAACGTCGATTCCAGCACCGATAATACGCCATTCGTTCGCATCTTCCCTCCGCATTTAATTGAACATCCGAAAGGCGATTTAATTAATCCACTCGCGTCGAATAATCAGCAGTGACGCAAAATTAATTACCTGTTTAATGGCAGTTTCCAAAGGTACTCCGGAATTTTTAACAAGATCATCAGTGAGACTCGTTTCCGTTGTGATTTGTTCGGATAATATGCTTTCATCGGTTTCTTTGGTATCGACTTTCGAAGGTTTGACAATGTACTGTTGCAAACCGACAATCTGCAAACGATAAATAAAAATAATGAAAAATTTAAAAAACGAGAAGGCAAAAAGTATGTAGGTGCTCTTATCTCTATGTAAACAATGTACGCATATGAAAACAATATATAAACGCGAATAACATACGATAACGATCGGGTTACTACATGAAACTATTTTAAAGGATTCCTGGTTTTCGGAACTCTTCCTCTCTCTGTCACTCTGCCTTTTTCTTTTACTAACACTCATCGTCGAATGAGTGACGGTTCACGAAAAGCAATGAAAAGAGTTAATTAAACGAATATTTTTGCCTCTTTGTTGAATGAACAACAAGAGTAATTCTTGCGGTCTATGCAAACGCAAAGCACCCATTGAAAAAATCAAACAGTGCATTTTTTTTTTTTTTGGAATGGTACGCAACACTTACAGAGATAAATAGTAGCAACAATATGCGCACCGTAAATTACATATTTCTCTTCTCTTTCCCATGAATTTTCTTTTTAACAAAGAAACTACGGTCGAACATAGTTGCAAAAGGTAGTTAGAACGAGTTCGGTTCCGGAACTTCGACTATGCTGCTTAGACCAGGGTTGTCCAAAGAAAATTCGGGTCGGGGGAGAGAGGACACTACAAAAAAATATCGGGCCCTTCTCAGACATTACACTTCTGCACTCCAGAATCCAAAAAAGACTAAACTATTAAAAATCCTAACCCCCAAAAAATCGCACCTGAGAGAATCTCCTCCTTTTCTCGCCGTGCCTGGGCTCGATTGAATTAAAAGTCAAAAATCAAAATTTATACTTTCTGTACCCAAATGAAATACATCGGTAAGGCCTCAAAACTGTGTGAAGAAAACGGTACGACCAGTGGCACAAAAATTAATTTAAAATGAGACCCGTAAATTAAAGAACATGGGTGTCCAAAATCAGAATACATAACTGACTTTATTTTTCAAATATGCTAACATGCTGGAAAGGGAGGGATCGATTTGGAAATAGTAACAGAAATATAGGACAGTATTTGGGAAAGAGGGGAGCGATAAGTTTTGGAATTTTCGACAAATTTAGGCAGTTTTTTACAGTCATATTATAAAGAATAGATAAAATTTGAGTTTTCCTTCGCCCTCACCCCCCCCCTCCTTAAGGAATTAAGGAATAATAACTTTATCAGAAATATTATTTTTCTATAAGTAAAAATATGAAAATTCTACTGTTTGAATAATATGAAGAATTTCTCTGTATTGCCGGCAAAATTAGGTTTTTTATTTTACTCATTTAGCCTTTAGCCCGATTGCGTTCCTTTTTTCCATGAAGAACAACAAAATGAACTTTTTTTTTATCACAGCGACACTTCTTTGGCCCTGATTCAACCTCTGCAACATGGCACGCAATCAAAGAAATCCGAAAAAAAAATGAATGCTGAAAGTCCAGTTCAAAAATGGCATATTGCAAAAAATCGCAGGAGAAAACATTGTCCCTTGATACTCCAACTTGAGTTGAGGTAGGGAAAGGGGTATCTAAGCAACTCATCTGGACATCGCGTTTGCCTGGTCGTACATTTGAAGGGGCGAAGATACTGACATTTGAAGAAATCACGTACAGCACTAATGGAAATTATTTTTTCAGCAATGCTAACAGATAGACAGCTGGAACTTTTTGGTAACAATACGAGTAGAAGGTAGTTTTAATTTATGAAATTTATTATTATAGAGTATCTTGATTATGTTTTTAATTAATAAGGTCTTTCACTGACTTTGACACTGGACAGTATACTGAGAACTACAGAAATCTTAGTTTATTAGCTTATTTTTTGCGAATTGTTGTTGTTTTTCACTACCAGAATGCTACAAAAACTCCTACAGACTGTTTTTTGATTTTATAATGAGTGCTAATTAAACTTTTTCGAGTTTTGCCATCAAATTGCGGGATTTGACAGAACGTAGTGACACACTATGTTTTAATTGTAGTTTCTTATGTTTGAGGGAGGGGGAAGAAATTACATTGCTTTTGTGGGAGAAATTACAACAAATACTCAAACTAAATCATCAGTAAGCTGATGACGAGTATCTACACTGCATGCAGATATATTGGTACAGGGATATGTCTCATAGTTACTGAACATGCTCTACGCATTCAGTCAACATAAGAATGTCGATCTCAATCAACTGAGCGCAACTATCGATCAGCGAATTTTTTTCGCTGGCTATATTAGATGGGCTCCGACATTCCTATGTTATTAATGCTAGGAAATGGTAAAACCCAAACGTTTGGTACAAACACGGTTTTCGCTCAAGTATACTCAGTAGAACAGGAGTGGTGTGGTGGGACGTATGGCAATGCACGCTTGCCAAAGTGCCCCCGGAAACTACCCTTTCAATATCGCATCAGTGACCGGAGGGACGCTTTGGGACCGGGCCCAAGCCCCCATTTCGCCGTGCCGCTTCTGGTGCGCGCGTCCTGCAAGGCCACCGCAAATTTACACAGTAAGTTCAATTCCATGGAAATTTCTATTAACAACACGGCAGGTCCGGGTGGTGTGGGGGAGGATTAATCGGCCGCACATAGCAGCCGCGCAGCCAAGATCAAGATCAGTGAGCACATGGCTAGAAGGAAAAATAATTTCCATGGAAATGTGGACCACTGAACTGAATTGTGACCATGAAGAGCGAAATCATCCTGATTGGCTTCCACAATACGCACAACTGAACTGAACTGAAATCAAGTTCAGGGTCGGTCGGAATCGGTGTCGATCAGAAATAGGATGAGGCCCAGCCAATAGACATATCCATGTTAAAAACTCATCAAACCCACTGCTTCGAGGAGGGGTGGAAGCTTTCCTCTCCTGAACCGATACATTTCCCTATTTTGACAATGTGTTCTTTATGACTGTCTTGAAAGCATGGCACAATCAAGTGTTTAAACATGACTACAAGCAATCAGAAAAAGTTACACATCCTCAAGTTTCTTGTACTTATCCTTCATTTCAATGTTGACCAAGTTGGTCATAGCCATGCTAAACTAAACTTCAAAATTGATTGAGATCACTTTCCTACTTGCGAAAAAGAAATTCTCTTTCATTTTGCTCTCAACCCGAGCCCTGGAATCCGCCCTTACGAGCACTACCTCAGAGGCATCGGGTAGACTACCGGCCTAGGTCGAAATGTAGCAAGTTGCTACGTAGTTCGCCTACTTGCAGAAAAAAATATAAAATGAAAAACATTACGATTCACAATAATAAGTTATCAACTCTTCCTTCCGATTCCCTGAAAGAATATCGGCCACCTTATTGATGAAAAAGTAGCTAACTTTCTTAATAATGATCGAACAGCTTGTACACTAAATTGAAAGGGAAAAAAATCTGAAACCCATCAATTTTTAGTTGATATGAGAGTTCCACCTTGATACGATGAAAAGAAGAGTTTGAATCGACATGATTAACTAAGATTTCATGTTTTCAAATAAACCGAAAAATGAGGCCGGTGACCGTTGGGGGCGTCCTAATCCTAAAACATTAAAAATTATCGATTTTGCTAAGTCAGAAATGTTTTATTTTCCAAACTGACAAAAATTCGGTGATAAAGACTTCCCCGCCACACTCCGTGTCAGCGGCAATACAAGATAAAAATTAAAAAATGAACCGGAATTAAAAACAAAATACACAGGAATGTGGGTATGCGCGTCAACGCGGTCGTCTGGACGACATATTCATGTAACAATGTCCTGCGCAGCGGTCGGATTTTTTTTTTTTGCTAGGCAGGGGATTATGAGAAGTAGCCGGTCCTGGTTTCATTGGTTTATGAATTTCGTTTCTTTCTCTACTTCAATGAGACAGACTTCGTCCTATTCTTGAAAAAAATGAGAAGTAGGTATTAACAATAAATGATGTACTATAACGTTAGTTAATTATTTTCACTTTTGTCTCAGTTTTATCCCCCTGAATTTCAATTTCTTTTTCACTTTTTCTTCCTCTCAATTTTGGGAGGATCTCCTAAATTTTCGGGTAATTGGTTCAGCAACTGCATATGCGGTCATTGGGACTTGCACCAAAGTATACGGCTGGAAAACAACAATGACAAAATGCCTCGGATAAGAAAACGGTTTACAGGTTCGAAAAATGTGGCAAACCACCTTTTACAACCAGACTAACGAAATCGTACAACTTTTCGACTATGAAAGCTGCGACAGAACCCGTTCGACCGAGTCACCATTTAGATGCACAAGAAACACAGATAATTATTCAACGTAACGTACCTGTGCTAAATCAGGTGAATGTGGATTCGTATAGGGTGCTAAGTCAACTTTCGGTAGGCCATTAGCATATTATTACGTAAACGATTCGTATATTCGACAATTTTCTATACACATATCTCACACGAGTGAGAAGCGAAAAGGGACCTTCGTCATCTTTAGCAGACGACAGCGACAAATCGCAATTGCAGAACGCAGAACGCAGATACCTGGTAGGCTTCCAATCACTTTCATATTTTCCCCGCATGCAGTTGTGAATGCAATAATCGGGATATAAGATTTATGTTATTGAAGAAGGCGCATACAGGTAGTTCGGTTACGGAACTCAATTTTTTCGTTTAATCAGGCACGATAAATGGACGGCGTTGTAATAAAATAGAAAGCCGAAGCTACAGAAGACGATCCCATTTTCGAGGCGAAACGTGAGAGACGTCTTTCTCGCGCTGGATCCTTTTGCTTTCGCATTCGGCGAAACAAGATTCATTACTGCATTTTCTAATACAGTTTCATACATGAACTCTTACTGTATAATTGTACGCATATTTTGAAAGAAAATATTCGATATCACTAAATCCATGCAGCACGCAACTAAGGGTTACGACTCAGAACTGATCGAATAATAATTCCAGCACAGGAGCTATCACTCTGATGTCACTAGGCTTATTCTTTTGACCAGAGTTCGGCATTATCAGGTGTTATTATGAAAAATGTACCCACTTGCGATAATTATGATTCATATTTCAGTCATTCCAGTCGTAAAATTAGAGCGAATCGAAACAAAAACTACATATCTTAAGAATCCTCATAGCACGAAAATTTCATAAATTCAATAAAATTCCACGAGAATGTCACCTGCATAAAGAAATCTATTTGGCAAGGAGACGACTTGAACAACTGATTCATGCACAAGGGCGGCAAACTAATCCATAATGTTTTTCAAAAAAGTTTCAATTCAGCATGGGGCGCACCCAATTTTGAACGAATTCGAAAACGTGTCAATGAGTCTTAAACGTGTCTCGAAGAATCCAAAGAATAACTGCAACTATTATTACAAGTTTTAAGCAAGCCTGTAATAGTCTTGGAGATATTATTCAAGTATGCCTGGGAGAGCGTAAATCATCTCTAGAGGAAAATCGAAACATCAATATTAATTTTTCAACGAAGTTTTGCACATGTTATTTTGATAGCAAAATGCATCGGTCAGCATCAAAATTCAGCAAACTTTTCCTTTCACCCTAGTATTCATAAAATTAAGTTCAAAAATTCTGATTCCAAGAAGGGGAGGGAGTTTTTCACTTGTTTTTAAGCTTCTCTTCTTGCAAGGGCCTATATCCTTTTAGAGTCTATGTTGAAGTGTGAGTGAACTTTGTAATATTCTGTGTCCACTGAAGGTAGAGTAACAGACGAAAGCGCTACTGGACAACAGAAACAAAAAAGTGATTTGGCACACTCTAAAAACAGAATACTATATCCTTTTGATACAAAGAAGGTCTAACATGAATTGGGGACGTATGAAAAGGGAAGGGGAGACGTGAAATTACTCCAAAAGTTTGACAGTTAGTTCCAGTTGTAAAATCAGCGGCAGTGAGTGAAAAAATTTAAGACTTTTGATACATGTTTGCCTTTTTATCCGAGTCAAATCAGGAAAAAAAAGAAGAAAAAAAACCCTATAATATTATTTAGTGGCTCTGGCTGGAAAACTTTTGGTCTCCTCCTTCAATCATTTCTCTTCAGTGCGCCTTTGTGTGTTCCAGTTAGTAGTAGGCTTTCGCCAACGCAAACGTTCGTTCTGAAATAGCTCAGGTGAACATTATACGCGCAAATGACTACGTCATCGAATAGCTAATCATGTTTTCCGCCGCCTTACAGAATAACAAATTTACAACCGCAAAAGAACTCTGGCCTTAATTCTGGTCGAAAACAGGTGAGGTCATTCACAGTTCACTCGCCTACAGAATGCACCGGCCAACGTAGGACTTGGAAAAATAAACCGAACATCGAGTATCAAGGCAGATGTCTTATTGGTGAGTACACCGAACTACGTGAATCGCGATTTATTCCGTAAATCAGGAGAAAAACTGAAACAAAACTTTCTTAAATTTTCATCCCATAAGTATATTATTCATATGTGCTAATTGGTGGCCGCATTCAAATCCACAAAATTCTCGAATCACCCTGTACTTCATTAAGAATCCGTTCTCTGACAACATATTACACAAGCACATTTATGGAGGACTCGCATTAAGGGAACACGCATTACCTCATCTTCTTTGGTAATATTCCTCCATCATCTTGCGCTCGAAATATATTCTTGTCATCGCCACCAGTTACCGGAGCAATCTAAGCAACTAATTTGAAAATTCGACCATCATTTTACAGCGGCAACGACGCAACATTCCCGAGTCGGAAAAAATAATGACAACCGAATTCCGCAGCGCTGATATTTTTTTCAAGTTTCCTTATTATCCTTACAATTTACGAGAAAGTAATGGAAAGAGGAGTAAAGTGAACGTAAAAGTCACCGATTCGACATCACGTATGGAGCAATGCGCGTCATCAATCTTGAATATTATTTACAAATCCGGTTTTCGATTACCGATCATGAATATCGCTTTTCTCTTAAAACAGTTTCGTTTTACTTACGCTACATATTATGTATTTTTATATTTTGTAAAATATGACAGATAGGCAGACGGAACGTACTGACTGTTATGGTGACTTCAATCGCATTAGCTATATCTACAATAAATATTTGATCACCTTGTATTTGCATGTATAAAATTCACGCGGGGCCACAACCAGACAGTATTATCCTGATCTTTCTAGAAAAAGTTTAACCTTGAACGCACCGAGCAGCTCGAATGTGAGTAATTAAATATACGTCGTAATCGACATGGAATATTTTCACATGGCTCGATAGGTACACTTTAGCGTAGCTTGAGCAGGAAACCTCCCGAGTGCGTAAGTTCAATCAAAGCAGTAGATGAAAATCGATCGTGTAACACTCAGTTTTATAAGTGCATACTTCAGTGGGGTAAAACGAGGCGATCATCCGAATAATTTTCAACCAATCGGATACACATCAGGACCTAGAAAGCTACCCGAAAAATGTCATCCCAAATTTTTATTTTTACTACCCGTCCACCATGTCTCGTTTTCGTACTTTCTTTCTTCCCGCCAATACAGCCGTCCAAAGCTCCCAAATGTATCGGCCCACTGGGAAATTTCCCGGCAAACTTATACAGCCAATCTGTCCGTGCCTACAATCTAACGATGGAAACGAAATTACAAGAATCTAGCCTGCATTTCGAAAAGAAGTACGAATTGGAAAAATGCTCTGAAATTCAAGATTTGCTAGCACATGAAAATACAGCTCCATAAACCCGAGTAATTCTAAGCCGCCATTTTTATCCTTACTTTTTCCGTGGACGAGTAAAAGTGTCACAGTCAACAACTGAAGCTGTCCGCGAGGTTGCATGGCGACTGAAGATATAAAAATGGCAGCACATAACTGAGAAATCCTCGTTTGAACAGAGCCGTATTTCGAGAGCGGACAGGAAATCATAACTTTGGTATGGGGGAGCCCTTCCACTGAACGCTTTTGCCAATTGGTAAATCCGGTAAAATCATCCCTCAGTTACCTAGTTGGAAAGATTTAGACCTAAAGTAGACTACATCTGAAAAATGTTGAGTGACCTCTGTTTTTCTTCCATAAGAAATGTTCGTTAGTTGGCAAAATCCAGAAGCCCGAAATCCTCATAGATGAAATTCGAGTAGCGATGGAAACAATGAGAGACAGGAAAGGCTGCCAGTCCAGATGAAAGCAATGGGAGAAGATACAACAAAAGTCCTTCGAAAATTCTGCAACACAATTTAGTGTCTAAAATGACGGCTGGCGTTTGGCACAGTAAATCGGTCGCGATTCCTATCCATAAAAAATCGTAATACGAAAGAATGCACGAATAACCGCAAATTTTGCGACGATGTCGCAGGCGAATGAAATGATGCTCAGGTTCATCAGTGACAGGATAAGAAGGCGCTCTTAGCCCGATAAATTTCTCTGGAACAGGCTGATATCCCCGGTAAAGATACTAGGGACCAAGTTTTCAATGAAGTCAGGTTATGGAAAAATGTAGTGAATTCAACATGCCGGTGATGATTCCTTCACTAACAACGCCAGATTTCAACTGCATGAGATAGAATACAGCTGATCGAAGAAGAATCGTGAATTTCGTTATAAATACATGAAATTGAGTATACTAAAGCTGACAGACATAAGGATCAATTTTAAGATTGAAGTCCACCCATCCGAACTCTCCGGATCCTTGAATGTAGAAAAACATGGGTCAAACTCAAAGTTTAATCTATATTAGCCCAAAATACATTCACAAACGTAAAGTGCAAATTGCAGCTTTTTAAATTCTCCACGAGAAAGATCTCCAACATTTTTTTTGTATCTACCTCCACAATGCCGTAAAGAGGGTTTCAAAATAACCCTGAATACTATCATCCATCAATACAGGCCTCATGGGTGGAACCAGAATTTCCGACATTTTTTCAGTACCACCGAGTTACACGAACAGAAGGGAAGATAATTACCTTTAACCAAGATAATTAAGTTTAACCCATAATGTATTTTATCGTCCCCACTAGTGACGGCAAGAGCCGAGCGGCCCCCCAGTGCAACAGTTTTGCGTTTTTTTATATTTTTTATTCAGTTCGGAACTTGTCTCTGGTGGCCGTCCTTCACTTTTTTAAGCCATCCCTAAAAAATTTTCACACCTCAATCCGTGTAAATAAAGAAAAATGGACCGCAGTTTTTTCAAGAGCTTGTAATTCTTCTTGGTCCCGCATGTTATACTGCGGCCCTTGTTAAACATCTGGGCCCGGTGAAAATGCACTTTTTGCACCCTCTTCTCGCCGTCACTGGTCCTCACTATCCTCACTTCTTCGACAATAAATTTATACATCTCCGTTGGTTTTTTCCCCTTGGCTTTAGAAAGCAATTTGGTAATTGAACTTTACGAGCTTTCATAAGTACATTTAAGGAAATTCATACACCTACACAAGGGGTTTGAAGATTGCAGAATTTGTTTTTCTATCAATTTGACGATAAGCTTACAATTTTGAAGAATAAAATGTATGTAAATATAAACTATTAGAGGTTTCGAAAGTTGTTGAATTCATTTTCGATATAAATTGGCCACGAACTATAAATGGTGGCACTGAGGAAGGTAGCGGTAGGCAATATTTTCGAAAAATATTGTATGCACATTCAATTTTCGGTATGAAATGTCGCTGAAATTGTTTATGGTATTAATTTGCCCCTCAGCTGGAAATTCTGATCCCTGGGGAAGAAATTCATCCAGATATAATGCTATAGTACTTCTTACTAACTTTCAGCCGTGTATAAGAATATGACTTTTTTTGTTAAACTATTTACTTTCCCAGGTCTTCAGGTGCAACTTCTAATCTATCTTATCATACGAGCACGCGAATTCTCAAAATACAGTAGTAATGAAAGAACAAGTAATCATCGAAAATGAAATCAATAATCCTGGAACATACCTACCTAGGCATATTTCATCTATTGAAAATTTTATCCTTCCTCCTCCCCGATGCCACAATTTCAGTTCAACGTCAGATTAACATCACAATCCTTTTCAACGGCTTTGCAAAATTAACATTAGACGTGCATACTGAACTTCTCAAAAATGATGTCCGGCTTCCTTTCTCGGGGCCACAATTTTCAATGTAAATGAAACCAAAAATGAATTCAGCAACCTTGAAAACCCTATATTACTTGACATACATAATATTGTCTTTCTCAAGAATGTTACGCTGCTCCCTTTCCCGAAGTAAAGTTTTCAACTCTAAGTTGAAATGATTTCAAAAATGAATTCAGTCGTCTTCAAAACACCTACTAGTTTACATAAATACGAGTATTGTCATTAAAAATTTCATCAGCGCTCCCTGTTCTTCCGAGGCGACAGTTGCAAACTTACTGTCAAACTAATATCAAAAACAATGTAATTCAGTTATCTTCGAAGCCCCGGAGTATAGTATAATATACTTACTACTATGAGAACTGAGAATTACTATGCATACCCTTTATTTATCGAAATGGGTTGTTCAAGATCATATTTTTCATAACTGTGTCTAAATTTTCGATGTTTTTCGTTTGCGATTGACGACGCATTTTGTTTCAAGTTACCTGTTTATTGTCAAACAAACCGCGGTGGCGGCATATTTGAAGTCTGTACGTGCTGATCGACTACACGACTTACGAGTTCATTATTGCGCAGTGATCTTGTGAGAAAGTTCGCTCATTATTGCACTTTATAAGTAATTCAGTAACGAGTTTCTGACCAGGCGTACATAGGTTTACTAAATTCACGCAGGTACATACCGTTTAGGACTCGGTGTCAGAAGAAATTAACAAGAAATTGTTCGTTTACTCGCAGCATTTGCAGCAATCGAAACATTACTGTGAGGCGAGCGATCGCATTAGGGCTATGCAAACGTAGCCACACTAAGCATACCCGCACACATCGTGAAAACTCAGGTAGCCACATTAGACAAAAAATGGCAGATTAGAAACTTATTTAGTGTTCCAAACTACATAAATGTTTTAGGCTGGTCCTTATTTATTTATTTTTTTCTTTTGAATCTGCGCTATAACCCCTAAGCTATTCCAAATAATTAAAAAATGCTAAGAAAAGTGTAACTTGGATTGGATTATACTAATAGATGCCACACAAAGACAGTTGACTTGTTTTTTTGTTTTTTTTGCCAAGAATTGATTATTTTAAAATTAGTTTAGAAAATCTATTTTTTGGTTATGAAAAATTTCGGAATTTCAATGTATCACCTCTGATTTATATACCGAATCGGACTTCGAGACATTATATAGAACAATAAAGAATGAAGAAATGTAGATTCTCATGAAATTATGAAAATACGAAAATCCATATTTTGAAAGGAAAAAATGGGTCCATCAACGTAAAAATGTTAAATATACGAGAAAACGGTCACCAAACCATTGAAACGGAGGTTTCTTGGGGCCACGGACTGTGAAAGATTCCGTCAGATCTGACTCAGCTCCGATGTTGACACTAAAACAAAAATTTTATCCTTCGAATGGACGAGGTCCAACAGAAAATAAGTCAAAAGAGAAATCTTAACGTTCAAAATTGCCTTGGCCACATAAATTGTAAAGTTTTTGAAATATATTATTTTTTTTACAAATTTTAAATATTGATAAAATTTATGATTGCGCCCCAACATGGGCCCTCATCGAAATCCAAATTTCACGATGAAAATGACAAATAACTATTTCACAGTTTTTAAACATGCCATCTTCACAAACATTGGTATGAGATTGTGTGGAGTAGAATTACAAAATTTTGAAGAGAAATCAAAATTGCTTCAATATTGGGTTGCACAAGAGCTTGCAGAATACAATTCGAAATAGACAAAATTAAACTGTTCAAAAACCGAAAAATTATCGAAATGTGGATTACTCCATCACTTATTAATTTGATTAGTCCATAAAATGTTTGATCTGACTCCATTCCGAGCTTTCCCAAATTCAAACTAAGAGTAATATCTCATTATTCTTGTAGATTTCAATTGACATCAAGTATTTCAATGACTTCTATAAATATGGCATCTGAAGTTAAAATTTCAATTTCAGTTTTTAATGTATTTTTCTCGTAGGACAAATAAAAGTATGCGCAGTACATAAAATGAAACAGTTATAAGTACCAGAGAACTATCCGAAGTAAAATTTCGATTCAGAAGTCCTAGTTCCAGAGTGAATAAAAAAGTGATACAAAAATCAAGATCTGCGAACAAAATCCCTAATTTTGATAAATGGCTTCCTCGATTTTCTAGGTTAAGTTGGTTTCACCCATCTCAAGTAGTCATTCGACTTACTGTATGTTTTGAAGGATTTATTTTACCGACTTTTCGAAGAAAAGGGAGGTATTACACTCGTCACAGTTGTGAAGTTGGGGGCGGGGGCAATGTTTTTTTTGCGTTTCAGAGTGTTTAGAACACGACTGTAATAGTGGCTGAATTTCAGGTTTCCTTATATATAATATATATATATATATATATATATATATATATATTATATATATTTTATATATATGTACACCTTAATTTTGTGGGAAGAAAATCTCAGAAACTATTGAATCAATTGATTCCAAATTTTGGTATATTATGGAGAAGTACTCGAAGTTGTTAAAATAAGCTTTTGAAGGCAATCGGTCGAGCCGTTCGTGAGTTTTCCTTGAGGACAAAATTTGTGGCACAAAAATCTCAGGAACTATCAAATCATTTGATTCCAAATTTTGGTACATTATAGAGAAGTACTCGAAGTTGTATTGGTGAAAGTTTGATGACAATCGGTTGAGTCGTTCACGAGTTTCCTCAATTTAAGTTCAGCATAAGAAGCGCAAGGCGACTTATGTACTCGATGTTGTTTGGGATTTAATTTATACGAAATCAAATTTTGATAGCCGCGTAGTTTTGTTGTATCATACAAATGTTTCGGTCTTACACGTTTCCGCCTTGAATGTATCGATTTCAAATTTATACGAACTCTAATTTTGATAGCCGGGTAGTTTTATATTTTTATAATACTATTCCCTGTCGAGAGTTGCGTTTTTTAAAACGTGAATGGCCTTAAACATTTCAGCCGAATACCACTAGTCCTTGTCGACATTTGCGTTTTTTAAAACGTTAACGACTTAAAACGTGTCGATAGTGTCTTGATTTCGCGAGGAACGAGCGAAGCGAGTTCCGAGTACTTTTCGCTACTACTGCGAGGAACGAGCGAAGCGAGTTCCGAGTGCTTTTCGGCCGAAGGCCGAAAAGTCGGTACTGCTTTCGCGAAGCGAAAGCAGTTTTTTATTTTTGCACCAACTTTGTACGTCTTTTGCAGCAAGCTTTTCTGAAGATGTACCTAGTTACGCGATGAGAGATTCTTCTATTTAAAATGAAAGAACTATGAAAAAATTGTCAAGTGAGATTCAGATTTGGGGCTACAAGTCAGCATTTACGTCAAAAATTATAACATGCATTAACTGAAACAGTAACTGAAAGACTTCATTTAGATTTCATTTCATTGTTTTCTCAGGTCGTTAATTTTGTTCATTTTAACTTGTCTTTGAACCCACTGTATAGCAGAAGAAGAAATCTAACCTTTTCATAGATTGTATTTCTTTGATATGTTAGCTTCCCGACAATGGGCGTGAAAAGAACTTTGAGTATTAAAAACAGGTATAATTTTTCGTAACGAAGTTCTGATTTTGGTCTCCTACATGCATAATATGACGGGATATTTCAATTGAATAACACTGTAGACCTCTATTTGACACTTTGATTGGCCATGTCAAGTCGGCTTTGGCTCCTCTCAAAAGTGAAATTTCAATTTTGAGAACTGACATTAGGATCTAATCAAAAAACAATTGCAATACTGGTAATCAACGACCGAAAAAACTTTTATTTCGATATTTTATTTGATTTTCCAAACCAAGACACTTACGCCAATTCGAAGGATGGTATTTTCACTACATCAGATACGGGTTAAGCATCTCCATGTGATACAATATTCGGATTCAGCGAAGAAAAACTCAAACAATTTGGATATACGTTTCGATCTTTTTTTCAGAAAGTTCAAAGAGGGAGACTGAATTTTTTGATTTTCCAAGAAACGAGATTTTACTACGTCAAGATCCTGCTTAGTTCTCTTCTCAGCTGTTTACAAAAAAATTGTACAACATATCTTTGCAAAAAAAAAAGAAAGATTATCTTCTATTATTCTAAAATTTCGCTTGTACCTCTCGGCTTCTCATTCCACCACTCTTCCAAGAGGGAAGGAAGATCAATTATTAGATTTTGTATCTGCCCTCCTTCCTTCATGATTTCTTTGTGACTCTTTTAGGGGTTAAAAAATAAAACGTAGCACGAAAATATGTATTGCTCATAAATAAAGAAACGAAAACTGATTTATGAATTTCAATGAGATTCGAAAAGAATAATTGATTTATTCGTGTTCGATGTTTTTCGGTCTTCGCATAAATTGAAACGAAGCCGGTGACGACTCATGATTTTGAAATATCGTTGTGATTACTTGAAGGAATACATTACTGAGCCACCCCCCCCCTTTTCATACATGCACAGTTGGTACTTCACAATCAATTCAGAAGACATAAGGAAGCCGCGCGACTGACAGCGTATCGTTAGTGGAAAAACTGAACTCGATGTGGTTTTCTTGAGGTTCTTAGCTCTCACGTACATGAACCTGTACGCTTTCTCGGAAATTTTAATTCGTTTTACAAAAAAAAAAAAAAAAAAAAAAAAAAAAATGAAAAAAGAAAAATATTGAAGTTATTGAAGTGTTCCAGCATTCAGTCATTCAGCTGCGTAATATCTTCCGATCTCCGAACTCCAACTAGAAACAGTTACGACTTCTGTTAGATACGCCAGAAAACAGGGATCTTAAAGCAATCTACTTCAAGTAATTTTTTTCTTAACGCGTCGAATGAAAGTGGCAATTTCTATTTGGAGGGCAATTTAGTAAACAGGTGTCTACGGTGTCTACCAGAATATGAAACTCAAATTCCGTATGATTTCAGGGAGATTCTTTAGAGAAAATTTCAACGGACACCCCCTCCCTCCAAAAAATAGCAAATTAAAAAACATTTGATTTAAAGCAAAAAGTCAAGAACAAAAAATGTAGAATCACATCAAATTTGATTATGACATACAGCACCAAAACGCAAGAACCCCCTATTATATGCACGCGATTCGAAGGACAAGAATCCACGATAGTTTGTTTTGTCAGTAACTTTTGAATATTCAAGGAGTTCTCTTTCAAATTCGGGAGATTTCGGGGATTTTGGGAAGAATTTTCAATATCGGAATATGTCAGGCTTTTTCGGGATTTCCGGGAGCGGTAGACACCCTGGTAAAACGATAAAAGACTAGAAGTCTTCAAATGCTGCTCACCAAGAGTGGGCAAGACGCGAACAAAACAATCCACAAATCAATTTGCCAGACCATTTCCAGCGGAAATATCTCTACCTGTGAATCGAATCATTTCTGAAAAACTAAAAAATGGTGAATACAAATTATTTCTCTTTCGCTCTCCTCTCTTTTTTATTTTTTCTTTGCTCAGAATGATTTGAAACGTAAAAGTATCTTATGTATACTGTGTCTTACGCAACACAGACAAATATGTGATTTCATATAAATCCGCTCCCTGGTTATCAGTAAATCAGTATGTTGAAGTGAACATTATTCAGACGAATCAGTTAGGACGAAAATATCTATGTTGTACCTATGCGTAATTATTATCAAGCGAACAGAGAATCTGCTAGCGTGAATATTACGTTGTTTTCATTCCGATCCCTAAGTGGATAATTGTTCGCTAATCATTTGACGTTTTTAGTTAGGGTCGGCTAGGAGTAGAGTTGGTGTTATATGTTGATCTAGAAATCGGATGAAATCTTCGACCAAATGGTCGAAGTGCGAATGTTGCAGAGCCTGCAGCTTCGCAGTCTGACGCCTTTTGAACTTACCATGTGCTGTTGGTGGGTGTGTAGTGTCATCCCAATTACCTTTGATCTATGCTCTTATATCCCGGAACAAAAGACCTTAAACATAATTACCAATAGGTCTTTTTCCTGATATCCTTTCCAACGACCGCCAATAAGAGAAAAGAGATAGGCTAGTCTCTAATTTTTCAGTCGAGAACCGACCCTCTTCTAGCAGCTAGCTGCTTGTTTATTTATTACATATTATTATTATTTTAATAAAACGTAGCGAGTATACATTTTTTGGTTTTATGTGAGTCCTATACTTCAAAACAGAAAGTTCTCGTTTTACCTTCAGCCAATCTGATAACCCTATATGAAGTACTAAGAACCTATTAGGGACTGATTTCTCTGGAAAACGGAACCGTCTAACAAGTATGAGGTAAATTTTCTGCCAATTTTCAGTATTGAACTATCAGTGCATGCTTGATAATTGCTAATCCCGGCACTTTGTATACAAACGTGAAAATACATATCTGTTCGAATTTCTATACATGGTGGTGTATTATAATAAAATGAGCAGAACGTGTCGCTGTTCAGCCATCCCACAGCCGTAGACTTGATTAACAAACGAGCCGTTGATTTATGTATCGTACACGAAAATCTTGTGGCTGAAATCGTCTTGTCTTTTTAAGGCGATCATCCATTTTTTATTTAATTTATATATAACTGAAGACATCTTTATCATACGCCATTACAATTCAGGTCATGTGAACGCAATATGCAGAATAATAGACCAAAACAAAAATAACGCTTTCTTTTATTCTTTGTATCGCGTTAAACCGTATATAGGTACCTAAACGCAGATAGTACCTATACCTACATAGGTATAAATAAAGAATGAATAACAACAAGAAGAAGGTAAATGCACAAATGTAAATCGTTATACGCTATGTCAAGAAAATCTAAATCGGTTTTCAAGATACGTCGTACTCAGGCCTACTGGTTGCCAGTGATACCTCCTGATTATCTCTGACTTTTCTTTCTTTTCTTCTTTTTCAGGAAAGAAGCGAGTTTTCCGTATGTAAAGAGCCGCCAACTCAAGCTGACGGCATTGTTGCGATGTAAGAATGTACGTTTCGGTTGATGCGAATGGTATTCAAAAAATTCTACGTTCGACTTCCAGAACTGCGAGAGTGTAAAAAGTGATATATATGTAGTGACCAAATGGTACGGACGTCTATACGATGACTGTATATGTCCAGTATGTACGTACACACTTGACAGTCACACACCCGGGTGTCGTACACAGTTCGTGAGAGTGTTCGAAATCGCGGCTTAGTAAGCTGCCAAAAACTGTAGCGATATGAATAGGAAAGTAAGACTCGATTCAAGGTACCTACATGTAGGTACAGCAACAATCACGCTGGAAATGAGGAATAAGCATCTAGAGTATTTTAGGATGACGGATCAAGAAGCGCGAATGGGTGCAGTCAAAAACCCATCGTCACCCGAATGAAGACGGCCAGCAACATTTTTAGCATTATTTAATGACGGGCATAGAAACCAGTTCATAATGATGTATAGTTGCGTTAAGTTTCCAAAGGCAAACGGAACGTCACGCAACGGAACCTTTTCTCGCCGGAGGTATGACCAAGGCTGGCCGGTGCGCGACGACAATGACTGCGAGCTTCTAGAAACGAATGTACTCGGTTGAGGAAGGAATTGGCTTCGCAGAGCTGTTGTTGTACACATTACACAAAACACATGCAGCATATTATGTCGGGTGGGAGTAACGACAGTAAGGTTGAATGAACGTGAATATGAATATTGTTTCTCTTGGCGCGACATCATGTTACATAATTTGTGTTCACACAGGTTAGTTTTTATGCCGCGCATCCATTTTGGTAGTACTAGTGTATGGAAACTAGAACTGAATACCATGTTTGAAGAGTAAATAAATAAATTACCAGTTACTTTTTGTTCTTCAGGCAAGACTATGGAGAGAAAATACGGGCCCGGATTAAAACTTTTGCCCCCTTCCACTACCCACGAATATCTACTTTCAGATTAACATCAACGAGCAGCATGTATTCTTGAATACTAGAGAACTCTGTCCATTTTCTACTTTTTGATCCAAACTCAAAGAGCTGACCGGGTGTCTCGTTTGTTCCTACAGCCGATTTGGATTTAAAAATACGTCGTGTTAAAAGCCCATAACCAAGATAGTAAATTCCAACAAAACTGTATCTGCGTGGCTATACAACCAACACACACACCTACCAACCAAATGAAAAATAAAGACGTCAGGCGGCCATAGAAAGACATGGATCACCCGGAGGCGGAAGCCAGATGATAAATACGGAGAGAAACAATGAGAGCGAGAGAGAGAGAGAGAAGAGAGAGAAAGAGAATGACAGGACGACATCATGCACCACATCGACACTAAATTCACACGTGTCAGTTCTGACCAGCCTGGTCAACGGGCTGTCTGTCTGCACACAGTTCCTGGGAGTTTAATCTGGCTGACAGATCCTAGCAGATCACCAGTCTGAATGGGAACCTGATCATAGGCGCTACATATATTTTGGTTTTAATCGGTCTTTCAATCGGCCCACTTGCCTAAAGTTTCCTCAGTAAGGTGAAACGAAAAGAGCCAGAATAAGAAAAAACTGAATTCGAAGATCGGATACTGATAATAAGTAGGTAGCATTCTGAGAAACATAGACATTTCCCCATAGCATAACACGAGTGAAGTTTTGAATGGAGCTTTACATGTAATTAACATACCAGTTTGATCGTCATATAGTTATTTTCATGTAAATATTATAAATGAACAAAATTCAAAACCTTTTTCCGCCTTTTTCGCTCCACCCTAATATTTAGGTCAAGATGTAGAGGTTACGCTCAAAACAACATCAGAAATGAAATAATCGGGTAAAAAAATGCCAAAACGATGTAAATGAAACTGTTATACGCTACTTTTCCAATTTTAGCAAGTCACAGACCCTTGTGGCAACATTAGATTAAGGGTTACAGTTGAAATGACATCAGAAATTTTAAAGGAACCAAGAAACCCTTCCCCCTCCCAATATGTAAATTAAACTAATTTCGCTTCTTTACAAATGTTTAGAGGGAAATAACTATAATTAAATTATTATCGAACTACGCAAAGTTCCATTTTAAACTTCACTCACGTTGGGTCATAACGTCATAAGCATCAATGATATCGAAAACGGGGTTTTCTGGGTCGCTGTGTTCATTCTCTAGGTTCTTTGCCTAATTCATTCTCACCCCACTCATGAAGGATTTTCAAAAATCTTCTCCGACGCCCCTCCGAAGGTTCTGATCTTTTCTTCCTAATTTAATTAATTAATTAATTAGAAAAAATAAAATAAAATAAGAAATTGAATTTCAGTCGCTATGTTGGATACACATTTTCAACAATATTCGTTGAAAATAAAGCAACCTAGCATAAAATTTACTGAAAAGCGAAAAAATCCTTGCATGTTCAGTTGCAATTTCAATTCACAGAATCAGTAAGTTTCCAACTAGAAGAAAAAGCAAAAATAATGCAGTGCGGGAACCAAATATCAGCGATAGAAGTACAGGTTTGGAATTCTGGTTTAATTATTTCTTCATTATACAGTGGGAAAAAAAACCTCCTGGAAAGTAGTTGTAAATATACTACAGCGGGACTTCCTAATGAATCTAAGATTACGAGTTGACCTGTTTGTGCTGATGTCTGTGTTCATAATTTTTTGAGAAAAATGTATGATAATATTGGTAACAAATAAAACTGGTATTTTTTCATGTCTACATTATTCTCCTCTCAACTAATTCTTCTCTAATAGTGAAAAAAGACGAAGAAACAAAATTTTGAAAAATATTTCGTACAACAATGGGTCAAAGGTCAAATCCGTTTCTTTTTTTTTTTGTTTTTTGTTCCGAAATATCTCGGTGGTCAATATGATGAAAGGAACTTCAAACAATCGCACCTAATGGTCCGAGCCATTGTGGCGATCAACAACCAACCAGGAGGATCTATTTAAATAAAATAGCTGCCAGTAGGTATGTAGATCGCAACATAACTTTGAGATAATGATGGCGACTGAGCTTTTAGCAAGAAAAAAAAAAGAAAACTAAAAGGCGGCACAAGAGTGCACACTGCACAGTCTTACAGAAAAATGTATAAAATATATCACGCTAAGCCGTATAAATACTTCATGAAGTAAAATAATTCTCTAAACTGTTTTCGAGTTTGAAAGAGATACGTGACATAAATGCGCGTTGACAAGGGGGAGCGATTAGACCAGTTTCATCCCTCTATGAGTTTTCTAAAAATGCATACTGTATTTACAAAATGAACACGTGAACACGAAAAATGTTCCATCTTCTTGAAATCTGTCTTGCAACCGCCATAGGAGTACCATTTCTCTCGCCCCTTCTACCACACCTCCCCTCCCTCCATCCCCCACACAGCTTTTTCTACAAATTCAAGATATCAGAATTAGATATTATACCGTTATAATATTCAAATCTGTCCTAACAGCTTACGAAAAGAGAAAGAAGGTACTAGAGAGAGCGGTGAAAAGATATTTTCAGGAAAAATTAAACCCAATTCCGAGGGAAAAAACTCGAGTAATCTTTGCGCATTTCATTGGAAACATGTATTTTTTGATCTGCTAGACTGAATTTCACTGGGTATGGACGAGAGGTATAACGGTCCGTTTATCCCCTAATGAAACTTATATTTCATTGAATTAAGACACAATAAAAAATGAATTTTGAAAGTATATTTTGAAACCACTGTTCTACAATCAAAAAACTTATTCAGATTCAACTTCTGGTACCACATTCAGTCGTTTAAAATTCCCATTTACACTTGGGGAAGAAGAAAATCAGTTAGTGTACTAGATTTTTTTAGTATGAAAAGGAAGAGCCCATAAATGTTTACACCAAGTTTCTCAAGATTATGTCTTTACTATAATATGAACTAAGTAGTAAGTATATTATTTTACTCTATACACGATGTTAAAACAGTATTTTGACGGTAAGCTATATACCTGCGGGTAAATGTGCCTTTTACCCGCACTTATGTTAGTCGTGAAAGAAAAACAAGGTACATTCAACCACAATATGAACCAATGAAAAGGCTTGAAAAGTTCAACAAGCGTGAGAAGTGTGAGAGCATGATTCGTTCACGTGTTCACGGTCCTTCCATTCCATGAATTCGTGTATCCTGATAGTGTGAATCTGAATTTGTGCGATTTTGATTTTGAAAGTGAAGAGGATGGATTTCTGTTTTAACATCATATAGAATAAAATATCTTACAATACATGCGGGTATCGTGAACGTTTACCAACTCAGCAAATTGCACAACTCGCCTAACGGCTCATATCGCAAACTTTTGCTTCGTTGGGTAAACATTCACTTTACCCACATGTAGAGTAGTATAATATTAATGAGAATCGGCCCACTTGCCATGGTTTAGAATTTTCTACTCTACAGCCAACAACTATAGCAGGCTGAGACTAAGGGAGTTCTAAGATTCAAGATCAAAAACAGTCTAAGTGATCTTTTCCACTTTATGGCACTAAAATAATGCGATGTACCTACACGAATTTTTCTATAAGTAACACTGCAACTTTTGAGCCCCACACTTTCAAACTAAATGTTCTTCAAGAATCCTTTAAAACGTACCATTTTTGTCCAACAGAGAACTTGGCTGGGTAGTAAGATTTTTGGAGAGCCCAAATTCTTTTCTGCTTCGTATCTTTGAGATACACTCTAATGGTGACCTACAACGGAGCTTCGCTAACTAGGGACGAACTCGCCACTGAGGTAGTTCATTAGAGGCGTTGAAGAGGATATAAAATGGAAACGATCTTGCTTTGCTTCTTGTCAGTCGGGTTCATCTCTTTCCAATATATCTCGATTGTTTGAAATGAATTTTGCGTTTTATTAAGTAGGTATAACTCGACGAATTTATATTTTATGTTTTCGTCCATTGCACAACCAATTGCAGCACAGTTTTTCTTCTTTACGGCCATCTGTCGAAAATAATTGATAGCGACCCATTAAAATAAGCACCACAACCCGTCACTGAATCATTTTCCGTAATTTAAATAAGAATAAAAAGGCATAATCAACAAACCAGAAAAAAGAAATAAAATTACATTACGTAGTGTGCACAATAAAATTAATTACAAATACTAATTAACGACGTTTACAATTTCACCCCAACCTTACGACTAACACACATTTTCGCTGGTATATTTACCGTGTCTGGATCGAGAGAGAAAAATAAAACAGCCTGTGTTATTCAAATATGAAATGAATTTTCCAAAGAGTGATTAACAGGTTCCAGAAATAAAAGTATTTTACATACATACACATACACACATTTTTACATTCGCTAAAAAAACTGAAACGTGTTTTCTTGAAGGAAATCTGGTAGTAGGTAAGTAACTGGTTGGTCGGGGTACAGTGACACGAACATTGATTAACTTTCGTGTTACGCTCCCGTGCCCCCTCCCCCTACGCCGTTTAGGAACGTATTTTCTCCTATTTAATCAAAATTTTCAACACAATATTACGCGAATACGTAATTTTTTCATCTAACACCGGGAGGGCTAAATGCGAATAAGTTTATCAGGCAATTAAAAATAATAATCTCAAAACCGGAGACAAAGTGGCACGGAGAGCAAAATTAACGATTCACGAGGTAAGTACGCTTTTTAGTTTTGGAATGCGTGAGCATCCTTTTTCCAGAATGCATTTATATATGTTAAAGAAATGTCGCGACCTTCGGAGTCCATAGTATAAATTTAATCGGCGTTGAGTCGGAGCCTTCCTCGTTTCCGTTATTGTTCGGTTCGTAAGCTTATTTTATTATTTCGATATTGGAGTACACGGGCTTTTAATCAAGAAAATACGAGTATCGTACATGAAATTAAGCATCTCTGATTATCTCGATAGAACGCCTACCAAAGTAAATCAAAAAATTTCAGTTGATGAAATTACACATGCATCTAAAAATAGTGAAATAAAAAAAATTAAAATAATACGATTCTAAAATAATGATACGTCAGTTTCTGGAACGTACGCACAAAATAATGATACTGTTCCAACTAGCCGAGTGAAGTTCATATTTTCCATCAAAACAATTAGCTATTCAACCTTCGAGGCAAGGAGAATTTATATTTTGCAATCGTACGGGCGAGACCATTGGTACACGAGCACCCCATTCTGCGCGCGAGTTTTGAATACGCTTGAAATGGGCGCCAGTTTTTTCGATAATGAGAGGTTTGAACGGCCTCGATTAGCACCTGGTGCCAAAGAAGTTTTTTCCAAAGAAATCAAGAGAGACGGGCAGATGCTCCGGCAAGGCTTTAAGGGAAGTTTGACACTGAAAAAGAAAGGGAAAAAATAGGGAGATTAAGAAATAGACCGCTGGCACGCTACATGAATTTCTACGAACCGAAGGTACATTCTAATTTAGAGTATTATCTTCAGTCTCACGATATGCTTTGACTGATCGAAGTTTCGAAATGGTCAACCCTATAACACTGTAAAAATGAAGCTATACCCATGAGCCAGTTTTGGCTAGTTTAAGTATAATATTTGCAATACTACGATGAATGTCATTCATTTCACAAGTTGCTACATCACTAAGAGAGGAAAAGTAATAAAAAGAACGACTGTTTGAACGGGCAGACATATAAGAGGAAACCAGTCAATGCAACGCACGAAGTCGAAATTCTCAACAAGGAATAGTCAATCAAAGAATTTCTAATTAAATTAATGCCGCGACTAAGTAACTGGTGCGATAAATCAGCCAACATTGTGGTGGGTCGGTACGTCATACACGTTCAAATTATTCAGTTTAGCTCAGTGTATTGTCCAGAAGAATATACAATCAAAAAATCCAATATTTGGGTACATTAAGAGCCCACAAATGTACTCAGCAACTTTCCCGGCGGAAAGGAAGGGAAAATAATTTCTATTTTCCCAACAACTACACATTATAGACAATCAATTTGTCAACTGAAAACGACAAAACGAACATTTTCTAGTTTTTCATTTTTTCAATAACGAGCACCATTTTCAAAAACTGACAGTCTTCTCGAAAGAAAAGGAATCACCTCTTTCTTTCCGGTATCTCCCCAGAAGAAACGTAAAAATGGTACGTATGAAGTAATCTACACTTATCATTTCCACTCCCTAAACTATGCTTGCTGATGCGTACTTAATTGTCAAACTGTCGTTCTTTGAAGTAAAAACATTTTCTCGCATAATTTTCGGTACCTGAAACACAAATAGTTCAGGAGAGTCAGAGCTCGTTATTTGACTGACAGCGAAGAGAGGGTATCAAAGGCGTCGCAACCAAAGGGGAAACTGTGATAGCAAATAGAAGATAAATAGTATTTCTGATCAGAAATAAGCCACTATTTTTTTCATTTCCCCTTTCGAACAGAAGGAGAATAGTCTCCGGCGCATTTGCACCTTCACATGTCATATCTGTGGCTGAATAAAATGTCACTCGTTCCATTCTTTCGATTTTCGCTCCCCTAAGAAGTTGTGTAATTTAACGTAAAATCCACTTAACTAAAATTTCAAAAAAAAAAAAAAAAAAAATTGAAGCCGATACGTAAAAGGGGTAAAGTTCAACATAGAATTCCCCAATAGAAATATGCCATTTTCCTTCAGAACATCTTACAAGTAGACTTTTTTTTTTTTTCAAGTGATCTGTGACAAATTTCTTGGCTAAAACTATAAGGGAGAACACACTGCTGCCTTGGTACCTAACCAAGCATCGGAGCAACTACACCCGGCCCCAGTGCCACTGTTTGTCTCTGGTACCTGTAAAATATTTTATGAACTCGGAACCGATGAACCGATAATTTTCCAGGGAAGCGAAACTCGAAAAAATTATTTGCTAAAGCTAGAGCTGGAGCCAGGAAAAATGATTTGCTGAACCCGAAGCCAGAGCCGGAGCCAATTTCAGATTTCACTAGTGCAGGAGCCATAGCTAATTTTTTGCGCAGACTCCGACGTTGGCTCCGGCCCTTTAACCCTTCTCTCCTCACAATGACCTTCCTCACTTTTCTTAAAAAGAAGAGAAGCTGAAGCACAATCAGCATTCTTGGTTAAGCAGAAGCCTGAGCCATTAAAAATTTTTGCTGAAGTCTAATAAACATCATTTAGAAGCATTCAAACGCACGTCAAAAATGAGGTTATAGCAGCGAAAAGTATGCGTGCAAGTGCCTGCAGAAAATATTGACCACCGGAAAAAGAGAATGACGACAAATAAGGGAAGGAACGCCACGAAAAAAAATTGCACACCAAATGTATCAAGTAAAAGAGCGATAAAATATTTTCACGATAAAAAAAGAAAAATGAATAGCTCTAGGCTCAAAAGAAGTAATGTCGCGTCAGATAATATAGCCTATCACGATAAAGAAAATTAAATCTTGACAGATAATAATTATAAAACTACGAGTAAGGCGCGAAAAAATACGAAAATAGAAGTAAAACATCATTGCAATATGAGTCTTCTTTTGGCTGGGAGCTCAAAACTTTCGTCTTCATCTTCGCCGGACGGAAGATTCTTAGCGTAATTGTTACCGTTAATATGTTGTGTATAATCAGTTCAAGTATAAAATTTCATAAAATACTTACCTATTTGCTGTTTTTCATTCCTTCTCTTATTGACGATCGGGATGAAATTCAGCAAACCTGCAATTTTTATTTGTCTACACCTCATTTGGAATTTTCAGCCCTGTCGACTTCAAAGAGTATCATACAGAGGCCAAACATAATTAAAATTCCTGATCTGTCACAATTCGTAGCCCTTT
Organism: Acanthococcus lagerstroemiae; assembly: GCA_031841125.1. NCBI lineage: Eukaryota > Metazoa > Arthropoda > Insecta > Hemiptera > Eriococcidae > Acanthococcus > Acanthococcus lagerstroemiae. Next base: position 81,862,828 of record CM063106.1, read on the forward strand.
TGGAAGGCTTTCTTTCAAAGCAACCATCAGACTGAAACTTTTAATTGTTGTGTAAGCAGATGAAAATTAAAGACCGCCAACATTTTCAGCCAATTACTCCATTTAAGGCGAGGAATCAGGGGCTAGAAACTAGTGAGCATTGTAATGAAATTGAGACGTGTGCCCGGATCCTGTTTCGGTCCAACGACCGAAAAGGGTTGAGCACGTTCATTAAAAAAAAAAAAAAAGTTTGTTTAACGTGGTGTAGATGCCCTAGAAGGACAATCTACCACACGGTCTTCTATTCAGATATTAGTTCATAGGTATATAACAAGACACTTCTAGTATTGTGGAGTAACACACTAGTGGCTTTTCGGAGTTAATAACAGCTCTGGATCGTGATGGAAAGTTCAACATCAGGATCAAGTCTACACGAATCTATCAGCAGGATTACGTGGACCACCGAGGGGGCAGAGTACAAGCTCATTGCCAACACTCTCGGACAGAATTCCCGGGGAAAAAGGTAAATAAGGAAAGGTATGATTGAGAGGTGGGAATAAAACTGTTAATAACCCTACTTCGACCTGCTCCACCGCAACTTTGGTGAGTCAGGTGATATTCCTATGAACAGGTATCATCATAGTGAGTAAACATAGCACATAGCTAGTCGGACTCAGAGCATAGACAATTGAAAGGGGGTACATCTCCTCAAAACAGTAGGAACGATGCAGAATAGTCAACTAATGAAATCTGAAAATAAGCAGTCATCTTCTATGACAGGTAGATTACTCCATGTGACAAAGGACTCACACTACTCCATAACTCCACACATTAATTAGCCAGATCATCTTTAAATTTGCTAAATAGAAATAAGCTCATCTCCCTGTCTGGTACCACCGGGGTCGAAACCACGATGGTCCATCCTACCACTACTCTCGATAGTATTAAGCCATAAAGGCGATCATTATTACATAGGCAGAAATTATGAAGTCCAATTTAGTCTCTTATCCACAAGGGGTGGTGGATCTTTCACCGCTCCCCCTGCGAGGCTATCGACGAGATCAGTCTCTAGCGCTAGCGATAACTCGCCCGCCGAAGACTGAACCAGCCTGAGTGCAAATATCTTTCACTGCCTGCGATAGCGATAACTCGCCCACCAGCAGCTACTAAATATGTAGACAAATGGTCAAATAGTCAACTGACCCAAAAATAAAAAAAAAGCGATGATATCGGATACAAGCAATATAATGTATCAATACATCGGTATTTAGAATTCAGTAAATTATTAAATAAGAAAAATGCTATTTTATATACATAGCAACGTACATTATCTATGAGTATCAATGGTCATATTGCGACACAACGGAAACGAGTTCAAATGCCGATAAATGAGTGATTAATTTTTTCTTTCTGAGCGCTTCAGAGAGATCGCAACATAGTTTTGCGAAGAACTAATTTTGGTTTCACGAAATTGTGGAGACAGACCTCCACCTGTCACAAAATTATATACTTTAACTGATTATACACATTAACGGTAACACAATCATTAATATATATGTAATTTCTTCGATACTTCAAACATGATAAACACAAGAAACACGATGAAACAGAAATCATAGGTAATGGACTAACTAATGGCAAAATACTCGTATCATCGAATGAATGAAAAATAAAATCTGGAAATTAATATAAAATTGCTGGCAAAGATCTTTTTTGTGAAATCTCTTGAGAATGCCTCTGTAATCAACAAATCAAAAGTCCGCAACGATCTCAGAGGAGCTACTCCCCCCGGAGGATTCAAAAATGACCCCGAAATTCGTATTTTTGCAGATATCTCCCGTCCGAAGCATTTAAACGTAGCATGTTTGAAACAAAAATTGTTTTTTTAAATCAAATTGCACATAAAATATGTCCTTTGCTGTTCACTACTACTGGCTTTCCCTTTCACTTAACAAAAATTTTATAAGAGACCATTTTTCAAGTAAAATTTAATGAAGAATCATCATTATTTATTTGTTATTTAACGACGCCCGACATGTAGGTCTTTAGCGTCCAGCCGTATTATAAAACAAAATGTGTTACTACCCGTATACAAAATATAAATAACTAAGGCAAGTTAATGGTAAATTAAACTAATATGGAAAAAGGCATAATTCACTAGAACAATTAACAAGTAATAAAGAGAAAATTTAATGAATGTAAAGTAACACAACTTCTGCTGTCTCAAACGTTTTCCTCTCAAATACTTCTGGCGGGAATTATCGGCAAAATACGAATTGTGAGGTCTTCCGAGACCCCTGGAGGAGAAGCTCCCGTGGGATCGTTGTGAACTTTCAGTATGTTGATTACAGTGTCATTCTCAAGACATTTCAAGTAAATCTGTGCCAGCAATTATTTCCATTTTGCGTTATTTTTTCATCTAATTTTCCTGGGTTAGTAGTCAAGTTCGAAAATAAAATTATGTTGATGTAAATGTATCGAGTCACTTGGGTAATCGAATTTATTGACTTTGTACATCTTTAGGAATACAGTTCCCATATTTTATTATGACGTGTGAGGTCTGTCTTTTTTACATACAGAAAACAGCGTTCGTTTGGTTTTTCCTGCCTCATTTTTTCTGGCGTTCGATTCCATTTTTCCGACTTGCGAAAAAAAAAAACCAAAATTATTTTCTGGAGTCACAGCTGGAGGCCGATAATATTAATTTGCCGAAACAAAAGTGAATTACAAAAACTGTAGCCATTGTCGGAACCAGGGCCACCAATTCTGATGCCAGTTCCTGGTCCCTGTTTCATTTTGACTACGATTCTTCATTATAGGGCAGGGAAGAGCTTGAATTGTTGTCAAGCTGACTATCTCGAATCCTAGCTAACTGTTTCCCCTTCTAACTAATTAATTGACTGATCGGCTGTCTGACTGGCTAACTACCTAATTAAGTGACTGAATGACTGTTTATAGAGGTGTCTCGGACCGTACAGTCTCAAGAGTTTTTTTCAAATGGCGGTAGCAGATTTTCAATATGTAAAAACGATAGCTTCAATCTCTCGGGCGGATGGACAGACAGGCAAGTATATTTAACGAGTTATTTCAATACATGTATGTAGTTTCTTTTTTATTAATTTTGCTTCGTCGCAGATATAGTTCATTACTAACATTTCTAATATACATAAGTTATAATGGGGAAGCACGTAAGTACTCGATACTCCGACGCATTTCCATTGCAAATAATTTAAACTGAATGCAACAAAGGTCACTCATTCTCCATTGGTTCTCTAATAATTGTAAATTAAGTCAAAAATCGAAAGTACTCGCGAGCATTATTACTCACACACATAATCGCAAAATCAACCAGAACTTCTTTATACTCGAGAATTATCGGCGAACCAAACTACGGGAGTTCTCTGATCCGAAATCATTCTGGGATAAGCGGTCTTTGTCCTCAAATTTCTCTATTCATATAAACATACAAGTATAGTTTCCAATAATAAGAAGCTCTCTATCTCGAGGTCCATGTCGATTTTCCAAAACCAATAGCTCGATTAGCATCACAGTTATACAACTTTCTTACCTAACTACGCTGAAGAGTATACTACCAACCGAAGATAGCTGAATCTCATACTCAGAATAAATAAGTCACCGAATAATCACTGCCTCATTATAATACACTGCATATAACGATCATTCCATACAGGGACAAAATAAAAATCCAAATTATAACACTCGTACCACCATCTACTAAAAAGTAGGTGACGAACTGATGTACAATAAAAAAATTTACATTACCTTTCGTTTAAAAAAAATTATAATAATTAAAAAAAAAATATTTTTATTTTTTTAAGTTTTTAATTAATACGGTTGCCTTTTGTATCTATGTTTTTTATTTTGCGGAAAGGAATTAGTAAAATACTAAAAAGTTTGAAGATGTAAGTTTAATTAAATTTATTATCGAGCGCTGTACATTTTATTGTTTATTATTACAAACGGTAACAAGTTTCTCCTTTCCCCCTTTTTTTTACTTAATTTCCTACATATAATAGTGATGAGGATTATATTCATGAAATATGATTTACGCATCAAGAAAAAATGAAGGCCATTTTAAGGACGCAGTATATCAACAAACACTCGCGATATTAGGATATTAAAGAATTGGCCCGAATTCACAAGACGCCCCAAGATCGTTAAATATCTCTGTTAAAGTTTCAGCAGAAGAGTCTTAAAAATACAGCTATTTTAGAACACCTTTGAATAAACTCTCAATTACATTAAGAAACCGTGATTTTTCACATACAAAATGATAAAAAATTACCCAAACAAATAATTGACTGGGGAGCTTCCTTCCACTCAATAACACTCGCCTCGCTGGGATCGCATGTCGGTACCCTGTTTGCAAAATTGTTACGTTTAAAAATAATGAAATTAGTAGAAAAGCGGGCCTCATTGCATATTATGATGAAAGAACGTCACTACAAAAGAGGAGCTCAGAATCAAAACTCACATTTGCCATTTCACTTCAAGGGCGCAAATAATTTTGCCTATTGGCGCCCTCGAAGTGAAATGGCAAATGTGCGTTTTGATTCTGAGCTCCTCAAGTGTCGCTTAGTATACTGTGTCACTATACGGAACCGACAATTGTAACAGAAACAAAATACTATTCGCGCCTATTATCTACGTATTCGAGAGAAAAAAAGTAGCGAACGAAGTAGGATATTTGCGAACACCAAGGCCGGCGCGAGGGTTTTATCCCCGTTTGGGAAATTTGTCACACACAGGAAATGTTGGCACTCAGTCGGAAAAATGAAAAAATTAAAAAGTTCCTTTTTTTTTTCGCTGGTCATAAAATTTTGTAATATTTTGCTTGTTAGATACTGAACGTTCGAGAACGTCGGGGAATTAATCACAAAAATGAACGAGACGTGAAGCCTTTTTTTTTGCTGGTTAACTGGAATTTTTAAAGTTTGAATAATTTAAAATTTGGAAGAGATCAGGCCCGGACCATGAGAAACAGATTCGGATCACGGATTACGGATTGCTCAGAAGAAGAAAAAAATTATTCGAATCACAAACCTTTCGATCCGGATTTCGGATCATTAAATGATCCGGACTTGATCCGGCGTTGTCCGACCCTGAGCGGAGCTGTTATGAGATTCTCTTAATGTAAATAAAAACCACGGTGTTGCCAGACCGCTCACCCAAATCCCTTGGAGTTCATCTCCGTAATTTTTAAATGCCTCAAAGATGCGGGAAAAGTTTTGTTATTTGGTAGTACATAGGCTCAAAGCGACTACCACACTGGGCGGTACGGCAGATAAAGCTGTCTTCAAATGTGATGCTGTTATTCGGCTAGTTGGTTTTGAAATCCTCCTGCTATCCTAAAAGGGTTATCAAACAGTTTCAGCCGCAGTGATATTGTGCGAAGGACAAGGTGAATTCCTGAGTAAGCATTTTCGACAACTCAGAAGGATTTAATTCCAGCAGACCATCGATGCGCCAGTTTCATTGTCACTACAGATTCATAATTATCCACGGTGTCGAATGTTCTGTCGACTCCCTTCCTTCCCGCTAACCGTATTCTTCGACAAATGGTTATTCCAAACAAACCCATTCACGCGACATTAGTTTGTTCGCACGAAAACGCACTTTACTTTCACGAGTTCATTACATACGATTCCTACACCTAGACTCGCGTCCTCCTGTTGACTGCTATACGAACACACGGACAGCTGCTCCGTATTTTAACAAGTTCAACGGGAATATTTACATTTGGCGTTGAAAATAATTTAACCCGTCTAAACAAGTCAAACAGATAAACGAGTCCGACGCTGTATTCAAAACGCTCAGAAGATAACCACTTTCTGATAACGCTAGTAAATACATACAAACCGATAATTAGGTGTTTTATAGTTTGCAATCATTACACGCACATAAATAAGGGCTGTTTTTGTGGTGTTTTTTTTTTTTTTTTTTTTTTTTTTTTTGCGAACATCCGATAGATACGATACATAATTTCTTAGATTGTTTTTTGAATACAATATCAGCGTATTTTCTTCGAACTTTTTCTTTTTAAACAATGGTGGAATCGGCGTGTATAGTGTATACGGCAAGTTAAACGACTTACCTTGTTCTGCATCATGTCTATGATGACGTAAATAAGTAACACGATTTCCTCCTCGTCAGAACCCAGCGATGCCCCTTGCAAACCAGCCGTGGCCACATAAAAGGCACACATGTACGGTGTGCCCAACATTTTGATGGCACCCAGCGTTGTGTTCTTACGGTGTTTTGTATTATCACAGTCTAATGACTCGACCATTATGGAACATAATGGTAGTCGTGTTCTCGGTGAAAATGGTCAACAGATTGAACCACAGTTTCGTCGACAACATTTGAACGAACCTGTCGTGAAACAACAAAAAGAAAACACGGTAATTAGAGTATTATTCCAGCATATATTACTATACCGGAATTATTTTACATTGCATACAGACTCGCTCCAATGAAACAGTGGTAGCAAGCATACAATAAATGAAAAATACACGAGGAAGTTCTTGAATTGAAACCAGGGGTAGTATCAATGGGACATCCACTTAGCCTTATAGACTATATAAAAGCTTTCAAGTCACTAAAACACAATTTTATTATTAAAGCACCGATGAACTCAAAAGTACCTAAGATATACGTTAAAATAATACAAGAACATTACACAGGGTGTAAAAGCAAATCTCGTGACACTTATAACGCAGGGCCCAACTTCAAAAAAAGAACAGCGGGTAAAACAGGAAGACCTACAGTCATCTACATTATCCAACTGTGCATTAAGAGGAAATGTTCGGGAACTTCACTCGGGAAGGAAAAGGAATAAACTTCGCGAACGATGTAGTTCTGATCTCTGGAAGCATCCAGGAGTTAAGTAAAACGACAGCAGAACTGAGCGCGAAAAGAGGATAGTAGCGGGGTTACTTATTAACATGAAGATGAGTAAATAATCACAACCATTAGGACTCGAGAAAAATATCACAGTAACCGATAAACAAATAAAAATAGGAACAGAAACCAGTTTACTTCGGACAAACCAAACTATAGCCTAGAAAAACAAGAGTTAGAAAAAGTAACTAGGGGCGGAAATATGTAGAGCGAAAACTTTGGGAGGGGGCTGAAGCCCAAGCGCCTAAAATAACTTTATAAAAATCCAAAAATCCAAAATTATAAACCCCCCCCCCAAAAAAAGAACACGATTAAAATTTTTTTCTCGGTAATACTTTTTTTGTAAGAAAGAAAGGCAAAAAAAGTCTTACTGTATTAATATTAATTTTAAAATAAAATTTAGGGGGGCTAATTTTGAAACTGGGGGACTTAGCCCCCCATTTCTTAAAGAGACTAAAATGTGACATACCTATTCAGCGGTTACATAGTCCCTAGCTCCCTACACCAACATACAGGTCACAAACATGGGCGCTTATTGCTAAAGAGGAAACGCGAAAAATAAGAGTAAAGCAAAACTCTGTGGAAAAATTTATGCTAAATGTAAAGTGAAAAGACAAGGTCAGACACACAGTACGGAGAAGCAAATTGAAAAAAACAACAAAAAAGCACCAAACATAAAATAAGAAGACTTAGGTATGACTGTGTGGGTCATGTATCACTTTAAGTAACAACAAACTGAAGGGGGAAAATAACGAATTGATATAAAGACGATAGGCGGAAAAGGGGAAAACAAAAAACAAGATGGAAGAACGCGACACTCAAACTTCTAAAGAACGAATTTTTTCATCGAGTGGCACAAGACAGACTAGAATGGATTTGGCTGAGCAGGGCCGTGCCGACGGAGGGAGGGGGAGGGGTCAACATTCCCCACTGACCAAAAAAAAAACACGGGAAAACAATATGTTGAGACGGAAAGGATGGCGGATCTGTGACTAAGCCCCCTCCCCCATCCCACCAAGAAAAAGTTTATCCCAATCGCACCCCCCTTACTTAAATCCTAAGTACGGCCCTGCAGCTGAGGGAGGCCGCGGCCAACACAACTAAGAGAACCAGCTACTTTACCCATAAAATACATATAATGCAACTGAATCGCTTGAATTGAAAATGAAAAATACACGAGAAAAATCTCGAGTTAAGCTAGAAGTAATAAACGCGATCATCTAGGTCCAGCATACTGCTGAAGCTCCATTTAACCGGTACGGGTTAGAAGCGTAAAAAAACAGGGTTGAGATTCCACCAACGTTGAAGGAAAAATCAGAAGGAACTACGTGCCAAGTAATGATTTTCAAATAAATAAATAAAAGTGAACAAATTCCAAAAAGGTAGGTACGAATGCTCTCTGGCAACAAGAATAATTATTGATGAAAAATGTTTAGACCTAGCTATGTTCAATAGCTGAGTTATGTAAAATTCAGGAAACCCCGAAATCCGTTTCGTTCACGTCCAAAAATAGCTCCTCAGTCATGTTCTTCGCTCAGCTCTATACGTACACAGGGGTAAAGGTAATAATATTTATGTATGTAGTATGTACAGATACACTTGTCAATAGAACGAATGATTTTTTTCGTTCACGTTCTGTTTCGTTTCGTTTCGTTCATTTCATTAAAAAGATTCATTCACATTCTACACCGAATCGTCTGTAACGAACACACAATGTTGAAGTCTATCACTTACTGACAATGTCTGGATAATTTTTGAGGAAAGCACATCGAACAACCTAACAAACTTTGCGGCCACTGATGTGTTACTCGAAAGGGTAGTTTCCGGGGCCGGGGGTGCGATGTCATAGGGGCCACTCCGGCATGCGTGCATCGCTATACGCCCCATCACACCATCACAAGTGGGAAGTTCTTACGCGTAACATAGTTGTTAATCCACAAAATTTCACCAAATCAAACCGGACCAGAAAAAAAGTAGGTATATTCAGTCTGAAATGTTAGATGACACAAGATATACACCTGTCACCCAAATTTAAAAAAAAAAAAAAAAAAAAAAACAACGAATTTTTGGTCTAAAAATGTTAGATGACCTTTAAACTTGTTTCAACACTGGAGGGCATATATCCCCCATATCTTCTTTTTATTTTGTGGCAGGTAAAGTGTGAAGATTGCAGTTCAGCTAAATTGTTAACGTATATGAATGCACCGATTCCTTTCCCTCTTCATTCCGCATGTAGGCAAAAATATGTACGTGGAATGACATCGTCGCACTTGCACCTCCTTTCCCTTCTTTCTCCTAATTCCTAATCTTTCTTTCGTTTTCCTCCGGTAATCCACCCGATGGTCTTACTTACTGCCTGGTTGTCTTAGCGTTTTGCCTCGGAGTCGGTTTTACGTGCACTTCGAGTTTTTCAGCTAGGCATTTTGATGCGATAAATTGCTTACATTTTTTTTTCAAACAGTTTTTCTTTCCAAGTTTTTTTTCTCTTTTTTTCTTTACAATTTCATTCTTTCGCCGTGAACTGCAGTTTTCGCGGGTCCGCGAGTTTTCCGCGCCCAGAACTGAGTTTTTTCGTTTCAGTCTCGTGTTTTGTTGTGTTCATCTCCGCCACATGTGATCTGGGTAACCACTTTCCTCTCCCTGGCAATACCACTCCTGAGACGTCTCATGTGAGCTAGTCGTGGTACTATCTCAGGTTTTTTGGGCTTCGGTCAGTCGACCACTTGTGTCGATTTTTCGAAATAAGCACATCCTCCGGTCGTAATGAAGGAAGGTGCGACCAGAGACAAATGTTGGCATTTCTTTGCGAACACCCTGTTTTTGGGTCGTTCATGAAAAAATGCCACAGTTTATGCAAGCAGAAGTGTTGAGTAAAGTGTTTTCATAATGAATGCAAAAGCAAAATTACCTGTGTATCTCCATCAGTGACACCATATTATTATGAATTTAACTGTAGAAAACTAGGTTATTTTTTTTTAGTTATAAAAACGTTTGACCCATACCAGTAGGTCACTTCTCATCAACATGAAACAAGAAGCAGCCAGCATAACTTATCACCATCATCATCATAATGTTTCCAGATCAACAGATAGATGGCACTACGTGCTTCTTACATTGTGATATGTCGCAAATGCTAATGCTGATCAATCACGTTTTATAAATATGTATGTTTGCATCATGTCGTAGCGTTTTCAGGGTCTTATTCTTATTCTTTGTAAGAAATCAAATGAAAACAAAACCTGTAAGGGGCTAGTATACGTGTGCGGTGACATACTGACACAATAGACAGGGTAAAAAAATGGCACTCATTCAGGTTTGACAGTCGGACTGTCGAAAATTGACGGTGAAAACCCGATTTTCAATGAGTTACGACCGCATTCAGAAAACCAGTTTTGTCGCTGGCCAGTTTTGGCCACCTCAGCTAAATGCGCAACACACTCTCAAACCTAATCTTGGAAAACTGATTTTCAACCATATTTTCCCAAAATACACATATACATAATAGTGATTCCTCTTTGCTCTTTGTAATGGGGAAAAAAAAAATTATCGAACCTAGATGTCGCGTTGAGTATACAGGTACACATAATATAACAACCCATCATTGTTGATGACATTTTTATTTTTTAACTTTCACAGACATTTAATTTTGATGGGTTCAAACTTTTAAGAAATTTATAGGAGATGCGGATATTTTGTAAGACTGAGGCCTAGCTGATGTTCATCTTAAATATCAAAATACCAAAAACTTCTTTGAAATTAACTCACATGGAACGAATGATAGCAGTAAATTAAACAGAGAACTTACGCAAATGCAAACTATACCACAACACATTGTTCGTTTATCAGTGGTAGGAAAAACAATATCTAACAGAAAAACTAGCTACTGGTCGGTGTTCCTTTACGAACGCAACTATGTACATGTTAGAAAGGGGATACAGAAGTTATAGTCTTTCCCTATTTATTCGGCAAAAGCTTAGCGGCAAAAGAATCCTTAAAACTGAACAAAATTGAAAAGGAAACATTTAAAAAGAACTGAATTTCTTCAAGAGTGCAGTTCATTCGATACACTTTTACTTTACATTTGGGTGATACGTGTCGTTGGAACAATTTTCAGTTCACTTACAGTTAATTAGTCATATCTGATATCTATATTCGCTAACGCTGGTAGAGTGTTACCCCAGGTAAGTATGTTTCAAACGAGAAATGCGGCTTTCTTTTTCAGATGAATTTATAGTATCTAGCATTCAAAGACTTGAGGAGCGATATTCCAAAACGGCCTCTGTCCATTTTTTTGAAAAATCTTTTTATATCGTCATCTGGTGAGGAATCTAGTAATACATATTCTGGTCCGAAAAAAAAAACTATATCGCGAATCTAACGCATGTAAGAAGCCAAAATAGACTCGCAAAGAGAAGAAAAAATTTGTTCCAAAACGGCCTTTGTCCACCTGCTGTCCACATATTTTCATCCCAATAGAGGAGTCGACGTTATCTTGAGAATTTTATGAATTAGAGTCTACTGAAAGGCACAGTATGTCTAATTTTGTGCCAAACAAAAACTAATAATTCAGAAATGTTGTTCCAAAACGGCCTCTATCCAGGAGATCCCCCACTTCGCGACTGTCATGGGCGTCTCCTGTACAAGGTACATTGTACATATATATTTCAACGAAATTAATTCCTGTAAGTGTTCTACTAGGCGACCCGACTATCAACCGTGACATGTAGGTGTAATATAGGGATAGGTACACTAGGTTTTTTCTTCCCCATGAAAAAAATATAAAACTGGACAAAGGCCGTTTTGGAAAATCGCTCCTCACTTATAATATATACATATCCAATAATAATTTCGCTTCGAGATAGAATCCGCCAAAACTGAAAAGTGTGATCAACTTTCTTACGAGCTGTTTTCTCAAGCAACTCCGCTTTCAATATCCAAGTGGCAGAGATATTTTAATTTAGCGGAGTTTCAAGAAGACAATCAATCTTAAATCCTATCTACCTGTGGAGAACTGCAATACGAGTATCCATAATATATGGTTAAAAGTTTTTTCATAATAAAACTTCCGGTAATTCATAATAACAAGTCGAACTATTTTGCAGAAGTCTAGCTAAACAAGGGTCACAATAATGGGCGCGCAAAAACTCACTATAGGTGCACACCTAAATAATCCTCCCTTTCCTATAACGTTGATTAATTTATTGCGAGTTCGTGAGCCAACTATAACTTGACTTTGAAAAACCAAGTGCCGTACTCGTATACGTACAAGGTACTTGAATACTATGAAGTTATTATTATAGTACTTGATTAATATTACTGTAAGCGCAAAGATTTTCAAGCACTTCTTAGAGTCAAGAATGCAAATCAATTGTTCTAGCTGGAAAATGAAAATCACTACTGAAGTGTAAAAGACAGTCTGATTCTCTGAGGTTTAATACCACCAGAATTCCTCCATGGCACAGAGTTGAGTCTACTGACGATCACTAATCGTTTTGTCACTGATCTCTATGTCACTCATTAACTACTGCAATCATTCCAAGGAGCAAAACGCGGTCTAGAGGAGCTATATGGGGTCTCTTAGGGACAAGAGAACAATTTAAAACACCAAATTTCAGTAAACGAGCAGAATGAAGCTCTCGACTTCGATTTCTGCACTCAACTCAATAAACTATCGCTATGGACATGCAGAGAGAACGAGAAACTCCAAACGAAAAATCGGATACTCAAAAATATCATCAGTCGCAGTATACTGAACATAATAAAACTTGCTAATTAAATATCATTATAATACGACTGTACATCTCAATATTTGCTGTAAAGCGGTATACATGTAAATTTTTTTCAAAAACAATAAACGTATGTTATGTCGTGGAACATGGTGTGAATGCACTAGAAAACAGAAGCATATAACGAGTACCTACCTATGAATACTTTTAAAACATTCAGTAAATAGTAGATAACGTCCATCTCAAGAAGAAAAACCAAAAAAAAACGAGCTTTTAATGGACGTACTTATACGAGGAAAAACTATTTGCCAAATTATAGCTTGCAAAAAAAAATTTGAAGACCTGCAAGACAGCGCACCGTTTAAACATAGTAATGCAGATGATAACTATACGATTTTTACGATTCATTTCCAAGGATTGTAAGTTCGAACACTAAAACTCTTTCAAAATAACATGTTCGAAACACGCATTCTACTCACCTAGTTTTATTTCTAAATTTTTATACATGTAGAACAAAAGCCTTGATCAGGGGCAGATTAGGACCTAAAATCCTACTGGGAAAATGCCATTACATCGGCCTAAGTTTCTATTTTTATATCTCTCCCCCCTGGCCTCCTCTTCCTTCTCTTCTCATTCCAGCTACTACAGAGAATCAAATCTTCTGAATTGGATCAGTTCACTGAGAAATTTTTCTGTAACATGACAGAGTAGATTTCACCCTCGGCCTCGATAACAAAATGTGAAATTTAGAAAGACATTTTACTACGCCACTTTATCGATGCAGCTGTTAAGCAGGGAAAAAGAAAAGTAAGGTTTTCCTCATAGTTTTCAATACACAATTGGAAGGGGGTCAATTTTCAACAAGGAGCCCCAATTCCTGGATGAAGTAGAAGATTATGTTTCTGACATTTTCTGACCTTAATTTGAACTAGTATTGGCGTTTCCTTTCCGTTGGGAAAAATTATATGGTTTTCCTAAAAAAAATTAATGAATAAATAAATAAGAATGAAAATAAAGCAAATTTTATTTGCATAAGAAGGTTTTCTCTAAACTTAGTTTGCTGCTACTTTTCTAGAAGATACATTTTATATACACTTGAGTTAAAATTAACAATGATGAGTACAATAAAACATGACCAACCATGATCAAGAAAAAACGGAAAAAGAAAGAGAAAATAGTAGCATGAATTTGAGAAAATGAAATACGAGTGACCCAGTCGCAATAAATAAATTTAAAAAAAAAATTCCCAGGGTGCAAACAAAACATATTATTTAGAAAATTCTCCGATAAAGAGAATTCTGAAACTATACAATAATATTACTAATAAGGGAATCGACCAAGTGGCTCGTGGTATAGTACCTCAAAATTTAAGGAAAACATGTATGCGATTCTAGCACAACGATAGAGAAGTACTTGAGCGGAACTCAGCCCGACTTGTAGGTAAATGATGTCTGTTCGGGGTGGGGATTGGCTGGGGTTTTTCCGAGAGGGTAGTTGGTGATGGAATTAGGAGAAAGCATAATAACTTTAAAAACATTTTTTTAGTTGTCTTTATCTTTCTATAGACTAAAAACCTATTTACCTTCTCCTCCATCGCCGGAAAAAAAACACGTCAGACAGTTTGCCTATTTGAAATATTCGAAAGAATGCAGGGGCAGACCAGTTACATTCTCTTTCACTACTGATAAGACAAAAAGATACGACACGAGACTTGTCTAGTATATTACTGATAAGACATAACGACATAGAGACAGATGTACGACAGATATGAGACTTGGAATGTACGGTACCTAATATACATATTACTGATGGCTGCCTTCTATTTTTGATACGGCATGAAGACCGATATAAGGCTTTTCTACATACATTGCTAATAAGACATAGAGGGGAAAAAACAGAAAACTGCAGGGGCAGATCAGCGACTTTTTCCTCTATTGATAAGACATAATGACTGACATGAAACGTGTCTATATATTGCTGATAAGACACAAGGAAGAAATAGATACAAGATAGGCACAAGACTTAGAACGCACCCAATATAAATATTACGGATAGCTGTCTCCCCTCCCATACTACGGCATAAGATAGACAGAAGTCTTGAGATATTGATCTTAGGTACTTGAACTATACATGGGAGGCAGACATAAAGATAGACATGTGACTTGAGACGCACCCAACACGTTGCCTACCCGATTAATAAAATAGGGCTTGGAATCTGAGACTTTAGTTCTTCGTCTTTCTACCGAACACTCCACACTGACATTACTAAACTACTTCCACCCAGCTCCTGCACGAATTACCTTAGAATCCAAAATTGTAGTTCCCTGTTTTCCCTACAGTTTTCAAACTCAATTATTATTCTATAACTTCGAGACCCTGTTTGTGTCGCATTAACAGCCGTCATATTATTTAGATTGCTTAGCTACATCATTCTCAGTTTTGTTATTGTAATTTTGCCTAGCAATAATGCTAATTTACGAAATGTAAACAAAAAGCATATAAAATGCTAAAATATCTGGTTCAGTTATTCAGTGGCGCATAACGCTGAGCAGGGGACTGGCACGAGCACAGGGTTGTGCCATTAAACGGACAGGAGGCGAAGCCCCGAGATTTAGTTATATCCCCCCCCCCGCCGCCGCCATAATTGGGCTCTCGTAATCTGCCGAGGGAGGTGATTTTAAATAAATAAAAGTAGGGGACTTTTGGGAAACTTGGAAGATCGGTAGACATGCTGATACCAAAAGTGAACTTCTTGAACTCTAAGCCCGAAAACACAATCCTAAAATAAGTGAATCTTACGCTCAGGAAAATTTTTCTGGTAAAAATTACTAGGATTCAGATAAGTTCCTGGCGTTCATCGATTTCAAGAATTTTTTAACTGAATATTTTAGTAATTTTTACCAGATTCTGGTAACAATTACTGTAATTTTACCAAAATTTAGTAGAAATTACCAGAAATTTCAATTAAGCAGTATCTAAATCGCTGAACGTCAGACTTACAACAATTCTAAACTATAAAATTCTCCACTCTCAAGGGTGGCTGTTCCAGCAATCTCCGATATTTTCTTAAACTCAAAGTATCAAACGAAAAATATACAATTTCAACAACCGACTCGCAACTTTAGCCCTTCACTCGACCAGTACAAGCAATTTCAACCAGCTGAAACGCTGAGCCCACCTGTAACCAACAATTAGCGACATTTCAACTAACTACATAATAATAAAAGCTTTCAGTAATTCTATTAATTAGTGCTGAGGCCGTCTGTAGACGCGTGTTTCACCCTCCTCGCGATTATATCGGACCGGTATCTCAACACCGAAAACACAGATACATTACAACTCGTCAATTTTCTTTATAATACAAATTTTAAATTTGGAAAACGCTAGTAACTGGTATGCGATCGATCGTATACAGGTACCCGGGGACCAAGTCATCAGTCTCATCGGTCTGGTAGTTACATAATGCATGTATATTATGTTAACCTTGAATACAGTTAATGACGCATGGCTCGGAGCCTCCTGTCGTGCTGCAAGTCCTAGGGCCATTTTTCCCTTTTTATATGCGCTGATCCACATGCACACCGTTATGGACGACAATGCCGATGATGATAATAAATAAAAATAAATAAATAAAATAGTTATACGACTTGAGAGCTTGCCTTCAGCGCCCGTTGATATCGAATACGCTCCATTGACCGGTAAAACTGTTTCGAAAGTTCCTCACGGAAATTGAAAAACACGTAGGTACATAAGTACATATAAGTAGATACAAAGATTCCATTCATATCAAATACCGCCACGGTTCCCAAGTTTTCAATTTCAGTCTGCATGACTGTGAAGATAGTAGGTATTATGGTCTACGACAAACATCTCGTCGCCTATTGACACAGTGATAGCGATATTGTAAGACTCCGAAAAATGAGGTCAGCATCTTATAGGTAAGTATACCATTTCACCGAAGCTGCGATCAATTTATCAATCATTTACATACACTAGCCGCTTACAGTGTTCCATTCAGATCCCCCACGAAATTTCGGCCATCTTACAAGCTACCGTGAATAATATACTTTTACATTTGTGAACTGAGGCTTATACATTCCGGCAATAACGAAACAACATCGTAATATTCGACGACCTCTCTCTCAATAGGTCGTTTTTTCTTTCGATTGAGTAAATTGTGAAGCTTGTTCGACAAGTTCAGTCGCCTAAAATTAGCATGTCAAATTCGTTTTCGAACACTTTGTTGCGTAGATAAATCGGCATAATTGAGACAGTTAAGTTAGTGTAAAAGAGAACCAGGTAGGTATCTATACGAGACGAATAGGGATGCTATTTTTCGATAACGTAGGCCACCATCAGCCAATCGTATCAGCCCATCGATCAGTTCGTGGGACGCCCTTTTGCTGGTCCGCACGCGGTTCTACTTCAACAATGAAAACAGGATTTGAACTCATCTCTGGTCTCTGGAAGACTGAACGAACGAGCAACAAGAACCGAGGGCAGTGCAGAGCAACAGAAAACAACGCCGGCTCGAGTAGGACGAATAACTCACTGATGCGGAAAAAGTCACGATTGCCTTTCACAAAAGTATAAATATAGGTACTTTCATATTCTTCTAGAGGTACTCTATCGCTGGATGTACCACAAAGAAAGAGATAAGACTCACGTCAGTCGATTGGGTCACTGACTTCGCTGGCAACCGAAAATCCGACGGTGGCTTCGCGTTTCACGCGTTTTCGGCATCTCAATGACCTAATGGACGCCTCTGCGCTGAGCTCGTTTTCGAGAAACAGATTTTTTTTAGAAGTCATCTGCAATTTTAAGTAACTCGCACCGTTATCGAGTCAACGGTTGCAAAATGAAACTACAATTATGTTTACGTTTACACTTACATTTTTGCATGTCATATTCAAAATGGGTATTTTGGGTTTCAAATTCGGAGTTTTTTCTCTTCTTCTTTTCGGTCGATTTTCTTCAACGTATCTTACATTTTACATTTACCAACTCAAAAGTCAACATTTCGAGTTGGTCCACACACATAAATACATAAAGATTCCGTACAACACAAGCCTGAGGAATAAGAACTAGGGGAATGAAGTTATGCCAGAGTAAAAATGTTGTTATTCCGCGTATAATATCGAACATTCTACAGAAAAGATGTAAAAAAATCTATCAATTGTTTTTTTTTCTTGCTTGCTTGCTTTGCTGAATCCGAATATTTTATCAGATGGCGATGTTTGACCCATATCCAACATAGGACCCAAAGGTAATCTTTTCATTTTTCGAATTGGCAAAATTGATTTAGACCCAGAAAAATAGAATGAAATATTGGGGTATAGGCTTTTTCAGTTGTTGATTACAAGCGTTGCACTAGAATTTTGTTCTAATCCTGTTTGCGGCCTCCAAAACTTAAATTTCACTTTAGGGAGGAGGCGAAGCTGATCTGACGAAAGACTACTCGAGTCGAATAAATGTTTGACTTGACCTAACAAATCGAAGAAACAACGCATCCAAATTAGGGATTACGATCGCAGATTTCGAATATTTTTCAATCTCAAATTACAACCTCTGAATCTAAATTAGGTTACATTTTATGTTGTACGAGTATTTATGATTGTTCCATTTTAATATCTACATACGAATATTTGTTCCGTTCTCGCAAAAAAAAAAAAAATAATAAAAATCGAAACCGTAATTTTTAACTTCAGAAGTTATCTTTTCACAAGCTCTTAACGCTTGGTGTGAAATCCATTTGCTCACTATTCTAGAACGGGGAGGAGGATTTTAGGAAAATACAATTCTCCGGGATACCTGGAAATTTAGGGAGTACAATCCTCCGGAAAGAGAACCTAGGATATTTAGGAAGTCTTCACATCGCTTTCTTCCGAGATCCTGTCCAAAGACACTGCAAATGTAAAATGTTATCGCACCTCAGTCTCCCACACATTTAGGATGTAAACCAACGTTATGTCAAATAATTTTCATCGGGCAATAACAAAAAACAATATGAGCGTAAACTGAAACACAGCAAACAAAAATTTCACAAGCTATTAACAAGATCAAGTAATAGTAAAAGGATGATTTACAAATTCACAGAGTAAGACCGGAAGTGTTCGATTCGCATTATTAAAACGATGGTAAAATTCAAGATTTGATTATCAGTTCCTTCATCAAAATAACACATCGACCAACTGAATTCAGAAAAGATAAATTCTAACAGCTACTTTTATTAATAACGTTACCACCGGTAACGGGAATCAGTAAAACGAAAAGAAGGAAAAAAAAGCAACTAACAATCATTCGAATCAGTTGGTTTCTCTTCACAAACCGATTAAATAAATAACAACTCGCAGTTCGACGTACCTACGAGTGAGTATTCTCAATTTAAAATGCATAACATAAGCTCTAGCCGATTACATCGAATACTCCAAAATGAAGGGCCCACATTTTGGGAACGATGACAGTTACCCACACTGGCAAAAAAACACGATAGGAGAAACCAGAAATGGGAACCAGTTTGTCTTTAAAATTCTAAACTTCACTCGCTGCAGTGTTTCCAAAAAAGATAGCTCATCATTTAACAGGCATTTCCTGTGAATTTCAAAGTTGACACAGACTTTCGACACCACTAGCGGGCTCTTGCTTCGTCAGTATTCATCCTTGATTACTCAAATAAATATCGATTAATTTATTCAAAGGAAATGAACACACGAGCAAATATAAGCACTATAAACAAGAAAAAGAACTACTGAGCACGTAGATCTCAGCAGGGAAGTATCGAATGGAGAGGGGAGAGGGCAACTTAACCCCTCCCGTCACCTGTAGGAATTTTCCACACAGCAGTAAGGAAAATTTACCATTTCCAGTAATATGTTGGGAAAACTGGACAGCTGTACATTTTTTACAGCGACAAAAATTGGGGGGGGGGACGAGAGACACCTTGTCTCCTCCCCCAAGCCTCCACATCGGAGTTGGGAAATTTTAGTAGATAGATCAAAAGTTAGGAAAATCCAACTAAGCAAAGAGTGTTTTTTTTAGCCAATACAAAACATGTTGATACTTGGGAATTTTAAGATGAATCAATTGGGATGCTGATAATTTTTATTCCCCCTCCCCTCGAAAAACTTTTCGTTACGTCCCTGAATCTCAATTCAGTTTTGGGGCGGGGAACATCGCAAGATTTCGACTTTCGGATCCCAGATCCTAACTTTTGATTTTTGGTTCAATTTTCCATTGGAAGAGAGGAGGTGGACGGAAAGTTGATGCGTCTTTAAGTACCAGGAAACTGCTTATGTGGTACTTTGTTACTATCTTTCTACCTGGTGGTAAAATTCGTGGCTTCTGGCATTTCATCGCAAATTTTTGATAAAGAGAAGAGACAAGACAGACAGCCACACATAGAGACGGGTTCATATACACAGATACTAGGGTACATACCTAGATAGATAGACAGGTAGGTAGGTAAATATACATACAGCAAGATAGTTGGATAGTGTATAAATGGACAAATACATACATAGGTAAATTGATGGATGTATAATAATTAATAAGAAGACAGACAAATAAATAATATAAATACAGACAGGTGAGGTGCTTACAGTTAGACAGCACATATGGAGGCGACATAAGACGATCAGATTTTCGGTCGTGTGCTAGAACGCTGTATCAATTAATAAATAGACTCTCCAAAATTAGTTCACAAAAAAAAAAAAAGTTTCAACTCTCTATGTCTTTTTGTAAACGTCTGGAAACTCAAACTGCTTCCTGACACATTTATAAAATTGGTGAACTTTATTTCAACAAATTTTACCATCAATCTAGTTTTTTCGCACGTCATCATCCATCCTTTTTAAATTCAGTCCAAATTCGACAACTCGAAATCAATTTCGCGAATCCGTTACATCAATTATACAAGAATATATTTACAACAGTCCAACCTATTTATCATATATACTCATACTCAGCCGTGCACACGTTTCTTATACACGGAACAATGAGATCATTTGAAGTTTATGATTGACATAATTAATCATCTGCGAAGTCGTAAAAAAAGTATAAGACGAAACCATACATTCTCGGGCACGACGAAAGCGCTTGTTATAACCGTATAGGATGAAACTCTGACTTTTTCTTTCGCCCGTTCCTTAAATTATTATTTTTTCCCTCTTTGAATTTTAAATAAGACACAAAGAAATCGTCCCCGCGACTTAATTAAAACGGAATTAATTGCATTACTCGAATAAAATCGTTTAATTAGACCCGCTTAATGCCTACCTGGCCGACATGTATTTATCATAATGGCTGCTGAAAATCGTCAGTGCGAAGTCAATGTACCCGGTAAGTGTATTACCTGGGACCCAAGGCCGGGGGTTTGCCCGAGTTTAGGGGCTTACATGTTATGACCGAACGGATTTCGGACCGCGATTACAACCGACCGTGGCAAGTGCGCGATGCGAACGAAGGCCAAGTCGAAAAATGAAGTTAGTTCCAATATTCAAATTCAGTAAACGAAAAACATAATTCTCCGGTTAAAGGTTTTCTCATGAATTAAACAAGACTTTTTTCCACCGGCCGAAGGTCGTCGGGTCAATAAGCGCAGGATATACTGACATAGGTTTTTAGGAACGGATACATGAATGAGAAACATACAGACAGACCCCAGTACCAAAACGTGATTCGAGAAAGAATACCCGAATTTGCGGGTACATACTACAAGCCCATATAATTCGCTGGATTAGTAGGTATGAAAATGTGCTATCTGCAAAAAAACAAATTTTACCGGAGAGAGGTTTAAAGGTTTTGAAGCCACCACGACGAAACTGTTAAAAATGGGTTTAGCTAGAAATAGTATAACAATGCTTCAACATTCAACTAGGAATACACCTCAGAGATGAAGATATTCCACTTTTCTTAAACCTTATCATATAGTGAATTTTGTTAGTAGTGTATTTTGAACCCATTTTATTTTTAGCGTTTCCTGTTGAACTAAATCAATATTTTACCATTTACCGTGTGGTATCTTGCAGATAATAAAATTCCCTATCCAACGATACCATAAAGTCACTTTGTGAAAAAATTTCAGATAGCACCTTTCACACTAACCCAACGAATTATGCTTATACAATACACAGAAAACTTAGGAGCTGATTCGAAACTGAATAAGAAAGATTCAATTTCTTTCTCTTACGCGCAAGAGAGTATTTCGTTTTCGTTCAAATTATACATGTACATTTGGACGCTGTTAAGCGTGAGGGAACCAACCAGCAAAAATTATTTTTTGAGAACACGTGATTCGAAGTTTCAGAGCCATGTAGAAACTACATGACATAGCGTTTGCTGATAAGCTTTTTTCAACGTGAGTACACATTTTTGAATCGGGGGCTTAATTTTGAAAAATTCTACTTTTTACGCTCTTTCCAACGATACTAATAATTCATTATGTTTACAAATGTCGGTTGGTCCCCTTACGCTTAACAGCGTCCATTCAAGAACTGACTACCATTGGCTAGGGCTCACGAACAACACACAACGGTTCACAAATTGAAGATAACCTTACATCAACCCGACTCTTTAATTTTTTCTATATCGGTGTCCACCACTGAAACATAATACGTAAATACTACAAATACCAGCAGCATCAATGCTCGAACCCACTTCTCATCTAATTTCACTGACACCGAGCCAACTCTACTGATTAATGTACGAGTTCGTCGCATGCCAACTAACGAGCATTGTTTAAGACATGATTTCAGAATCAAAAAAGTGGCAATTTTGCTAGCTGTCCATCTGCTAGAATTTCAGTTCATCAACCACATGTTTCAAGTCGGAATCGGAGGCATAGATTATAATACCTATAGCGAATACTCTTGGATGTTGCTACTAAGATAAACATTTGATAAGTGATACTGGAGGGGAAAGTTCCTCTTGTGCACAAAAATCTTAACACTTGCCTACTTGCAAACTGTAATGTTTCTCTGAGTTATAAGTCCAATATTTCAAGGCTGAAACTGAACATATCTATAAGAACAACGTCCCAATGTTCTGCAGTTCACGCAACCACGTGAAATCCAATGTTGACTGAATCCATTTGTCCCCAACATGCACACCAACATGCACATTGAAACATACTCATAGCGTACAGACAATAGAATTTCCCAGCCTTCAGGATGGAATGTCAGAAATTCAATTCGTCGATCGTCAAGACTGACCCACACTATACGTCTACTACCTATGAACACTCAACAGTTATCATTGAGCCAAGACTTCCCGAACATGTATATATAGTTTCAGATTTTCATTTTTATCATGCACGTACGTGAGCCAATGTTGCTGGTATGTTGACACGAAACCGATTTCCAATCATACCGTTGCTGAATCAGATTCCTGAAATGGAGGTACATTCACAGTCACACTCAAAGATCCAGTAGTTTAAGAAATAAATTATTGCAAGGAGAGCATTTGTAGTGCTCCACTTGGAACTCAGTATTGTCTTGTTTCCCTTTGTAGATAAACTTTTGAATGTCTAGGTTACGAACTTTCTCATATATTTTAATGAAAATCTATCACGGTAAAAATTTAAAAAATCTGAGAAACAAAAGGTTTGAAAAAGAAGACTTTCCTAGCTCTGTAGGTGTACTACCGACCTGGAGCATCCACTTTTTGTGTGAGAGACGGCTTTGAAGCCAGAACCCGGAAAATATTCTGTCCAAGCAAATATTAGAATTATACCGAAGCAGAAGCTAAATTTTAGTTCTGCGGCTGTGACTCTGCCCTTCAACTACCCCTTTCCTTTTTTTCCTCTGCACTTGACCATTCCATACCCCTCCACTAAGCAGCCGAAGTATATATACCGCTTTTTGGTGGAGCCATCAATAATTTTTTAACGGAGCTGAAGCCGAAGCTAATTCGAAAAATTTAGGCCACAGCTAGAACTACATAAATTCAAATTTGCTAGGGAGCCGGAGTGAGATCGGAACGACTCCGGATTAATACTATAAGTCGTTGGTTGCCTTTCAGGCAGTTTCCTTTCGTTTTGCTCGTTTACTTGTGTATTTATTGGTTAGTTAGTTTCCCTGTCTGTTTGTCAATGTGTCTATCTGTATTTGTTCGGGTTTCTGGTTGTCTATTTTAAATCTATCGGCCTTTAATTCATTTGCTTTTGTTTATCTCCTCCATCAACAATGGCCGATTGGTTTCAAGGAAAAGACGGAGGAGAGGGTAATCTCTACACCACGACTGTCAAAAATTAATTCTTCTTCCCTAAATTCGCAAAAAAATTGAAAAATATCTCAAAATTGCTCGTACAGTTGTACATGATTGTTTCTCACCACGTTTTAAGGTCAACACCGTGAAATCTACCCCCCCCCCCCTGTAGAAGAATTCTGGCATCGCTTCTACATCTAAATAACATAAAGAACTTGGCTTCCGCTACCAACTTTCCTTCCGCAAAAAAAGAAACAAAAAAAAACAAAACAAGATTACCTTAGTAACTCTCTAACACTTACACGAATGACGTAGAGATCTCAACAGACGATTGTAAGGAAATGAAGTAGTCCCCTTTGCCAACAAACCGAGCACACGAAAACTCGAAAATAATTTGAGAAATTTCGAAACGCAACAGGGTCAGACGGAAAACTAAACGTGAGGTAATGATGAACCGTAATTGCTATAAAAGCAGCCGGTTACAAAATCAGTTCGAATAATGCAACCGGAATATCCACAGTTTGGCAACTTTTTTCTAGGTCATTTCGAAATTAACGAATGAAAATTCAACCCTCAAAAAATCGTATTTTGTAATATTTTCCAGACATACGTCGAATTTAGTGCACACACCGCGTGCACGATCTCTGCCACAACCTTCGCGAAACCTAATTAAAATAATTAAATGGCACGAAAATGAGAACGTCTCACAGTGTACATTTGCTCATCAAAAAGAATAAAAATACATTAATCATAAGATTCGCATTTATATTAATTTATGCATACGTTCATATACGCTAATGAAGCAGTTTCGCGTTTCGAATGCATGAAATGAAAACCCTGGATGCACGTAGAAACTATTTTCTCGGTGCGTCTAATTAACCGGCAGACGAGACAGGGAAGTGCTGCTCGAGGAAATCTGGAGACAATATTTTTCATACACATATGTGTACCTATGCACGATAGTAAGTCTGAGTGAGTAAGTACCACCTTAAGTAGGTTTACGTACAATAAAAAGGCACGCGGTCGCATTCCCAGACCAAATATACCGTTGTTCCGAGTGCGCTGAAAGTACCGACAGTCACATATTGCAAGTCGCGAGTCGCGATCCTTCGGCGCAATATTCAAAAGCATAAACAAATTTTCGGATGCGACGTGAAAGTAAATCGGATTTAACAAGAAAATTCCACCGTTCAAGCAAAGTAATACTGGTTTACCTATTTTTACGCGAACATCGGCGGAGAGTTAATTCCCTACCGGATTACCTTGCCGGTTTCGCATTTTCGCCTTCGGCCATTCCAAACCTTTCCAACGGGACACGTGGCTCTTATTAGGTACCGCAATGTGTAAACAATTCCGAAACACGGTGTGATTGCAGATTGCAGTTTCGAAGCGAGTTTATTGGACTTGGATCGAGTTGAATGTGTATTTTGACCAGAATGCCTTGCACCTGCCGGCTGTACGACGCACGTCATCTACGCTCGATGTTCTCAATGTTCATAATGTTGCATTTTATCCACATCTGAATGTAGGGGAGATTGAAAATACTCGCATACTAATGAGGTCGTTAGGCAGAAGACCAACTTTCAACCAATTTTTAAGATTCAACAAGTTGATGTACACGATTTTTAAACGACAGAAATAAGGAAATTTCTGTTCCACGATAACGAAGTGGAGACTTCGTACCGTTACGAGCAACCAACATCTGAGAACGTTATCAAATCTCATTTTGTTTCGGCAACTCCGCGTTCAACTTCCATAGGTATTTATACAACGTACAGTAATACCTATATTACTTGCGAGAACTCGTTCATCACCTTTAACATGTCAACATTCAGGGGCGAATCGGCGACTGGGGCCAGCCAGGCCACAAAGTAGATTCGACTTCACGGGGGCACAGCATGCCGCCAAGGAGGTGAATCAGCGATGATACCGATAATGGAGGTTCAAGAGATGATTATTCCACCCCGAACAGGGTCAGTCTGTACTAGCACTGATTGAGCACATCATTTGTTAACGGGCAAAAAAAAAAAATAAATAGGTACTTTAAATTTTTCCTAGATTCCGGTTCGCAAGCAAACTAAAAGATTATTTTACTTGCACACAAGGCACGTTTCGACCGACAAGTAGCGAAACCGAGAGAGCAAAAAATGCTCGACAATAAATGCTCGAGACTTTCGAGAAATTTTCAGCAAATTCTCCGAGAGCAAACACTCGACTGTAGAAATAGTTACCATGACATATGTTCGAATTTCCGGAGCATATTCACGAGACTTTTGGAGCAATTTCGGACTAAACTATGGGAAACTGGTCGAAATGTAATTAAAAACCAAAAAAGAAATTTTACTGTTTCGCACTCGGACCTGGGCGGAATTAAAAGCTGAAGGGGTACTCCGGTACTCAATACTCAGTGAAAAAAAAACACTCGGAAATGATTAGGTAACTGCTCATCCTATACAGTTCCAACCGTTATGAGTTTGAAATTCAAACCATCGAAAATCCTGAAGAATTCTCACTGTAAGACCATTTCCTCACCCGCCTGGAAACTGTGGCCCAAGGATCAAATTTGCGCCAGTTCGCGCAAGCACCTTTCCCATTTAAAATGTACGTCAGGGCCGTGTTACCAGGCTATGGGTCGATTAGTTCCAATGCAAATTCGGGGCAAATATATCGCATGGTGCAAATCGAGCCCTAATTTTGCGATTAGTGCTCGATTTATGCTAGGATTGAGCGCAAATTTGGCATACCTATATCTGACGCGGATGCCAAAATTTCGCGCTAGCGCCACGACTTCCAGGTAGGCGCTTATAATACATGCACGCACTCATCAAGCGGAAAGTGGTTGCATCCCTTCATACATGATGTTAGAAAATATGGTTCTTTTCTTCAATTACCTCGATGCTTGTTTTTTTTTTTTTTATTAACGCTCTGCAAAAACCCTACAAACCTTCGCGTTTTGAGTGAGCTGAGCTGTATAAAAATGTCAGATCGAATGCGTAACCACATCGCTCGCCCTAATCTCTTGGGAGTTTGCCTCTACAATTTTTTGATGCCCAAAACATGCGGGAAAAATTTTCGTCATTCGGTCCAAAGAGGGAATTACACGAGAAGACTGATCACCTGATCGGCGTATCATTCAGCTAGTTAAAATTTAAACAACCTAAGAACGAAAAAAAGTTTCTACTTTTCAGTCCACTCCAGCAGCGATGTGGCATGTGGTTCACAATGAAACCACAACAATCGGTTTCGATTTTGTTGAAATTTTAATAAAGGATATGAATAGCTCGGTTTTCTAATTTTGCTCTTAACCCGAGCCCTGGAATCCGCCCTTTCGAGCATTATCTCAGAGATGTCGAGGAGGCTGTCAGGGCTGTTTTAGCCCTCTTCTCTTCTTGCCGAAACACTGGCCTACGTCGAAATGTAACGAGTTGCTACGTGGGCTCGAACCCGGGACCTCCGGATTCCGAGACAGCGCGCTATCCGCTCGGCCAACCAGACCCCCTGATTAGGCAAACAAGAGAGTGAACTGCCGGAAAGTGAGTCGAGAGCGAGACCTCGAAAACGCGAGCATAGACTGAAAAATTCGACGTTCAGTAGAGGAGTATTTTTCGAGAACGCAAGTATAGTGCATATTTCTAAATTATTCGGGAAACATAAAAAACTGTCTACAGATCTCAATTTTCAATTTTTTCCTCTGATGTTTCATCATCAACACTAAGATATATAATAATGTATCCACCAAACAAAACTCCAGAAACTTCCTGACTGCGTCTTGGGATTCAAATACATAACGAATGAATTTCCTGCGTTTTGGAATGGCAATATACTTCAGGAAACGACATTTTGTACGAAAAGCGTATTTTTCTGGCAAAAAATACCTACTTTGGGGGTTAAAAATTCTCCTCCCCTCTCTCTCTCTAAACGGGTTGGAATGTACTACAAACTTTGAATTTCAAATAGAAAAGTAGGGAGTGACCCATGAAAAAAGCATTTGTTGGGATGGATGACGGGCTGGGTAGTTAATTTCAAATATTAAATCAGATTTTTGATCTAGCTCCGATTTCGGCCCCGAATTCCTAATTTCACACTGGAAATGAGCAAAATTGACATGATTTAGAAAATCGAAAAAAAAAGAAGAAAAAAAACTTAACAAAATAAGATTATTAGACAGATAATTTTGAACATCCCATCAGATTTTTGATCCGGTCTTGGTTTCAGTTCCAAAATCCAAAGTTTACGTCTGAAATAATGAAAATAAAAAATCTGAGCAAAAATGATCTAAGTTACGACAAAAATGTTGAAAATCACAAAATTCAAAAAATTAAAGTTGTAGAACCTAATGGATTATAAAGAGTCTCCAAAGAACTCGTATACGAAGATTGAGGAAACCTGAGTAAGACACGCAATATTTCAGTCATATTAGAAAAACGATCAAAGAATTATCACAAAAAATAGAAAAAATTTGATATCCCGACACTTTAGTTAATTTTTACACGAAAATTCGGCACAGTTCATGAAAAATTTTGGTCTCTTTAGATAACTAATCTACGAGTCAAGATACAAATTCTGGGGGAAAAAAAAAAAAAAAAAAAAAAAGAGGTACGGATTAATTATACCTGAAGTATCTCAAAACTGGTACCTATACGAAATTTCAGGAAAGATTCCTTGAAAATAAATTATTTTCAGTCAATATAAATTTTCATTTGTACACCTCAAATGGTCCTGGCTGAAAAATCTAATGTAGTATTCAAGATCGCTGACCCTTCCTCAGGCCTTTGCTCTTCAAGAAAGCAGAGTATACTACTTCGAACTGGACGCCCAATTTTGACCGCATTAAGTAATAAATATTTGTTTCCGGATTTTCCTCACGTTTTCAAGCACAAAAAAAAAGAAAACTGACGTCTGCCTTAAAATTTATACGGGGTTAGTCAGTTTTCCTTCCGCCATAGGAAAACTCCGTTACAATGAAGATCTGTTATCGGCTTCGTCGCTATTCATGAATAGCGTGTAGCGCGCCTAACCGATAACAGAGCGTACTGTGTACATTTTGGTAGATAACGCATTGAGTCATACTTCGTTCAGCCTAAGGGAGTTTTCCTATGGCGGAAGGAAAACTGACTAACCCTGTATATGGAATATACCTGAAACATTATTCAGCAAAAATGACAAGAAATATTCTCAGTTTATGTCTCGATATGCTTGGGCATAAACTCCAATAATTCTCAACTTTGCATCGCAACTTAGAAGATGAATCAAAAATGTTCCACCTGGAAGCAATATAAGCCTAGCAAAAAACAGAAGAAATTCTCTCGAGAGCTCGTCTTCTCCTTGCCAACATAATACGTCGCAATTCTATGGAAAAAATGAAGCAGAAAAATTTTGGGGAAATGATCTCAAATGTCCTCAAAGACATTTTATACTCTCCACGAACTTATTAAATGGAAAACATAGAACAAGGCACTAGATACAAGAGTTAAGACAACAAGTCACTGCGAAAATGCCAATCTGCCGGTAAAACAAGGTCGTACGTATAGGTATCATGAATGTATACACATATATCTATACGATAAGACACAACTAAACAAGGCTGTAAACTAGGGTGATAAAATTTACATAAAGTAAATAATTTAGTAAAAATAACTGTCGGAACGTGAATTGGGTTTAGTCATTTCGCCGACGTGCCGGTTTGCGGACCGAATACTATAGCTTGGCTGGTAACAGTACACGAACACGAGAATCAAAATTAATGTACAGTGAGTGTATTTTTTAGTTTTCAGTGATACAGCATGTACCATTTCGGCTCAGATTAATTTATTGTACATAACTGTTCTCAGAGCTTGCGCGAAAACTGACATGAAAAAAAATGAATTACAGAGCTCAGGATCCTTATCTCAAAATGTGACGCTTTGAAAAAAAAAAAAAACTGTTAATGAGAGAAAGAAAAAACCATTACATACATTGTACGGAATAATAATGGTTCTTTATACCCAAAAAGTACATATTATGTCTTATTTTCAATAGTAATGGGTGTCAAATGTAGACGTTCCAGAGCTGGTTTAAAAAGAAATTTTCTTCTCTTACTATCTATACTTCTCTTTAATTTACCTACTACTAATGAATACTATCGCGGAACAAAAAATATTACAAACTTTAGGATTAATTCAAATCATTCAAAATTTATGGGTCCCCACAGTTTCTATATATGAGGTCATACCTATTTTCAACAGAAAAACGCAAAGAGTCAGAAGAACAAATAAATTGAAAACCAACAATTTTCTCTAGTTAAGAAGATGTTTCTATGTAACTATAATATCAATTTAATGATCCTGTGCCCGTCAAAGAGTCGATTATACTTTCAAAAGTTATCTTATGTCTTCATTAGCAGTACGTTTCAATATACAATTATAGTTCTTCTTGATAAACTGATTCTACGTTCTTTCCGTCTTCAGGTCTCTAATTTTCATTATTTATTTACACAAACGTGTTTTAAATGTAACTTTGGGAACCCATAAACTGGAATCATGAACCGCAGTCATAAGCATCAAGTGTGACGGGTCCATTAACACGGTGAAGAAAGTACTGATAGGTCTAGGTTTCAAAACATCTCCACAGCATTCCTAGGATCCCTTAGAGTCAGGCACATTGGAAGGAGGATATAGATCAACAGAACTTGCTGTATTTACCTACTTCCCGTGGCCCAGCAGGCTAAAAGGGTAAGTTCTTCATTGTTGTATAGTATATTCAAAGACAACGTTCAAAAGCCCCAATCTGAAAATCCCAGGCTTTGTAACTAGGGAGTAATGAATTCATCCAATTAACAGCTCAGAAACTATACTTGAGGAGAGCTGGAAAGTTGAATGCATCCAAGGTCTATGACCCGAGTACCTACTGTACTGTGATACACCGAAATAGAGAGACTAAAATTTTCGACTTTATACAAGGGATGTTTCTCAAATTGGTTCAATTTACAAAACGAGAACAAAATAATGCGTAATTCTTTTATTTTCCTTCTCGGGTAGACAGGAGGAGAGGAAGATTACAGTATCAACAGTCACTGTTACCTCTACAGGTGTACACTTACACATAAACTCATTTTCATACGAATGTTTTCCATCATTAATAAGCTTGAGACGTGTGCCCGGATCCTAGGGCCAGCAGCCGAAGGGGTTGAACATGTTCATTAAAAAAAAATAAAAAAAAAAAAAATGTTTTGTTTAACGTGGTGTAGATGCCCTAGAAGGACAGTCTACCACACGGTCTTCTATTCAGATATTAGTTCATAGGTATATAACAAGAAACACTTCTAGTATTGTGGAGTAACACTAGTGGCTTTTCAGAGTTAATAACAGCTCTGGATCGTGATGGAAAATTCGACATCAGGATCAAGTCTACACGAATCGTGGTATTTATCAGCAGGATTACGTGGACCACCGAGGGGGCAGAGTACAAGCTCATTGCCGACACTCTCGGACAGAATTCCCGGGGGGAAGGGGTAAATAAGGAAAAAAGGTATGATTGAGAGTTGGGAATAAAACTGTTAATAACCCTACTTCGACCTGCTCCACCGCAACTTTGGTGAGTCAGGTGATATTCCTATGAACAGGTATCATCATAGTGAGTAAACATAGCACATAGCTAGTC
Organism: Acanthococcus lagerstroemiae; assembly: GCA_031841125.1. Classification (NCBI taxonomy): domain Eukaryota; kingdom Metazoa; phylum Arthropoda; class Insecta; order Hemiptera; family Eriococcidae; genus Acanthococcus; species Acanthococcus lagerstroemiae. Next base: position 81,894,294 of record CM063106.1, read on the forward strand.
GGACTCAGAGCATAGACAATTGAAAGGGGGTACATCTCCTCAAAACAGTAGGAACGATGCAGAATAGTCAACTAATGAAATCTGAAAATAAGCAGTCATCTTCTATGACAGGTAGATTACTTCACATGACAGAGAACTCAAACTACTGGATAACTCCACACATTAATTAGTCAGCTCATCTTTAAATTTTCTAAGTAGAAGTAAGCCCATCTCCCTGTCCGGTACCACCGGGGTCAAAACCACGGAAGTCCATCCTACCACTACTCTAAATCGTATTTAAGCCATAAAGGCGATCATTATTACAGAAGCAGAAATTATAAAGTCCAAATTAGTCTCTTATCCACAAGGGGTGGTGGATCTTTCACCGCTCCCCCTGCGAGGCTCTCGACGAATTCAGTCCCGGCGAAAAGCGATAACTCGCCCGCCAGTAACTGAATTAAGCCTGTGTGCAAAATATCTTTCACTGCCTGCGAAAAGCGATAACTCGCCCACCAGCAGCTACTAAATATTTATAAAAAACTGTCAATAGTCAACTGATCCAAAAATAAATGAAAGAAGCGATGATATCGAATACAAGTAGTATATTGATATCAATACATCGGTATTTGGAATTCAGTAAAGTATTAAATAAGAAAAATGATATTATATATACATAGCAGCATACATTATCCATGAGTATCAATGGTCATATTGCGACACAACGGAAACGAGTTCGAATGTCGATATATGAGTGATTAATTCTTTCTTTCTGAGCGCTTCAATGAGATCGCAACATAGTTTTGCGAAGAACTAATTTTGGTTTCAAGAAATTGTGGAGTCAGAGCTCCACCTGTCACAAGCTATAGCACTATATTGCATTTTTAAAATAGTGCCCTCCTTTCTTAAGGCACCCCTTATAGCAGCGTTTTATACAGCAAAACTCATCAACTATATTACATTTTTTAAATAGTGCCCTCCTTTCTTAAGGCACTTCGTATAGCGTTTTATACAGCAAAACTCATCATTCACTTTTCACCGTTTTGAATCATTCGGCATTTTAATTTTCGGCACATATGGTTCACTGTCGGTCAATGAAACGGAACAATAATACCAAGAAAAGAAGGAAATACATGCAGATGAGAGCTCATCACATGGCGAATAAATCGGTTCACAGCCTTGTGCTCCCAGCGAGGTGTTTGCGATTGAAATATCGTTTGCCACTGACACCCGCCTTTACATGTCTATTCGTTTAGGGGTGTCTGTCTAAGCTTGTTCATCAATTTCGATAAAAATCAACAACAGTTAACTTACTTTCACAAAGGCAATCGTGATTCAGTAAAGAAAAATACGATAGACAACCAGGTATGCTCCTGCGTCTAGTAACCTTAAAAATGCTGTCTTTCCGAGGGAAACTTCGAAATAAACTCCGACCATCAGTTCAGGTCCGATATTAGTTCTCCACACAGATCAGAATCAGGCACCACTGTGCCCGTAATAGATCGTCAAACTGTACAGCTCAACTGAAAACCACGACGCCGAAATCCGACATCTCGTAAAATGATTTCGTTACAAATGGAATAGCCCGCGAGCAGTGGAACAATAATAAAATGTAGACATCCATTCGTCCAAACTTGTGCCGTTTTGCACAATATCGAAATGACAACCGTAGACAAAAACGCACCCATTGGCGTGCATTTCAGGTTCAGAATACCGAAAGATGCTCCTGGAAAAGCGAGCCAAATCGCTGTCATTAAGAACGTCTAAAATACCGAACTATTTATTTGGCGAACGAAAAACGTGTTCCCTGCATCAACCAAAGTGGACTGACTTGAACGATTAGGTATACACGTAGCCCGCGAACCATAAAATGAAACAAATTTTGATTCGTAATCACATCGCAAATTACGTACAACTTGCATCCGAAACTAAATAACGACTGCGATTTATTCACCGAACAACATAATATCAAAATTTAGTCGAGTCATGGCAAAATCTGCTGAGCGAATAAAACAGAAAATAAATGTACGCGAAAAAAGAAAGGAAGAAAAAAGCAGTCGTCATTTGAAGTAGGTATTTCCAGTCGTCAGAAACAGAACGAATGGAAAAACAAAAACACGGTTGGCCAACTATACCTGTACCTACAGGTATAGCTTTTTTCGGCGTCACCCTATATCGTAATTAAAAAACACAGTTATACCTTTGTAATATTTAAACTGCGCGTAAAGGAAACTTCACATACCTATGTGGAAGTAAGAGGATCGAGGTTTCCATTCGTTGAAAGTATTAGGTGTAAATAGAAAATAGACGATAAAACTATGATTATTATCGAACAGGACTATCAGCTGATGTTTCTTATCAGACAGGCTGAAGAACCTAGTTTCCCTCTCCCCGGGAAATTTCTAGGATCTTCGACTCTTGAGTCGGAGAAACTTCTTTCTACCTGGGACTGTAGTTCGAATGGTTGTTCCGACGTCGATCGGTGTCAGCTCTGTAACTCCGGTTCCTAAAAATTTCGCCCCACGTTCCCAGCAACGACCAGTGTCAGATCCTGCTCCAGTTCTCAAACATGGCTCCGGTTTGACTACAACGCCTTGAAAAAACTCCAGAACTAAATTAGTTTAACAGACATCCTATCCTGTTAGTTAGGACGCCAGCCAACTAGAAGAAGACACACAGGCAGACAACGGAGAAATCTCCAGGATCTTAGCCACCCAGTCTGAAAGACAAATCAGCTATGTAAGTCTAACAGACATCTTGTTATAGTCAGTCAGTAAGCTAGCCAGGCAGCCAGAAGACGACACGCAGGCAGACAAAGAAACGGACAGGATAAGCAAGTCAGATGGAAAAGAATTTAAAAATTTTCCAGGATATTAGCCAGCCACCCTAGCATGAAGACAAGCGACAACTCATCAGCTAGATTGTCGAACTTGGCATTTTCATAGTTGAAGTACTACAATGTTGATATTGAAAATCAAGCGAAATAATATGCTAAGCAACTAAGGAACTGATGTCGCTTAGAATATTAACGTCACTTTATGCTCATGTTATCTAGAACTACAGCCCATCATAAATTGGATAAATTACAAAATAACAAATTTGACAACAATATGAAACAAGGTATTTAGCTAGGAGCTACAAGCGTAGGTAATCGCTATTCTCTAATAAACTATTGAATGAGCAGCACACCCTGATACTTTCAGTGAACGCTAAGTCCTTTCTAATCGAAACATCTCTTGCTGAGTTATTGCTTTTAAAAAATCTCTTCATAGCATTCCCGGTGCTCTACATCCGAACAAATAATCATATCGAGAACGATATCCGATATCTTAGCACACTATGCTAATAGAATTTGAACACAATTGTCACTTAAAATAGGTACTATTTCAACTGAACCAACATACTTATAGTAGTATAAACAAAATACTATTCGCTGATTGGCTATGTCTTCAAAACAATAATAAAAAAGTCGGTAAAAAGCGAATGTAAGGGGTATTTGCTCCGCAAAAACCCTAAAAAGGACAGACCGAAAGCTAGGTATACAATACTGTACAAGGAACTGACATCAGTGAAACGTAGGTTTATTGGATTGTACAGCTTTATACCAACCGATTTCATTGAGAATAATAATTTCATGTTGACTTGATTTTCAAAAAGAACTCCTGTTCATTCAGAAAACTCATATACAAGAACATACCCACAATCTGAGAAAAATGGTACTAATAAGGTGACTCTTGTTCTCAGTTAGGGAGATGACACTGAGGTGAAGATGACATTCTGAAAGCATTGGCATACAAAAACGGACAACATGATTACTAATACTGAAACGTCAAAATATCCTTCCTTTTCTAACCTTTAGAGAGCCTATAAATACCATACTAACATACGTTACGCCGCTAAAAAATAATTCATTTTGATTCCATTCCTTGTGAGATCATTCATAAGCCCACAGCTGATGATGATTGCAAGATTGGCTGCGGACATTCGGCACAAAGAAGCAAAAAATTCCCCTTAATCTGCAGGTGTGTAACACCAGTAATTTTTTCTGAGATTTAGACCCACTATGAACGTATGAACTCTTTCTTTTAGATATAATTTAATAAATTAATATGATTAGGGCGCAAACCTACGGTTGAGAATATCGTACCTCCAGCAGTCAGAAAAACTGTCGCGACTTGTAGGGGCGCGACAAGAAATCACCTCAAGTCTCATTTTCCGGTTACCCATTTAATGGAAATTATGACTGTTTCCAATTGAAACGCGCGATACGGCTTCGGAAATTTGACAGAAAATAATAAATCGGAAGATTTGAAATCTCAAAAAAATACTTTCCTGATTCAGGTTTTAAACGTATTCTAGAAAAACCCTGATGAATATCTTAATTATTCTCAATCAATAACACTACCCGCGTGAAATAAAAGTTTAAAAGTAATGCCGAAGAACTACCTACCCACCAACAAACTAATATTATTGTCTCAACAGGAGACGTTTGAACGGAATCCTCCAGTAGCATCAGAATTAACATAGCCGTAAATCCCATTCTTTGTTTGTATGCAGACAAGTACTTCTCTCATTTATTTCAGATAATAGTAACCTCACCCATTCCTGTCAGCTAATTAGATCAAAAACTAATTTTTTTGGTTGAACCGAAAATTAAGCACGGAATAATTGATAAAACTAAGGAAAAAATTACGTAGCATTAATAATACTGTAGCACTGTGGCAATAATTAGAAATGATAATTGTGGGGGGAAAAAACAAAAAAAAACATCGATTCCCCATTGGTACAACCAGGGATACAAAAACTGTACTTGTTGAACACCTCAAAACGGTATGTACCTACTACCTATGTAGGAGTAGTAAATCGAAACGGATAATTACAACAGCTGACAATGCGAATCGGTTAAACCGAACGAAACGTGTCGAAAATTTTAATTAATTTTCGCTCGACTTGAGTAAACTAAAACCTATAAATAAGCAACGAAAAAAAATCTGCCAAAAGAAAATGCTAGTTTGTTGGAAGATATAACTGTGATGAAAATCTACGAATTCAAACAGTAAATAATTTTGTACTTATCTTCACGGTAACCCACTTGATTGAAAAATTATGCTTATTCTCTTGGAAAAGCTAGTAAAGATTTTACTTATAATGAGTTGGTATACCAGTGGTATGTATAATGTTCCAGAAGTCTAGTTTCACTGCGTTTGGAAGTAAATATAAGCAGCACGTAGGTACTGTCTTCTCAGGGAGATGCCAAGAGAAATGGAAACATGCTCACATAATACCGATTAGGAAACCGGGTAAGGACAAATACGCAGCAAGCGGATACCGACCAATATCACTTACAAATGTCCTATGCAAAGGAATGGAGAAAATCATCACAAATCGACTCAAACATAGCCTAGAAAAGGAAAAACAACTAGACTAATTCCAAAACGGTTTCCGCACAGGGAGATCTACAATAGACAATATAGTCCGCCTACAGCATGAAATCATAGAAGGGTTCTCACGAAACGAATACACTGTATGTGTTTTCTTCGATATTGAGAAGGCATTCGACCGACTTTATCCATCTTCAGTGATCCAAGCTCTCCTATCATTGAACTACAATGGCCATCTTATCCATTTCGTGCGCAATTTCTTGACAAATAGAACGTTTCAAACCGGTTTAGGAAAACAACTGTCTACGCCTCGCAAACAGAAAACTGGCACTCCGCAAGGATCCATAATCAGCCCTGTATTATTCATGCCAGCCTTCAACAATATAGGGAAGGTATTCGATACTAACATCCACTACTCGCTGTTCGCCGACGATCTAGCCGTATATATTTATGCAGGGCAAAGATCTCCTAACTCTACAACAACAACTACAAGTGTGTATAAAGAAACTTGAAGTATGGGGCTATTCCCTCGGACTCACCTTTGCCCCATCCAAGTCACAAACCGTCACATTCACTCGCCGAAGATATATTGCACATGAAGTTAAACTCTATCTAAACGGCACACCCATTCAAACAGTAACATCAGCTCACTTCCTGGAAACACCACATATCTCTCCTGAAACAAAGATGCTCTCAACGAATGAATTTACTAAAGACACTCAGTGGTAGCGACTGGGGAGCTGACAAGAAGGTGCTATTACGACTCTACACAATCTACATCAGATTGGTTCTGGATTATGGCTGCACAGCCTACAGCTCCGCCACAGAAAGCCAACTCAGTAAAATTGACCCTATTCAAAACCAAGCCCTAAGAATTAGTACAGGCGCATTATGAACGAGCCCCGTAGCAAGTCTCCACGCAGAAACAACCATGCTCCCGCTACGACACCATCGACATTTTCTGCAGTTGAAATACTGGGTCAAACTCATGAACAAACCCACACACATCAACCACTATAAAACATTTTTCTCAACGCACAAAGGTAACATAATACTCTCTCTTGCATGGAGACAGATATATATTGCGGGCAAAATCAAACTGAAACATCAAGAAGAATGGACAGCAGGACCACCAAACAAACTTCGCATAGTAAAACCTATTATTGAACATTGGCATACCTCATTCAACACGAACAGGAAAATAGAAATAATGCTAGCGAGACTTCGAATAGGACATCTAATAGGCACTCATGGACCTTTACTACGCGGGGAACTTTATCCAAATTGCTCATCGTGTATAAATGAGCCCCTTATCGCTACACACCTCATCGACAACTGTCCTGCACACGCGGAGGCTCAAACCTCCATTCATGGAGCTCCTTCCTATCCCATAATACATGCACTCACCGACAATCCTCAAGCTGTATAGAAAATTCTCCTAAGGTCTAAATGTACCCCCTACCACTAAATTGTTACTTGTTAGTCACCTACTTGTTACTTGTTTTGTGAATTTGTCCTTGTTTTTTTATATCACTTCCTGTCTATGTTACTCCTTTATACACTCGTTAAATTTTTCTTTGTTACTTTACATTCGTTAATTTTTTCTCTTTATTATTTGTTAATTGTTATAGTGAATAATGCCTTTCTCCATATTAGTTTAATTTACCATTAACTTGCCTTTGTTATTTATATTTTGTATACGGGTAGTAACACATTTTGTTTTGTAATACGGCTGGACGCTAAAGACCTAGATGTTGGGCGTCGTTAAATAACAAATAAATGATGATAGTTAAAACACAGTTAAATTCAATAGCTAATCTTTAGGAAGACAGGCGGTCCAGGACCCACAGAGGAATAAATAACACATAAACACACATACACACACAATAAGTGAACCAATTTTATGTAGCTTACTTAAACCACCCTATGTATAGAATTACACAATTGGTGTTACCAGATGAGAATGCTTATAACCAATCATCAATTGGCTAATTTTATTCAGTTTTAAATTGCTTTGCACGAAAGATTACAGGTAGTACTACACTCAGATGGAGGTGACAAGACTATGCACATATTTAAGCAGTTAAGAAACTATTCAGTTCTACATTTCTTTATAATGTACAGATTACAGGGACTATCAACGAAGCTTCGGATTTATAGAACATATGAATATTATTTCACTTTGAACTCATATTTTTTCCCATGTTAAGAAGTTCTGTCATCCCTCTATGAAAAAGAGGTTAGGGGCATGTACAAATAAGGAGGTGATTCTGGAAAACTTGAAGTATCCTTCTTCCCTCAAAGAAAGAAAAAAAAAAACTAGACTGTGGACAAAATTTTTACACTTTCTTTCAAAAAAAGTTATAATTTCTTAATCTGTATTTCTAAAGAGAAAAAGAACGATAGAACGATAGCCACAGTGGTTTTGCAAATATTATCAGGTAAAATGATCACACTAAATATACAACATGGATTATATCCCTCCCCCCCTTCCTCCTAATTCTGAAACCATCCAAGCGGAACTTTTGAAAAAAATGGACTTTGGGCCAGGTGAGTAAATATCTACGTACTTACTGTAGCAATACATCCTAATCACCCCCCCCCCCATCATCGTAATTGCACTTGACCCTTTCAATCTCCAAAACAATTTCTTTTGGCACTTAGGTATGCTTTTCGAATAAGAAAAATGACATTAAGACAGCCAGGATCGGCAATAATCGTTACCTAAGAGTAAAATTCTTCTACAGCAGATCACAAAACAGGTTGATTTAAAGGAGTTACGTTGACCAGCGAAGTTATGCAGAATAATTTCAGTCTTCAATTTAATAATTACAACGAATGAAGTGTTACCTCTTATTACGATTATGAGAAATGATCTCAAGCACATTCATTTCCTGCCGATGAATAGGTATCTATCTACATATTCCTGCACACAGATTACACAAGTGTATAGGCCTATAAGTATCGTGGGTACCATCCACGTGTTCGAAATCGAAAGCTAGAAACAGTACGACATATGTACATTAAAAACCCGACCACCGTGAGCAAGTCAGCGAAAAATAATAACTTGTACATGATTTTGATGAAATGCAAACGCGATTTTATCTCATTCAATTTCTACAACTAGTAATTTTTTTAATTATAAAGGAACATATAATGATACGCTTAAAACGATGTACTACAAAACACGTTGAGGACAAAAATAATTACAGAAACTAGTCGTTGAAATATATCTGGCAGATACAACAGAAATGATTAGAGAAAACGAGGGTGTATTCGCTTACAACTATCCAAAAGTTATCGCTTTCCTGTGATTCACTGAAAACTATCTCGAACAAATTCGAGCTGGAACTAGTCGAGTCGAATTAGCAAAGTTTGACTTCACATAGTGGCGAAGCTGGCGCATGAAGAAAACAGTCATTTTCAAATTATTATGAGTTTTTAAGTAGGTATAGCCAATCAACGCCGGCCGTAGTCAATGAATTCCCAAATGACTGAATGCGGATGTAAAAGTTGTTCACATCATCAGAAACACTCTCCGTTATGTAAATAACGATAAATACACACATCGGGGAACATTGAAAAAAAAAATAAAAAAAAAATTGAACACATTGGATTTCAACTTGATTCACACATTATCTGTACTGCGATTCCCATCTCTCAATGTTCAATTCCTACACCACGGCCAGTCATTAAATGTCTAAATCGCGCATTCCAGTCAGTCATCGTTCCACATTCACACATTGAAGAATTTGATTTACGAAATACGTTGCTTTTTTCACCATCCGTATCACTATCATTTTACCTCTACTTAACGATCCACACAGTATCATAGCAAGATAAACACAGTGTCGGGTATGAGACAAATCTAGTAGGAACAGAAATATTGTCGCTGGTAAAGAAAGAAGCTCGCAGGACCTCCGACATCGCACTGAAGGATACTTATCATAATGCTTATAGTGGTCCACTAGATGGAAGGCATTAGCAGTACAGGAACTGGCAGTATTCAACAGCTGCTATATACCTAGTTGGCCTTGTAATGTATATCATTTATAGGATCAAAATTCTCTTTGCATCCTGAAATGTTCCACTTGAATGAAAATTTGTATTGATTGTCATTTTAACAGAGCATAGGAATCATCCCAAGTTTTCCAGAATACTTCAGAATACCAGAATTCATGATTGAGCACAAGGAATTTCAGACAAGATTGAAACAAAAAAAAATCAACAGAACTGGTAGGTAATACAAAACTATGTGCCTTTGAAATACAGTGTGTTGAGTACTAAGAAGCACTATACCTTAACTCAACTTTTGGCTACTTGAAACGTGATCTGTAAAAATCAATAATGCATAATCAGAAAAGAAGACTGCCACATGATGAAGATCCCTGAAACGTGATTTCGAAATTTGTTGAGCTTATATTTCAAAATTTCAGGGTCTGAAACAGAGGTAATATTGAAATCTAGATTTTACCTGAAATTATTTACATTGTTGTAGTCTCAAGAACAGGCGAAGAATAACTGAAATTAACAACATTCAAAACTGACCTTGGTAACTTGATTTTCAAAATTATTATGGTTGGTAACCGTTATTGAAATTAAGGACATAAACTTCACTCTTCAATCCTCATTTTATATTCACTGAGTTTCTGCTGATTCGAAATAGAAACGCGGGAATAAATCTTATATATGACTGATAACAATGATAAAGGGCTGAGAGGTGGCTGAGAGTAACCAAACAGCACAGCACAGACACGCAGTGCAAAACTGCCCTATACTCATAATATGATTTCGACCTGGAAATAAAACTCTAAGTAATCCTGAAATTGGGTCCTTTTTTTTTAGGCAGTTTAAAATTAATTCGCATTCACCTTGTGGGACAGACTCTGGCAAACAGCGATTTGCTGACTAAGGGCCAGTAGTATAAAATACGTGACGTCGTTTAATCATCCATTAAGCGATTTATTTGGCGGAAATTGGTCGATTAAGGCCTTTAATCACGGATTAAACTCTAATGTTTTATACTACCGGCCCTAACTAGCACAGCGAAACTCACCTGGAAAGCGCCTCTCTATACCTCTAAAGAGAAATACGAATTGATGTTTCTTAAAGACGGCCCTTCAGGGAAAGAGAAAAATTCTCATTTTTCCAGATGACATTAAAAATTTTGAAAACCAACAAGAAGAAAAAAGCTCAGTCTGTATATGTGGGAAGGAGAGCCCTAGAGTGGCTATGACAAATCAGTGGTGTTGCGTAAGAAGGGCGAATCTGATATTTCCTATGTACGAGTTGAAGTAATTTTTCACATCTACAGTTATCCGGTAGTAAGGGCCAACCTGCTGGGGCCAAACTGAATCAATTTAACCCTAGTTGACTGGCCCTCACTGCTTGATACTGAAGATGCGAAAGATTGCTGGAACTTACAAATTGAAAATATCAGATTGGCCCTTCTTGCGCAACCCCATCGAAATGTTCGAGCATTTATTATAGACGAAAAAATGGTTTTAAAAAGCGAGATTCGAACTTTAAACTCATAGCGGGTCTTATTTCGTCATAATATGTCACATAGCACATCTGACAATTACATTTCAGAACTAAGAATTAGGGATAAGTGAGTAAAGTCACCCAATTACTTCCGAATGTTTTGAGTATCCGACTAATAGCGATATACACCAGATAGAGAGGTTAACATCCATTGATAGAATCAATTTACACACATTTTTTTTAATTGAAATTATATAATTTATGGAATTCTCGATGTTAAATTTTCAGTCTACAGTTTAAATGTAATTTTACATTTACATTAGAATAATTAATATACTTATTAACAAAACACACACAAAAAAAAAAAGAATCGGAAAAGCTTTTGATTCATTAAAAACAAGAAAAACTCAAATTCGATTTTCGTTATATATAATGAACAGAATACCATTCATTCACCTTCAAAAACTGATGCCCATATCATATCTTTCAGCTGATTTATTCGCTCTTAATTCACTCTTGCTGGGAAACAGTTTCAACTGGATTTTGGCGGAGGGGCACGCATCCCCGTTATCTCCAATTCCTCCACATAGGTATGATTATTAAAAATCGGTGTCTGTAATTTTCGATCGACCTACATTCAACCATAATGTCGCGTTCTGGGATGAGCAAGAGCAACGTAGCTCCCATCGAACCAAACACAGGTATGTCAAAAATTACTTCTATTTTTTTTTTAAATCACATACTTACTAACATTTTGACGTATATTTCAGAAAATACGCCATGTACGTTATTTTTTTACATCAAGATATCAGTTAAGATTTAAAAAAATTTCAGAAATCTAAACAAGGAGCCACATTCTATTTCAGGGTAACAAGCTTAATGAGCAAGGCTCCCAAATGTACGAGCATGATCACTTCTGATTGTGTTGTTAGGTGATGATGTACCTATCTAAATTACACTGAAAGAGCAGTAACTGTTGCATTGTTGGTTTTCGGATTGTTATGAGCTGAGGGACACTGACTCAATACTTCGCTTGGTAAATGTATAGGTGATAACTGGCGGATTAGAAAACTTATAGCGGTCTTCCTACTTTCATTTAAAAAAGAAAAAGGATTAAAAAATTTAGAGAAAGAAAAGCAGGAAAACAAGTGAGCACATGATACGAATAACTGCTTTTCTACATATTTTTTTTACTTCATACCTCCACTCTATAAATATCTAAAAGATGAATGGCTTTCTAATGCAGATACCTAATAAAACCCTAGGGGGGATACCGGACCTAGTTCAATTTGAAGAATCAGGTATAGGTAAGTTTGTTACAGGTTTATTCCAATTCCATATAATCATACCTACCTATACACTTACATTTTTGAAGAGTTCGGGTTGAATAACACTAGACCCAAAGAATAGAGGCTCACAGATGTACTTAAAAAGTTGAGTGTCACTAATATTTAGGGGGAAAAAGAATTGATATAGGCACTTATTATTCAAGTATGACTTCTCTTCTACAAGATATAAAAGACAGACTTCTATTTTTACATCAGGGCCGTATCTAATAGCTTCTAGAATCAGCTATAGTGACAGGAGAAGCAAATAAAATGTTTTAGAAGCAAATTTCAGTATAAAGTATTCAATTCTTCACCAACTATAAGGAGGCAACAAAACGGTAGGAAGATAAATCTCTTGTTTGCCACCATCTTCGTGGTGTAACGGCTCAGTTTCTGACGAACTTTCTAAATTAAACGACTTATTTTCATACACGGGGTACTGGCACCATGACTACCATGTATGACAAAGAAAATATGACCGCAGAAGCAAGTTTTCCTGCCATATTAAGGAAATTCACACACACGGAAAAGATTTTTCATTGAGCTTGGAACTAATGACTATACCAAATACTCACAGTTTGTTGTAAAATGAAATATATATATACCTAAGGATAATATAAACTAGAAGATTGCTGTAGCTCATAATGAGAAACCGACTTTAGTGTCCCTTTTTTCCTCCACCATTCAGCAGATATAAAGATAGTAAATTTTCTTATTTGAGCAGCATTTTGAGGGCTAAAGAAAATTCACACTTTAAAATATTATTTAGACACGGGACAAAAATGATAGAAAAGTAATCACATGCAAAATTCATAAAAATGGAAGAAAAGATTGACAGAAATTCTACCAATGCTATGATAGAGCTAACAGAAACCAAATGACATGATGTAGTCGTTTAATAGAATCTTAACGAGTCGACCAAATCAGAAGAGCCTTAAAGAGTTCTAACCAACCAGAAAAGCCTCAAGAGTTCTAACAAGAGTCTTACAGAAATTTTAAAGCGTCTTACCCGATGCGCAATCAGTTTACCCTCTAATTACCCTTGAATTACCCTTGAATTACCCTTGTACCCCTGTAGTTATCCGGGTAACTGGCGGGATACTACGCAGTTAGTTACCATCTAGTTACCCGCGGCGGAAAAGTTACACATTTGTTACCCTCGGTTACCCTCAGATTACCCTTGTTCCCCTGTAGTTACCCGGGTAACTTGTAGGATTTTGCGCATTGGGTAAATAGGACATAGAAAAGCCATTGGGATATGTTAACCTGAGTTTCCAAAGTTGGTATCCCTGTCGGTAATAACGAAGTGATAAGGTACGTAAGGGGGATGATTTCACGAAATCATCCGCCTTCAATTCTTATCAGTTCTCGCCATTGTCACCATACCACGATACTAGCGCTACCTAGATGAGGTTAACATCCCAATAGTTAAGAAGTCTCAAAACGTTTCAATCAAACTTAGAATAAGCTAGAACGAATTTGAAAAATTACATATATTTTCAAAAGAGTGTGCAAGCATCTCAAACAGTTTCAATTCAAGTAGAATAATCTTAGATGAATCCAGAGGATAGGTATTTTCGGAAGTCAAAAATGATGATTAGGAACTGGAGCCAGTAGGAATTCATTCTTCGACTTCGAGGGATTTTTTCAGTTTCACATCGTTCATTTTCGTAACTTTCATGAAAAAATGGCAAAATTTTCATTTTTATTCAAGATAATGCTACTCTTTCAAATTTTCGTAGGGCTTTATTCAAAGAAGCAGATTTGAGGAAGACTTCAGAAACAAATAAACACTCTGAAATTTGAAGGGACAAACAAGCATTTGTCTTTCCAAGAATAAAAGAGGTACACACCTCTATATCCAGGTACTTCTCGAGGCATAACAGTAGCAGAATTAATGATTCGAATACAATAAACACGGTAGAATGTTCCCAGAAACGAGGACTCTCGTTTTTTTTTGTTTTTTTTTTCAGTTTTCAAGAAATCACAATGCTTTGGTAAAACACAAAACTGAAACGGATCGTAGTTTTATCAATAGGGCAAATTTAGTTCTCCTTCCCTCGATAATGTACTTAAGCCTACGTCTACCCAGTCAGTTCAGATTAACAAAAACAATTAACAATACAACACCGGTGTGGGTAGGTACTTCAAATGACGAAGTCAAATCTAAAAGTATACGTGAAGTGAAAACCGGTACTAGTTTAGCCCTCTCACAGAATATTTCCAGGAACTCGTTTGTTGTTTTTGGATGTCTTTAAAAGACATTCGTCATAAAAACCGAAACCGCGTGTATGTACAGTCAATACCTTCCGACGTTTTTCTTGTTCAAAAATCAATCTTTGTTTCAGTTTGTACTCATTTTGTATAGCGGTAAATAGGAATATGTTCCTTCACATTCAGGCAATTAAGTACAGCCAAATAGGTATAATACAAGACTTGATTTCTGTATTCCTGCAAGCTATGGAGGTACGGCAAAATAGATAGGAAAGTATTTAATAGTTGCTGTGGAATGCGTACAATGTACACGGAACCTTAACGGAACAAGCTTGGAAAGTAAGACTATATATGTACCTAAAAGATACAAAAACCGAGCAGATATTTACATTGGTAGGTGATGTGTTGAAATTGACAACAAAAGTTTAATTCGTGTTCACCATTGGCTGAATTTCGTTTTAATGCCGGCTTACAATTTCCAGATTATGCGTTGCAAGGCCAGTATCAAGAGTTTCAAGTGAAGGAATCTACATGATGTAGGAATAGGGGTACAAGTAACACAGGCAACAGGTACATCAACACGCATTTTCGGGTATATGGACCGAGCTGAACTCCATAATCTAAAGATGTATTTTGACAACCTATATGTATTTTCACGTTCTGCGTAGGCCAACCTAATTACAAAACGAGTAGCTAAGCTTTTATAAAAGTATGTACCTAATACATTTACAGGTTTATACCCGAGTAGCCTAGATCGGAATAACTTTTCGGTTAATTTCTTCGGCTGAGATTCGCTATACTAAGAAGAAAGTAAGCTGGAATACGACGGATAAAATACATTTTCGCCTATCTCGCTCTCAGTGGGTGTTTCTCGCTGTACGTCCCACTTTCATTAGCGAATAGCGAAAACGACTCTGACTCGACGTACCCAGATAAAGGAAATTTTCAAACTCACCGGCGTTCTGAGATTTTCAGCTTCAACTGAGGGAATACAACACAAGCAGCAATCACAAGCCTCTCTGAGGAATCAACAGAAAACGTACACAGAAACGACGGAAATTAACACCTACGTTACGTTAAAACAATATTAAAACGATTTCACTGAAATATCAAGATCTTAGTAAACGAACGATTGATAAAATACCGATTGAAACTCGATTAAAATTAATTTAAAAAACGAAAGAACGGAAAAAATAAATAAATCAACTAGTTACAGACGTAGTTCTTTCAGAGCGTACAACGCACACAACACGAGAGTCTACTTACTGTGCACAAGCAGGTAACTCAGGTAGACGCGTTACCTGTTTCAAAGAGGTTAGCATTTAGGTAACTGGGAACTGCGGACTGGGGAGAGATATTCCACCGGTTGGTAGTGTGCGGTCAGTGGTCTGTAAATTGCGAACGTTGCGCGCGTCATCGCACCGTTCTCCTCAGTATTACCAGGTACCAGCGGTACAGCTATGCGGCGGCTATATGTATATCTATATATATGGCGAATCCACATTCGAAACGTGAATACGTGAATACCTAGTGATTGACAAAATAAGGATGTGTCGTGACGTGAATGAGCGAATGAAAATCACTGAAGAAACGCCGGGATGTCGCGTTGCGGATTCCCTGTCGCCGGTAAATATTTCTGTGTGCGAAAACTCATCTGCTGGTATGTTAAAAAAACATGCAGGTGAACAGGGAGAAATTGGTAATGAAGTTACCGTTATTTCTCATATGCAGGGCCTTGTTTCAGCTTTCAGGGATGCCCACGACGTGTACCTTTGACTCATCTGAAAGGGAGTACTAAGCACGATGAGTGACGGGCAGTAAGTATTTCATGAAAAGTATAGTTCTGTGAGAAAAAATTTACCTACACTTTTCAGAAACGTCGATAAAAACGTGTGAAAAGTTGCAAAGTCAAATCGTATGACATATCATTTCAAATGTTTCTTCACGGAGGGTCTCAACGGTGCATTCGAAGAAAACCTATTTTGCGTTCGTCGTTTTCACTGCGTCATAGCCGAACATATTTTACCACACAGTCACTCACAGATACAGACGTGCAAATGGGTACCAACATCTGTTTCAAATAAAAAATAGGTGTCGGAAAGCCTGCGTATTTTGAAATACCTAGGTAAAATAAAAATTACTTTTTCAAATCTAGAATCTTCTTCAAACAGAAAATAGCTATGTACCTATTTTCAAAATACGTTTTCAGAACGAGTACTTGTAAATAGCTATTTTTGGTGTTTAAAATTGATTTCTCCTGCAAAATACGTTTTACTATTTCAAAAACCTAATCTGGAAACTGTATTTTCGAATAGAAAATAGGTAATTAAAACCTAACGAGGGATGAGATACAAAACAGAGTGGGTACTTTTGGAATAGGATGCACAGGATAGGGGGAAATGGGAAAAGATCGGTGAGGCGTATGCCCGTCTGTGGGACAATGGTTGAGTTCGACAGAAATGCAATATAAAATAAGTACATATTTATGTAAGAAGAAATATTATAAGAACAAGACCAATAAACGCTGGTATTATTATTATTAATTTTAAAACCTAAGCATTTTGAAATGGAAAATCAAAAATAGCTTTCATTTTGAAAATGTATTTTCTAACTTTTCTAACCTGAAAACAGGCCTGTAGCCAGATGGGTGCTAAGGGGTGCTCGAGCACCGCCTAGCCCCCCCCCCTCCGGTAAAATTTCGTGAATAAAAATAACGAATTCCTTATACTTTTTCCGCTAGTTTTGTTCAAAACATTTCATTCGACTACATTTTAATGTTTATGTACTTGGAAACACCGATTTTGCTTTGAATTTGACGAATCGTGTGTTTGTAGTTCTTTATATGTGACATGTCACAAGGAAAGGGCCCGAGTGTCCATCCAGCAGTTTCAGACACACAGACCTTTTTTTCACATTACAATTCATAAACACAGTGGTAGGCTCACGATCCAGTTCACATTGAATATCGATGGCTAAATGTCTGAATGGTTGTTTGAGAACTGATAACTTGATAAGTTCACAGAAACAGAATTTTTTACTTGCAAAAGTTCGAAAGTTTGATCGTTGTAAAAGTGTTACTTATCTTTCTTCGCGCGATGTATTCAATTTTTTTTTCAATGGATTGTCGGTAAGCTGAATCACAGTTTTGATTTATGAATATTATAAGACCAAATTCAATGTTCTTATTGTAACACTGTAAGTTTACTATGTTTCTTCCAGGATACTTGGTTTATATATTTTAAACATAATGGACAAAAGGCTGAAAAGATCTACGGTAAAACCTAAGAAGTGCGACGATAAAGATTCGACTCTAACTCTTCGAATTCGAGAGCCAGGATTTTCCCGGGGGCGGGGGCAAAGTAAAATTTTCAAGGAAAAAGGTCCAAAATTGAGGTATTTTTTAAAAATCGCCGATATTACAGAAGTATTTTATAAAAATGAAAGTAAAATTACTGCTTGAGCGAAAATTTTTCGAAAAAAACGTGTTTTAAAGGCGAGAAAATGCTCATTTTTGCATATTTTACATTCAATTTCACGTCCCTTGGGGGCATTCGTCCTCTTCGCCGCCCCCTTGGCTACACCACTGCCTCCTAAACATCTTCACATTATATACTGCGTGTATACTAGGGTGGCCCTAAAAATCAAATTTCGAAAATTTCAGCTCCCACCCCCTAGAACTGTTACTTCATATGAAAAAATGATCCCCTAAAAATTTCAACTCGACTAATAAATTTTAAAGCGGCCCGAATGAGGGATTTCATTAAAATGCGAGGTTGCGCGGTCGAGCGCGCTACTCATACGTTACATCAAAATTATACGGCGTATCTCAGGGACCGTTGATGCCCAAGTTTTTTCGCGGGTCGCAACGGACATGCAAGAATAGTCGGCGCGTTACCTTCATTTTAATGAAATCTCTCATTCGGGCCACCTTAAAAGTGATCAATTGAGCTGAAATTTTTAAGGGAATGTTTTTTCATATGAAGGAACTATTCTAGGGGGTGGGAGAGCGAAATATAAAAAAAAAAAATTCGTCATCTATAACAGAGGGCCACCCTAATGTATACCTGTATCCTCAAGCCCCCCCCCTCCTCTGATAAACAGCCAGCACCTCCTATCGTAGGTAGCTAGCTAGCTACAGGCCTGCCTAAAAAACCTATTTTGGCGCATCTCTGTCCATAAAATACTGAGAAAAGAGCCGTAAAACACGTATGATTATTGTTTATATTATAGACGAAACCCTGGAGGTACTTACTGAACAACATGATTAGGTGCTTCGCTATGTAACCTCATTCAGAACGTAGCTAGTTAAACACACGATAGGCTAAACGCGATACAATGCAGCAATGTAATCAGCACAATCTGAGGATAAATCCACTCTCCACTACCACCTAGTTTGTGATAAAATTAATGTTTTAAGATTTTAATTCTCACTTCAGTTAAGTCACCATTATTGAGACAAATTTTTTCATGCAGTTATAATTTCAGTGTCTGCAGTATCTGCACACATTTTTTCAATACGGAGCAGTTATGCATGTATGATTACTACAATATACTCAAAGATATGCAATACGTACTATGGTAATATGTACTTTTCCAGAGAAATTTAAGTGCAAGCAGGGGAGGGTCTTCTTTTCTTTTTAATACGAAAAAATAAAGTAAAATAAATAAATAAATGAATAATAAAATCATAAAATTTGAGAAAATAAATAAAGCATCAGATCATAAATTGAAGGCTGACAGAACGGGACCAGATCAGGCCTCCCTCTAGTCCTATTCTCAATTCTATCGTTGTAGAACTTGGGGGCGCTGTAGGCCGCCTATAACACGAGGAGGTACTTTCTCCAGTTCAAAAGACAGAAATAAATAAGCAAACAAAAAAGAAGAAAAAGAAACATAATACGCACAGTAGTCTAAAATTTGACGATTTTGGCACGTTTTGTTCTAAGAGGCTAAACCTCTCTTTTCTAATTTTCTCTCAACCCGAGTCCTAGAATCCGCCCTCTCGAACATTACCTGAGAAACATCTCGGGGAGGCTGCTAAGTTTTACAACCATCTATAATAATATTTTTCGGTCAGTTTGTCAACAACGGGAAGGATAAATATTAAAAAAGTATGATGTTAACAAAAACACGGATGGGGACAGCTACGACGATGGGAATTGAACATAATGACTAAATTTTCCACAACCAACATTACAGTGAAAACTGTCTATAGTGGAAACTCAACGGACCTTTTCAAAAATTTCCATACTGACAGGTTTGCCACATTATGAGTAAACAAAGCAAACAAACAAAAAACGAACAGGTCTATACAGTATTGTATTAGTGATGCATGTACTGTACGTCTGAACATTACTGGCGAGAATGATACATTTCACTTATAGGAGCAAAGAATTTTATACAGTGCAGTATGGCAGATAACGGAACAAAATTATTCTACCTTGAAGAAACCTATGCCAACATGGAAAAATCAATAAAATACCTACATGTGCTAATTTCCATGTTACACAGTTTTTTTTGTATATTTTTAGTTTCCACTTCCACGTTAGACAGGTTTTCCAGATTATACCTACATTGAAATATACAAGTTTTCTCAACAGACCACCTGTTTTTTCCTTTTTCCCACAGTGACAGGTTTCCCAAGATAAGACGAGTCCACTATAGACAGTTTTCACTGTATTTTCCATGAGCGTAAAAAGTAGAATAGATTACACGCATACTCTAAATCTTTCTATTTTCTCTATACAAACGTAAATTTAAAAAAAAAAACGATCTCTCCTACTTCTCCGCCTCCTTAGAAAAAACTCCACCTGATGAGACATGACGGCATAATTAGCTATTATATAGTTAATTTTTTTTTATTGTGTCTGTATTATCTACTTTATAATGTAAAAATTCGTGATACACACAAAGACAGACCAAAGGCACAGATACAGGACAAAAATATATTAACACAAGACATAAGACAAAAAACATGAAAACATAAGAACATAATCATATACAAACGCATGAGATCATCATCATCATAACCATCGAAATGATCGAAAAGCAAACAACGAAACATCAAATTACAGAGAAAACACAACATTTATTTGGCTGAACACGCATGTTGTATTTTAGCAGTTTCAAGTTTGAAGCCCCACGCTCAAAGGCGATCTTACGATTTTTAGGCTTCGGAACTCAAGCTTGGTGAAGTCCCGCCGCCCCTGACATACAAAAAAAAATGAAATTTGATTCTTCATGAATTTATTAGTAAGTACTTAGTGGTACTTAAAGGTAATTTTTCAGGATTTGAATGTTCCGGGGAAGGGGGGGGGGCTGTATTCATGTTCGGCATTTTCTGTGCCTATATAAGAAACCAACAGGCAAACAAGTTGTGTTTTTATTTCTATATTTAAAATTTTCATTTGTTGTGGTCCCTGGGCCCCATGGGTGTACCCCTAAATCCAGCCCCGCCGGTACTCGCGAAAATACGACTGAATCAGTAAAAATGACAGAAAAGCAGGAGGATGAAGAAGAAAAAAGACCAACAAGAACAAAAAAAACAAAAAGAGGTAGAACTTAGAGAGAGAAAAAAAAGAAAAAACCGAAACAAACAGCAGAGAGAAGGAGGAAAATTAGGAAAAAAAATAGACAAAAAAGGGAAACGGGAAAACAGCGTAAAAGATTGAAAATACAATAGTGGCAGGAAAGAAGTAACAAAAAGAAGAAAAGTAAAAGATTACAGAAAAAGGAAAAACAAAATTTTCATGAGATTCTGACAACCTACGTTATTAGGGAACCTAAATAAGTTTTAGAAGTTACAATAAGTTGTTTGACTGAGGTGAACCTGAATGATTAGCTAGAGCTGAAATGAGTCCAAACACGAGTCTGACTGGATTCAAATAGAGCTTAACAGGAGAAGACAGAATAATTAAGAAAATATATAGATAATGGCTAAAGCACAGGAAATTATTTAAAAAACAAAATAAGGAAAATGGAGGTACCCGGAGTAAATCGTCTCAGCTCAGAATTATATCGACGGGTCTTAATGATCGACTCAAAGCCCTCTTGACCTTTCATGATATAATTGCCGTGAGAAAATATTAATCGATTTCTCTCACACTTCGTTATAGGTATACTCAGTCTGAATCAACTGATAATACATGAGGAGTGCTTTATCGAAACGCAATATCTAATTTTCTAAATTATTTAGGAAAACAAAAACTGTCTACAGACTTCCATTTCGATTTTTGTCCCAACGATTTTTAACAAAAGCTAGCCTCAACCTTCATGGATGTGGCACAGAATTCCATTTTCAAAACTAAAAAAAAAATCCCCGCCCTTCCGCTGGTAAAATATTCATTATTTCATTATTACATCTTATTAGGTCTAATTATGATCTTTGTACAATCTTATACTGCCAGGAATTGGATCAAGAAGTTGCCAGGGAGTGGAGCTCTCTAGTAACAGTAGAAAACATTTTTACATAGCATTTGCTGTTCATGATATCATGATACATTCATATGGGGATAAACGTATCAACATTTCATGATAATTACCCAAATTTATAATCCGGCTAAAATTATTTTAAACAAAGTTGGTCACCGAAATTCTAGCCCTAAAATCAGCATTAGTTGAAGAGAGAAAACAAGAAAAAAAAGAAAAAAAGAAGACATATATTTAATGAAGATATAGCTGTTGAGAAGTATAGTTTCCATTTTTTTCTTTTTCTTTACATGAGCTTTCCTGTCTATTAATGTAGTCCAAAATGAAAATAATCGCGCTTTATTTTGATAACCTTGTCAAAATCAGGATATTTTTGCGTCATAGACCGCATGAAAGCCGAGCGCAAAAAAAAAATATATACAATATACCTATAGTTTGAAAATATCGCTTGTAAAAACAGAAAAAAAAATTACAAAAAATGCGTACCCGTAATTTTAAAACCGGATTCCGAAAGATATAAATTCGAAGTTACAAAATTTTCCTCCCTATTTCGTTTTTTTCCCAGTAGTATTTTTACTTATAATATTAATTTTTATTAAAAACGGAGATAATAAATTCAACTGAATTTTCAATCGAACTGAAATCGATACCCAAGTATCAGCTGTCGACACCACACAGTCGGGATAAATGCAACTCGAGTAATCTCAGAAATGGAGATTATTAAACTTTTATGCGTCCTCACAGCCGCACAACGTTCTACTCAGTGATTCCGCATAACCACTGATTATGAAACTTGAACGAATGCGCGGAGCGACTAACTACCTTCATTCCGGTTTGTAATTCGAAACCAGTGCCGGCTAAATATACAGGAAAGAGAAGGGAAAAAAATGAAGTTGTCACAAAAAACAGCTGACTGGTGCCAACGGCAATTCTATTCGCGATTGCAGTCGCGTGCTCTTACAGGGGCCCCCGAATGAACTGGTGTAATCATCAGTGGCACTAACCGTGTCCTGCTTCGCTGCTTCCGCAATACCCGAAAAACGAACTTGAGATCGATCTGGTTCAGGATTCAGAACCAGGGGCGCTACTCACATGCGAAAACGAACATGATAAAAATAACATGCGGTTGTCCTCCTTTGAAATTATCCACAAACAGGTGGAATATGGAATTGGCACTTGTGACTGTCCGTGGTCGAACGATGCACACTCAAATTTTTTTCTGACCTTATAAATCTATAAGAAACGTCAAAATTACCTGAACTTGAAACGGGAATTACCTACTATTCATCACATTACCAGTGTTCTTTCCAGTCCTGACAACAAAAAATATTGAAGACAAAATTAGAATGAAGGATATGCGACCGTGCAGTCCCCTCGGCACTGATGCGATGCCCGAAAGGGTAGTTTCCGGTGCTGGGGGTGCGGTGTCTCAGGGGCCACTTTAGTATGCGTGCATCGCCACACGTCCCACCACACCATGCGACCGTGCAGAAAGGGAAGATGAATTTTTGCCAATCTCTCTTAATTTCGAATAAATTCGAAAATGTTTTACGCAATTTCTGTTGTCATTGTTAGTTTCATACGAAAGGTATCTAATATAAGCTTTTGTTAGCCACCATTAAGTAGTAATGTTTACCCTGTTATCATATAGGAGCACATCAAAGTCTAGAAGATTCTGCCTGAACAGGGTTATATAGCTAGCAGTTTTTTTTTTCGAAGGGAGCAAGAGGTACAGGCAGCAAAAATATCGACTAAAATAGAAAATTTAGGTTACGACCAGCAAAAAAAAATTAACAAAGGGCCGAATTTTCAAACAACACTGTGAAAAAAGATGAGGGACTCCCCATCTTCCGTCACTAAAACCCTGAGCTTTAAGCGATGCCTATTTTTCTGGTTTAATTTTTGTGTATTAACTACCATTGTAACACCGTAACCGCCCCCCCCACCCCGCAATTATACGATACTATAAAAAAGCTTTAAATTAGTGTTAAATTAGTGTTATTCGAAAGCACATTTTATTTATATTGAAGTCCCACTAGAAGGGCTATAACGTGAATATTGAAAAAGGAACGTCTACAATTTTTCCGATTAAAATGGAGGTAAATTCGAAATTGCCGATTAGAAGGAGGCGAATGAAATTTGGTTCATAAGTTCAGAGACCAAGAAACTTTAATTGAAAAATATTACTGAAATAATACACAACTCATTTTCAATGCATTTATAGTGCTTGAATTTTCGATGTTAATTTCGCATTTAAAATTCAGATACCAAATACATCGAAAATGAGTTCTGTTTTATGTGAGAAATAGTTTTAGTTGAAACTTGGCGACCTTTGAACTTGATGTATACCAAATTATATTTCTATCGTCTGCGTTTGATTGACAATCATTTTAAAAATGCTGAAGTCGTATGCATTTTAATGAGAAAAATTGCGTACGTATCTGTTTCAATTAGTCCTTATTTCTGTCGCTAGAAGGAAACTGTTTACTTGGACACAAAAGTCAATAAATTACACGAATCAAAAGAGGTCCCATAGAAACCCCCCCCCACACCCCGCAAACTCTAAAATTCTTTTATTAGTCGTTTGTGTATCGTTTTTGCAAAAATGTGCAACACACCCCACCTTTTGTGCACACCCCCATACACAGATAAAGGGGCATCTGTCTGGAGGGAAGTTGTAGACACGATGCTTCCTCCAATCCGAATTTAGGTTTGAAAATCATATCAATCGTTCGTGCACTGTTTGTGCAGAAATGTGCACCGTACCCCACCGTTTGTGCACACCCCCGCCCCCACATAATATAGTCTGTCGGGGGGGGGGCTGTAGACACGATGCCCCCCCCTATTCGAATTTAGGATTGAAAACCATGTCAATCGTTTGTGCGCCATTTATGTAGAAAGTGTACTATACATCACCGTTTGTGTACTCTCTGTCACAAGCAAAATAAAGTCAGCTTGTTTGATTCATTGCGTATGACTTTTGAGTGAAATCTCGAACAATAGCAATTTTGTGCCTGAATGAGCTCAAATAATCCTCTCTGTTGATGCTGCATGCCCTGAAACAGTGACAAGTGGGGTCCGTTTCGTTAGAATACCACCTTCCCCCGCCAAAGTAAAATTGCGAAAGCAAAACATGTCATAATTTGGTACAGTTTTGTACCACCTTTCTCGAGTATTGTATTCGCTTCCTTCACTGCAATTTAAAAAAGAAACCAGGTTCGAGGTAGGGAGGCATTTTGCATCAAAAATGGTACAGAAATTTTGTACCTATTTTTCTAATACCCTAAATCACGAATTTTGGACTATCACCTCTTCAAAATATTGGCGGACAGAGTAGTCCCTGCCACATCATCCTCACCATTATTTGAGACATTCGGCATCGCAATGGTCCGTTAATTTTTTACCTATGTAGTATCAATTTGAACCTCCTTTCTTGAATAGTGTACTCTCGCCCAGGTATCTGCTCAGCAATAGAAGCAGCATCCACTACATCCCATAAGGGGTCATTTGATATGCTGAAGATGCAGAAATTCTGTACTTAATTTGCACCCATTCGGTACCGCCAATTCTGAATTTGGTACCCACCTCCTCCTGACTTGTTCGTGGAAGTTGTAGTTTCCATTACCACCACCTTCTCCCATCACAATGCACACGTCCAGCATCTGTAGCTGTTCAGAAATTTCTTCGTGTCGACAGCCCCCCTCTCCAGACAGATGCTGTATTATGTGGGGGTGGGGGTATGCACGACGGTGGAGTACGGTGCACATTTCTGCACAGACGATGCACAAACGATTGACATGGTTTTCAAGCCTAAATTCGAATTGGAGGCCATCGTGTCTACAGCCTCCCCTCCAGACAGATGCTCCTTTATCTGTGTACGGAGGTGTGCACGAGCGATAGAGTGTGCAACATATTTCTGCAAAAACGATGCACAAACGATTAACAAAAAATATTTTAATTTTGCTGGGTGGGGGACCGTGAACATGGGGCCATCAAAAGAATGTATTCACACCACAGAGTTAGCTACGTTATCTGCTGGTATTTCTCACAGGGTAATAAGTAATAACCGAAAATCCTCTATCAACACATTTGTTTGAGACAAGGTGATTTTAGCCTTTAAGTTTTCTTACCTTATTTCTGAAGTCAGTGTGCTGCCAGACTAGTAGTGAGGGGAGGGATGGGTTCAGCAAATTAGTACTTGGAGCAGTACGATTAATTGTTTGTCTAGAATTTAAGACAAAATATTCAATCTGAACCTCTTTATGAGCTTGGGGTTTGGAGGCTGTAGTTATTTAGATGACAAATTAAAAATAGTAGCCCAAACATATTTTCAATTTTGCCTGTTAGCTGTTGAACTGGGCCAAATTCTATCAATCTGCCTAGATTACTGGTTTTGTCCTCTCTGACTGGCTGACTCGTCCGCCAATTCTGTCAAAAGTCTCATTTTGACATTTATTATATAGATCAGATATATTAGACTGCCAATATCCGCAAACCGGGATCACGGTTATAGCGAAACAATTTTTTGCGGGAAAAGGGAGCGGAGAAGAGTCTTCATTTTTCCAGGTAAGACTACAATTTCAATATCGTCGAGTTCTCGACGAAATGAAACGAATGAATAGAACGTAACCTGAACAGATGATTGTTGGGAAACAAAACGAGAACGGTAACCAAAAGCCAGCGACGATGTATTTATTTTTGACAGAAAACTGCCATTTATACGGTTTTCTAAGGCTTAATAAAGAGAACAGATCAATGAACGGAGCGGGAACGCATCAAATTGGAGGCGAACGGGGTTCGAAACGTAACAGAATTCAAGAGTTGATGATATAAGTATAAAAGGAGCGGTACAGGAATCCGCTATAACCGTTCATGATTACAAGTGCTCACTTTACTAACTCTTGAAAATTTTAAATTGTAGTCGTGGGAGAGGACGTTTCGTGTTCCTTCTTTAATGAATACGGCTTTGATTGGGATGTCATATAGTTACCTACTTCCTAAATCAACTTTTTTTCTCATTGATCTAGGTCTCTTAAATTTTTTAGTTCTTGGCAATTCTTTTTGTTCCGGCTGGAAAAAAATGGCAGGATACTCGTTTGAGTTTAATTTACGTCAACTTCTTTTTTCCTGGGGTGACTTGGCGGAATTTGTTTCAACATTGAACAAATGGAACCCTCTGAGGGACGGGCTTCAGGAAGTCTTAGAGGCCTCAAGTCCCCCTCCTCCATCCAACCCTCTTTCCAAATACGGCTCTGGAACACAGAGCTATAACAAGCCTCTTGTATCAGGACGGCAAACACTGCTGCTTTTTTACGATAAAAGGAGGCTCGAGGCTAACCAAGTTCAGAAGGAACAATACCTCCACACGATTTTTTTTTAGAATGGGAGTACAGTGCATCCCTTTACTCCTTCCTCCATTATTCCAATCCTCCCGGCGTGTCTAATAAATTTAATTACCTAATCATCAATTCTTGGAAGTAAGCCGTAAAATTTAGTCTCTATGTTTTGTAACTCAAGTTTTCAAACAAGTGTTTTCTTTTCCTTCTTTTTTTGTTTTAGTTTTTTTTTCTGTGTCTTTTTTGTGTTTTGTTTAAAACATTATTATTTCAGTCTGAGATTTAAAAATGTGTTTTAATAAACCGTGTCTTTTTAATTTAAAATATCTTTTGTTTTTAAAAGCTATTAATGAATATTTTTTAAATGTTTGAAAACGGTTATTTCAAATCAGATGTACTATAGATGTACCAACTCTGCTCCTAGGCTCTTTTGTACTTTTATTAAACAAAATGAATTACTGGTAATCAAGTAGACGTTTAGGCAAGAAAACTAGTTAGGGGGATATTCGTTGCACAAAGTTCGTAAAGCAGTTGCAGGGCCGGCGTGATGGAAATGTTCTTGGGTGGGGAAGAGGTCGGTGAAGACATCAAGAATCCCAACAGAGATATTACATTTTAATTGATAAGTGAAAAACGAAAAAGAAAAAGCTATTTGTCTCCATCTTTTTTATAAAGGATTTCGAAAATTTCCAACTTTTTGATAAATCCCAACGAAAATGTTGGAAATTTCTCGTAATTGAAAATAGCGTCTCAGTTTTCCGAAGTTTCTCGATCTTCAACTTTCTTGATTACACTCTCCCTGGGTGACGACTCTACCCCCACCAAATCCCATCCAGTTTTTCCTATTATAGGGTGTCAATGTTTTTAACAGGAAACATGACATAAAAAACAAAAAAAAAAACAAGTAAGTATACAATTTCCTGACCTCAAATGTGCCACCTGAGGCCAATTCCAAACTTCCTTTTTCCTGACGGAGGGGAGGAGCCACCCCTCCACTGATACGCCTCTCGCTACGTTTCATGCTTATATACAAATCTTACGGTCCACATTGGCAAGAAATTTTAGTTTCCGTGGATGAAAGCGAAGAGGCAGCATGAAGAAAATTTCGCCATCCGCCATCGTTATCAGGCTGTACACAAGCCAGACGAAATTCGATGGGCAGGAGGCGGCGGCGGAAGCGCACGGCTCGACTGGCGGTTTTTTCAACAAAATTTCTGGTCGAGCAATATTTTACAGCTCACTGCAGACGCAGAGCGTCGAGCAATAATACGAATAGTTTAAACAGCTTCGGCAAATAGCTGGGAGAACCGGCTTGAAGAGAGAGTGAGTAAACGCGGCTGGTGATTGGTCCTCGTACCTGTTGATACGGCGAACAGGGACGACGCGACGTCGACTTACGCCGAAGAGCGAGGGACGACGACGACAACAACTGACGGCTGCGAACTGCGAAGTGCGAACGCTGAAAAAAGTGCACGAGTCGACGATAAAATTTCGAGCGATTACGTTCTAGAGTTAATGTCACTACAAAATGTTAAAACGTCTGTAAGAGGTACATAAGACAAGCCAAAAAACAGGTACCTTTTTACGCTAATGTATGCAGGTATTAACGTTCCGCTAATTAGTAATTTAATACAGCGCGGTGTGTTCTTGTAACGGAGATTCGAGTATGGAAACGAGCAGAGAAAAGCTTTCAGCCGAAAGTTTGGACGAGCGGGTGTGGATAAACGTGCTGAAATTGAGGTCAGGAACCGGACGATTCTACTTAAGGAAAGAAACACAGATGATGTGGTCGAATTGACCGACACTCGTAATTCAAAAATATTACACCCTCAGTAAAATTAGTAGCTCGTTAATTTTTTGCGGAAGTCCAAGTATCCCAAAATGTGTTTTCTATAAAAACTATCTAATTTGGGGAAGATAATGTTTCGAGAATGTCCCTCGTCGGAATTTACATAAGAAAAGTTCTGTTCAATTTTTACCTAACTGTACTACACATACCGAAAAAAAAAAAGGAATGAAATTCTCTTTACCGTACATTTTACACAGGTCTTATTGGGGAAAATGTATCATTTTCAACGTTCTTGCGATCTTACTGCCTTCAGCAATCAGAAAGGAAGCCGATCACTTTTAGGAACACGTTTTTCTACATTTCCATCTGTTCATACTTGGACTCCAACCCACTCCCCCAGTCCGTCGTTACCATACTTTGAAATTTGTGTTTTTCTATGCTTTCTGAAAATTTCACTAGCCCGAATAATCAAATCGATACACCGGTTAGGAAAGTTTCAAATTAAGGAAATCAGATTTAATTGTTGATTTGGCTGTGGTGGTATCTGGGAGGAGACAGGGGCTATGAAATATCTTAGTTTACAATATGGGGTGGGGGGTTTCAAGGTCGCTGAACTCGTTTCTCATGTCAGTACAGCCTAAAATGAAAATTCTGGCACCCAAGAGAAGTACGACAGAAACGAAGACGACAGTAGGGGCAATATGAATACTACTCCTCAGGTTTTCAAAGTCGCTAAACTCGTTTCTGATGTCACCAGCAATGCCAATATGCAATATAAGGTTAAAAGTAATAATGCAGAGTGCCAACTGGTCTCCTTAATTTCTCGAAAATCCTCCGACCCTCTTTTCTACATCGGCTACACTGAGTACCAAATGAGAAAACTCGTCGTTATTATTGTCAACGTATTTCTACAACCGATGCAATAATATAAGGTACTCAGTTGGTTCACTACGAGGAACAAAAGAATGTTTATTCACAAAAGAAAGGGAAAAAAAAGAAAAAGAAAAAAATGCACAACTGAGGATAGCCACGACCAGATCCGGTACCAGAATTCTTTTATGGAGTAGATTTCGTGGTGTTGGCCCTTAAAAGTGATAAAAGCCCTTATTTGCGAATTCAATTTTTTGGAGAATTCAATGAAAAAATTTTATTCTGGGTAGTCAACGGGTGAGGGATTATCCCAAATTCTCCGCTCCCTTGACCGGCTACGACCAAGACGATGGACATTTTAGCACAATTACACGATCTGCCACAATCGGTGGATGAACTCATTATATTTAATGAATGTAAAGATCGATGATAGAGGGGCGTATGGTGATGCAACCATGCCAAATTGGCCCCGGGAGAATAGGTTATACTCTAAATATCTGTTAAAAAAAACGTTTTATATATTATATAGCATGAGTATAGCTCATTAGATATTCAGTTACCTAGAGACAAGAATGTCAAAATTTAGTGATAACCACCAATCTCTATAGGCATATAAGTCGCAGTTTGCACATTAGCCTCATTAGGTGTGGAACATGAGACATGAAAATTTTACAAAAACTGGGCTCTATATCCAAATTAATGCTGCTATAAGTTTCTATTTGAGGATTAGTAATAAATGATTATTATTTTCAGAGCCGGACAAGCGCCTGTTAAAAAGTACATGTTACTCATCATCCATTAACATACGTAATCAAGTCTCCGCATCAAACAGAGAGGTACATTATAGTGACTACTTAAATCAATTAATGTACCGGTACCAAGAGAGTTTCATATGGTTTGATATAAAGTACCTACTCACAAATAAGTAATGGATTTAGGATTCGAAACTTGTGTTCACGCATTGATGGCCTTAAAAATTACTAAACAGAAGCTTTCATTCCTTTTTTTTGAAAGTATGAGAGAACATCATATTTGATGACTTACTTCATCGCTTCGTTAACTTTGCTAGCAACAACCTGCAAACGGAAAAATTGCTTTTAATACGCTATCAAATGAAAATATAACGATAAAATTTACATTTTATATATATTGAAAAACACGTACCTATACGTCTCGGTGGAGATATAACAAAACATATGAAATAGAGTTACGTTGTAATGAAAAAGTAACTTACGGATTTCTAGGACTTCCTGCGGATACTACATAATACCCATTTACAAAAAAAAAAAAAAAAAGAAAAAAAAAAAAAAGAAATCATTACTAGAACATCGAGGGTCGATTTTCGTCTTTAAAATATAGGTAGAGAACATAAGTGCTTAATTTTGTTTTCCAATAGGGTGTGAGTCTCTGTAAGGTGATGATTACTTTTAATGTCAAATATCCATTTTTAAGGTACTTAATAACAAAGATGTATCTCATGTTTTTCACAAAGTGAAAGATTAGCATTGTGCGCGCAGTTATGCATGAACGGATAACACAGAAACCTTTTTTGCGTTAAAAGTCAATTCTTTTCATGCTTGAAAATAAAATTGATAGGTACACATATACTTACACATTTATGAAGTAAGTATGGGTGCATTGACGCGTATCCATTTTTCATTTTATGGAACCTGATTTTATTGAAAAGCAAGGTAAGTCTTTTAGGATTGCTACCGCGTAGGTACTGCGGATGTACACCTATACAAGGATAAAAATAAATTACACGAATGAGACTTGTGGTAAGATAGTGTCTCTATTTTCAACCAATCAGAACGCAGAGTCATCTCAAACTGGGAGAAACCGTCGCAATTTTGTAACAAATCTCATTTAAGGGATTTTTTTTTTCTCAAATACATTTTATTACCTACTCTACAAATATCTTAACTGGGCCTTCAAGTTGAAATTATAAGACGAACACATAATGTTTCATTGGTCTTAAGAATCTAGATCGTCTTAAGATAGTACCTTAGGTAAATACGATCAATTGTATCATTCTTTGTAATCTTAAACTTTCCATATTGGAGATAGGTTATCAGATGATTTACCTAGGTAGGTACTTGTTATGAAAAAAATCACAACATGGGAAGCCTTTTCGAAGAGAGTCTTCGTTCAGTAGGTGAGTAGGTTCCTATGCATAGCGTAGGTACCAGTTACTACTATATAATTTCGTGGACTTGAAATGAAAGAAAGAATAACTCACTAACAGTCGCAGATGTAATTAAATCATTAGGTATTACGCAATTATTTTGGTGAAAATTACTTCCCGTTGGTCATTACCAATATGTTATATGCTTCATTACGGCCCTCGAATATATTGTTATACGCACCACAAAAGGTTAGTATTAAAGTACATGTACACTGATTCTCGGTTCCTCGAAAATCGTGGTAATCGAAGTTCAGTGCAAGACTAAAATAGTAAATGTATGCTAATTCGATTCAAATGTATGACAGTAACGTTTATTCTTTTTTTGATTTTCTAAGGTCACATTTACACATAATCAATGGGGATATACATTGATTGGGGCATAGGTACTATGTCAATATGTAAAGCAGTCGATTGAAAACAAAAAAGAAAAAAAAAACGTACGGAATCAGAGTGGTTCGTAAGTAAAACAGCGGAAGTCATTATTAAAGGGATGAGAACGCGATACCTACACTGGCTACAGGATTCGTAATAATTCACTGGTCATTTTTGAAACACAGGGTGGTTCTCTCAGACTCACTAACACCGTTCGAGACTGGCTCCACAATTTTCTTTTAGATATACCTACTCGCGAGTCTTCAAGAACCCTTGACCATGACTTTTCAGCACTCCTCAAGACTCTCTCTTGAAAACTAATTTAAGACTTTAAAAGATTCACCATGACTCACCCTCTCTGAATATCCGTCCTCGCTCTGTGCTGCTTCATTCCAGGTTTGGTTTTCTCATATTCTTTGATTCATTCTTCTCGACAATTCAATAAAAGAAAGAGGCTTAGTTTAATTTTGAATCATTGATAATGGAGCACGTCAAGCCGATTGCAGCGTATGAGGATTCCCATTTCCAATAAAGTATAGCCTACTGATAATATACTAACAAGGATTACGTGTCCATCATTTTGAGGGTACCTACAGTACCTACCTACGTAGTGAAAAGGTCGTCAGTCTAATTTTGTCAATTTTAGAAAGCAGGTAGGGTACATCGAAATTGAAAGGGCAGCTGCCGATTGATACCATCATAAAGTACAAAAAATCTACGAACAGAAATACACATCATCATTCTACTAATTCAAAGAGGAAATGGAAATTATTTTTTCAGAATCAAATGAAGTTGCGATTCTGAAAATTCGTTTTTTTATTGCAAGAAGTTTGAAAATGGATTTCTATAGTTAGAGAGGAGACATCGAGGTAGATTTTGATCGGATATCAACACATCATCAACTATATTATAACAATCAAAAAGAATCACGAAGACTTACCAACATCCAACAAATATCAATCCGAGGTCTACATCAGTAACCAACCTCAATCTAGCAAGTTATAGATTTTTTAAAGTGGCCTTTAGACCGTTTTAGAACTGGTGACATAATTTCAGCGGACTTCCTAACGTTATGATATTATTGTTGAGTTGAAACCCACAACAAGTTTTGGTTTCCAGTAAAATCTATTTCTGGTCATTCTGGACTTGGGCGATCTTTCACAATTCATCCGAATGAGCTTACTCACTTGGAATGAACTTCTACTAATAATGTGGGCGGATTAAAACTACCGTAAGTACGAATCAATATCTGAAAATTCATAAAATAGGTATAGTTATCAGACTGTGAGCAGACCGGACGGATGTTCGATAGTTGTTGAATTTTTATACTTACTAATGTAACACGGTAGTACCAAATCCTTTTCTCTGGATATTATGAATTACTATAGACATTAGACACGAACTCAATTTGAACGCCCTAAACACAATAAGTGCCAATGTGTAGGTACATGGACATCTTATCAATGCTTCTGCAGAAGGTCATCTTTGCATGAAATTCTATCACGCTGATAGTGAAATTTTGAAAGAGGAATAGGTGAGGATCCTTCAAACAGTTGGGGCATTAAACAGCAAAATTCTATAACAATTTCCACCATCAGCGTGATACAATTTTCGGCAAAATGTGAACTATCCAGTGTTGTTTGACATAATAAATGACAATTATTTAATTTTGGAAATTTTGTTACATGAGTAAATCATAAATTAGTTCTGTCACCGGACATTCTAAAAATGAAATAACAAAAATATGAATCTACTAACGAAATGAAACAACAAAGAAATTTAGTCATGACATTTTGTCATTTTTTCAATTTTCATTTTTGGATACTGATAAGTGATATAAGGACAGATGAGGGGATAGAAAAAGAAGTAAGAAAGAACTAAGGAATACTAGCAGGCCCTAATAAATCTTCAAGCAGTTACCCGTACTATATACTGACTTCTATGCAACCTATGGTAGAATAACATAGTTGGAACTGGACTGTGTGTAGAAAATCCTGTAAATGAATAGGTAGGTAGGTATATACATGTATAGCATTTTGAAAAAATATAACTAGGTAAATAATTTTGTCATGATAAAACAAAACCAAGAAAAAAAAATGACGGAGCTCGGAACAGGACTACACTCATGATTGGTTCATCATTTTGTTTACAAAAAGCCGATATCTTCTTCCAGTTTTTTCAAGATGGATACGATTTCTTCAACTTTGGGTTGCATTTTTAGTTTTTACATGAAAGAGAGACAGAAATATCTCATAAAAAGAAAATGTTCGACCGCTGCAGGGATGTATGTCGTTAAATAGATACCTATGTCGTCCAGGCCTAGGCAACCGTGTTGACGTGCATACCCGTATTCCAATACCTTCTCTAGTCAGCCATCCATTCTCGGGTCGTTTGCCATTCTCCGTGTTGGTCAGTCGAAACGTGATGGAACGAATGACAGTGCAAAGGAATACGCAACCAGATACATCACGATGGTACCGTCTTTCTGCGGTACGTTTTTTGAAGAGCGTTTTCCGCGGAAGTTTTCTTTTTCGCGTGACGAGCCATGAGGCATATCCGTGTCGAAATTATGCAAATCAAATGATAAAGATGACAGAACCATATTTTTAATTTTCTTAAAATTTGCAACCTGAAAATTGTTCTTTCCAGAAAATTTTCAGTATGAATGATCAGAATGGATAAATAATAATTTCCACGATTCTCGAGTATTTATTTATCTAGAACGCAGTGCGTATCCAAGACTTCAATCAGGGTTTGGAAAAAGTTGTAAATTTTTGAGATATGACAGATTTTTGAACTGATTATCCGCAAATAAAATGGTGAATCCATTAGGTACTTATGGGTGTCGCACTCATCGGGTGCTCTAACATTCATGTAATACACCGCTCTCAAGCAAAGGCAATTATTTTCCTCCGGGATCATAGGTATAGTCCACTCTACACTCTCTCGTTAAGTGTTAAGCATCGTGACAAAGAAATCATTCGTGAAGATGGTAAAAAAAAAATGTATTTCCCACTTCTATCGCAAATCTCGATATGAATACAGTTTACTCGAATGCGCGATTACAAGAGGAACTGAGGAATACATATTAAGCAACACAAACAGTCACATCAGATATACTTAACACATCACGAAGC
Organism: Acanthococcus lagerstroemiae; assembly: GCA_031841125.1. Taxonomy (NCBI): domain Eukaryota; kingdom Metazoa; phylum Arthropoda; class Insecta; order Hemiptera; family Eriococcidae; genus Acanthococcus; species Acanthococcus lagerstroemiae. Next base: position 81,929,794 of record CM063106.1, read on the forward strand.
CAACGGATTTCAAATCAATAATACAGGTAGTTGCTAGTAGTACGCTAAGGACACTATAGTAAACATTTTAGGTATACGCTTGATAGGGATTTTGGAGACCACTTTCTTACATGATGTCTTACATACAGACATAAAAACGAAAATGAGGAGATAAAACAAAGTCACACTAGTTCAGACTATTGTTTGGTGAATTTATAATAGTATTGTAGCAAAGTATTTAGAAATATTATAAAATATAAAACATGTAAGTTGACGTTTATAATTCACAAATGAATGTAACCTAACAAAGGAGCCAAATTATAAAAGTACAGGGTAGGCTTCATTTTCTCTAATGAGCATGCATGCCTTAGAGCCGTTTCACATTATATGCCATGTTGAAGGCGGTCAGATATCACAAGAGGAGCTCGTGGCCGGCAGTCTGGGACGGTGCCGTGTGCGCGCCGGATTGAATATTGAAAATAAACCGGCCCGGCTCCCATTCTCCGTGTGATATCTGACCGCCTTCCGGCAGCCGTGAAAGGCGGTCAGATATCACATATCAGACGGCCGGCAGCCGGGGTTCAGCTCCTCGTGTGAACGCTCCTACTCTCTACGTGTGACATCTGACCGCCTTCACGGCTGCCGGAAGGCGGTCAGATATCACACGGAGAATGGGAGCCGGGCCAATTCATTATCAATCTGGCGCGCACACGGCACCGTCCCCGGCTGCCGGCCACGAGCTCCTCGTGTGAACGCTCCCACTCTCTACGTGTGATATCTGACCGCATTCACAGTTGCCGTTTCGGCAACACGGCTGTGAAACGACCCTAACGTTTACTACTACTACTATAGTGTCCTTAGTTTGATTATATGTGGCCTGACAGGAAGAAAGGGACCTCAGCGCAAAAAAAACATTTTTGTGAGAACAACTGTTTTTGACTAATTTTTGGCCGCTCTTTCACGTAGTGTTGTCAAGAAAATGCTAAAAAATGTTCCCAAACGGCTGTAAGTCTTTAAAGTTGAATGTCTCTGTAATGTGAAAACGTTATCAATTCTGCTTATCCGCTCTCCTGTAAAATTTACATTCCTGCACTCAGGTCCCTTTCTTCCTGGCAGGTCACATACATTATCATACTTCAGTCCTCGAGGTTTAAGGCAAATGCAGAGATTATTAGAACATTATGTATACGGAAGCTATTCAGCGTAAGGGAACCTACCAACATTTGTAAACAAGATGAGTTATTAGTATCATTGGAACGAGCGTAAAAAGTAGAATTTTTCAAAATAAGGCCCCCGATTCAAAAATGTGTACTCAAGTTGAAAAAAAGCTCATCAGTAAATGCTATGTCATATAGTTTCTGCATGGCTCTTGAACTTCGAATCACGTGTTCTCATGCAAAAAACAGATTTTGCTGGTTAATTCCCTTACGCTGAATAGCGTCCATATGTAGTTGGTACATCTCGATTATTTACAAATTTTCATACATTTATGACTAACTGATATTGTTTTACAAAGTTGATGCATTTGAACTGAAGCATCACAGCGTAACACATAGACTGCGAATTCCCAAGAGGCAAGTAGAAAACAATAATATAAAAATGATTATAAAATGTGTTAATATGGAACATGTTGCAATAATAAACTGTTATTCAGTTTTTGCTTTCAAAATTGAAAAATGGTTACAAATGGATGCAACTTATTTGTCGAGCATTTTGACTGTACATTTCCCCCCCTTTTTTTTCTTCGGAATGAGGTGTGCATTACGTACAGTAAACTAAGATCACTTATGTACGTTATGCCACTCGTTTCTTTCAATGTGTTAACTGAGCAGGTACAGATCTATAGAAGTATTCATTAGTGCTCGATCCTAACTAATTCCTAAATTTCGAATTAACGTTCAACTAGTGGCAAGACTCTAAAATTTACCATTATATAAAACCAGGCAGTGAACGTCTATTTTTTCAACTTCCCCCGACTGTGAGCATATGCCGTCGATTTCGGCACCTGCGTTAATTTCTCAAGTGTATTCAAAGTCACGATTGGGTTTAAACCGCTTCGTGTGCCAACATCAAAACTTCCTCAAACAAAACGTTCGAAGTATTCTATAATTCTACATTTTGTAGAATCACTAGCCTTGAGATTGACGTCGACTTGTTACCGAATTCGAATAAGCGAGCGCCAGTAAAGCCTACCGACGAAAACCAGCAACGTGTTACCCAAGTAAATAACATTTATAACAAATTAATTGTACTTAATTCTACAGTATACGCGTTCACGATCAGGCAATTCATCAAATTGTCAATAATATTTATACAATTTGGCGAATTAATGTACATGGTGGTAACAATTAAAAGAATACAAGAACAAAATTAGTAATTAATTTAGGATGAAAAAAAATTATTAAAAAAGTTGAAAAAAACAAAAACAAAAACAAAAAAACCAGTTATGTTTGTCAACAGAAGAGGACCATGAAAACTGCAACTATATGGCGGTACATTTCACAGATACCCTCTACCTCTGTTCACAATTCCAATCACAAAGTACGCAATTTTTCTAACGAATTTTGAAAAAAGATAACGACGTTGCCGGAGTTGAACGAACATTCCGCAGATTTTGAACTCCTAGTTCCAGTTTTAATAATTATTGCATCGTCAACGCCGGCTGCACCACAGACAATATTAATAATATATAGTTAAATAATAATCAACAAAAGGAATGTTCTTAATGTTAAGTCCCAGTTGTCATTCAAACTGAAACGAATCTGAATGTTCAAACAACTGCCTATTCGTGCCAAGTGTGCAAGAGGCCACTATTTATATTAATTTTACAGTACCTAGCGCAGCTTACAGGTAGCAGATTATTGTTTAAAGACAGACACGCAGTGTGGCCGGCAACAGAATACATATATCATAACAAGCTTTCATTTGAGGTAGTTTACTTGTAAAAGGATTTTGCGTTTTTTGCGTGATACCCGTTACACTGCACAACAATTTGAAATGCGTTAAGAAACAATGACACGAGACTATTATGATTCCATGTATTTTTAACGAGGAATTTAACGCCGATGTTAATTTTTCGATTATAGTTCATTTTCTTTTTTCTATCTCCTATGTTAAATGCAAAATTTAGTACATATCATGAAAATGATACCACTGATCAAACAACATGCAAAAATATTTATACTACTACACTAGATACCTAACTTCAGCCTGGTGGTAGTAGTAGGGGTGACTGGGGAGCAATCGGACACGGGGAGGATTCGGACGACCCCCACTAGGGACTTCAATCTTTTCAAAAGTTGCCAATTTCCAAAATGAAACTTCATTATACTGATATCTATTCATTTATGCAAAAAAAAAAATTCAGAATTTTATCATTTTCGCGGATTTATAACAAAAATGTACTTTTTTACTGTTTTTTTCGCTCAGCCACCAATTTTTAAAAATGAAATATTTTTGGCTTTCTGAAGAGATATCAATTTCAATCGATTTTGGTTAGATAGGTTGGATATTCGAAAATAAGTAGGTAAGCAATTTTTGTCGTTACGGCTGAGTGTCGTTCATGTAAAAAAAAAGTTTATGAAAATGATAGGTTGGGAGCATTCACACAAATGGTGTTCTCACTGATTTTTCTGTGATCTCGATGTGATAAGAAGTGCCGGTGTTTTTTTGTTTTTTTCCCCCTCGTAGGTGCCTGATCACTTTTCTATTTCACGGACGTACCGTGGTGGAAAAAAAAAAGACTCAGCGACAAAATCGATTTTAAATGGTATCTTGTTGATAATCGTTTGAATGGTTTTTATGTTGTTTACGAAGTTTCATTTTCGTAATAAAATAATAAATTTGCGTTTGTGCATATTTTCTTCAATTTTTATAGAATTTTATGTCGCGTCCGAATCCTCCCCATAACTTGTCCGAATGCTCACCCCCCTGTCAGGTTTCGGACAAAAAAAAACAAGTTCTTGAAAATTAATTATCATGGTGACAATGAAGATAAAAATGGAAAACAAAAATCATTTCAGATGTAAAAAAGTCCAAAATTTACGATGGTGGGGTGCAATTGCCACAAAATCTCATAGTTTTCACGTAAAATGTCAAAATGCAAAAACTGTCTGAATCCTCTCCAGTCTCCCCTATAAACCCTTCTTACCCACCCGGCAAGTTAATATCCTTTCTGCTAGCCTCACGAATATAGAAAATCGGCTCCGATGCATTTTAAATGGGAAATTAGTCATTTTTAAATCGCGCTAATTATATTTTGGCTGGGTAAAACGATCTGAAAATTTGACAGACCATCCATTCATATCTTGAGAGCCGGAAAATATTAAAGAAAAAAACAATATGCTACGCTTCAATCAATTTCTCATTTTTTTAAAAACATGTGAACACCGGCACGTCCACGCGAAATTCACCGTGTATTTTAAATTGGAAAAAATTTAAATGAATACACCGGGGACCACAAAGTCTGAATGCGCTTATTTTACTAACGTAGTACGTACTACGTAGGAGGAAGTTAGGTATCCAGTATAGTAGTATAAATGAACACTGTTAAGGGTAAGGGAACCAACCGGCGAAATCTGTTTTTTGAGAATACGTGATTCGAAGTTCAAGAGCCATGTAGAAATTATATGACATAGCGTTTACTGATAAGCTTTTTTCAACGTGAATACACATTTTTGAATCGGGGTCCAAATTTGAAAAATAATACTTTTCACGCTCTTTTTCCGATATTAATAACTCATTTTGCTTACAAATAATGTTGGTTGGTTCCCTATACGCTTAACAGCGTCCATTTGTGAACAAAATGAGTTATTAGTATCGTTAGAAGGAGCGTAAAAGTAGAATTTTTCAAAATTGGACCCCGATTCAAAAATGTGTATTCACGTTGAAAAAAGCTTATCAGTAAACGCTATGTCATATAATTTCCACATGGCTCTTGAACTTCGAATCACGTATTCTCAAAAAAAAAAACAACAAATTTTGCTGGTTGGTTCCCTAACGTTTAACAGCGTCCAAATGTCTTTGACAACATGAGCCTATTCAATCTTGTTATCAGTATCAGTGTAGTTACTCATGGACAACAAAAAGGAATAAAAAGTGAAAATGTTGATAAAATTTTGATTCTGAATATGGAAAACGAGAGTTTTTCGAGAAAAATGAATAATGCCACTGTATCCAGCATTCAAAATATATAGGTAAAATTATATAATCTGATCCCATTGTTTTTTATGCTGTTGTGTAGTGTTATCAGCCGTCATGGTATGCACCCGAGCATTCGCCAAGAGCGCTACAATAGGCAAGATTGAAAACAGGATCAGGACGATTTTCCTATTTGAATGTTAATTAGTTATTTCAAGATAAGTCAAGAACGAAGCTATTTAGCGGGGGAAAAATGAAGAGAACAAAATTTGTAGAGCGTAAAATTTCCTGTAAGTTAGGTACATTCTTTCATAAAAATTGATCTCGATCGATTTAAAGAAAGCTCCGCCCACCACCCGCGCTGCTCACCAATTGCCACGGTTTCATTGTGCGCAATAGTAGCGCTGCTCGGTCCGAAATGTACATTCATCTAGATCAGAAGCTAACTTCAGTAGTCATCGTTTGATGAATGGTAACCCGAATGTAAACAGAATATTCTTTGGGTAGATCTGACAGTATGACAGTTGTCTAGTAACCAACAGGAACATAAGAAACATAATGAAATGCTCTACAACCAATGGGATCAGAGCACAAGCTTCACCATATGGTACTACTTGAATCGATTGCTAAATGAATATGTACCTATATAAAATGTTAGATTAAAGTTGTTGGGCCAATACGCCAATAGTAAGAGAACTTATCAAAAGGCTTCTTGTAAGTAAACTATTCCAAATGAAAAAACTTGTACATTATCTCCACTATGTTTAAAGCAACTTCGCATACACCTAAAAAGGTGGATTCAAATATAACAAACTTTAATATAATAAATAACAGACATAGGTGCAATCGTGCACCGGGAAAGATTTACACCAAAAACAATGGCAGAACTCGAATACATTATATGACCTCAAAAACATGAAGTGTAATTCAAAATATTTACTCATCACGAATAAAATATGAGTTTTGAAGGTAGCTCGATCTATAGTTTTGTCGATCGATTCACACACAAATTGAGAGCTCTAAACATGCGAATTACTACCTCGACACACATCGTACGTTAAGTATAAAAATGAATCAGACTTTTTTCTGACGACTTCAATTACGTACGAATTCCAATTAATAACTCATCAAACGTTCGAAGCGTTTTTCTGAATTGTGATGTTCAGTTTCGTCCATGAAACTGTAACATGGAAACTCTATTTAATTTTGTTTCGTTTTTAACCGACCGTGAGATAGTAGATTATTGCTTTAACACGAACATTCTACGCGATGAAAGACAAACAGGAACTTAACGAGTATAAAACGTATTTATATGAGCTCTTAGACAGAGCTTTATATGTAATAAATTAATGAACGAATAAATAAATAAAAAGAGAGGAAAAAAAACATGAATATGTTTAAAGAACGATAGGGGGAAAAAGAGTAAAATTTGGCTAATGATATACAATTATTACTGCCAAAAATTTGTAGCAGCAACAGACTGTCCGAAGTTGGTCGGTTGCGGATTTTTCGTGTCATTCGCATCGAAATGATTCGTTTGCGGAAAAATGAACTGATTAGTCTTGTTGTTGTTATTCAGATTCAGCGCCTCCATTTGCTGGTTAAACTAAAATTCAAAATGGACTATAGATCGAATGCGCACAGAATGAAGTATGGTATTTGAAAAGACAGTAAATGGTGGCATAGATGTTTTGCAGTCACTATAAAATATTATGACTATTTGAAGATTGATACGAAGACGACGCGATACTCGAAATGGTAGTTTCCGGAGCCAGGGGTGAGGTGTGTCTTAGGAACCACTTTGGCATGCAAGCATCGCCATACGCTCCACCAAACATTAGACTGATACGAAGTGAGCGAATTTTCCGAACGAGCAGTAATGACATCAAATTAGGCATAGGAAAAAGGCCAAGCAGTCGTTTTTCACTCGTTACACCCTCGCAGCAGTAAAACGCCCACTCAACTTATCCTAGAATACATTTATGCCGAAACAATCCTCAACGTAATTAAAAGAGGCCTGTAAATGGCATTTCTTCATATGAGAGAGTTAAATCAGCATGATTCAACACAAAACACAGTAGGTATGCAGAGAAGTTCTGCACACTGTGTATTTGATCTTACGCTAATATATTATTTTTGGTTTCGAGATAATATTTTCAAAAAAAGTCGAGGCATAGGAAGACGAAAACCCAAAATAATCGTCCTAACGTGTGAGTCCGAGTTAAAAAGTTTTCAATAAAATAATTTTCCGAATTTTGATTCTGAACTAGAATGAGCAATTCAGTAAAAAGTAAGGGCGATTTCTTTTTGATGGCACAATGTAGGCTGTAACGTGGTGAACATGCAAACAGTATTATGTGTACGTTAGCTACACAGTTTTAGTTTTAATACAGACTGGGTTTTCTGAATTGCTAAATTCATCTTCACAATTATTTGGACAGTAACTATAATCCAGGTAACTGCATAAGGGACAGTAAATTAGTGTACACAATTCGTTAAATTTTATTCCTATCCTTTTTAGAATATCAAACACTTTATCCCATTCAACATTGTCAAAACTTTTTCAATATCAACGAATGCCATTATATGTATCCTGCCCCTTTTTGAGTCTCCCATCTACAATTAATCTCAAAGCTAACACTGCTTCCCTAGTACCTCTACTTTTTCTAAACCCAAACTGATCATCTCTTGGTTCTGCATCTATTCTATTCTCAATTCTCTTATAGATTATCCTAGTCAATATTTTTAACGCATGCGAAAGAAGACTAATTGTTCGATAATTTTCACAACTATCTGCTCCTGCTTTTTTGGTATGGTTACAATAGCACTCTTTTTAAAGTCCTCTGGCATGTCCCCGTTATCATACAACGTACTAATTTGTACAATTTATTAAGTACCTACATATTCTCCCAAGTTCTATAATAATTCGGCTGGTATCTCATCCACTCCTGGAGCTTTTCCTTTCTTTAAATCTCTCAATACTCTGTCAGATTCACCTCTTAAAATTGAGTCTCGCCCTCATCTTCATCTTCCTCCCTCTTTATTCTTATCTCGTCATCCCCATTATTACTATATACATAGTTCTTCTATATACTCAACCCACATTTTCACTTTTCCTTCAGCTGTGTAAATAGGCTCTCCCTCCGTATTTGTTATATTACTTACTTTCTTCCTTCTTTCTACAAACTCCATTTTTACTTTTCTATAGGCCAAATCTGTTTGTCCTTCATTCATAAACTCTTCTATCTTATCACTTTTTTCTCTTATCCATTCCTAATTTGCCTTTCTGTACGCTCTCTTTATTTCATTCATTAACCTCTGATAAGCTAATCTACCTCCATCGTTTGCATTCTTATATTTTCTTCGTTCATCCATCTTTCTGAGAATTTCATCCTTCATCCAGGGTTTCTTTTCTTCTCGTTTAGTTTTACCTAGATTTTCTTCTGCTGACTTTAATATTACCTCCTTTCTTTTACTACATTCTTCCTCCACACTGTTGATTTCCTACATTTTTTCAACCTCTAATTCTAATACAATAACCTCTTAATATTTCCCTCTAATATTAATATTTTCCAACTTTTTCAAATTCCATCTTTTTACCTCTTCCTTTCTACTAAGTTTCTTCAATTTAAGCCTGCATTTCATAACTACCAAGTTATGATCACTGTCAATATCGCCTCAGGGATAAGTTTTGCAGTCTAATATTCCATTCCTAGAACGTTGTTTTGTAATAATATAATCAATATGATATCTACCTTCGTTACCTGGATTCTTCCATGTATACCTTCTTCTATATATAATGATTTTTAAATTGAGTACTTCTTATAACTAATACTTCGCACAGAACTGTATCAAATGCTCTCCTCTTTCACACACATTTCTCATTCCTAATCCAATATCTCTAACTATATTACCTTATTTTCCTTCACCAACTCTAGCATTCCACTCACCCATAATAATAAAACTCTCTTCGCCTCTAACATGCTTCATAAGTCCTAATTCTTCATACACGTCCTCAATTTCTCCGTCCTCGGGAGTATTAGTAGGCATATACTCTTGTATTATTGTTTTGTAAGTACTGGTTTGATATTGGTTTTTATCATCAAGATTAGGTAACCTTTCACTCTATTGTTTATAATATACATATAATCTTATTACCTATTTGCTTATTCACAACAATTCCGACGCCTGTTTGCCCTTTTATTCCCATTGTATTTATTATTCTCAAGTGTCCTGACCACAAATTATTCTCCTCTTTCCACCTTACTTCACGTATTCCAACTATTCCAAGGTCAAGCTTATTCTCTTAAGATTCTTTAATCTTCCAACTCCATTCAAGCTTCTTACATTCCAAGTTCCTATTTTAATTGCGCCTTTGTTTTTAAAACTTTCCGATGATGATGCTCCCCAGTAGCTCCCTTCTGGACATCCGAACGTAGAGCTTTTTACATCCGGAAAAATTATACACCTGTTGGAACGCCATCATCAGTAATTATTATTTGGAAAAGCTATATTTCCTGGAAAGAGATACTGTTGTAGTTCTTCATTGCTTTCAACAGGGTTTATTTGTCGGAGTCTGCCTTCTCCTAAGTGCTTTTGGTCGCCATTTTAACAATATATAACCTTATATGAGTCTTTTTTTTTTTTTACACTTAAGTCTCTCACCACGGCAAGGTATCACCCAAGAGGAGGCCAAAAATCAAACTCATTTAAAAAACGTATTCTTTCAATACGACACCGAAGCTGTTTTTTTTTCAATATACTCTTTCAAAACGACACAAAGTCAATGAGCTAAAGGTCTAGAAGCCAAAAGGCGAGATTTTTTTACCTCGTAATACAAGGTGCAAGTCAAAGAGAATTAATTCGGAAACAAAATAAGTATCTTAATATCTAACAACGTAGTCTCTTTTCTCCAAAAGAGGAGTAAAAACAAGAGGTAACATTTTCTACCTTTAGAAGTTTCACCACAGCAAAAAACGATATAAATTGTCAACTTCAAGTTTCAACGAGTTTTACAGAATCTCGACAGAGCGCTGAGGGAATCTTCGTGCATGTGGGTGAATCGAAAATGAAAATCACTATCTTGTCGTAAATTGAACAATAAACTCACTGCAGTGTAAGCCAATGCGAGGAAGAAATCACAACTTATTAAGAGCTAACGATCCAATTTTGAGGTCAAGTCATTTTAAAAATTAGTTCAATTTCAACTCTTTTCTGTATTGAATAATTGATGAGGTGGATGAGTTACCACAGAACAAACTCATCAGCTCATTTGAGTCAACCTGTGCATTAACGAGCAGTTAAATGGCAACTCCCAAGCCCGTGTACGTCAGAATCAACTAATTTCAAAATGCGTTGATAAAGTCAGTTTAACCATTATACCTTCTTTCTTTTGAACACCGATTTAAAGTGGGTTTTGGAACTGGCCCCTTCGTTTAGTGTTTTTTTTTTTTTTTTTTTTTTTTTTTTTTTTAAATCGATAAGTAGTATTAGAAGGTTTTTATTTCTGACTGCCACGTAACCTAACACAGATTAAAGAAGAACGAAAATATGAGGAAGAGACAAGATTAAAAATACTAAAAAGACTGACAAAACTAAAGAGTTCAAACAGACGGAAAATATAAAAAAGACTAAAACAACTAAGAAGACTGAAGAAGCCTAAATAGATTTTCAGAGTCTTTTTCTTCATTTCCCTATTTTTTCGGTATTTTTGTGGTTTTACTTCATTCAGACGTCTTCGTTTTTTCAGCATTTTGTCTTCTTAATCTTTTCGCCCAGGTTTACTCTTCTCCATTTGGTCCATTTTCTATCTTTTCAATTTCTACAGAATGTTTCTTTCTAGTTTTTCAGTTTCCCAAGTTTCTTAGTCATTTCTGTCTTTTCAGGTTTCTTTTTTCTCCTCAGTCTTTTCAGTTTTTTTCGGTTACCAAACTTTTCCAAACAACACTCGTATAAACAGAATCAAATGTACCATTTAAAAAAGAAACAAATAGTTCTTCATACTGAATAATAACATATGGACAACGTTAAGTAACATTCCTAGTTAGCTCGGTCCATCACTACATCTTCATGAAACATCAATATAAGAATCAGTACCAACCTATATTAACGAGAAATGTTACATACAAAGAACTGTTACATGGCCATGAAATAAAGAGTTTGAAGGAACGTAGAGACATTTCTACCTTAATATTCCTAAGTAGCTTGATTCACAATGAGAAGCGCGACCCACTATTAGTAAAGAAAATCGCAATTCGTATACCACCGTTCAACAGTCGTAGCACTGATATATTTGCAATCCCTCACTTTCGAACACAGTTACTATTCTATTCCCCATTAATTCGAGCTATGAAATTATAATATAATGATGTTTGCAAAATTCACAATAACCTCAATCTCGATATCTTTGACTTTGCCAACAGACGGAGTTTTAAGAAGCAAATACGGACGTTGCTAGATTAACAGCTCATGGCCCCCCTACTTCTGTATACTCGTAAGATAGAACAGATGAAATTGCCGTGCTTATGACTGAAATGGGCTGGTGGGGCTTGGTGGGACATGGGGTATCGAGGGGCGATGGGCGGATTTATTATATGTATCCTTTTTTATTTCTTTTGTATTCCTTTTTATTCACTTATTTAATTTTTTTCTTCTTTCAGCTTATCTTATTTCTGTTTGCATTCATTTCTTATGCCCCCGTCGTAATTAGCCATCTAGCTGTGACTGAGGGCGTTAAAAAAAACAAAAAAAACACCACACTTTGTACTCAGTCCATAATCCCCTCCCCTTCCTCACACGTTAACATACGTAAAGGCGGTGTGAATCTGTCACAACACAATTTTCACTCATAGGTATTTTTTTGAAAAACTGAAACAAGTCGACAATTTGGGTTTAACATTAGTGCCGCGATCCTCTTTTCTAATAAAAAGCTGATTCACTAATTGCTCATATATTTCATGATAGATAAAACTTATAGGATTCAAGTCCTGTTTTAGTAGAAAACTGAACGAGTTACAAGACGCTAAACGAAATTGCTAGAATTCAATCATTTTTTTCCCAATAGAAAACTAAACGAACTGCAAAACACCTGAAACGAGTAGCAGATTTATCAGATTCTCAGACATTGAGAAATAACAGCACCAGTCACAAAACACAAAATATCGCTGCAATACTAACGAACCCATGCACAAATAAGTAAACATATCGGAACTATGAACAGCAGATACCTTTTGCGAAGGGAACCCCGCTTGGGCTCCAGATGCAGCCATTGAGTAGAATGGGTTCGAAGCAAACGCCAAATTGGCGACTGTAGAAACAGTGCTACTTGGAAACTGAATGCCGGCCTGCATTAAATCATTCTGCGAATAAAATCAAACGGGTGATATATTACTGAAAATGTTATACACAAAGTCTGAATTATTGAAACACCTCGGTTTTAGCCTTGCACGTCATTCATAATATTTTTATTTCTCCGACTTCGATTCAAAACTCATCATGTTTTCACAACTTAGTAGTTTATTTGTTTATAATAAAATACTCCAGCTAGTTCTTTCAGTAGCATTACAGCCGGAGGGACAGCGGGGGCGGTCACTCCATAGACCAAAATCCGGGAGAAGACCGTCCTTACGGTAGCAATCACCTTCACTGACTAATGTGGCTTCTTGGTTGCAATTATTACATGAATGGGGAAAATGCACAGAGTGTAACCAAAAGAATTGTATGAAGAACCTTGGTTTTGATAATTCAACTTCAGTGCTCAGTGCACTTTACGTATTCTGATTCCATCATTACTAGTAGAACTGCCAAAGAAATTTTGCACCCACAAGTAGGAAAAACTTGTTACGCCACTGAGTGCGTTGGACGTATTAACATTTTATCAGTTTTTTTCAACAGCTTCAATGTAAGTCGTATCATCATATATTTTGAAGTGAAAAATACCGTCTCAACATTCGCACTGATACTTGTTTTACTAGAGAGGTAGGGATTAGGGTGATAATCCTCTCTCCCTCCATCACTGCAGAAGAAACCAGCATTAAACTGCAAAATTATGAATGACAATTGCACTATAATACAGATTCTTCCTCATGGAAGCTTCGTGGGCGTATTCGGTTTAAGAAAGAAATAAAATCATTCATTAGCCAGATCCGTTTTCAAAAAGCGAGCGGACCATTTTGTTCTAGTATGATGTTGATCAACACACCAAAAATATTAAATTTATAACCAAAATAGAGGTAATTATTCTACAAACCTGCACTGAAGGCTGCGGAATAGTCTGTTGCCTAGGAAACGAATTTGTAACACCGTTTAATGGAGGCGGATTGAAAATATGAGCCATTGCACCACTTCCCAGTGCTGTACTCACGAAGTTCCCAGTAGGATTGCCTGAAATCAAGTAGATAGTATTGATATGTTACAAAATATTAAATAACGAAACAATGTGGCTGCAAACGACAGGACAAATAGCATTACATTGGCCTGGGGCCAAAATTTTAGTTTCTATTGTAAGACTGAGTTTCGTTTGAAAACGAAGCATAGTGAACAGACATTTCGGTAATTATCTCGCAACCGAAAACAGTCAAATTTACTTTCTAGTTTCCAAGTATGATGGACGAGATAATGCTGGTCAAGGACCAGCATACCAATCACAAGAACATCTGAAAAGTCATGGAGGAAAAAGTAATACCCGTAATACCCATCAACTCTAATACAAATTAATGTAGTTAATGTAGCACAGGGGTGGCAACTTCTGTGTAGCGTATGTAGCAGATGCTACACATGAGATTTAAAAAAATAAAATAAAATAAAAATTAGTATATTATTATACAAGGTGCTAAAGTGAGCGATTAAGTTTTCCAATAAAAATTTTTTGTATGTTTTTTTGTTATGCTACACATGGGAAAAATCTAGGTTGCCGCCCCTGATGTAGAAGCTTCTTTTTTCCTTTACCTTCCACCCATTTTAACTTGAAACTCAAATTCTTACCATAAAGAGCAAGAATAGAATCTTTGGTCAGTTGTTTCTGTTTATTTGGAGTGGACGAAACAGACTGATTGAAGAAACTTTCTTCTTCCTCCGTTCTCGACAGCGGCGTGGTAACCGACGATAAATTATTGGTTGTATCAGACGTCGATACACTAGCGGTTTCAGGCGACGCATTCAAAAAATTCGAGAATATATCTGAATCGGATGAGTTCTTCCGGCCTGGAGTTTCTTTAGTTGGCGTGTCTGAAAGGCGGATAACTATTACACCACACTGAGAAATGACTTCTGAATAGTGCTCTACTGAAAAAAATTACAGCACGCACCCAGTCCCAAAAGATCAGTAGTATTTTGCGTACTACGCGTTGGTTTTGGACTATTAGATTGCGGTTTTGGTAAGGGCTGTGGAATAATCGGTGGTGTGGATAACGGACGGATTGACGAAATATTGGACTGTATGTTCTCTCTCTTCTTCTTTTTCTGTTTTTCGGCTTCATCGTCAAGCTCTTTATCCCAATTAACCTAAGAAATGCAACGATTACAACATTTCGTGTTGATAAAAAGAAAGCTACGATGAATTCGAATACATGAGATTGCCTAACTTTTGGCAGTGGTGGGGCGACCCATTCACGAGCGATGTACTTTTTATGTTCGTATTTAGCGCGAATAAAAGTTTCCAAACTTCCTTCGCTTTGCGGACGTCTGAAATTATCGGGCAGATTTGCTTCATAAACGGCGCGGGCTCGGCTGTTGCCCATCTGCTGCAAACTCTGAAATTAAGAACACTGATAAGAAAACAGTTGTCCACATTTGGTCAACATAGTTCAGAACAAAATAAGTAGATTCAGCTGATAGTCAGAGCTCCTTTAGAAAATCTGAAAATGACAAAGGAGTAGGGCAATACACATTTATTTTGCTATCAACTTGGGACTCACAAAGCAAATCTGATGCTTCTTCGAATAGAGCTAGAGCCAGTGCGAAGGCGGGAAGGCACCAAAAATACTGAAATTTCGAGAAGGGAAACCTCCCAGCGGTCCTGAACAGAACTAATTATTTCTGTAACTCTAGAAACATCCCATGTTAATCAGAATCGACTTACCACAACTTGCTGAGGAGTCCATGTATCCAAGTTCACAGATTTTACTCGACTAATATGAACACCTAACTTACGGTGTATACCAGCACATCTTATACATAAGAATATGCCAAGGTTCCATGACGCCCAACGAGGCCCTGCATTATAACATAGAACGTACGATTAATTATTTCGGAATCATATGATACAAATGAAATGGGTGCATGTAAACATTGAACCAGGAAAAGTAAGCTAACCAGATTTATCACATCGTTCGGAACAAAAGCAAGCGACTAAGACATTGAGGAAGTGAATACAATTGATTGTTTGAATAATAAGATACACTTGTTACCTTTGGCATCGCAATCCACACAATATTTATTGTCTTCATCTTTCAGCATTTCGTTTAATATACGCTGACATTTGTCTTGAATCTGTTTTGTACGTTCTTTTTCTGCCCTCGAACTCATTTTTAAATGAATTTCTTTTGATCAGGAGGTGTTGTCCCAAACTGAAAAGCGATATTATTGAGTCATTATCCGGAATTACAGAACATTTCGCATTCTCTACAAATTGACGTGATAATTTTTCCACGGAAAATATCAATAATCTACTCCCACTCCAAAAAAGTGATTACGTTCTTCGACAATACAGCAAGTTTTCACTTTTCCAACTTGGCCAATGACCGTTGATTTTATACGAGTGTAATAATCAGAAAGGTTCTTGCCTCTGTGAAAATATACCCCTTAAAGGTCCTTTCTTCTTCAGTTATCGGTCTGGTGTTTTCCACCTTCGAGTCTTCGAGCTTCCGCTTTCATGATTTGTGTAACGGTCTTGTAAAAAGGACCTTAAACTCATGTGTATTCAAGTCCTTTTTTCCTTCTAAAATCCAGTTTTCAGGAGTTTTGCTGTTTTGTTTATGATTATGACTTATGACAAAATTATGAAATTATGACTTTGACTCACGGAGTCACGGACGTACTATTACAGTAGTACGTCCGTTTTGACTAAGTTTTGACTTATGACTTTAACTTTTTCTTTTGGCTTTTCGCTCTTTCAACATTTTTTGTTTTGCTTTTGGTTTTGGTTTTATTAGGGCTCTATAGTTTTACCTGGGTATACTAAGCCGCCATTTTGGTTCATACTGCGCCCGTGGATGCCGAATCCGACTATGCGGAGCGTAACGCGTAGTCAATTCGGCATCGACGGGCGCAGTACGAACCAAAATGGTGGCTTAGTATACCCAGGTGAAACTATAGAGCCCTAGTTTTATGAGGAGCAGAGCGCACACAAGTGCGTTTCGGGATACGCCATTAATTTTGAGTACCGCCTGTTCACCTGTTGGAACCAGAATGGTGTATTGCCATTGCCGCACTCGTGTTTATACTTTATAATGCTGTTTTTCGCTGTGCATTTCGCTTCCAGAACAGGGCCGCCTAAAAGGATGGGGGAGGGTACTTTTCCCCCGGGCCCGGGTTTTTGAGGGGGCCCGCAAAGTCACAGAAATTATAATTCGGACCTTGCAGCGCGGTGTAGCGCTAGCATCGAGTCTTCCCCTTTGCCGCACCAACGTTACCAACGTTAGGATAGGGGAGAACGTCTCCATGCATTTAAATGGGAAAATTGTGATTTTCGTTTCGTTCCAATTTCGTCAAAAATTCATTTATAATAGCAATCCAAGTAAAATTAGGTAGCCCAGTAACGATTAAATAATATTTAGGACAAGTTTTTGCGAAAAAATGTATTGGAATTAGTGGCGATGAAAAAACCGACGATGGTTGCATTGGAAAATCTGGAAAATTGAAACCAAAAATCTAGGATTTTGATTTGCATGAAATCAATGTTTGTTGCTTAGACTAGTCTCTCATTGCTGTTAAGTTGTTCCTTGGCTCCATTCTTCCTTGAAAAGGAAAACCATGAAAACTGAAAGACTAAAAGTAATCCAATTGAACGGCATCTTGGAACTAGATTTTCAAAAATGGCGAAATATAATTGCTCACATGTTTAAAAGATAGTGAATTTTTTCATAATTACATTTTTATAAAAACAAAGCTAGCATAAATATATCAGCTTGAACCACAGAGGAAACTTTCGCACATCACACTAAAAAGTGGGTTCTCCTAGCAGGTGTACCTGACCTCTAAACTCTGAAAGAGAACGCTTTTATTTCCAAGTCTATTTGTTTATAATTTCTAGTTTCCACTGATTGCAGTTAATTGTTTAATCGTAACGTTTTCGTGAAGTGGAGTTAATATAAAGCTTTAAATCTTTCAAGTTGGGATATTGAATTCAATTTCTACCGAGCTGAGTAATTATCATGATTTGATGTATTAATTCTGATAGAATTCGCTGTAAGAGTTGCTCAATACATGCGACAGAAGAATTCGAAGCTCTGCACCAACAACTCTGCTATTCTTCAGATTGTGTAGTCAATTCTGGGTAAGCATTTCCATTTTTTCACTTTTCTTCAAAATGCTAAGAGTGCATGTTCTGAACGCAAATGTTGTGAAACAATGTGGACTCCGTCTACATCAACTATGAACGATATGAAAATATTGTGTGATCATCTGCATCCTCTTTTGCAGACCCTAACTAACAATAATGGCCGGTGATCAGCAACAGTTTTTCCTGAAATGGAATGACTTCCAAGTCAATATGATGACATCATTTCGGAACCTCAGAAATGATAAAAGTTTCACGGATGTTACTCTTGCTTGCGAAGGACAGACATGTAAAGCTCACAAAATGGTGTTATCAGCATGTAGCCCGTATTTCAAAGCGTTACTACAGGTAACCAGATCCTCTTATTGTTCTTTTTACCTTATCGTTTGTATTACTTTCGCATTACGAGTATCATTTTCGAGTGTACTTAATTCGTGTTTTGTGATTCTCAGGAGAATCCGTCCAAACATCCGATAATTATCCTCAAAGACGTTCCGTTTAACCATCTGCAAGCGATTTTAGAATTCATGTATGCTGGTGAAGTAAACGTTAGTCAAGAACAGTTATCCGCATTTCTGAAAACGGCTGATCGACTTAAAGTGAAAGGACTTGCCGAAGCTCCGCAGTCGATCAAACGAGAAACGTAATGTCAAATCTTGTCTTAATTGTCATTTGCTGAGGCCTTACGGGTCTTATTATTTATTGTTTGATTTTCCGACTATTATTTCTTAGGAAAATATTTTTCATGTTGTAAATACACTTGACAGTATAATCTGGTCTTGTTATGGTATATAATGTTCGTAATATAGTTTGCACAAGACATGGCCTTTATTTGGTACTTATTCCCCCCTTTTTTCCCCCAGATTATCAGTTACAGTATAATTTTGTATATTTTTCATTTTCTATTTGTATCATTATGACGTAAAATATGTAAAAATTAAACGGTTAAAACTTTAGAATAATCATGTTTGAAATACGTACAAATTTTAGAATATGATCACAGAGGCTGAAAATGTGTAACATAACAGAACGAAACAACAGATTAGAATAAGAACAACCTTATAATCATGGAAATCAAGGGACGGTTTTTTTTCTTGTGCGAACAAGGAATGCAAACAGTGACAGGAATGCAAACAGTAATCTTGAATTTTCGTTCACCAAAGAAATACAGTAGTAGTGCAGGTAGAAAAACAATATTCACGAATTCAATAAAAGTAATTATAAGGAATACATTTACGAAACTAGACAATTTTGATGATTGCGAACATTATTTGTTGTTCGCGGACGAGTATCTTCCATTGACATTTGTAAAGCTCTAGCCAGTGCTTCATCTTCGCTCTGGAACAGATCGATATAACAGATTAACAATGCATCGAAATGACGGATTAATAATGAATTATCGAGTGAAACGTTTAGCGATTTAAGAAAAGATAACGTATTTAAAATCGTAATTGGCGAGTTACACGAGTCAAGACACGCCCATCGCCCATTTCAGTCTTGAGAGAAGTGAAATGCAACTCCGTGACCTTCACGTTTAGTGGGTCTAGTTACCATGATTAAATTGAATAATCATAATAGAAAATGATTACACTGGAATTTCACAATACTCTGAAAAAGTGGTACAGGTTGGCGATTCGCGGGTCTGAAAAGCAGCGCGGGAATCACAGACCTCTGAATTACAAAAAACATTTGAAGGTCGGATTTGGGATATACTTGACTGATGATCTATTTCATCGATTTTTCATATTTTTAAAGTGAAATAAAGTCAACAAAATTGTTTTTTCTTTTTGAATTAAGTAGTTTCCTTCTGCAATAGGTAGTTTTGGGGTAATTCTACGTTCCATTTTTGGAAGATAGGTTTTTAATGATTCAACAATAATTTGAGAGTAGGGATGGAAATTACAAATCCGGCAGTATGGTCTATTCAACATTATTTAGCCCTGGTGACAATCTACTTTTTTCTCAGGGTAAGGAGAGACATGATTTTCTGCTAATATTCTCAAAGATCTTTTTGCTCGCGATTTCGCATTCTACTGATACGAAAAATTGCTATTATTTTAATTCAAAATTCAAGTTTAGGAGCATGGACTGTCAAATATAAGCCATCCTCTTCCTTCGGAACTGCCACTAGTGTATTCTACAAGGACGATATTAAATTATTCAATCATCAAATTTAGTAGTCTCTTGTATTTTGAAACCTTTTTTTACTGGGCTCGGTCATTGGCCGTTTCACAGTCTTGCTATCAACAATCGATTATCAAATCCCGTATCTTCGTTCTCAACTCCTCGGTTTGTTCAAGAAAAAAAAGGGGGATATTTAGTCAGTTATGATACAAGGTCTCTGAGGTAATGCTCGAAAGGGCGGATTCCAGGGCTCGGGTTGAGAAAAAAAAATGAAAAAGAGGTAAAAACGACACACGAGTTTAGACTAGTATGAGAAAGTTGAGAGAAATGTATAAAACAATATCAGAGAAAGGAGGACAGGGTCGGGTTTTCATGACTCTCTCAGGGTTTTTAAAAACTAGAAAGATTCTGATAAAACTCATTATTCCTTTGAAAATTTCTCAGTCATTAACATATCATATTAATTCTTCGTTATTCACGAACAGATTCTACTGTCTTTCATTTTGAAAATCGAGATCTTGGCATTCGGTTTCTATATTATATTTCTGCACCTGTTTTTTTTGCATGGATTGAGGTAAAAGGTCTTTAGTATAAGGTGACCTATAAAATTATGTGATACTGAAATTCAAAATAATTTATGAAATGCTAGTTCAGTGTAGTAGGTATTAAATTTTATGCATTAATTTTTTCTGTACATTTCCACTTGAAAAACTTTGAATTTTTCAAGATTTAAAAAAAATGTATTCCAGGTTATTTGCAGTTTTTTAAGAATCTTTGTAAATTCAAACCTTCCAAGATTTCAAAACTGTTATACCGATTATCATTTTTTTGTGATTATAAATGCTGAATTTCCAGGTTGCACTGTTTTCGGGTCTAATTTTGTTCACATTCGGATACTGTCTCCAATTCGACTAACCTCACATTGTAAACCAGTTTAACTGAAAATTACCTTCAAAACCAAGAAAGACAGGTTAAAGTTGTTTCATCGTGAAAACTGACTCACAAAGTGGGTAACTAAGATGGGAATGAATCCTAAATCCAACTCTGAATTTAATTTTCTTTGAATTCGAGTTCTCAGATTCTGCCCCCTCTCCTTTGAAAAATAGTTAGTGTGGTTTAAAGCACTGATTTAACATTTAGTACGTTCGATTTCGGAATGGACAAAAATTCTAGAATCGGAATGCGGAATCTGTTTTTCGTACACTTCTGCTTAGAGATTTAGATTCTTCTCAGATTCTCGAATCCTCCCTGGATTTCGATCGGACTTCTCGAAAAACCGGATTTGGATTCGGAGATTCTTTCCATGGTATACCCTCCTTATTCACTTCCATACAATTTACCCAGCTCTGGCGTGTAAGTCTTCCCTCTTTCGAGTTTATCAATGACCATGGATGCAAGCAGCGATGGGAAAAATTTAAATGGAAAGGATTTAGACTCCGTGCTGGGGAAAATCAGCAGGCAGAAGAAACAAGAATAAAAAAGATTTGAAAAAAAAAATTTTCCACTCTGCTATCCCAAGTATTGATTACAAATTCAAAGCATAGAAGAATACCAAGTTCTGGGGGGGGGGGGCCTAAGACATTACATATAATTTTTCGGGCACGGTCACATATTGAAAATTAGATTCAGAATCAAGAACCTGAATCCAAGGAAAACGATTCAGAATCCGGATCATTCGACTCACAATCGGATTCTGGATTAATTTCGTCGGTCTATAACTATGAGCGAGCAGAGGCAAAACATAGAAAAAAATTTTTACAATTTCAGAAGTTTCTCGGATTGTAGAGAGGAATTCAAATCACTCTGAGATAGTTGTGACTTATGGCCATAAATACAAGTAAACAAGGATCGATTCGCGAAAAAAGACGAACTGATGAAATCGGTTTTGCTCGAGATACACGATGATCACATTCCAGAAGAGTATTTCCCTGATGTAGCTTCTGAAAAAGTTCGTTATGTATGGAAATCACTCACTGAATATTTTTTCAGGTTCATTAAAGGAATTCAAACTTAAAAATCCGCGTACACTAATTCTACATTAATTTCAACACCGGAGTTGTTATCAAAATTTGGAAATACAGTATCGAAAGACAGATTCAGAAAACTCACTGATTTGGTTTTGAAAATATTTGCTTCCATTTCTGCAAATTATTATACAGCGGTGTAAATTTGAGAGAAAATCGATGACTCTGTATATTATGTAACTGATGACAGAAGCATGTACTCAAGATTCTCTTCCCAAAAGGAATGCATGTGAAAGTATATCATTGCAAAAGATCGAGTTGACAGGATCCTTGAATTTAAAGCTTTTATGCCATGGTTGGAAATGAATGAACCTTCAACGTATGTTAAAATGTCAAGTTTAAATGAAGTCAAAACCAACAAAAAATTTTAATTTTCCTCTATTAGGAATCATTTGTGTAATGGTACTTCCTGTTTGGCACTAATGAGATCTTTCATATTTTATACAGGATAAGGTTGACTGTCTGTTACTGCTACGCATTGCCCTCCTTTCTTTCACAATAATCCTAGATTAATTGGGATTTCTGCATTTCTGGTATTCGTAAAAATGTTAATATGCTGATTCAAAATTTGATTTCAGAATTTTAAGGTTATACTAATAAGTCACATGAACAGAACTGAAGTAAAAACCACTGCTCTCACAACAGATATAATCCTTGTCATAAAGTAAGCCAACATGGACACCAGTACGCCAAGTAAATCAAAAACTTTGGTTTCAAATGAAAGCAAAGAGACATTCGGGGCTAGAAGACCACTGAAATATTGAGAACACCCAACAACAGAATAAGACGACGACAATGTTCGCGAATAAGTAAAACAATGTAGTTCACTACTTGTCTCTTCGACTTCAAGGTGCCTACGTGCAGAGATCCAACAAAATAATAAAACACACGTAAGCTGACAAGAAGAAAGGGACTTCAGCGCAAAAATGTAAATTTTACAGGAGAGCGGATGAACAAAATTGATAACGTTTTCACGTAACGGAGACACTCAACTTTGAAGACTTACAGCCGTTTGGGAAAATTTTTTAGAATTTTTTCGACAACACCAGGCGAAAGAGCGGCCAAAAATTAGTCAAAACCAGTTATCACAAAATTTTTTTGCCCTGTGGTCCCTTTCTTCCTGTCCGCCCACATTACGTACCATAGTCCCTTGGAATGATGAAACCACCGAACGTTGATTACTGGCGATACTATTCTGTTTCTGACGCAATGCTGCTGCATCACTGTAATAACAATAATAAAGTAAAAATAATAATTCAATCGCGAGGAACAAGTTCATCGTCGTATTATTTCGGTAAAGATAACTACTAGTACCGTGTTCGTCGTTTCATTCCTCCACAATTGTGATCTGCGAAGTGTCTATGTTTGAAACAATAGTTCAAACGACATTCCTGACATATAACAGGGACAATTTCTTTTGTTTTGCAACCTTTCATCGAACACTTGTTGGTAAACACCTTTAAACAAAAACAGCGCGTACTCGTGTAAATTCGAAAACATTCAATCACACTCGGAGGTAACTGCGGATTTATTTACTTTTTTCCTCTCTTGAGCTCGGTCCGACTGACAATAATTATCAATATGGTTTCCCACTGCTAGGTCTGGTAATGCACCTCTTTCAACAGGTACGGGTTTGTTGCATAGTGGACACACAGGTACTTGGACATCCTTCTTATAAGCTGACGAGCAATTATGTTGGGCATAGCTCATGTGATTCGAACTACAACAAAAATATCCCTATTTGCAGGCAACAGAATGCGAAAATTGCAAATTAATTGGAATAAGAAAATGAATTCCCAACTCACCAAAAGGTTTGTCCGCAAGCATCACATTTCACGGGCAAGAAATCTAAGAATGAAATCATGAATGATCATTTACTAGTCGAACACTGTTTTTCAACAGAAAATACATGCTTTCGTTCTGCATCCAAGCAGCATGAATCAACGTAAATTAACGTACGTACACTATTTGTTTACTCGAAATCAATTCATGTAATGATAACTGACACAGAAATGAACGAAAACAATCCAAATACTCACCCAGTCGTTTGCAAGTTTCTTTTGAACAGTGCTCTCCAAGATTTGGATATTCCATCGTGTGTTGTTAAAAGTAAATCAATACGATAAAAGATGAGAATCAAATTTAACGACTATCTCTCACTGGCGACGAATATGAATGACGAAATAAGGGAATGTGTAAGCAAAATACGAAGTGCTTGCTATCTCTGTTTTGCATGATTCATCAGGTTACAGTGACTACCAGGAAGCAAGACCAGGAAGAACATTCGAGTACGAATTAGAGTTGTTGCAAGTCATTGCATGTGATTTGCAACGTACACAGGTATGGCTTAAAAACGTAGGAAGCACCTAAACAGCTAGATGTATCACCCAACGGCAGACAACAGCTCTATCATAATATCAGCACCTCTGCATACCATTTAAAAAAATCACGATTTATACAGGAGTACGTTGCTGTGTTACTTCAGAGCAGATTCACGAACTGTTGGAATTTCAGAAATTCAGATTTCAGAATCACACGTAATCGTGCTTGTGTAGTTGTGTAATGGTTCTCTGCCAACTGCCTCACCAAATATTAAAAGAAGTAACGACTCCAGATTTCTATTCCCACATTCGCGTCGTAAGTACAAGAATTTTTTTGAAGTAATTCAAGTACTCGAGTTTGGAAATTTCAAATTAAATTGATAGCTGATAGGTATTATCAATCAGTGCAAATCAAAATACAGCCAGTCAGCCAAGCAGCAGAGCACTAGTCGAGCTAGGGCTCTATAGTTTCACCTGGGTATACTAAGCCGCCATTTTGGTTCATACTGCGCCCGTGGATGCCGAATCCGACTAGTGATGGGCAGTATCGATCAAGTACTAGGAATTTATGGACTTGAATTACGTGAACTTACCCGTTTTTACAAGCACAGAGAGCTAGAGCCTTAAGAGAGGTTGGCCAAGTCCGTACCCTATCATACAGAATTATTGATATTTGATGTTAATGAATAAAACAAGGTACCTTCGAGCTACTGCTTGTAGTCTTCCTATGCGGCTGATAGTCTCTTAATGACATGGACTCCTCCATTTCAATAGATACAACGTTTTCTGGCTTCCGCGTCTTTCTCGACAGAAACAAACCTTCCGCATAGAAAATAAGGGAAAATAACTAAAATATTAGAAGATAACCACTATCAGTAATTCGGCCGCGAACCAAAATGGCGTATGCGTCTACCTGTGTTTATAGGTGCTCTACCCATACGACCCATACCTTCGTTCCTTGTTCGGCAGTTGTGTTCTTGTTCGATGTTCCTTCTTTCTTCATCGCGCGTATTAAATATTATACATATTGTCGGCCATCATTGTTTTTTGCGGTTCGCCTCTTGGGTTTTGTTAGATTTTATTTATTTTTGCTGCTCTTGGCAGTCATTGTATTAACTTGTTCGATATTACTTTTTCGGTGTTCGCGTTGTATTGCAAGATATTTACTTCATATATTTCCTGCAAGGTAAGGTTAAATTATCTTATCGGTTTTTGCCGAATGTGTGCGCCTGTAATAATGTCGATGGTAAACATGCCGCAGTGTTTGTCCATGCTTTTTTGATTACGTTTGCATAGTTATTTGATTTGTCCTGTTATCCAATCGTTCATATTACACATATGCTACAAAATTACACTATTTTATCAGGAACGCGGCGTGCTCATTCTAGTTACCTTTCGTGAGATTCGCTCGCCCGGAAATGGCCGATAACGACGATCTCTTAGATTACGAAGACGAAGATCAGCAGCCGGAACAAGCTATTACAAATGGTACCGTTGAAAAAAAAGACGTTCGCGGTAATTACGTTTCTATTCACAGTTCCGGTTTCAGAGATTTTCTTCTGAAACCGGAAATATTACGGGCCATTATTGATTGCGGTTTCGAGCATCCATCTGAAGGTAAGTGGATATTCAGTTCAGTCACCTGAGTATATTGCACTCTCATGTGAACTGCACTGAGTGAGTATTTTGGTCGGTTTCAGTCCAGCACGAATGTATACCACAAGCTGTTTTGGGAATGGATATCTTGTGTCAAGCTAAATCCGGTATGGGCAAAACTGCTGTTTTCGTCCTCGCTACCTTGCAACAGCTGGATGCTACGGATGACAAGGTTTATGTGCTGGTGATGTGTCACACCAGAGAACTCGCTTTCCAGATCAGCAAAGAATATGAGCGATTTTCAAAATACATGAATAACGTTAAAGTAATTTTCCTGAATCATTCGTATGTGTTACTGCTCCACACGTTCGAGTTTTTAATTTGTAATAAAGTACCTAGAATAATTTATTTGAATTTTCTGTCCATCTAGATAGGAGTATTTTTCGGCGGCCTACCTATTTCACATGATGAAGATGTGTTGAAAACCAACTGCCCTCACATTGTGGTCGGTACTCCTGGTCGTATTTTGGCTCTAGTGCGATCTAACAAACTCAATCTCAAACATCTGAAGCATTTTATCTTGGATGAATGTGACAAGATGCTAGAGCAATTAGGTAAATATGAAGTCATGATGCGTTTTTATCAACGATAGCTTTGATGATGACATTTCATATATAGATAGGGACATATGATTTGTTCTGATTACTAATATGAGATCTGAAAAGTTTGAAATATGTGTATACATTGGGACATATGGTGTGCTGATTATTAATCCAACATTGATGAGCGGTAAAACTACCGAGTCATTGCTCTTAATTGTACTTCCATTTAATATTAATTCTTGAAAGAGGCCACTCTGGTTAGTGATTCATGTTGCCAATTTGGTCATGATAGCTCAAATGATGATTATCGACAAATATAGATAGATAGGGACATATGATTCGTGATTACGTGCGAATTTACTGATGAGCTATGAAACTTGACATTATTTTCAAAAACTAATGAATTGTAAAACTATTAGTTGTTGCTCTACTTTGTGTGTGTTGAGATACATTTATTCTTCGAAGAGGCGCTAGAGTCAGCTTTTGTTCGCAATGCATGTTTCCTAATTCGGTCACAATAGCTCGTATGATTACCAGAAAATGTAGAAAAATAGAGACGTGCGATTCATGATTGCGTGTGATATTACTGATAATGTGGACAACTTGATGTCTTGGTTTGTTTTTGACCGTGAATCTATTAATCGTAATTACATATCGTTTTCAGATATGAGAAGAGACGTCCAGGAAATTTTCCGTTCAACCGCACAAACGAAACAAGTCATGATGTTCAGTGCCACGTTAAGTAAAGAAATCCGGCCTGTCTGCAAGAAGTTCATGCACGACGTAATTACCAATTGTATTTACAGTATTGTTATGTATCCCGCGTGCGTTTCACGGCTGCGTTACTCTCTTGACTTCCTTGTACTCGTCAAAAACCGTCAGCCACCAGTTGTGCGGCATCAGTTGACCGGAAAATCGCGATTGTCCGGAAACAGTTTTTGCGTCCGATGGCAAACACGTTTCGTCTGTCATTCCAACGTTTACGATTTTCGAAATTCGCCGCTCTGAATCAGAAGGACGAGAAAGTCGGCGAGCTGACCAAACGAACTACTGCGAGAAATGTTTCGAACGTTGAAGCAAAGCGTTGTTCGTGATTTGAATGTCGAAGAATATCGAGCGTGTATCGATTGACGTACATATCGAGTGAAACGATGCCACTGCGGTTCTTGGCAGGTTTGGTTGGACCGTTAAAGTTGCTAATTGGTTTACTTGAACTGATGTGTACCAATTCTTGTTTCTTTCATATCGACTGTTAGAATGAGTGTCCCTTAAGTTGAGGTCATGACTGTTGAATGTGATAATATGCTGATGATTTGCCCCGAGGAAAGTAGATAAGGGTGTTAGGGTGGCTGATGTCAGGGTTGTAGATTGCCAGTTTTATTGGATTCTGTTATTCACTGAAGGGCGTAAGCTTGTTGTCAAGCTTTCATAGCAATGATTAGATGGAATCGAATGAAACATCGAATTATTAAATGGAAACATCGAATCTCTTATGGTGGGGAATGAAGGTTGTTATAGTAAGAACGATTGATAGGTTTTTCTGGTTTACCAAATGGGCGTTTTCCGGTATTGAAGATTTTGAATGACAGAGCCAGGTCATAAGTGTTGTGATAGTACGAACTAGAGTTCCCTGGGAAAAGATATTTTAATGCTGGAGTTTAGAAAACTCGCAAATAAATGTGTAAGTCATTTCATTTCAGAAATTAGTGGAAGTGAATCGAGTGTCAACACTTCTTCGAAGTGAATTGAGTGTAAACTGTTGATCGAAATGATTTGTTATTTCTCTCCATTCATTTTAGCTTCTATACTGAATTCAGATTTTCGAATTGGGACCTTGGAATGTTTTCTTAACAATTACTTGGTGGCATTGAGGACTTATTATAACCGCTATTGGCAGTATTGTTCGTTAGGATCTTGATTTGCGTATTTTTAGCTTCATGCGTGCTTACAAAGGGACACTTGAAACATTTGACAACCGGCAAATGAAAAGATCCTAACTTTGAAAAGTTCGTTTTGAGATCATTGCAGTCGAAAGATTGAACATGAACTATCAATGTTGAACATCATGAATCCAATAATATGGTAATTTGAAATCATCGCTACCACTTTTATGCTATTAATCGATACTATTAATTTTACATGTCCTTGCTACATTTATGTAACTTTGTAGAGTACTGAGTTCCCGTGGTCTCTCCAAGTAACTGTCAGTTAAGCCATTTTCATAACTCACAGACAAATGCCGTTTATAATATTCATATTTTTGTGTATCTTTCTTGATTAGCTAAGATGTTACTGCGTTTGTGTTAACTCATTTTTCGCTGTTTCTGTTTTTGATGTATAATAATTTTTGGGCTTCCGTTTGTAAGAGAAGCTCAAATTCAAAGTTGAACATGCTGCGAAAAAGCTGGTATGTGGTAACTGGAGCGACTGGGACATGAACGTAGTAACAAATTCCTAAGGAGAGGAAGAGAATCTAGTCCCCCCCACCCCACGGTGAATTTCTTAGTTTTTAAACCTGATTTATAAGTTGCAGACTGGGTGAAAAAACGTGTGCCTCCTACAGGTGGAATATCACAATGATGATGAGTACCTCGAGATGGGTAACATAGATCGTGTTGTAGAATTTTGAACCTCGTAACTAGAGAGAACACATGTTCTAATTTTGTAAAGTTGAAAAAGTTCTACGTGAAGTTAGGCCCTTCTCATTTGCTGGTCGTCATTTATTGAAAAGTGGTCGGCGGAGGAAATACTTTATTTGCAAATGAATTTTGAGAACCTCAAACTTGTGCACTAATAACGGCGAGAAGTTGAGATCCCGTGCAACGTTGAAGGAGAGATTATTTTCGGGTGGAGAATGCTCAGTGCAAGCACGAGATTTCATTGAGAATATTTTCTGGTCGAAGCACACCTATTGATCGGGTATGTTATGAATGCAGTATAATTTCTTTACAAAGACTTTCGAGAGTTCAATCGAGATTCTCTTCTCATTTTTTATACTTGTGAATTCTTTGGACAGTATTCCCGGGTAAAAATCGTCGAAAAGGTCCGTGTATTTTCAAAGACCGTTCTTCGACTGCGCGTATTTGTGAATAATTTAAAAATATTTGCGTATTTTCTTCTGTAATTTTATGCTTGAGTGTGTTTGTGGGCTTGAGAAAGAAAGAGAGAAGAATAAGCTGGAAAATATCTAGTGGTCAGCATGCTTGAGAATATTCTCAACAGGTTTCAAAATTATTCTGAAGAGAAATGGTGCTCGAGAATTTTCCAACCCTTTCGAAGGACTATTATTTTCTCAGTACTATCAGGGCTGATGAAATCGCATTCTTTTTTCTTGCTCTTGAGGAACTTGCTGGCTCTCGCTCTCACGTACAGCTCTGTCCTTGATTTTTTGTTTTTTTCTGAATTATGGCTCTAATTTTAACTTCATAACCCTGTCCGGAACCTACTTTTCCAGGTACATTGAAGAATCTTGAACACACTTCTGGACACTTTTAGGCCATTCTTTGTCTGACAAACTTTGCCAAATTTGATTGATAATCTTTCAGACTAGCTAAGATTTTTTTAAGACTGGTCCAGCACAAGACGTGTGCAAAAGCATTTTCAACAAGCTTGAATAAATCTCAAATGTCTGGAAGAGTCGTCTTACAGTCCTAGATAAGTACAAAAAAATTCCAGGAAGTCTTAGTTGAACCTGAAATAGTTTTGAAGAACTAACACAAATGTTAGGAAACGTTAGAACATCTCAGCCAGTTTTGTATTTAAGTCTGGAAAATGAATTCTTGAATAATTTTAAACGAGGCGGGACCAATGTTCAAGATTATTCAGCGTGTTTAGGAGTCTTTTTAGTTT
The DNA here is from genome assembly GCA_031841125.1 of Acanthococcus lagerstroemiae. Classification (NCBI taxonomy): domain Eukaryota; kingdom Metazoa; phylum Arthropoda; class Insecta; order Hemiptera; family Eriococcidae; genus Acanthococcus; species Acanthococcus lagerstroemiae. Next base: position 81,959,924 of record CM063106.1, read on the forward strand.
TGAAGAAACTAGAAAACATTGTACAAGTCTTGCAGATTTTTATCAATCCGGGAAGAGTTGTAAACTGTATTTAAGTTTTTAGATTGGTAGTCCATCATGAAATGTTGAAAAATACTGTCGAGAAAGGTAGTGAGATTGACGACTCCTCGTTTCCTTCGCCTTGTATTTGAGAATTTATGAACGCGCCCAATGTCCGTAAACTTCTGTCTCCTCACATTTTAAATCTATTCTACTAAGTGTCTGAAGAAATATGTAATATGTCGTGTGTTGCATTATAGGTAATTAGAAGAAAAGAAAAGTAAAAGATTGAAATGAAAAATGCTTAATGCTGTGAGTCCGAACATTGTGGGAGTCATTTAGTAACTTCGTGGAGTCTAGTATTGTAGCAAATTTTATGCATCCTGTTTTAAGTGAACCTATTAGTACTTGAAGAAGATATTGGTAATTCTTATCAAGATGCTGCTTGTTACCCTGGAAGTCTTCCAAAAGTGCCTTACTTGGAAAAATGCTCGAAAACATGGGTGCAAATAAGGAGGGAGGCTTGTGGGGCTCGGTCCCCCACCATAAAAACAGAAAATCATACGAGCAAAAGAATGTTGAGCATTAATTTGATACTGGTTAGCCTCCATGTGTCCTTCTTTTCAATCCAGATCGGCTGTTCGTGCTTATGCTCGAAAACCACCCTTCAGTTTTACGCGCCACTCAATATCTTGAATATGTTCTCCCGCATTCGGTGTTATCCAGCTTATAATCAGATTCTCGGAGTCATAAGTATTGTAGGTCTTTCATTGTTTTGCGTATTTTTCGTATGGACAAAACTATTTGTTTGTTTCACAACAGCCGATGGAAGTGTATGTGGACGACGAAACCAAATTGACGTTACACGGTTTACAACAGCACTACGAGAAAGTGAAGGAAAGCGAGAAGAACAAGAAGCTCTTCGAACTACTCGACGTGCTCGAATTCAACCAAGTAAGTCCGGCCTACCAAATGTTCACGAATGCGATCGAGTAAAATCGATCTTATTTCTTGCGCGTTTGATTTGATAACTCGTGTTCGTAGGTGGTAATTTTCGTGAAGTCGATTCAGCGTTGCATCGCATTGGCCCAGCTGCTGAACGATCACAATTTCCCGTCATCGGCCATGCATCGGGGCATGACGCAAGAAGAACGACTGAAAACGTATCAAGAATTCAAGGATTTCAGTAAGGTAAGATAACACGACTGTTTCACCAATTCTTTTCAAAATACGACTTCGGACGGTTGATCGAAATGGTTGTTACAGAGAATCATGGTGTCTACAAATTTGTTCGGTAGAGGAATGGATATAGAGCGTGTGAATATCGTGTTCAATTATGACATGCCTGACGATACAGATACCTATTTACATCGTGTAGCCAGAGCTGGACGTTTTGGAACGAAAGTAAGATTTATTATTAAATTGAAGCATCGATGATCAAATTTAATTGTATTGGAATCTATGTTAACTATGTAGCTTTTTTGTTCCGCGTAGGGGCTAGCCATCACCTTCATTAGTGACGAAAACGATTCCAAAATTTTGAACGAAGTGCAAAGAAGATTCGAAGTTAACATCAAACCTCTTCCCGATGAAATTGATCTCTCGTCTTACAGTGAGTACACGTTCATTTTCAAGTGATGACTAAGAATTAGTCTTGAGTTATTACTTATTTGCATTTCTTTTCTCCGTGTTCTTTCAGTTGAAGGCCGATAATCAGAATACCTTGGAAGAGATTCTAGCTTTGAAAGTCACTGCTTTCTGGTCGAGTAAGTTTTGATGAATAGGTATGTGTATCTTTTCATGTCAGACGGTAATATGTGTTGGTGAAAGTTATCTTTCATCAGTTGGCTTGTTGGGTAGATATGATCAGTTTATTTTAATTGACGCGTGATGAAATCATATCTTCAGAATGACTTCCTGTGATAATTAAACTCTCACCGATGTCTGCCATAGTACTCAAACAGTTATTATTATTATTATTATTATTATTATTATAAATTTTGTGTAACACCTTGCATCGACTTTGTAATGATGAACATTGTATCTTGGACAACGATTGATTTTCAATGATAATGTGAACTCTCTCACTGAGCATTGAGTCATGCAAATTGCGGTGTGAAATCTAAAGTCGTAGCCAAGAGCCAGCGGTCAGTGCCCACCCGTGCTGATGTCTTTATTTTAATTTTTAAGTTGGAAAGGGATATTCATTGTTGTAAATTGAGGGACTTCGCCTGCTGGCCGTTTCATGGCTCAGCCTGCCTCCATCTTTGCCAACAAATGTAACTAACAGCAACTTGAAAGGGAGATACAGTAAGATAGATAACTTGCTCCAGCTAGACACAGAGACTGTCAGTTATCGCGTCAGCTTGATGAGTAGATGGATAGGTTAACAAGCCGCGTACCTGGAGGTACCAGTGTGAAAAATGCATGGCAGGAAGGACTACGGATACTGAAAGCGGCTGACAAACAAGCGTAAGAGTGATACAAAGCGAATGTCGGTCTGTGAGGACGGGGTAGGGCTTCGTTGTGAATAAATTTGCAGCTTTCCCAGTGCGGTCGATCGTGGAACAGATTGATGATTGAAGGGGATCCTCAAACGCTGTACCCACCGGGGGTTGAGACGTCAACCCTTAAGATGCGTTCACTAATACTTGAAATAGAATGGTCGAAACGGTTGACCAGTAGGATGCTTTATTAGCGATTGAAACTGTTGAAGAAATTGAACTTTGACAAAATATGATCAATTTCGCGATTACATGTCGAATTTACGAAGTCCGAAAATTAAAACACTAGACTTTTCAGCATAATACACGACAAGATTGTATGCTTGGGCTGAAACGTTTGAAATTTCCGAGGGCGAGATTATAAAGCTGACATTTTCAGGTTTCATCTGCACATCCAAGATGGTGGTTTCCTCGAAAAAGGTGACTGATCATGACTGTACAGTTGACTAATATTCGTACGCGCTGCCCAGAGACATGGAAGATGAGTCGTCGCGGCATAGTAGATACCCGCGTGTTAGGGACCGATGGTCTGCGGTTGGTTAATGGGCATGTCCAAGTGTATGTTGAGGGGTGGCAATGATTTCTTCGTAATTAGCGACCGCTCGTCGCAGGAGAAAACAATACAAGTATGTGTCGTAGCGACAGGTGTGCGGTTCCTGAATTTCGGTGAAGTGAAAATATCATATTTTGGGAATTTGAAGTTATTCGATAGAGAAAAACAATGTGCTGTATATCGTCGCTTGAGATTCTTGGTATAACTAGTTCGCGGGTTGCGAGAATTTAGGTGTCGTCGTCGGGTGGGGAGGCGTGTGAACGGTCGACAGTGGGATGAGATTATATGATTTTAGCTGTATTTTGAACGCTGAATACGATGGCGCTAACCATTTTTCTCGAGAACCTCTCGTTTTCCATATTAAAAATTGAAATTTTGTTAAAATCATCACTTTTTATTCTCTTTTGTCGTCCAGGAATAGCTACGCTGATACGGATAACTATATTGAACACGTATAGTTGTTCGATCAGTAGTATCATCATGAAATATGCATTTAAGATAGGAGATTGGGGGAAAATAAACTACATCTAATCAAGAAATTAACATCGGCAGTAAATTCCTCATTGAAAATACGTGTAGAATCATGTATTATTCTCATGTCATTGTTTTTTTTTTTAATTTCAAATTTATTGTGTTGTGTCATCATTTGTCGAAATTTCATTTCTGATCATTGTTCACGAGATGCTGGTGAATTAAGTTGCGTTATCTGTCTGGTCGAGAAAAGGGTTGAATAAAGTGTACCAGTCTGGCGATTTACATATGATGAGATCTTTTAATACGTATCATAAATTTGATTGCTGTGATTCTTGAACTCTCTCACTGATGTTCGCCTTCATAGTCATTTTCGTATTGCCTCGTATCGACTTGCAATGATGAATTTGTATCTTGGACAACGATTGATTGTATATTATGATACGTGAACAACCACTGAGAAAGTGCAACGTATTTCGTGGTGGTTTCTTCCAGTAACTTCGTAATCATTTTGAGAATATTCCTCCAGTATTTCTTTTTTATGGTATACTTGAGTTAGTCCTTAGCGTGTTATTAACACAACATGATGAATTTATTTCATCTTGGACAGCGATTGATTTTGTATGAGAGTTGAATTATTCACTGATATACGTTCTCAAACTTTTAAGCCGCTATTCGTATAACGTACGAGAAATATTAACTTCCTAGGTATACCATGATGAATTTGCATTAAATTGAAGTTGATTTGCTATGATGTATGAACTCTCTCACTGAGTATTATTACACGTGCTAGTGTTAGAAATGCATGAGTTTGTGTTTGTTCATTTTTGAATACAGCGTTTCAATATTTGTATGTCTGCTTTTCATTACAGGAAGTTGTCTGCAGATACAACAGTTATTTTGACACCTGCATTGCGGACTTCATAGCTGCGCTATTGAAACGCAGTTCTCTTTGTGTGTACTTTCGATTGTAAAAATAATTATTATAATTTCTTTTTTACGCAAGATGATAATATTACTTTCTGTAAGAGTAAAGTAGTAATTTACTAATGAGTGTTGTTTTGATTGTAAAAACGTCTCATTTGCGTTCATGTTTCTGGAGCACTATTCTTTTGTGCTGCTTCCTTACCTCAGAGTTTCGTTGCTCATTGAATAATATGACATCATTTTGAAAGAGGTTGTTCATCCGGCTGCATCTGCGTTGCGGCCGAAAGACAATAATGAGGGCTTAACTGTGGCCCAGAGGGGTGGAATTGCGTCCTGGGTTCTATCCGAGTTGCGTCCGACCACCTGACCAGAAGTCGAATTGCGTCTCTAATAAACTCCACATGTCCACATGCACATACTTGCTTTCAAATTGGATCGGAATATGCACAGCGTACGTAAGTTGACCTGCCGATTGTTACATGATCACTGTTATCAGCTTCGTTCGAATGAGTCACGCTTTTATGAGAAACTTGCTTGTTGTGAGGTAAATAGCTACAAGTGTCAGTTCGTGTGTAGTTCTTCCGCAGTAATGATGTCTCCTGCAATTTTCAGTGAAAAGGGAAAAGAATTGAAAGTGATCGACGGTTATACATTTCGTTTTCAACAACGCTTAGTTAGCGGTGCACAGAGGTGGATGTGTACACGAAGGACGTTGCTCTGGAGATTCCTCCATATTTTTAATCACACCAGCTGCCGGGTGACAGTCGTTAGTCTGTTGAAGTGAGAAGGAAAACGTGGTGTTTGGTAGGGACGCAATTTGGCTGCTAAATGTGAAATTGGCCGCAACTCGGAGCCGCCCGTTCATCCCATACCATTATTAATATTCATAAATAGAGGATTCCACGGGTTGCTTTGCTGATGATTCCGGTGTCACTTGTGCTGGTGTGGTACGAAACGGATTCGTACCACGGTACAATATAAAGGTAGTGACACGAGCCTATCTCGCCCGTACTGACGGCTGTCCGAGGTTGTGCAATACTTCGGGAACGCACCGCAAGATAGCGTAAAAACTCTGTTTTCAACTGATTTACATCGCGTTTTACGTGTAGCCTACCTAATCTTATAGAAAATACTCATTCGTGAAAGAAATGTAAAAAAGTTAGAAATGCACATAATAGTACTGAATTTTGCACATATAATACCGGTAACTTTATCGATTCCATTAAAAATAATTTCGTAGTAGGTATGAGGATGTATTTCAATTGTTGAACAGTGGTTTGAGAAGAGGTCTTCTTATCACTGTAAAGTTTCACAAAAATTAGAAAGAAAAAAAATTCTAAGTTTATTTTATTGAAAGTAAGCTTACGTAACAATAAATTAATGCATAATACAACAGGGTGTCTACTGGGCCAATAAGTCCAATATTTGAAAAATTGTAGTTCAATAATTTTAATAAATTTTAATACAGATCCAAATAAAAATTGAAAAATTAGGAATCACGCATTATCATTTCTTGGAACCAGAAATCCCAACCTAACTTTTTTGGACGTGTCTTTTCTATATTTCCAAAGTACTCAAGCATACTCTGCGTGGTCCCTTCTTTTTTTGTAGTCGCGGTAAAACATAAAAAGCCCGAGAACAGTCCAATAAAAATCCAATATTTTTGATTTTCAAATTTGCCAAACACCCTGTAACAAACAACCAGTAACCTCGTTATTCGAGGAGGGTCTGTTACGTTTAGGAAAGTACAAAACGCACAATATTCCAGTTGTCGTAAGCAAAATCCGAAATAAAAATAAAACGTAAAAAAAGTCATCTCCTTGATGGAGACGAAACCTGACTTCTTATATTTATCTGACAGTTTTGCCATTTATCTGACGGTTTGTATTCTGTCATTGTCTTGACTGTTTGTTATTTTTCTGACACGATACTGGTTGAAATCTGACTCTTTTCTGCCCATTTTTCACGTCAGATTCTTGTCAGACCTGAATCATATCCGACTTCTATCAAAACACTAGTGCTGTCTCCGTGAAAGCTCTCACAGCGAAGGAGAAGCTACTGCTTTTACCAGAAATTGACACAGAACTGTCATACAAATATGACGACGATTTTGTAGATCAGGGTGTGATAAGTCAGAAAACGTTGTTGGCGGAGCTATACAGATAAGCAAAGCCACGCATTAAACATGATGGCGGGGATAGGTGAAATTCGAAATCTCAATGTATGATGTCTGTAACCATCTGGTGACAAAATGAAATAAACTCACTCAATCATCAGTTGTCATTTTAATATGAAGTTTTAGAGGATACCTGTCCGTTATTTTTATTTTATTATGTAGTCAGTTTTAGAAACATGGATTTAGAGCGAGTAGGTACGCTTCGTTATAATCTTATGAAACACAGCCGAGGCAAAAAAATCGACTTTCTTGTCGAAATTCAGAATCCGTCGCTTTTCCAGTACAACATTACTCGAGTTCGATACAAAAATCGAGTTATCGTGTCGATATCGACTTTTGGATCGGATTATGCATTGACTTTAATGTACATAGAATTCTGTTCAAAAGTCGATGTCGGTATCTTTGGTATCAAAGTCGACGGATTTGATTATATTGACATTTGTTTTGTGGAGGGTGGCTAATATGAGAAGATTATGGCGAAAAATGTCAAGAATAACCTTGATGCGATTGTGAATGTAAAAAGAAAATTAATATGTGAAAGTTGCTGCCATAATTCGTGAAAATCCTGTGAGCAGAGGGCGCGAGTGTCTTTCTGGAACAGTGCTACCTTCTAAATACGATTTTTTCATACTAGTTATAAAAATAAGAATTAAGGGGCCTCTTAGAAGATTTCGAAGATGTCAGAAAGACGATAACTATTTATTCCGCTTGTCTATATCAAATTAAGAATGGCATACCTCTTCTCCTACACCTCTCGTCGCCATTGATCTGGAGTAATAGGGATGGCTATATTACAGAATGTAACAATGTTAAAAAATCCCAGAGACTGGATGGATTTTCTTTTAATATTGAGACGGCTTATGCTGGGCAAGGAACTCATAATAATGTAGAATTTCAATTGTTTCTTTTGTTCAAAAACATTTTGGATATGGCTGAATACATCACGAGGTCCCTCTTGATGCTTTACAAAAATGAATATATTTTAATTTAGGTAAATTAAAACATGACTTTAAAACACACCCTATATTTTTATTTTGCTAGGTAATTATAGAGTTCTGTGAGATATACACAACGATGCAAACGTGTGTTCCGCCTTCTGGCAGTATCTAAAGTGTTTTCGGCTAATTTTAGTGGTATAAAACGAAATTTATGAGAATTCTTGCAGTGAAACGAATTCGTGTTATCCAGCGGGAAACGTTCGTGTAAGAAAAAGGGTGAAGAAATTTCGAAAATTTACAACCCTTACCAGTAACTAAGTCGAGTTAAAACGTGAAAACCGCGAACGTGTTCGAAGTTGCCGCGCTGCTCCGTGAAGTTAAGGAAGGGGAAAGGTACATCCGACAACAACAATCAACGAAAACAGCACCGAATCTTCGGATCAGCGAAAACGTACGGCCAATACGCAAAGAACAGATAAAAGACACCAGCACCAGAGACGTAAGGAGAAATAACCACGCGTCTCGTTCCTAAAGGCGTCTCCACACGAACAGAAATTTGGTCGTACAACATCGTACGACGACGTCGCGCGACACGCAACGTGTCGCCGTCGTAGTAGTGTGGACGGCAATGAGATCATGAGATGTGTGTTGCGCGACTTTTTTGGTTGTGCGACAGTGTCGTACGACCGAATTCTCGATCCGCAAAATGTCTGTCCACTTCAAACGAAAATCGCGTGACACACGGTTGCGTGACCGTGTTGTGTGCAAAGAAGACCAGTGTGGATGTAAATTCGCACGTCGTGCTGTTGGTTGACGTCTAGCCGGTGGCTTGATGGCACCAATGGAGGGGTGCTGCTGATCCATTTCACGAAAATGAATCATGAGCACACTTGCATAGTTGCTGTCAAACGGGTTGGACATGGAATGCGTGTGATTCGTGCAACAATTGTGAAATTTGGGGTAAATTTTACTAATAATCTCCCGTATTTGGAGGTGTTATTATCACTTGTGTGTACGAAAAATTTTGAAATTGAACTCGAAAATTATTATAAAAGTTCGGCAGCATACACAGAAATTGTTTCATTTTTTGACGCGCAAGAAATACCGGCAATACATCCTGTTTCCTCTTCATGCGCTTTCATATTGCGCAAGATTTCAGCATTTAAGTCAGGCCCGTAGCCAGAGGGCAGCAAAGGAGGGCAACGCCCCCGGCATAGTCATTTGCCACCCCTCCACGCCCCCCTGAGAAAATTGGAAAAACTTTTCTTGCTTTCTAATCACACCAGTAAGATAAGGGATTACTATATACATTTCTTGAGACTTTATTTTGGTATCATTGATTCCTTTCTCGTTCATTCCGCATCAGGGTGGCGGCGTGAATTTTATTTTTATTTTACCCGTATAATACACCATGTAGAATGGTTTAAAATATTTTATTGTGGATAATTTTTTTAATTTTCGAGTTAAAGAACGAATTTTTTCGCTGCAAAAACAATTTTCTTTCATTATTGATAGAGAGGGGGAGACGTTTATTTTTATTTTTTTATTCAAATAGATGAATACCTATTTCTTATTCATAAAATGAAGATATGACTTTGGCGATATTCTTTTACTTATTCCTTTTTTGCCAATTGTATCTCCTGTATTGTGAGTAGTAGTTTTTTGTGCTTTTATCACAAGCCTATTTTGAATTTTCCTTCAATTTTTCAATTCTTTCCTTCGTGATTTACGCATTTGTAATCGAATTTGAAATATGGTATTTTATTCTAAATATTTTTATCTTTCTTTTCTGGGGCCTCAATGGGTAGTACCAAAATTCAGGTCCGTTTCGCCAGCCCCCCCCCCCCAAAATTAGATCCCGAAGTCAAAAACTATCCCATAATTTTGTACCAATTCTTAAATCCTGCTCCAGATCTATATTCCAATGATAGTAAATCAGCATCATCTAGTATGAGGTCCTTCATAAAGTCAGTGGCGCTATATTTCTTCCTTTTTCCAAAAGACTAGGCCGAATCCAGAACCGGCGACGGCGCTTTTTCGCTAGGAGCGCCACAGTTACAGCACTTAAAATTACAACTGTAGCAGCTGAAACTGCTAAAACGTCTTCCTCGTCAATCATATCAATGGAAACTGAAAAATGAATGCTAGAAGTCTGAAAAGAAATCGTAGAATTTCGTATAGTCGCGCTAAACTATTTCAATTTGGTCGTGTATGTGTGGACGTCAGCTGTACAACATCTTTTTGCACGACCGCGACACGTTCTGTGTCGCGCGACGTCGTCGTATGATGTCGTACGACCAAATTTCTGTTCGTGTGGACGCGCCTTAAACCTTCACCATTGCGTCGACGTCACCAACCGGCACCAACCCGTCCAGCCCCCCACTCCTTTCGTAACAACTACGCGGGAACAAGAACGAGAGAGTAACCCGCTTCACGCCACACGTCAAAAGTAAAGCTACGCTCGTACATACAAACCAACGCATCCCGCATTTGCTCGCTAATAAAAGAAGTAAAGCACTCAAAAATGGAGGAGCAAATCCAAGAAGTACTAGAAATAGTGAAAAAACCCGATAAGAAATTAGGCGATTTGGCTGACGAAGTGGAAACGCTAGAGATAAAAGAAAGGCAAAACGCGATGGAAATAGAGAAAATTTGGGATGAAAACTTCTGGCTCCGAACAAGAATCGAAACGATGGACCAATATAACCGAAGAAATAATATCATAATAACCGGAGTGCCAAAAACTGGAAGTGAGAACGTACAACAAATAGTTATGGACCTGGCGAAAGTGTGGGGTATAACAATTCAAGAATTCGAAATTGTGACTGCGCACAAACTTCCCTCAAGAGCAGGCAACCCAGATATTATAGCCAAATTGGTGAATAGAGACAAAGTGAGCCAACTGATAATAAAATCAAAAGCGGATAAGAAAAAGAGTGACTGCCTCCAGCTAAACCCAGCTCTACCAATCTTTTGCTCAGAGCACTTGACACAATACACAAAGAAAATCTTTTACCAGGCAAAATCCCTCCAGCGCGCCAACTTAATAAAATATGTATGGACTAAGGAGGGCATAGTGTATACCAGAGAAGATGATGCCAGTCCAGCCTTGAAAATCAGAAACGAGATAGAGATGGAACAACTGATGGAATCGTTCAACAGAGCGCACAATGACGAAGATGAAGAGGAGACAGAAAGGGCAGAAGGAAATGAAGCAGCAGGCAGTTCAACAACCGACAATGAAACCACGCAGGGTAAAAAACGCTCAGCCGTGGAACGAAGCCCCTACAACGCTAACAACATCCGGATACGAAAAAACAAGAAAAGCAAGGAGAGCAATAAGCAGACCAATTTCCGCCAAAACAACAAGGATTGTGCAGATCAACTACCGAGCAGGCAACCAGCTTTGGAAAGGTTCAGAATGGCAACAAAAACAAGGTCATCCCAGCAAGCGACAAACTCGAACGGTACACGAACCAGTATACTTCTAATGTGAACTGAGAATACCCTCGGCCCACAGACTCCACGTCCTCGGTAAGGTTTGTCAACGAGGAGGTGCAAGACCATAAAATCTCACCCACTCCCATACCATCGTCAGACCCAGCACACCCCAAAATCCGCATATAATGTACAGCACCAACTCCCAAAAAACCAAGTGGAAAAAGGAAAAGAAAAAAAATTCCTGAAAACCTAATAGCGTTAGGAGAAGCAATGAAAGAGTCAGAATTAGATATTCTGGGTATCGCCGAAATTGGAAGAAATGAAGAAAAAATATACCAAACAAAAAATAAATACACTTTTTCCACATTGGTAATAATTTTGGGCAAAGGGGAGTAGGTTTTTTGATTCATCCCAAGTTAAAAAATAACACCATTGAAATGAAAGGTATATCGGACCGAATAGCAATCCTAAAATTACGGGTTCAAAGCAATGATCTGGTTCTGATCCAGGCCTATGCCCCCACTTCTGCATCATCAGACGAAGAAATAGAAAACTTCTACAAATTTCCGGGCCAAACTTTTCTAGAAAAAAAAAGAAGGAAAACAACAAAAATTGTAATAATGGGGGACTTTAATAGCTAAATTGGGAAAAGCATTACCTTGAGGCTCATAAAAACACACTACCAGAAAAAAATCGGAACCAAATCATCTAATATTAACGATGCAGAAAAATATAAGAATGAGTTGCCCACAACTCTTAAAGAATTAGTAAAGAAGAATCCACAACAAGTGGAGGATTATTATGAAACCCTTCGGAGAGAGTAAAAAATAATAATAACAACCAACCTTTGGGCAAAAATGAGGAAAAAGAAAATCTGAAGAATCGCTGGGGAAAAAGGAGCAAATTGTTAAAAAAGAAAAACAAAAATATATCGGACAAGGTTGAACTAAGTATAATATCGAAAAAGATAAAAAGTGTACAAAGAGAAAGGGAACACCAAAGGAAAAAAGATATGATTCGTAAAACCTCAGAAAACAATAAAAACATGAAATTATAAAAGGATTTATCCCTTGGCTCACAATTAACAACATACCTCATAGACAAACAAGGTAACAGAGTCTGCGACAGAAACGAAATGAACAATATAGCTACAAAATACTATACAGAACTCTACTCGAATAAAACAAACCAAGATGAAACAACCGAGGACAGCTCCCCCAAAGAGGACATAGAACTGGAGACCGAAACCACGCTTTCTACACGCAGAAGTTAAGCAAGTTGTCAGTAACTTGAAAAAAAAAATAAAGCTCTAGGAAGCGATGGTATAAAAAATGAACACATAATGTAGGGGGAGGGGGAGGAATGACCGAAACACTAACTATACACTATTCAATAAGATTTTGGAAACGGGCATAATACCCAAAGCATGGAAGTTTTCGGATATCATTCTCTTATTTAAAAAAGGGAACAGACACCACATCGAAAATTACAGGCCAATTAGCCTCTTACCTACAGTTTCAAAAATTTTCTCCAAGCTAGTAGAAACAGGAATCAGGAAATTTTTGGAACAACAACAACAACCTCCAGAACAAGCTGATTTTAGGAGAGGTTATTCGACTCTCGATCACCTTCATGCCATTAATCAAATTATAGAAAAATCAAAAGAATACGGAATGGAGTTGAACCTGGCATTCATTGACTACAACAAAGCCTGCGACTTTCTTGACCATAAATACATACTAAAGTCACTGCAAAAGCAAGGGATTCTCACACAACTAACAAAACTGATGAGAAATATGTATGCAAACCCCCAAAGCCGCATTACAACAGACAGCATTGGCTCGTATTTCGAAATAAAAAAAGGTGTTCGTCAGGGGGATCCATTGTCTCCCATTTTATTTAATACAGCCTCTTGGAAGAGATCCTAAGAAAGTTAGAATGGAAAGACAAAGGCCTACGGATAAATGGAACGAAGCTATCCGATTTGAGATTCTTAGACGATATAGTGCTTATATATCGGAATCAATAGAGGAGCTGGTAGAAATGATTACAGACTTGAACCAGGAAGGGAAAAAGGCGGGATTGTCAATAAACATAGGAAAATCGAAAATTATAACTACAACCCCAAACCCCCCAAGAATAAAAGTCGAAAAGAAAGAGCTGGAAATAGTATCGGAAACAATTTACCTAGGACAAACAATTTCATTAGAAATAGAACAGAAAAAGAAATAAATTGTAGGATCACTTTGGCATGGAAAAAATTTTGGGCTCTCAAACATATCTTTAAAGGAAACTTCAAAAATGACCATAAAAGCGAAATCTTAAATATGTGTGTCGCTCCAGTTCTTACGTACGGCTCCCCCACCTGGTCCCTCACCACAAAGCTAATAAAAAGAATACAGACTGCCCAAAATTCAATGATGAGATCAATTCTAGGATGTAAATTAAAAGATCATACCAGCATAACAACCATTCACAACAGACTGCCCAATATAAAAAACTGGAAACAGACCATTCGAAATCTGAAATGGGGGTTAGCGGGACACGTAGCCAGGCTACTTCTCAACCGATGGGCATACCAAACCACGTTCTGGTTTCTAGGACACAAAAAAAGGAAAAGAGGAAACCCCGAAATCAGATGGAAGGACGAGATCGATCTGTTCAAACAAGTCCAGCAAATTGCGCAGGAACGAAAGGAATGGGAGAGGGTGAGATACACCTTTGCCCGATATGGGCCGGGGGTACATTCAAGGTATAACCGCTAGCGTGTACAGGAACAAAATGTATTCGTATGTATAGGTATAAATAGAATATAAAAATCACGGCGTGTCGGGAAAACACCCAGTAATGTACTCTCAAATGAAAGTTATTATTATTATTATTAAATTAAAACATAGATATTTATAATCAGCTCTTCAATGCGTCAGTTTTCAATAATTTAACAAGTTAGTGATAGCCACCCTCAATATAAGACCGCTCTTTTCGTTTCTGTTCACGGTTACAACAACCACTACGTCCATCATCATTATGTCATGATTGCATTGATTGGTAATAGCAAGCTCCAAATACACATACATAAACTACCAGTATAAATAACAAGTTTTATTCCCACAATAATCAAAAATTTTTAATTTTTATAACATAATAGCAATCTGTAGATTATAGAAATAATTGGCATATTTTTTAACTACGGAAGAAAATACTCGAAATTTATTAACTACATGTAAAAATGCCGTTTTTCGAGAGAAAAAAATCGAGTTTACAACAATGTGTGACAAATAGTACACTTCACGAACAGCAAAAGGTTCATCAACATGTTGCTGGTTTTTCATTCATTACAGGTTTAGTTGAAATTTCTGCATACAAGATCAATATGATAATATTGGAATTAACGTGATATTCGTTGGAATTTCGGATTATGGGTGTTTTCATCAACGACTGAAATAAGTATTTCTAGAGTGCTTTTGAGCTCATAGTGTTTAATCATAGCACTAAGATATTGGTAATAAGGCGTGATTTTATTTGCGTTGTAGTCAGATGGGTGCAATGGCTTATACAGGCGATAAGAAGCTCTTTAAGTAACGGTCTTTACTTTTTAAATACAAAATAATAAAAATTGTTCTCAGTGCCGATGCAATGATATAAGATTTGTGGATGTAAACAACAACTCTGATTGTGATAGAAATTTGATTGTATGTTTATTTAGTCAGTATGAATCAATGGCTCTGACTGGATGAAATATAGGTGCAGGGAAGTTTGTGGACGGTGAATTCATCGTTACTGGTATACATAAACTGGTATCTACCATAAAAAAGAACTAAAAAACTGTTTTAAAATAGGGGAGAGGCGTGTACCTTGACACACATTTCAATATGGCGGCTTGAGAATGGCAGCTGGAAGCTAAAATCACTAAGCAGTGTTTGCTTGTTATGTGGCAACGCAGCACAGTCTTTTCTGCGGGGGGAAACATTGTTTTCTCTTATCACAACATAATTTTACGATTTTGGCGGCCGAAAGTGGAATTCTGGTCAGAGTGGTTATTGAGTTTATTTCTGTTTCCGAATTTTTGTTCCTCAAAATTGCTTTTCCGCTGAGTTACATGGACAGTCAGGAATAATCGAACTGGTCATTCAAGTCGTTTTGAGCAAAGGTGAGTTTACCAAAAATGTTTTAGTTGAAAGAATGACGAATTGTACTATGACACACAAAACCCAATCTACCATGACACACTGATAACGTGAAGAAGAACAAGTCAGAGTCTAAATACTTCATGGGCCAAATTGAAGCCAAAGGACCTGAGTGTTTCACCATTAAATTCTTGCGGGAAAAAAGCGAAAACTTTCCATATTTCGAACGTGGATGATGTTAAGAAGAACAGTATTGTCGATATCCTTCACTTGACAAATTAAAAGAGGGATATTACACTTTCATCTCCAAATGGGTTCAGTTATGCGAATAAGTGTTTTCTTGTACCAAATATGCGAATATGTGTTTTCTTGCGCCAAAATATAACGTGTTTTAAGTTGTATGTCATGGTACAATTTTCTTGTGTCATGGTACATGCGGGTCGTGTACCATGACACATTTTATTCTTAAAACTCAAATAATTTTAATATTGCCACTTATTTTGACTTATTTTTATATCTAATCAGTGCAGTTTCTTCAGAAAAATATGCTCTCTTCAATTGTGCTATTAAAAATTGTGTAGCGCTACAAGAAACTGGGCTATGGATCAAAATGTGAAAATTGTGTCAAGGTACACGCCTCTCCCCTAAATTAAATTTTTCACTTCGAAGTTAGACGCGTCATTTAAGAACCCCTCATAGCATGAATATTGCACTTCCTGGTCAAAACTTAAGTACCACTTGACCCATAATCTGAAATTTTGGTATTGTGAAATTGTGAAATTGAACGTGTGATATAAATGTCTAAATGTGTATGTATTTGTAGATAATTATACAGTTTATAAAAATAAAATCTAGTTTTATTGTCGTTTCAAATGTGAGGAAATCAGTCCAATTTCATACATATAAATCAGGAATTCCTGAGTCAATTTCAGAAAAGGGGCTGTAGGGCAAAATAATTCATCTAATATTCGTGTAGCTGGGCCATTTCGTAATTATCAAAGATTGTTATTTTAGAATCACAAATCTTATTCCGCAGGGTAATTACCTTCTGTGAACTACCTAAATAAAAAATTTATTTCAATCAGTTCGCGCGATGTTTTCTGTTGTATTTAGAGAATAAAAACACAGAAAAAGAAACTCGTTATAATTCACGGTAGTACAACGTATTTAAATAAACCTTATTGAGCAGTATGACGTACCCTGACAAATTTTCGTTTGATCCAGTAAAATAAGTAATGTTTTGGGCTTATTATTTTAATATTTTGTAGTATGTTTAAGGAACTTTACATTATTTAACGTGTGTATGTATGAAACAAAACAAGGAAAAAAGTAGTAAATAACGAAAACCGTTAAAGCGGATTTAAAATGTTTGGAAATTGCTTTCGTTTTATGTACAGTATTTACAGAACTCTTAGAAGCAATACTGTTCAGTGTGACATTGTACAAAACTTAAAATAATAATGATGTCGAATTGTAAAAAAAAAAATTAAGTACTGTATATTGTATGTGTTTATAATTATCTGGAAACATGTATAACGTTTTTATAACGAATTTACGTTTACCATTTATTTGAAATTAATGCTTATTTAAAAAATTAGAAGTCCCAATTTACAGCTTGATTATAATGTATTTTTTTAAACATCGATTTTTATCCTAAAAAGTTAATAAAAACTGATAATTCACATAGGAAACCAACCAAATCAACAAACCACTTATAGATTATACTTTAGTACAAGATGAATATTAACCGTCGTGCTACCTTTACAATTATCCGTCATATTTTAAAATAGCTGTTATTGGAAATGAGATTATTTCGGCTCACAATATTGGACTAGGTTCACCTACACCTGGCAAACTAGGATACCTATTTAGAATGGTTTCACACACGAGTGTTTGATAAGAAAATGCTTATGTTTACTAAGGAATTGCAGAATATATATCAGATTTTCATTATTCCTTCTCACCTTCCAGGCATATGACCGACAAACCAAAGAGTGGAGGCGAGAAGAATCAATTAACTAAAAATGCAGTGCTCATTAGTGCAGTCCCTGAGCAGATATAAATTCAGAGGGGCAGTACAATGTTGGAGACTGGGCAGTGTACAGGCATTTCACTTCAGTTATGCGCCTGCTTGTTTGTATCTACCTACATCCAAATTTTCAGTGCATACAGTGTTCAACTTTCGAAACCAAGTGGGGTTATGCACAATACATAATATCCTAGGGACAAATATTTTCTCTTCTATAGTCACCAATCTTTTCAGTTTCTTAATATTTATTAGCTGATGCTGCTCAAAAGTACAAATTTAAAGTCCTATCCTAGGTATCAGAAAATAGTGTTAGATGCTAATTTCACATCTGACCAGCAAGTATTAAATATAAATTGGTAAATGACAACAGCTTGTCAGTTCATCAAAGAATATTATATACATCGATAATATAATTGTCAACGTATATACTTGGGTGCCTATCTAATTTTCAATTAAGGACTTTACAACTAATTAAGAGGCTGATTCACCTCGACAGTGGACTTTTTCCCAAAAAGAAATCTATTGGGAGGGAATCTATTTTCCAAAATCTTGATTTCTTCAGCTTTATAATATTTTATTGTATGAGACAAATTGGTACGAAGAAATACATTATTTATTCAATTTGGTGATGCTATCGGTATATGACTGTCAAAATATCAAAATTCTGAATCGCGTGTGTCATCTGGAGAAGATTTGTTTTTTCGCTAAGTATTCCGAGTTGACAATAAAGCAGTCAGTCTCCATACGGTCCACGTAAATACGATCAAAAAGTACTGAAACCCCATTATATTCTTCATTTTCCTTCCCTTTCTCTTCACAGATTCAAGCAGATTCCTTTCTTCACAGGAAGGTATGGACATTTTCATTTTCCAAACTCGAATAGCTTCTGAATACAATAATTTCAGTCTCAAAGGAAATGGATGAACCACTGATGTCACGTGGCGTTAAAACTGCATCATTGCATCATTGCAGGACTCAATAAATGAAAAGGCCCGTATCTTCTCGAGAAGGAAAAAATCTATAGGAAGAACTGGAAGCAAAATAGATCCCTTCCAATGTTCAGAATACGGCAGGGACATAATTTTTAATTACGTCGGTGAAGTTGTATCAAGCTACTAAAGAAGTTTATGGAGAAATTTGTTTTTTTCAATCTTCACTCTTAGTCTAATATCATAATTGGTGCTCCCAGCGCGTCAACAGTCGAAATATTACTCATATTTATTTAATTTTGAAGGAGAGAGGGACATGGGGATTTATAGTTATTCAATGGACTAAAATTTAAAAAAGTAAGTGAGCTCCTCTATCTCAAGATTTCAAGTTTCCCAATCTTTTCTTATGAAGCGAATGTACGCGCAGAAAGGTAGGAGAAATTGGTGCACATTGAGTTAGAAATCGATTACCCCCTCCCTAGTCGTAAAAATCTCGTGTAACAACTGGATCAAAGATGAATAGCTTACTAGGACTTTGATATTCATGAAATGCACGTATAGCGAAAAGTTGTGTACGTAATTATCAATAGGTTGCTATCAAACATCATATTATGTTATACTACATGTTAATAATTTATTAACAATTATTATCAGATTAATGTTGACGATGTAAATACAAAATAATGCGTGGATGCATTGGTAGATATTAAAATCAAATCGACATGTATGTATCAATAACTTGGTATCCACGGCAATAAGATATTTTTTACATTAAATGGCATTTGCTTTCGATAGATGAAATATAATATTATGTTCTACAGTACCTGCCTGGAGTAACAATTTTTCGCAATTGTTTTTGATAGTCTCTATTAATGATAATTTTGAATGTGTAGTTTTTAATGGTTCATCATCAGCATACTACCGTAGTAATTCCAAATACTGCGTCTCAAATCCCACTCATATTTGTAGAAATTAGCGGACATTTGAGCTCAAGGTTTTCATTAATTTCTTATTATGAGTATGTCACTTATAGTTCAGTTGAATAATTAAGAAGTGAAAAAAGGATCAAACGTGTTGAACATGACTGATCGGTGAATTTGTTCAAATTATTTCTGGGATTATGCCCCTGAATTACAGAAAAAAGTCCTCGTCGTTTGGAACTTGCGTGTCTCTAATGTAATGCAGAGCTCCTAAAATCAGTTTTTTGCACTTTCCATAATGACTGAACATCCTAAGGCAATGGTAGCTCATTCATAAAATGTTCTATATGTGAAATATAATACGTTATGTAAAAGGAAAAGTGGGTTTTTATATGTGCTCATTTTCCGGCAAAACTGCCCACTGCTGGTCACTGGCGATTGTGATATCTTATAGTCCTTGTTCTCCCCTAGAATATGAGATAGGTTTCAGAAAAAGTAATCTCTATAATATTATAAATGGATCGAAGAGATCGCATCACGCTCGATAGGCTGCATGGATTGTTCCGCGTATTTTGCCTCAAATGAAAGCCTGCGTTTCCGAGATGGTTTTTAGGATGAACAACATTACTAAAAAATACATTCGTTAAGCTGTAATTAAGCTTCAAAGTTGTTTTACTTTTGTGTTTATGTGTGCGTATGACATTCACTTGCTTTGTTTATAAGAGGCATGATGCTACTGGTATTTCTCACTGCCTGAAGTATTATCAAAATTCAACTTTCTCATTTTGATGCGTATTTTGTATTAAGAAGTACCTATGTGTATTACTGGTTTTGAGAAGAAAGAGTTCTTTTACTAATTTGCAGGAAAGTTGATTTTGTGTACAAATTTTTCATCACGTCCGCTCAGTGTGAACAGCTTCCCTTCTCTTGGTCCTTGAGCACCAAAAGGTCTATCCTTGTTAAATACTTTTGTATACTCGCGTTTCAATGGAATCAATGCCATCCCCAAAAAAGGCCGACATTGAACGTAAAAAACGGAGCTGTGAAACAAAGTTGACATACTCGTATATCGGTTGGAAAAAAAAAAACAGTGGAAAAACGTCTGAAGAGTAATGAAAACTTCTCGCATTCTCCTATGATTCAGAAGAAAAGTATAAGTTGTTCAGCGATATTGGTGCAGCGGATCGTCAGTGTAGCTATTGTAGAGCAAGAATGTGGAAAGATGAACCAGCAGGCTTTTTTGCTGTTTCAGTGGCAAGATTCAAGTTCCAGCGTTACCACGTCTACCAACACTCCTGAAGAACCTTTTGACTTGTAAAGATTGTCGTACTGACCACAATTTTTTCATAAAATTAGAGCATACAATAATGCTTTGGCCATGACATCTCTTGGCTACAATGAAATACGTCAAAGTAATTTTATGCTCAAGTTTAAAATCTGATAGGTAGCCTATATCACCGCACAGCAAGTGTAATAAGTATATCATAGAAAACGTAGAATTTTCGATATTTTCGTGGTCTCACCGATTTCAGTAAGTAAAAGGTATGCAAATCACTTTCAGACCCATTTCTGTACATCACCATCACCCATCCCTGGAATTTTATGAACCTCGACATATCGGCTACGAGGATTTTAAGTTCACAGAATTCGATTTTGTCAGTGGTTTGGTGATAAATTCAAAATTGTGATACCTGGAAGGGAGCGAGGGCTCAACATTTTTATGGAATGCAATAGGGATACCGTTCTATAGATTTAAAGGGTTGATAAATTCATTTTTGATTACCATTCATGCCTAATTTGCAAACTGTGAAAACTGGGAAGGATGGGGTCCTAAAAATTTTATGGAATGCAATATGGATGTCGTTTCATAGGTTTCAGGTGTCTCCAAAGTCATTTCTGATAACAAATTTCTCCTGATTTAGAGATAAGAGTACCAAGAGGAGCGGGGAGAGCTCAAAATTTTCATGAAATAATGCAATATGAAAATATGAATGTCGTTTTATAAGTCTCAAAGGTCGCTGAATTAATTTCTGATCATTCGCTCTTAATATTAGTCGTTCTATTAGAAATCGTTGTTTTTCCTCGAAACTAAGTTCGCTCAAGTTGACCCTCTCTAACAACAAATAGCACATCTCAGGCTCGGAACATTTTATGTACAGTTGTAGTAAAGTCGGTGACCTTAGTTTTTTACATCATCATCAAGTCAGGTTGTAATGAATATTGACATCGAGTTTAGGGATTGTGAAAACGTATGAAATATATCGATATATGCATTTGTTGATGAATTTTTTTAATACAGGGCCCCCTTACCCCCTTATCTTAACTCGTTGATGCTACAGTTTTGAAGGAGGAGTAAAATAAATATCAAAACTGAATTTAGTAGGCCTAATGACGCACAATGCCTACGCACTGCATCTTATAAATATTTTAAGTCTCCACTACTGTTTTTCTTTAATGAGAGTCTTCAGTTACAAAATTATAAAAAATAAAAAAATAAAAAAGAGTGAGGAAGAATTAATAATTAAAAAATAAAATTTAGAAGTCCCAGGTACCAAAATTTGCTACAAAATAGTTGTGAATCGTTATCAAAACTGAATTGGGCGACTGAATGGCGAACCGAGGGTAATGTGGATGTTACCTCCCAATACCCACCAATTTTTTGAGCGTTAATTCATAGCTGATTCGACTAGTTAATTAATTTTTAATTTTTTTTGCTCGGATGAAAATTTTTTGTATTATCGAGTTGGCATTTTCAATGTCAATCTGCAAAATGTCAAGCCGACTGAGATTTTTTCGTTGCTTAGACGGAATTTTTCCAGCAAGTCGGCATTTTTGACCTATTTTCAATTTTCCTACCCCCGCGCCAATACTGCTGCAAGCGAACCTTATAAAAGGACATTCAAATTGCGTTTCTTAAAAATTTGTACCCCATTCCCGCCCTCTCCCTGGTACCATAATTTGAAAATTAGAGGTATATCTTTATCATGAATATATTCAGTGGCTCTACAAACTTATAAAATAACATCCATATGCATTTCGTGAATATTTTAATCTCCCTTTTCTCCCTTGGTTCCGCAATTTTGGATTTACCGCTAATACTAATAACGATATCGAATTATATGACCTTAACCCCTCCCATCTATAACTAAAATGACATCGATGATGCTGAAAAATAAATTTCAAAGCGTGGTACTTAAGGGAAGGGGTTAGAAAAATGTTGGGAATGGATAAATGGGATGTATAAAAACGGGTTCGTGAGGGCTTCCTTTTTGTTCGCTGTATTCTGAGGAGCCATGAAAATATCAAAAATTTGATGTTTTCTGCCGCAAGGTCTGTGGTAATGCGTGGTGATGTACAAGACTCGTTTGAGCCCCTCCGGGGCTACGGCTGAAGAAAACATAACTGATGTGGTATCATTTTGTTGGTAGTTCCAAGTAAAACATTTTATCACTGAGCTATTGTTGCCTTACGATGCTTAGTTTTTGAGAAAGCGCAAAAAACTGATTTTGGTGCGCTTGGTAGGTACTGCAATTGGGGGTCACGAAAGTGTCTCGACAGACGTGGAACTTTCATCTATTGTTAGAGGTACATTTCGAGAAATAATCAAAACAAAATAGTATTTACCAATTATGTTCAGTTTCAACCCTTATTCATTTTTGATTGACTAGACATAAGATATATTTTTATCTCACTACATTTGAATGTTCGGTTTCATATGAACATTTGTATGTGGATATTTTCTGAAGAAATAGTTTTTAATTTAACGTTGTTTCGCATAGACCTGCAAGTATTTTCCAACCAAATAATTTTTTATTCAAAATATGTATTTTAGAATAATTATACCTAGAAATATTTAATTTCCTTCAAGACAATAACGTTTTTGGAGTGAAACATTAGGTAGGTACCAATATTTGAGAGTTATCATTCGTTTATTCGAAAGGGCTTTCATAAAACGAACATCTTTACACATACTGATAAAAATATTCGAATATGTTAAGCACTTTAAACGACGATCGAATGTTTCCCCAAGGCCCATCTTCTGAATAGTATTTTGAGATCAATCACTTTGAGCTTTATTTTATTATTATTATTATTTTTTAAATAATAGTATACTGTGGGATCGTGGTATAAGCGGTTTAACTACACATGGTAACTATATAACGAAGTACAACACGTGAATACGAAAACAAAAATAGCAACTTATATATTATAAAAATAACGACACGATGATGACATCGCAAATATTGAACACCGAAATGCGAAATTACGAAGGTGACGATACACTTAACAACAACGTATATCGACGAATCACGAGAATAATTTTTGGCTCCAAAGGTCCTATATTTTCTAGGACAAGGCTGCTTGATTTGTTCCGACTGTACATGGAAGAAAACATTCAACAGTAATAATAACGATTACTAGAAATATCAGTTCCAGGCTTCGGTTTGCCTTTATTGTTTATTGCAACGAAAAATCGAAAAAAAAAATTTAAGTGAATTGGCCGCTCTTGCCATTCAATTTTCAAATAATTCGCGACACACTTATAATTTAACATAAATAGGTAGCCCATTTAAAACTTAGTGTTTTTCGCCAATATAAAATTAAAGTATTAAATCACTTCGCTCGATTTATAGAAAATAAAAAGCTGTACAAGCAGACGGTTTCTATTCGAAATAACGTTCTTAACTTTCGAGTAGGTAATAAAAATGAAACGTATAATTGGTACGTATAAAAAAATACAAACATGAGAAAGAAAACGTTATTATTACTATTCATATTGGAACGATTCCGTGATTATACTCGTACAACTTTTCTTACTCATCCATATATCATATCGCGTTTCCCCTATTCAATTCATATTATCAATTTACCAACGTGATTATCGCGTATCACTAATATCGGTAATTAACCTAAATTTATTTCTAATTCATTTTAGATATCTTTATTTAACATTTTAATAAGTATTTAAAATAAATAATTAAATTATTAATTTTTTCTTTAATTCAAACTATATAAATAATACAAAGCTAATAACTTATAATTTGAGCAGTATTTTACGAATAATAAATATTGGCGGGTTCATTTGCCGCGGTACACCTCGATAATTTTATCTTGATCTACGTACTCGAATATGTGAGGTGCGTCCATAAGGATGCCGATGGTACCTGCCGTCGTGACGATGAAAAATAGATATAGTTGAAGTCTGTCTATGACCATTGCGACGTACTTCCAGTCTTCTCGGATCTGCGAAATGTAAGTAAATACTCGATCAGTTTGAAACATTCAAGACCATCGGGACTTGCAATAAAAATTCAATTCATGGGCAGATTGAGAAAATACCATTTTATCGACACAACTTTTCACTTTCATTAGCTCTCCACCATGCGTCTATTTTTCACTTTCTCCTTTTCGTATACATAAAACAGCGACCCAAAACTCCCAAACGTGCCGGCTTCGATCTTACGAATTGGACGACGTATTAAAAAATTTTCTTATAACTTATACGGGCTATTCGTCCTTGGAAATATCAGCGTGTATATTCAAAGATGCTATCACGTAGCATCAGGTTTCGCAGTTAACATGTCATGCTAATTGTCAAGTTTCCTAATTTCCCACTGTCAACACCTGTGTACAAATGACGGCATTTAAGGCGGACACCCGGAGTGTCAGTTTGTCTTCCCAGAGATCGGGTTCAAACTACAGAAGATTTATGGTTGATACAAGATTAGGCCAAACCTTGCTCCAACATTGTTTTGTTACTACGCGTGTAAGCAGGACCTAGTCAAAATAATAACAGATTAATGAGAAGGGTTACAATATCCATTGTCTTTCCCTCTGCACTCAAATAATATTCGTGTGATCAGACTGTAAATGACAAAACATTGTTGAAAATTATTAATATCGGCCAATTTAACGTCTTATATTAAATTGAAACAGTAAAAATACGTTCAGAGCCGGTGCTAGGAGGTAATCTCCCCGCTTTATCGAGAAACTGCATCGAAAATTTTGAAAACTTCAGCAACTGGTCGGCTTGAAAATAAAGAAGCGTGAGGGCTTCTTCCTCTCCCTGGTTAACTGAAGTCGATTCAAGGTTTCAGTCAGAATTTACCGAAAAGCCGAAAAATTCTGGCAACTAGCCAATGGGAGAATTCAGTAACGGGAGGTTTTCTGTTATGTTTCTTCGGTGTCAACTAACATTTGAAGAATATTTTTCGAGAATTTCAGGTCCTTAACTCACCTCCCAGTTCACATTTGTTCGCTCTGCCTTTGAACTTGCGTTGCTCATGCTCGTCTCTCTATAAATTCGAAACCTTTCTCCCATCCTTTCTAGAAAATCCTTTTAAAAAATTCTAACTCTCTGACATGTCGCTATTTTTTAATAGGTAGATTTATTTCAGATTTCTCTTGTTTTCTTAATCATTGTACAGTAGATAAGTTCAATTCGCCGTTGTTAACATTACTCTGTATTATTAACTCTTTACTGGTGAACTCTTTTTAGTTTTCAGAGGGGGCGGTTAGGAACGAGGCGGGGAATACGAAAACTGTATTTATTTTTACAATTTTTCTAATTAAGGATTCCAGTTTAGTCAAATGTAGTGAATTTCGGGGATCAAGAAATTAATGAAAGATAGAGAAAAGTAAAGATTCAATGATCTGAAGATTTGTTGAGGGCAAGATTCGTTGATTTATTCCGAAGAGCAAGATGTATTCTGGAGTGACTGTCTCCCCCCCCCCCTCCATTCTTCCGCATTTGTTATTTCTTACGACTACTGTCGAACTTCCCATCATATGGGAAACCACATGAAATTTTGGTATTAGTAAGGTTGGAAAAGCCTTAAAGTTTAAAAGTGTCCCTATGAGTATAAAGTATTGAACGAGTTTAAAAGAGTAGTGAACAGATCTAGACCAGGTTTAAAAGCTGCTGAGCGAGTTTGAAGGAAGTCTTTTATGAATCTCAAACAAAATTGTCTGGGAGATTTCTAATACGTTTAAATTAGGCCCGAGAATATTCTCGAATGAGTGCCGATAAAAGTGTTGAGCAGTTTTAAACGTATATAAAATAGCGTTACAGATTTTTAAACACATAGCTGCAAAAATTGAAAGCGTCTAAAACATTATAAGAGCAGGGCCAAATAGGGGGGGGGGGCAAAGGGGACATTTTGTCCCGGGCCCGGAATTTTACATAGGGCTCCAGAGGGCCATAGGAAAAAAAAAGAAAAGGAAAAAGAAAAAATACCCTCACCCCCTGCTAACATTGGGCTCTATCTTCTCGTGTTTGCCCCGGGCCCGCTTTTCCTCTCTGCGGCCCTGTATAAAAGTCTTAATGAAATTTTGAAATCATAAACAAGACTAGAACTTGGAAAATCTTGAGGATTTTTAATTGGGATCGTGTCGTCTTACATAAAGTATCGTAATATTTAGATCCTCTTAAAATTTCAGCTTCTGGGACGAAAACCTAATAATCAGTATTTTTTCAACGAAATTCAGCGCACGTTATTTTCAATTTTTTCACTCAAATGCAATTCTCTATAGTCGGGGTCCATTATTATTAGTATTATTATTATTATTATTATTATTATTATTATTATTATTATTATTATTTTTTAAAATCACGATACTTAGCATAATGTGTATTCTGGCAGCTCCTAAACCTACTACGTATCTCTGCGTCCTTATTCACTGCGTAGAAAGTTCAAATATTAAGTATGTTTCAAAAGATGTAACGCTTGCACGAGAGCTACCCGCAACGTCGCCTCTGTTGACGGGTAACTCGGAAGCGAAGCCCTTCAGCATTTCTAGAACAAAAAGTACCTTCCAACACCTATCCTCCTCTGTCCTGTGCTGTTTCTTGGGGTCGGCTCTAGTAAGGCATGTTAGCTGTATCAAGTCCAGCTCACCTTTTGAATGCCAACTTTTGAGAGACATTGATAAGTTAAGCCAATTCATATTCACCTGTATGTACTGATCTTCGTTTCTCAGATGTTCGGCGATGAACTCGACCGCTTCGGTAGCTTTAGAAGCCTCCGGAGACAGCAGCAATGAATCCGAGCTTTCGCTTTCCCTGCGCTCGGTGCTGGCTTTCCTATTAATTTTACAATTAGGGTGATGCAGATCCGATAACTCCATCACTTCCATTTTATTCTTCATGGTAGATGGCACAGCCGGTAAAATGTGTTTTGGTAATTCGGCCGGTGTGGCGTAGGCTGGATGGGGCGGCCCGCTCATGCCTGGCATCTCCATCATCCATCGTAGTCTGGTTTTCTTCGGTCTCCTCATGAACAGGCAGATAGGAAGGTAATAAAGGAAGACGGTTCGTATCCACGGAGGCATGCGGTGCGTTCTCGGTCCGCGGAAGTTCCAGTTGATTATGATGACCGTCACCAATATACTGACCGTATTCATGATAAAGGTGAACAACAAATACTTGGCTATTAATGGTAATACAAGCGAAGTAGGTGGAAGAATTTTAGACACTAAGAGTAGGAAGACGACCAGTGACAGTAAAATACTAATTCCTAATGTGACCTTTTCGCCGGCTTCGGCTGGCAAATAGAACACTAACACGCAGAGAAATGAGATCAGTACGGTTGGCAATATTAAATTCACGGTATAAAACAGCGTTTTTCTTCTGATTATGATGTAAAATGTGATATCAGTTTCGCTGGGCACGGTCGGATACTTGTTCAGGTAGGCGGGAACCTCGATGATGTCCCAAGTGCCCGATTTCCAGTAATCGGATAAGTCTACGTAAGCTTTGTCGTTGTACAAAGCTAACGACACTTGGTCTCCATTGAACGTCCACGAGCCGAATTTCATGATGCACGTTTGTTGGTCAAATGGAAAATACGTAACGTCTATGGTACAGGAACTCTGTAAACAGAAGATCAATTGTTTATATTATACAAATTCGAGAACCTGAATTCGGTCATTGATACAGAAATCTGCAATCCATACAAAAATTCAATAATGCTCGTTATTTCGTGTACAAAAATGTTCAGTCATGTTGGTAACTATTCGATTTATCTCTTATCTTGTGTTTAAGAATCCAGAAAATTCAAATAATAGGTAGGTATGTACTTCGAACATTAGGTCGTGCCCAGATACTTATATATATCTATATATGGTTCTGGAAATCGCGCCAGAGAGTCAACAGCCGTGTGAAAAGGTTGAAAATAGCATGTATCATTAGCGAGGGCGCGTTTTTCCTCACTCTCCCCCTCTGCGTGTGTATCTTTATTCTTTTTCTTTTTCTCTTGTTTGACGAAGGCCGTAAAGCGCCGAGAAATATACTCGTAGTATTTCCTTTTCAGAATTTAACGAACCGTGAAATCTCCTTTATAGAATTTCAAAAATTTTAGTCTTTTTTCGCCACCCCTTGTGTTTAAAAAATACTCGGTTGCGTTCACGAATTGTTCTTCTATCTAGCTGTGCTAAATCATCTCGGTATTCTTAATATGATTAACATTCAAAAATGAGGTTGCACATATTACAGAGTTGTAAATTCTGCAATATAATGATTTTTCACTTTTGCCGTCGCTCTCAGTCACTGATTCGTGATTTCTGAACGAGCGAAACACAATTCTCGTTTGTTTAATCTACGTTATAGAAAAGCTATTCAATCAGTTTGTTGACGATATTGTTTGCCTGGGCTGAAGTTCTGTGTATCTAAGAACATACCAAAAACTTTCCCTAGCGAGAAATAGATTGGATGCTTGTTTGTAGAACAGTAACGTAGGTACCTACTATACCTAACTACATTTTAAGCCGCGAGTTCAAAATTTCGGTTAAAATATTTCCATTTCGTACGATTTACTTTCTGATTTATGATTCCGCTTTTTAATTTTAGATAGAAGGAAGGATGACTGGTGTACGTAAATTAGAGCTATTCGAAAACGTGTAACTTGACTGCGTTCGTCAACGGTTCACGTTCTCGGTTTGGTATCAATTCGAAAATCTGGTGAATTCCACCGAGCATATCTTGTCCTTAGAATACTTTAGAATACGTACTTGTATGTATATGTAGTTGTGCGCGTGTACTTAGGAGTAAGAAGCAGCCTGGCACGAGAGAGAAACGAACAAAGCGGAGCGAGCGAGTCGGATGCGATGTTCTCTTGATAGGGTTTCTCTTCAGTAAGGCTTTGGTAGTCTGCATTATCAGATAGCAAGTACTACAGGAAAGGTGTCTCGGAATTCAGCTCGAGTACCCGCTGCAGTCCTATAGTCGACGGAAGTTGGGGGTGAACGGTTGTCTTATGGTGGTCAAAGGTGGACACTAGTGGAGGAATATCCATTGCACTCCCACAGTTGGCTTCGGGATCACGATCGGAGTCAAGGTGAGTCAGACGGACTTGATTTACTTGTCCAGGGACACCGCGAGGGAAGATCACGCTTTCCAGAACCTGTGGTGACCAGCGTAGTAACACTGGTGGCTGCGGCCTTGTCAGGGAGAACTGAGACCCGGAGGTAAGTAGCATCCAATTGACGGCTTGAGTCAGGTGCTAGCCTCCCATTGCATGTCACGGCCAGCCTTAATGCGTTAATGTTGGGGGTAGTCTACTGTCGTGCACTGATGGCACCATTGGGCGGCACTGAAGGGGGATACTCTCAGTGCTGGAATCGGAACCCGTGTGGCTCCATCTTGCCAAGTCTTAAAGGAGGTGACATCTCGCGTTACCAGTTGGGTGGGCTGGAGTACGGAGCTGGGAAAACTTGAACAGGGGGAAAACTTGAACAGGAGTTCAGGGATGCCACACTCGTTGCTGGGAAAACACTCGTTACACGTAGTAGCTGTCGCTGGGCTGATCACTCAACTCTGGGGGCAGTGAGATCGTCTTGCTCAAAGCTGTGCACACTGTAGACATGATGCTTCTTTGGCGCATATCCTGCGGGGTTCCACAGCTGGCAGATGGAATAAAAGTGCTGCTGTCAGTGTCGGGGACATAGCGTTGTGCCTTACCTTAGCTTTGCCAGAAGGACAGAGTGGTATTGGCCAGAGGGGCCAGATTTGTACCGGATGTGGATGTCCAGAAACTGGATGTCTGTGTTTTGAGATGCGTCAGGGTTGACTGTGCGAAAATGTGAGATTAGGTGTATGACCTTACATATGATATCTTAGCGGTTAAGATACGTGAACAAGAGTGCTCACCTTTTGGTTGTTACAGTGCACTAGGTTGAACGAACTACTCTGGATCCTGTCGGCTGAACCAGGACTTTGTCCTACTCACCCTGATGTGAGCTAGTATTAATTAGTGTCATTATTTAGATTTCAAGAAATAAAAAATCGAAATTTCTCAAAAATTTTCTACACGATGCCATATATTTACTCTAAAAAAATTATGATCCTGTAGAAGGAAGAGTGGGCATAAAAATAAAAATGACAACAAACACTATTCGGACATCATTCTGTAGGTGGTCACTGAACTCATTTTGAGGTTAGTTTCACCCTAAAATGAAAATTGAAGCTCCTGTAGGTGGGGGAGGGGCTCGTGAAAAAGATTATAAGTGTACTACGAATACCAGTCTTTAGCATTTTGGAAGTTTCTGAACCCATTTCTGATGTCGATATCGGCCTAATATAAAAATCGTCGCTTCTAGGAAAAAGGTGGGGCTTTCAAATTACAATAACAATATGAGGATCATGCTGTGAGGGTTTCAAGGCGACCGAATTCGTTCTGGATGTCGATAGTTCTTTAAATGAAAATTGAGACTTTAGGATTGGGGGATTTTTTTTTTGTTTAAATATTTATTACATGAACTATCGTGGTGATTTTTACATGTTATTTTGACATATTATTATTATTATTATTATTATTGACGAGCAGGGCCATACGACGCATTCGTCGCTTAGACGGCTTAATTCTATGATATTGTTAATCGCTATGAATTGTGTATCAAAAGTGATAGAGTTAAACACTCCCCATTGGAGTATTTGGAAGACATGAGTTTCATAACCCTTGACAAGGTTGCTCTTCCTTCTACTGTCCGGTAATATCGGCGATTGGGTTTCTCTGTCAGCGGTAGGTGCGCGGGGGTTCGAGTAGCATTAATGCCTCCGTATTGGGATAGTAGTGTAGTCGTTGTTGATATCGGTTGATTGAATCGGTGACGGTGTCGATGCGAAGCTCCTCGTGCAGCTGTCGGTTGGTGATAAACCAGGGGACCCATTTAATCTTTCGTAGGACTAGATTTAGCAATCTCTGGAGAATTTCTATATTGCTAGCTGCTGCTGAGCCCCGTAGCGGGGCCCCGTATGTCTACATATATGGGTCGAAGTGACATTAAGTAGATAAGACGTTTGTTGTTCAGCGATAGGTGACTTTTAGTACGTAAAATCCTATGTAATGCTCGGAACCGAGGTGTAAATTCCTCGCGTTTTTTGGAAATATGCGTTCTCCAGTTTAATTTACTGTCTAGGTGGATACCTAGATATCTGGCACTCTCTTCTTTTCGTACGACTGTGTTCTCAATAGTAATAGATTCGTATGGCGCAGATCGAAGGGTAAAGTCGACCATTACTGTCTTCCCTGCATTTAATTGGATTTTCCATCGTCTTGTCCAGGCAACTATTGCCGTGAGAGTCTGCTGAAGTCGTTTCACCGCTGTGGGGGTATTCTTCATGTGGCGCTACCAGTGCCGTGTCATCCGCGAATTTCGCCACGTCGGCAGTGTAGAGGAGGTACGGGAGCGGCCCCAGTACGCTCCCCTGGGGTACTCCGGCTCGAATGGGTTTGACAGACGATTTGGCTTCCTCGTAATAAACATAGAAGCTCCTCTCAGTGAGGTAGGATGAGAGGATTTCGACGTGCTGATCGAGAGGTATGCGCTGGCTTTGTGGAGCAGTTCTACTGTCCAGACTCGATCAAACGCCTGGCTCACGTCGAGAAAGACTGCCGGGCAGTACTTTTTCTCCTCCAATGCTTGTCTAATGCAGGAACTGACTCGATGAACCTGTTCAATCGTAACATGTCGGCTGCGGAATCCGAATTGATGCTCTGGTAGTATCTGTCGCTCTTACAACCGCTTCCTGTAGCCGTTGTACATATAATTTTTCGAAAAGTTTGGAGAGTACTGGTAGAAGCGATATTGGGCGGTAAGATCTGGGATCATCGAGGGGCTCACCAGGTTTCGGTATCATTATCACTTTGGCCAGTTTCCATGGTCGTGGAACGTATCGCAGTCGAATAATTGTGTTATAGAAGTATATAATCATTACTATTCCCTTTTGAGGAAGCTCCTGCAACGCCCTTGTGATGATAAGATCTTGTCCTGGTGCTTTTTTTTGGATCTAATTTCTTTTCGATCGCTGCTTTGATCTCCCGGGGTGTAATAATTTTGATATAGGGTCCCTCTGTGTGTTGTAGCTCTGGCTCGATGTCCGTGTCAATCTTGTTTAGTTGGAACGTGTTCTCAAGTTGACAAGCAAAAGTTTCTGCCCTGTCTGTATTACTACGGGCCCAGGTGTTGTCGGCTCGCCGTATTGGTGGAACGTACGCTTCTTCCATAATGAGTAGTCTGTATCGCGAGTGGCTTCCAGAGTAGAAATGAAGTGATTGAAAGATTCGCTATTGTGGTCTCGCATGCGATTGCCGCACCTTCTGGACTACGTGTGTTCTGCTATCGATGTCGCGCTCTTCTTCTTCCTCGAACCAATTGTAGTATTTCGTGTGGATAACTGGGTGGGTCTCTTGAAATTCTAGTATTAGGCGGGGTGGCTTCTTTAGCTGCGCTTATCAAGGTGTTGGTGAATATGTTTACCGCTGCTTCGAGATTTTGAGGGGTCTTAAGAGCCAGTCGAAGTTTAGTATTGTTGTGGACTGTTTTGCGGAACATGTCCCAGTCTGTAGATTTGGTGGTAAGTTTTGGGGTTATCTGCTTTCTAATTATGGTATCACTCATCGTTAGCAGGAGTGGAGAGTGGTCTGATGTTAAATCGGAAACATTTTGCAGGTCCATGTATTTCGTGGATACTCCGTGAATAACAGAAAAAGTCGATACAGTCGGGTATTCTTGCCGTATCACTTGGCCAGTAGGTTGGCAGTCCATTAGAGAAACAGGATGCGTTGGCAGTGGTAATTTCTTTGTGCAGTTCTCTTCCTTTAGTGGTAATGATTCGTGAGCCCCAGTATGGATGCTTAGCATTAAAATCACCCCCTAGGATCTACTTCGGGCCGAGATAGTGAAAAAGTTGCGTATATTCTTTCTCGGTTATCTTATGTTTATGACTTCGGTGCCACAATGGGGTCGGGCCCCTATACCAGCTGCTTGTATCGGTTCGGTACTGTACGGATCAATTTCATAATGGGGTACACTGGTATGAATCTAGAGCGCTGCGCCTCCATGTGCTGCTCCATTGGGGTGATTGCTGGCATATAGTCGGTAGTTTCGTATTTCTGTATAGAATCTCGAGGTTAGGTGAGTTTCCGATATCAGTGCAATATCGATTTTCTCAGTCTGCATCATTTGGGTTAGCTCAGTCTATTTTGACAACAGTCCGTTGGCATTCCATGCTAATATTTTAATCGTTTGACGGGTGTGAGTCGCAGAGGTTTGCTTGTCTCATAGTTTCTTACTCGTAATATTGACTAATACCGCGAGTATTTGTTTCATTTGTTGCATGAGGTCATCGAACTTCCGTGTTGAATGTTCGATTATTTTTTCAAGCCGAGTTATTTTGTCGTTGTCAGCATCTGGTTTTTGTGACTCTGTATGATTCGTTGTTGCGTCGGCATACGTACGACCGGGTTGCCCTTGTTTCTCGAAAGTACTAGGACGTCTATTCCTTGGGGATATAGGTTGGTCGAGGTGGTTGCGGTGTGCAGCTACAGCTGTTGAACGGTTTTTAGTAAGCAGCTTATATTCCGGGCACCCTTTATAGTTTACGGTGTGTGCGCCGCCGCAAAGTCCGCACTTAGGTGGGGAATTATATTCTTTTCTACAAGCCCTGTTATTGTGCTCGCCCCCGCATTTCACATTCACACAAACTATAGGAAGCGTGCAATACGTTCTTGTATGGCCGTAGCGTTGGCAGCGTTTGCACTGTACGACTTCTTGATGCGGACGTGAGGCTTCGACTCTGATGATTATATGAAGCAGTGATTTCATTTCGTACATACTTTTATTGTTTTCGTGGGATTCAAGGTCGACGTAAAAGAGGGGGGGGGGGCTCCTTCGTCCTCCAATGCCGGATATCGACTACATTTCGTACTTCGTGACCTGCATTTGCAAGCGCTTTTTTAATTTCGTCGGTCCGTCGAGTAATGAAGATTGCGGATGACTACTTTGAAGGCCCGTCCAGATTTTAACTGGTACGTAAAGGTGATATCTTTAGTTCGCAAGTCTTTTACTAGTTTGCGAAATATATCTGGTGTTCCCACTGTGATTTTTACTGTGTTGTTCCACAAGGATTTGGTAGCAATTTTATTGACATCGACGAATTCGGCTAGCTTATTTATTATACCAGAATAGTTAACGATACCTTGCATGAAGATTGGTGACGGTTTATCCAGCTTTTGCGTTTGATTGGTTTCTGTACTTTTGTCGGCAAGGCCGTGAAATCGATTTTTCAGCTTGAGTTGTGTGACCCCCTGTGTTTTGGCTGGTGGAGACGTATTGGCGACTTTTCTCTTCTTAGTGATGGGTGTTTGCCATTCGTGCACTTTTTGGGTAAGTCCGTGATGCTTCTTTGAACGGTATTGCCACCTGTTGCACTTATACTTTTGACTGCCTCGCCTGTATTAGGCATCGCAAGGCTCGAACAGAGTATATAATGATGAAAGTCTGAGGCTCTCGTTGTATTATATTCGAAGATGCACGTTAGCACGTGAAATTAGCACGATATGAAGGGTGACGTCTCAATGCCTAACCTCACTAGAAACGAGTTGAAACGAAACGATATCGACGTGAGAGATGAACAAGAACGACAAGTTGCACGCACGACATCCAGATAAGAACTGGAATTGGGAAAGTAGGCCAATAAATAAAAAATAATAAGTTAGTACATAATTGTATTATTACAGCCGCCTGATTCGCAATTCTAGGTGGACCAAATACTTGAAAATCAAATGTTAGCAAATAAAACGAAAGATGCAAAAATTAATTCCTTATAGGTTCCTCCTTGTACAGTTCCCACGATTTTTCGTACGGCTGAAATTTTTTTAAAGTATCGCTGAACTCATTTCTGATAACGATTTGCCCCTAATTCGCAAACTGGGCGAAGGCGGAGGCCGAAACCCTTACCTGGAGATTGTTGCAAGTTAGGTGGAAAATTTGACATGTAGTGTTGTGGAATGGTGGGGAGGAAATAAATGGAAATGTTCGACGAGAATAATACTTGTTTTAAATGATAAGACTGCCAATCAGTTTACCTCCCATTGAAGATTCAAACGCATAGAACACATGTACTACACGAAGTAATTAACAATTTTCTTCGCAGTAACACAAGTCGATGTGTGGCATGTTCGTGTGTGTTTGGCCGCCTCCTGCCCGTCACGGCCCGTCACTGATGTACGTAGCTAGTGTCTCTTATTAGTAGAGTTCCCGTTTGGGCTTGGACTGATGCCGATTATTATGTTGTCTTTCGTGTGTCAGTAAAAGTTTGGGCGAATGTAAAACTGTTTTATGCTTTATTGCTAGAATAACGGGACACGGTCTTTCGACCTGTATTCTATGCCGATTTGGTAAAGTTAGTGGAGCACTGCGAACACGGTAATATGAAAGACGAGTTGGTAAAAGATCGTATAGTAGTTGGAATCTTTGATAAAGAACTGTCTAGCGAACTCCAGTTAGAGGACTGCGATCTAACTCTTAGAAAAGCCGTTCTCCGTTGTCATTAACGCGAATCTGTTACTTTCCAGAATAAAGAACTGAATTTGTTAGAGAAAGGTGGCACTAAATATGATGTTCCACCTGCTCTATCAGTCAGTGATGTCGAAAGGCTCAGAAATCGTATGGTAGAGGTGCTAAGTCTAAGCCGCCTAATACGCATCCTCCGTCCAATCAGCCTGCTTCGTCTGATAAATGCTGGAATTGTGGTAGAAAGGTTTACTACAGAGACGTGTATCCAGCCGAAAATATCACCTGTAATAGGTACTTGTCAGCGTGTTGGTCACTTCGCGTAGCATTGTCGTGATAAGCCCAGTCAAAGTTCTAAGACAGGCCCTAAAAGTTCGCAAGGTTCGCGTAATGCTGAAATCGCTTATCTGGATGAAGTGCGTTCATGTCCATCGTCCCATTCACTC
The DNA here is from genome assembly GCA_031841125.1 of Acanthococcus lagerstroemiae. Lineage (NCBI taxonomy): Eukaryota > Metazoa > Arthropoda > Insecta > Hemiptera > Eriococcidae > Acanthococcus > Acanthococcus lagerstroemiae. The sequence goes on from CM063106.1 coordinate 81,996,194, forward strand.
CATCATCGTTTATCGATATTTTTTTATTATCAATAATAATTGTGTTTCGAGTAAAAATCGATTATGGTGCCGATGTTACCATGGTCCCTGATTGAGTATTGAGTTTTCCGCCCTCATTATCAGTGACAAATCGGCGGCTTTTAAACGCGAGTAGTCAAGAAAGGCGCATTTTGGGTACTTATGTTCGATTCGGTATTGTGCGCGATTTAATCTATGTTGTGCCGGAGTTGCAAACCGCTTTTCGCGGTAAAGATGCGTTATTCGATCTCGATGCTATTAATACCACCCCCTCCCCGAGTCTAATAAAGTGGCTGCCGAGTTTCCATATTGTTTTTTGGTCTAGATACAATTCCAGACGTCTATTTAATCCAGCAGTTTGAGAATGCCAAACCCTACAATGTCGCTTTCCTCGATCCTGTCAAGGCTGAGTTGAACCGAATGGAAGAGCTCGATGATGTTGCGGTAAAACTCGAGGAACCGATAGACTGGTGCACTGCTATTGTTCCAGTCCGAAAACCTGATGGGTCCCTACGTCTGTGTGTGGGCTACACCAAATTGAACGAGAGCATCGAGCGTCCGCGAATAATTTTGCCTGATGTTGATGAAACGCTGGCTATGATTGGGAAGAGTAGGGTGTTTTTTAAGCTCGATGCCCAATCCGGATTCTGGCAAATTAAGTTAGACGAATCGTCTGGCAAGCTGACTACGTTCATCACGCCGTTTGGAAGATACTACTTCAAACCTCTTCCTTCCGGCATTACTTCCGCTCCTGAATTCTTTCATAATGCCTTGTCAAAGTTGTTGGCAGGCATCTCAAACGTGCTCTGTCGTATGAACGATATCTTTATACACGGTGTTGACCAAGCTGAGCATGACCAGACCTTGAGAACGGTGTTGAAAAGGCTGCAGTCTACAGGAATCGTGCTTAACCGTAAGAAGTGTGCTTTTGGCGCTCGAGAGCTGATAAATATCTGGGCCATGCCATCAGTACTGGCGGTATCAGACCTGATCCAGACCGCATCAAAGCAGTCCACGAGATGATGCCGATTATTATGTCGCCTTTCGTACGTCACTAAAAGTTCGTGTAAATATAAAACTGTTTCATGTTTTATTGCTGGAATAACGGGACATCATCTTTCGATACGATGCGCTTTATTTACCTTTTCAGACATTGGCACCAAATTATGTTAGGTACATTTTTTTTCTACACTCACAGCGAACGAGTTCCGAGGGAGATCAATCTGTAAAATGACATCGATATTGTATTCAATAGCGTATGTGACCTTTACGTACTCCCTCTGTCTCGCAAAGTGTCATAGTTTTCAGGTTCAGGTATGTACAAACAATATGGAAGTTGGATTTAGTGACCTTAGAAACCTGTGACACGATATCCATATCGTATTTATAATGACGAATTTACTCCCTTCCCCTAACCTCCTATGGGCGGCAACTTTCGAGGTAGAGTTGTACCGATATTAAAATAAAATTTGGTAACCCCAATAACCTATGAAACATCCGTGTTGCATTTCACTGAAAATTAAAACCTCCTCCTTCCCCCTTTCAGGTGCCACAGTTTGCATATTGGGAAAAAAATCTTAAATAAGAAATGAATTCAGTGACCCTTACAGGCCTTGAAAGGATATCCGTATTGTATTTCACGAATATGTTGAGCTCCATCCTCCTCTCAGGTGTCAAAATTCTGAATTTACAGCCAAACGCTCGTCAAAATCAAATTCTGCGACCTTGAAACCTCCACAACGATATCCCAATTCGATGATCTGAGCTAATGAAGTGCAGCTGATGGTGCTGCAATGTGGCGAAACGAAGGACTTGAGAAAACCGCTGTCCCAACTTTCCCATTTTCCGTGTCCGAACCTCCGAACCGATCCAATTCTCCCCTGTCTTTTCAGCTGCATCTCAGATTTGAACTACTCGTTGTATTAACGTGATTAATCAGCCAAGTGGCCGAGCTCTCGAGTCTTTCACCCTAAATGAAGCACAAACGAGCAACCAACGTTGACGTGTGTCCAAAGAAAGATGAATAATCGGCGACGAATTAGATAATTACATGAAAATTAGCCCGAAACGTTAAAACGTAAATTTGATCAATACGGCGAACACATGCGCTACGGCGCGCCGCGTCGAGCCGAGCTGAGCCGGACGATTGCATTGACAGCTTCGCACCATTACCACCATCATCATCATCATCATCATCACCACCACCACCACCACCATCGCATCGCATCAGCGTGTATTCGGTGTCGGTTTTCGTCACTTGACGTTCTGCCAGATTATGCGACTTACCGACGACATTTGAATTATTATTTATTATTAATTTAACGATCGGCCATAGCGTGTATTCGTAAACCGAAATAATTTCGAATGGTTAGAAAAAATAAAAAATAAAAATAAAAATTGAAAACGATGGTGCCGAATGCCTCTAATGCAGTGGAGTATGTAGACAGGTAGACAGTGGTTTTCCTCTTTCGAATACAGCTCAAAGCTCCACAAAATTGTATCGTATTGGTACCCTTGAAGCTGTAATGCGAAATTAACCGTGTGTGTCTTGTGTACTTTATAGGCTGTACACGGCCACGGGTATTTTATGCTACGTGTACGTAAACCTTTTCGACTAGAAGTGGTCGCCGCCGCCGCATCTCGCGCATTTTGCTCGACTACGCGACGATTTTGAACCGAGTGCACAACTGCACGTACGAGTATCTACTGCAGACTTGAGAGTCTTACAAAGGCGAATTAGGCAGAAATGAAAATAATATGCGGACGTGTCAGCTGTACGGAATTTCGTTATGGAATTTCCATGTTCGTAATAACGAGTCGAGTATGCTGTTAATTTTTCATCGCAATATTTTTTCAGAGGGAGAAAAAGCTGGCCATAGCGCGCTTCCCCAATTTAGAGGAGGGTGAATGCTGGGTCCGCAAGTCGTTATTTCTTGACAAAACCAGCCTGGTAAGGCGCTGCTAGGAAATGGCCAATTTGGATTAGATTGCCCGATTTATGTGAATCTACGTATTTTGTGAATTGAAATATTCTTATTCGATACTTTTACTAAATGCCTTATAAACAACACGGCTTTTTACAATCAACTTTTAAATAAGAGAAAATCGAAGCTAAAGATATGTTTGGCGATTACTGATTTCGTGAATCATCTACAGAGAGATAGTCTCCCTCATCCTTTCAGCTTCTATACCACTAGAGTGATAAACGTGCTCCCTGTTACAGTCATTTTTAAGTAAATCAAAAACAAAAAATATGTAAAAGACAAGCGCAGGAAAATACTTTATTCGATAAAAAATACCCTCTGTGAAATTTTCTTCTAAATGGTACCGACCATGATGCCCTCGACTCAACGGGAAATGCCAAGGGGTCACACAAGAATTACGTGTTTTGTCACTTCCATGATTTTTATTCTAAATGAATAATTGGAAAACTATAAGAGATTTTCTTCTTCTTCTTCATTATGCTCTCTCTGACCGGAATTTGGCAATCCTCATTGCGGTTTTAACCTTATTAACCGCAGCCTGGAATAGTCGTTTCGGTGAGCACTTGCACGATCTTCTTAGGTTTGCTACCTACAATAATTTTTTCCTCCTTAATCTCCTTTTTATTTCTAGAGCTTCTATACTAATCGGCGCGTGTTGAGAGATACGGTAAAAATTCGTGTGATAAGAGGCATTCTACTGAAAATCTGCTACTATATATGGTAACTGAAGTGATGTCCCCAACATAACGGAGATCGCCCAGGGCTCACTAAAAATAGAATTTTTATATTTTTCACATTTATGCGACTAATTTGAAAATCAAGGAAATTTTCTCAAGGTAGGCAGGCATGAATTTAAGAGTGTACCCACAGAACATAGGCTGTAGGGCCTCCACCTACGAAAGGTACCCATCAATTGAAGAAAAATTGAAGAAAGAAAAAAATAATAATAACGTTGGTTGTTTGCCAATCACCGGTGATGAATTACCTACACATACGAAAAATGCCGACTCTGAAAACGCATCTTTTTTGGAAAATTACAAATCTTAAATAAGGTGAAGAGTTTTCTCCATGTTTGAGTCCCGGCGCTCAAAAATCCTAATTCCCACCCTGTAAGTAGGCATAGATGTAATTCGAATCAGAAGGTTTTCTAAAAAATGTTCATCACTGTGATATTGCCCATACCCAGTGTAATAACATGCGGGTAGGTAAATGACATAATAGGGGAGGGATGAAGCCTTCTTCACGACTTTTTTGTGTACGATGTTTAATTCAAAATGTGCTCGGAACATGAAAGCTTAAAGTCGGACTTGCCAACATAAAAACAGAAACAAAGGCACACAAAACAAACAGACTCGGATTCGTGCTGCTAAATCATCAGTTTGAAAATTGAGTACCGGATTTCTTCGTGAAATCGATTCTGTGGAGTCTCTACTTCTAATCCTTGAACACTGCATCTTGATCCGACTTTCTATGTTGGAGATGATGGGAAAAGAAAATGACAACTGTAGCCATTTTAATCTGCGCAAAATGCAGTACGAGATAATCATAAGTGCAAGAGCTAGGTCGAACGTGCGAAGGCCTTACAAGGTAACCAGCAGTTCTCCCTCTATATCTAAAAGGAAAGGAGATAAGGACACGGCCAATAAGTAATATCTTACCTATAGACTGTTGTATCGAGCTTGAAGTTACTCAAGTTATTCAATGTGCATACATAGGTATGAGAACAACTTCTGATGACGGCAAGGTATTTAGTTGCTTTGAGAAATATATTGCACTGTGTTGGTGTTTAAGAATACATACATTCTGAAGTTATCGATTCTAGGACGACTTGGATATAAATATGTAAAAGAAAATCAGGCCTAAATCGGGACGGAAAATCTTATGCGATATTTTTAAATCAGCGGTCCAAAAAACCCTAGTTCGATAATTACGAGTAGTTGAATTTTTTACGCAAAGCTAATTTTGCCCATTTCAAGTCCAAAATTTGGATTTTTGAGTCCAAATCAGGGCTTCCTTAAAAATCTGATGCGATATTCTACATTAGCGAGCCAAAAGACCTATTTCAATTCTTCGTTCGATATGAAGAGAAATTTTCAGTCTTTATGGCATTAATTAAATTGAGAAATTCAGATTATAAGTAGATTTTCGAGATTCGAAAAATCGTACTTTGAAAGGAGCAATCTGAGAGAAATATCGGAGTAACGTAGTCTAACAATGAAGAGGTAAATTAAAAATTGGACAAAATTATAAATTTGCTGCGACGACACTGCTGAATATAAATAAATAAAAATTTCCCCGCATGCTATTCTATTAATCTCTCAGAAGAACTCTCCAGACTTTCCTCAAAATTAGTAGATTTTGAATGTTTCGGTTCTTTTAATGCTAAACAGTGTCAAGTTTGACCATAAAAGCTGAATTTTGATTTTGATCGTGACGCTTTGGTTAATGTTATCTGACTGAGCTCGAACCTTTTCAAAATTTTTTCTTGAATTATTTACCGTAACTTCTGAGAGTGGGAGCTCAGTTCCGAAAATATTTTTAAAATGAGGATTACCACTCTCATTAGTGTTATAATGTACCTATCTACTCGTATTTGGATCGCATCAGTGAAGTGGTGATGAAAAAAAAAATGTAGGGTAAAAAATGACACCATTATTTCAATTTTCTTGAAGTTTTGGAAAAAAACTATTATTATTATTTTTATTCCTGGGCGGCCCGCGGGAGCAGAAGCGGAGGCTGTACGCGAACGTCGTGCTGTCGGTCCTGACGTACGGCGCACCGGTATTCGCGGACGCCGTCCAGATCCCGTACCCGGAAAGTGGAGCTGGAGAAGGTACAGCGGAGAGTCGCGCTAAGGTGCGTCAGCGCGTATCGCACCGTGTCAACGGAGGCGTAAGGCGTGCTGGCGCGCCTTCCACCATCGAGCTGAAGGTCGACGAGTTGGCGCAGTCCTACAAGGCGCAGAAGGAGGCGAGGACGCGGCAGGAGGCACGCCGGGCGAAGCGTGGCATTCAGCTGACCACGCTTCAGCGATAGATGGAGAGGCTTGCCCAGTCTTCGAAAGGCGAGTGGACCCGGGAGCGGATCGGTGAGCTCGACCTATGGTTAGGTAGGAGGCACGGAAGCCTGAACTTCTACCTGACCCAGGTCTTGAGCGTACACGGTTGTTTCGGCTCGTATCTGCACCGGATGGGTTTGGCGGGGAGCGCCGAGTGCACCCATTGTGCAAGCGGAGAGGAGGATACGCCGTGACATACGCTGTTCGAGTGCGACGTCTGGGAGGAGGAGAGGCGCGGGGCAATCACGATCGATTCCGGAGACGGCGTGATCGACCTTCTTGTGCCGGACACCCTGGTCCCGGAGCTGTTGAGAAGCCGAAACGATTGGAACCGTGTGTCGGGTTTCGTTTCGACCATCATGCGACGGAAGATGGAGGCTGAGTGGTCGAGACAGAGGACAGAAGGAGGAGAAGCTGATGTTGCTGCTGCTACTGTGGCGGCATATACCATCCAGCGAAGCTCGCCCGCAGCACCAGGGCTGGAGCAGAGCTCGCCCGCAGTGCAAGGGCTGGAGCTTCAATCAGATGAGTCTTACACGATGAGTGAGTGAAGAGGAAGAGGCAACGCGTCCGGCTGCGGGGGACCTGAAATTTCCCGGCGAGCGCTCTGGGAGTGCGGACATCGGTCAGTAGGGAACCCCGTGGTGGCCATGGCAGGACGCGCGCACCGTTCCGGCCCCAAAGCGTTCCCTTCGGTACTGATGCGATGCCCGAAAGGGTAGTTTCCGGTGCCGGGGATGCGGTGTCTCAGGGGCCACTTTGGCATGCGTGCATCGCCACACGTCCCACCACACCATTATTATTATTATTATTATTATTATTATTATTATTATTACCTATTATTTTAAACACACAGTTATTGTAATAGGTTAATAATAATGAAGTGATTGCCCTCTTGGTTTGTTTGCTTTCGTGTACCCTGCTCTATCAATACGCCAATATTTGGGGCAAAATCTTACCGCGCACAATCAAAGAACTCCAGTTTTACCTATCAAGACTATATGATCAGCAAATTTGAGATTGTTGCACCATTTTCCATTTATTTTGATTCCCTGCCCTTCCCTGTCTAATTTGCCGAATATTTGTTCCAGAATGCTATTGAAAATGTTGGGAGAAAAGGGATCCCCTCTTTTGACCTTTCTATGAATTTGAAAGTTTCCCTTTTTTTTAAATCAAGTTTAATGTGTGCGTTCAGATTTTTATATAGATTGGCTAAAACTTGTACTACGTTTTTATGTACCCCTTGTATAGCCGACGTATTCCATGCTTTATTACGGTGTACTGAATCGAACGCCTCATTAAAGTCAGTGATTAGAAAGTGAACGTCTATATGTATTGTATTCGATTGACTTTTCCGTTATTTACCTTAGTGTATGGATGTGATCAATAGCGCTGAATTTTTTTCTCGGAAAACTCCTTGTTCTATTATTTAATTTTATATATTTTAGCTTTAAAAATTTTCATAAATAATTTACAAATATTGGAGGAAAGGCTGATAGGGCGATAATTATTTATTTATGATCTATCACCTTTTTTAAATAGAAAGATTATTTTAGCTATTAGCCATTGTTTATGGATTTTTCCGATATTTAGAATTTCGTTAAATATATTAGTTAAGGGTTGGAAGTTTTTTCCTAAAAGTAACCTTAAATCACATACTATGGATTATCAATTTTATCTGGGTCTGGTGCTTTATTCACCTTTAATTCCCTTAAAGAATTTGTAACTTGATCTTATAGAATTGGCTCTACTTCATCCTAATGTCTCAAATGTAATTCCCATTTCTCCCTGCCTTGCCCAGTTGGTGTTTCCTCTTGTACCCTATATAGCTTTTCATAAAATTCCGTTGCTCTTTTTACTATTTGTTTCCTCTCAAATACCATGAAACCATAACTACCTTTGATTTAGGGTAGGATGTTAGTACCTTTTGAAATTGCTTCTTTTTCCTTTTTATGAACTATGTTTCCTCCAGTGCATTTTTTATAATTTCAGTTTCGTATTTACTAATATCTTCTTTAATTTTTCTTCTGACTAGCTTGTTGATCTCTGTGAGCTCAATATGTACGTTCTATTCGAGTTTTTAATTTCTTTTTATCGTGAGTCATTCTTCTTCCTATAAGATTATTGTGTTTGTATACTCAATTTGTCGTCCATTTGTGTCTCGATCTTTAGACTCCCCACTTCCCACATCGTTTCTTTAATACATGTCTCGATTTTGTCGTATTTTGCTTGCATCCCCCAAATGGTAACTACGGTTTTCAATTTTTCTTGTAGTATGTTCAAAGCTTGTGGTATTTTATAAACAGGGATAATGTACCTCGTATCTTCATTTTTACTTTGATGTACTGAAATGTTCGTTTTATTTGGAAATTTTCATTTGCACATCCCCATCGTATGATTTGAGTTGAAGTGTAAATTTGAAATAACATCCATATCCATCACAATTTTCATTTCATTGATCAAAATATGATCTATTTCATTTTTTGACTTCCCATCAGATAACTTTCATGTCCATTTCCTGTTACCACTCTTTTTGAAAAAGATCCACCTATTATTAAATTGAGGAGCGATTTTCCAAAACGGCCTCTGTCCAGTTTTGTATTTTTTTCACGGAGAATAAAAAACTTGGTGTATCCCTATATTACACCTACATGTCACGGTTGACAGTCGGGTTGCCTAGTAGAACACTTACAGGAATTTATCTCGTTGAAATATTGAATGTACCTTGTACAGGAGACGCGCATGAGAGTCGCGAAGTGGGGGATCTCCTGGATAGAGGCCGTTTTGGAACAACATTCTTGAATTATTAGTTTTGGTTTGGCACAAAATTAGACATACTGTGTCTTTCAGTAGATTCTAATTCATAAAATTGTCAAGATAATGTCGACTCCTCTATTGTAATAAAAATATGTGGTCAGAGGCCGTTTTGGAATAACTTTTTTCTTTTCTTTGCGTCTCTATTTTGGCTTTTTACCTGCGTCAGATTCACGATATCGTGATTTCGTTCTGGCCAGAATATGTATGACTAGATTCCTCACCAGATGGCGCTATAAAACGATTTTTCAAAAAAATGGACAGAGGCCGTTTTGGAATATCGCTCTTCAATCATATTTATCAGCTAAGTTTCTCCTTTAGTATATTTACCAACAACATTTATTCTATTTCCCCTATTTTCACCCACCTCGGTATCAGAGTCCCGTATTATTATTGTATAGTATTCTTTCTCATTTTCATAAATTGGGCTCGATTATTCGTAAAAATTTTTGTTTCCCACTACTGAAGAGTCTGGTGTAGGAGCATAAACTTGGATTCTCGTATATTTATTTCAATTTTCAATACTGCTACGCGTTCGCGTATATCCTTAATTTCCTTTATGTGGGGTACTCACTGCTCTTTGATGTAGAAACCTACTCCCCTGTACCCTATTGTTGACCCAAAATAATAAAAGAGATTACTATTTCTCCACGTCACGAAAAAGAAAACAAAACTGTTTGTGTTATGTTTGGGCAGTGTTTATGATTGCTAGTGCTAGCATTTACTTTCAATAAAAACAATACTATCTAAATTTTCAAAATTAGGATATGCTCGTGCCCTTCAAAGTCGCATTTTCTAACGTGGCCCTAATTTTCACAAAAGGAAATAAATTAAAAAAAAATCCCTTCTGTTGGTTATTAACTGAAGAATTGTGAAGTACTTTTTGTTGTCATTTCAGTGGCGTATATAAATGAGAATTCCGTGCAGTCCATGCTGTTGCTAGGTCACCGGAAAAAAGGAGGTTTAGAATTTAAAAAAAAAAAAAAAAAAAGTTAAAAGCGAACAAACTTTTCGGCAATTTAGCGAAAAAGTGTCCAACCACCTAGGGGAAGAATTTGAACTAGCGAAACCCTTTTCATAGCTACTGTCCTGAGCTAATCGTAAAATGACAATATAAAATACCCATTCATGTCGCAGTTATTGGCCAACAAAATTGAGGTATAATAATAATAATAATTTTTTTGACGAACTTCGACCATTTCGGGAAACACTGGAGTTCATTGGAAACTAGACCGAGGTACGCGTACTACAATTATTCAATCCGGTGGACAAACTCACTCCACAAACTTGTTAAAATACTTTTGCTTACTATCGGGGCGCTATTAAAACGCGACTATAGTGTATTTCCAGGGTCATAGAATCCGTAATGAAAATGTGGTTGTTGTTCGACTGAAGTTTCTCGGCCGCCATTCAACAAAAGTACGAGTGTAATTGGATCGAAAAATAAGCGACATGAGGCAGTATAATGGACTGATCGAGATAATAATAGTTCTTGTGGATAAAATGTGACCCTCGAAGTTATAAGTGCACACGAGACTCGCGTTGTGATCAGTAAACAATTGAGAACGACTCGAACATCACTTTTATGGGCCATGTTTTGTTTTGAAATTCCGATTTTCTACGAGTACTTGACTTCTCGTAGACGTTGGTGATGTTCAGGTTGAAAATTTTCGATGATAGTAGGGCGTATGGCGATGCACGAATGTCAAATTGGTCCTGGGACACCGCACCCCATATCCCATAAATGCCCCGAATGGGCCTGCGTTAGGATAGGGGAATCGCTTTGAGGTAGCTCCTGCTACCCCCATTTCTTCTTTCGCCTCTTCACGGCGGAAAATCTACGGCGTCTTATTCTTCTTCTTCTTCACTGTCGAGTTGCGCTGGATCGTCTTCTTCGTCGGTTGTTGCCAGCAGCGACATCGTCGTCGTCATCGATGTTGGTGGGATGGCAAGTGCCGGCATAGGGTGCTGTGCAGGTAGTGTTTCATAATTTAAGATTAAGACTCATTACAAACCATCGTCTAGAATTCTTAGAACTCTGTAAGTATGCCAGTAAATTTGAAGCCAAAAAGGTATCCATTTGAAAAGAATAATAGGAAAGAAAATAAGAAAAGCGGAAATGTTCAAATCACCGGTCGGATGAAGGGAAAAATTCCTCACCCCTCCGACCAAAGCTTCCTTTATCGCGGAGGGAGAAGCTCACAAATTTTGGTTTCTACGTTATCATTCGCTTTTTAATGCCTATAAGGTAAAGTACCGAATTCGGATCAAATTTTTTGGACCGTTATAATATCTCCTTATCAAATTGCCGAAAATGATCCTGTTTCGAACTGAGGGGTATATCCGACGTAAGACTCCAACATATTGATTAAAAAAGTTTTACCATCCACCCTAATGTTCGTGACTTCGAATCAAGACGTTACATCATAAAAAATATGTAGTATGTTGTACTTCGAATTCGAATACAGCAACATCGTGACTGAAGTGTTAATATAATTGCATAATTGCAACGCCGTGAATATTCCACAAATATCCGAATTTCCTCGAAATGTTAATAAATTTGCATACGCAAAACGCCGTAAATCTGTCATTACGTTTTTTCGGTTCGTTCAAAATATTAATAGAGATTGGAATGATTAACGCTTTCAGGAAGAACCAACCATGGGTGTCGAACCTCATCGACTTTCAATGAGACCAGGCTCGATTCTTTCTCCAGTGTAACTGTGGTCGAGTTCGGAGTTTTGGGTGTACACGGTTCAATTGCACTCGGGTTTTTGAAGATTGAGCTAGGATTCGGGGCGAAGTTCAAGCTCAGTTTTAGATTTGGATTTTTGAAATTTTGGCTTCCTCAAGTGTGCACGGGAAAACGTAAACCCGAATCCGAAATGTGTAGTTGCCCGGCAAAATGCAGTTAAGAAGTTCCATAAATTTTTATTGAGCTGGTAAATTACTAGAATAAATTAGCTACTCCGTAGGTATACTCGTAGTGTACGTGCCGAGATTTTCTCAAGTGAAAAAGACGAATCAACACAACTCCATTAATTTTCATGTTATAAGGAAAGAAAGGGAAAAAAAGAAGAAGAAGAAAAAAAAAAAAAAGAAATAACAAACTTTTATCGGTAAACAATGGCACGCATCTACACTGCATGCAGATACATTGGTACATGGATATGTCTTATGGCTATGGAACATGTTCCACGCATTTAGTCAACATAGAAATGTCGACGTCGATTAAGCCTTGGCAGTAACTACAAATGAATTCAAATCGGAATTCTGACATATTGCCGGCTATACACTTTTTGTTTATTGCATTTTTGTAGCATTTCGTATTATTTCGAGATAAGTGTACAGTCGGCCATTATAAAAATGCGCACATTGAAACACTGCGGTAATATAATACCAAAAACGTTTCCTGTATTCAGTGGACGCACAACAGGAATGAGTAAAATATTCGGCAAGAGTGGGCCGTTCTTGGCATTTGTTGGCATTCTTGGTGTCAGTCGTGTCGTTTGATCATGTCGCTTAATCTTTTCGGTCGGTAAAACGAGGCATATTTTTTCCTAGAGGGCTAGTAATAAGACATATCTATGTTAAATTTAAAAAAAAAGTAACTTTGAGACTAACGACTATTTTTAGTGACGTGACCTCATATTATCCGCAATTGGGACCCATATCCTGAATGTGGACCTCTGAGTATACAAACTATGAAAATGTTGTGAAAACGAAAAAAAGGTGCAGGCTACATTCATGCAGATCCTGACCAACTCATTAGCAACTATTTTCAGGATGAAAGTAAACTAGTTCTCCCGCTGCTAACGAAGGCGTCCTTTTTATACAAGCAGATTTCAATATCTTTCTCGAGGTTCTTTCACGTTTAATCTTGCATCATTTCACGACTTTCATTTCACGACTTTGTCCCACATTAGTGGCGTCATTGCGCTTACTTCTTTCTGAACTAGATTTTTTTTTTTTTTTTTTTTTTTTTTTGGAAACGTAAGTTACTGATCCGCTTTTGGTATTTAACAAAAAAAGAAGAAAAAAAAAAGAAAAGTTTTAAACCAAATTTACGCCGGATTTGATTCTCTATAAAAATGGTCCTTTAGAATAAAAAAACGATTTGGATGGGGGTAGGGGTCTAAAATAAACGTTTTCACTGTCATACATTGCAGGCCTCAGTACATCGGTACACGTACCTACCAATCGGAATTTCCCACCTCCCTTCCCGTTTGCATACAACTTAAGTAATCTGTTTCACTGGTCATGAAGAGAATTTTTGCAGGGAATTTTTAGACCTTCCATTCCAATTCGCTAAACTGATTTTTGATGTCAGTTTGTTACTAAATTTAAAATTGTGGCATCACAGGAGCGGTAAGAACACGAAAATTGATAAAATACAACATGTATAACAGATTCATTAGTTTTCGTAGCCTCTAAATTCGATTCCGATAGTGATTAGTCTAAAATTTTGAGATTGTAGTGCTTATAACGGTCCAAAACAAAACCGGTATCATATTTTGGCAACGGAAGTCGTTGAATTCATTATCGATCTACGTAGTACACTTTATCGCAAGTGGATTGGCGAAAACTTTATTCCCTCTACCCCACAAATCTTTCTCATTACTTTCTACATGCGCTTAAATATTCGGCATAATTTAGGAATCAATCCCGCGACAAGGAGAGTGGTGAGGACTTATTTTCTTATTTACAAAATATATTACTGACAAAAGAATATGTACATTTGGGGGTCTCGGACCCTTGGTTTCTTCTGATGATACGCTTATACTGTTGAGAATTTTTAAGATTATGCATTAGCGGTCAGCATGGTTCGTCACTCTACTTTCACGAAACGTCAATGAAAGAGGGGGTAACTGATTATACTAATCGGAAATGTGACGTAACTTTCTCTTGCACTGAATCTTCCACTTCCTGATCTAACTCTCTCGTGTCAACTGTTGAGAACCGTTCTGATTTTGCTGGGACTCAGTAAAGCTTTTATATAATAAAGAAGTTTCTAGTTGCGACGCAACCGGGAAAAAGTACACTGTGTTAGAAAAATTCATTCGTCGAAAACATTAAAAAAAAAAAAAAGAAACAAGTCTCGAGTGGAAGCTTTTGGAAGGAAATTCTTCACATTTGTAGCATACGAAGTCGAATCGACTTCAGATAAATGTAAATCTTCAGACAGCAAAGCTTACACCTTTTTTTAAAATGGAAATTTCATTTTCCCTAAGATTGTAGGGATGGGGAGGGGGGTTGTCATACCTCCAAGTTTAGAATTACAAATGAGAATATATTGATCAAACTGTAAAAATATAATTGCTTGTTGATTTCGAATGCCCCGTTTGATTTTAGATTAGGCCCCGATTTGAGTCCTAATATCTCATGTTAAGCTTGGAAATAAAATTAATGTGACTTTGAAAATCGAATAAAGTATCAAAAGAGGAGCTTCTCTTGGTTCGTTGGTTCGGAATATTTCATTAAATTTTCGATTCGTTTCTCATTTTGGGTCATCAAAATAAAAATTTTCCCCTTGAAAAGGGAAAATCGACTTAGCAGAAATCTGAACAAAAAATAAATAAAAATAAATAAAATAGAAATAAAAGGTTTTTTTATTAGCGATTTCGAGGGTCTTCATTCTTGGTTCGCTTGTTTTCAGCCTACAAAATGAAAATCTCCCACGAATCGTGGGTAACGTAACTTTAACAATCGAAAGATGGTCGATTTTTTTTTTTTTAGGTTGGTAATATCAAATATTACATCGGGTTTGGAAACTAATTCTGTTCGGGCCAAAATTTCTTGCTTGAAATTTGAACTTTCAGCCTAAGAAGGGGTCGGATTGAAAATGTAAGTAGCGTTTTTTAGGATGCATCGCATCGCCACTTTTTTGGTCGAAAATTTCTCGCTCTTCTGAAAAGGTGGTACGAAAATACTACCAATTTTGTATTTTAAAAAGTGTTCAGGCTACGTAATAATTTTTTGTTTTCTTTTGTAGTCGTAGTTTTATATTTTCAATTGTTCTATTGTTCGGCTCGAATGCATCATCCTCATTTCTTCCGTATTTAATTCGTCCCCCCCCCTAGTCAGGTAATTCGATTCGTAGTTTCTCTTTTTTTTATTATCTGTTTTTGCGAATTGGGGAATTTTGAGTTTTCGGATGATGCTTCGAGGTCAGATATTTTTTCGCTAGGTTAGTTCAGTTCTGTTTGTGCGCTCGAATGTTTCGGATGTAAAATAAAGCATCAAGATTTTTGAGTTTGATTTTTGTGTTCCTGATTGAACAAAAAGTAAGGTATCGAAAATTGGTCGTAACATAGGTTTCTTGAGTCCAGTGGCGTAGATACAAGGGGAAGAAAAGAGTGAAAACAACTCTACCGACATTTTTCGACAAATGGCTGTAAAATAGTCATTATTATGTACGTATTATGTTCGATATGGTTTGAATTTTCCAAATCACTAGATTTTAACCGCGGACTTCTGCCGCGCTGCTAATATTTGTCTAGTTCTAGTTCCTTGTATATAGTTATGATTTTTTATTTCCCCTAAGTACTTACATGTAAGCCTCAGGGAAATCCACTATGTTCACTTCCTTGTAAAAAATATGCTTTTCCTTCGATTTTTTGAGGGACTGTTGAGAACTTGGGGGGTTTCTTATATGATAGATTATACTTACCTCTATTATTCATTACCTATCTATATTTTTCCAACCTGCACTACTTCCTTTTCGTGACAAATTTTTCAGGAGAGAGGAGCACGCAGTTTCAGATAAAAAATCTCTTCCTTTCAATTTTTGTCACAAAATTTAAAATAGAAAATCTTTGAAAGGGGTGGGGCAGTCGTCTACCCGAACAGTATTGCGCTCCGTTTTCCGTAATACTACGAATCTGATCGACGCTAGAAGCAAATCTGCATTTTACTTGCAATATCTCCCATTCCCGTGAGAAACATTCGCTAGCTACTCCAATATTTGATTCGTTCATTATTCTCTTCTCCACAAAAATATAGTAAATCGGGATTGTTTCGAGAAATGCTCGGTATTATTTGAAAATTGGGAATTGGGAACTCTTGTTTCAAATTTCTATTGGGAAAACGAAGAACGGGGATTCCCTATTGAAACGGTCGAAATTTCGGAAATACCGGAACTACCATTGTAATTCCCAAAACCCCGATAATATTCGAATCTGACGTTAGAATTTTGGTACTTTTTTTTTCCACTCACAAAATGTCACTTAAAAAATCGAAAAGGCTACAATTCAAACCGCAAAAACAACCATTTAAAACTGATTTCTTCTCGATGTAAAAATGTCTTGCGCGAAGAGGCCTGTATCAAATTTAGAGGTCAGATTTGAAATTCACGCCAAAACTAGCCCATAAGCAAGTTTTTATTTTTATTTCTACAAAAGCTAAAGTGGACCCGAAAAACAACAAAAGTGCCATTTTTGGTGTTTCTAAAGACCATTTGCAGAAAAACGGGAATTCTAGGAAATTATCGGGTAAAAAATTCGAAAGAAGCGTGAAAAATACGTCCAGAAATTATGGTTTCGTTTTACATATCAGTATTTTTGGTGTTGAACAGGGAGTATTATTTTGTTTAGAGGGCTGACTCTCAATTACGTTTTTCAAGTTTGCATCCGATCCAAATTAATATTTTAGAATCCACGTTTATCGCGCTGAAATACGACAGTTTTTCTTCAGGATGTATCTGAAGAAGAAAAATCCGTTACAAGTACAATACTTACTCATTAACATTGTTATAATAACAATTTTCCGAGTCATGGTGTCAACTGAGTAAATCGATTTTTATTGAGCAAGAGTTGCCAATAATTTTGTAAATCATTATTGGACTCTTCCTGTCTGTTCCGAATCTTACTTCAATAATCTCATTTCGGAGTAATTGTGATTTTGAAAGTGGTAGAACCTGGTACGTGTTTACAGATTGCAAGTTCGTTCTTGTCCCTTATTTTTCTCGATTGTACAGCGTATAAGAAGACCCGGTTACCTCCCCCCCCGGCCCTTTTGAGTCAAATATTGATTTATGATTTATTACGTGTATTTTTTATATTTTGCAATGTGAGCTGTCGTGTATAGTTTAGCCGAAAACTAAATTTTTACCCGAAATTTTATTATGGCTGTATTCTCTAGTTGGGTCTTTCAAGAGGCAGTCGACGAAGTTTACATAACATTACATTTTCGAGCTTTCAGAGCACTCGGGGGTGCAGAAGCAATCCGCTCCCATTCTTCTTAAAAGTGAACTTGCTTATTCCTCTAGTCAAAACGTCAAAAGGAAGGATTGATTGATACAAAAGAAACAGGCATACGTGTAGGTAAGTAAATTATTGGTTTTCCGTATCTAATTAGAATTAGAAACTTACTTGGTAAATAGCAGGAGGAACCCATAAGACTTCTCCATTCGATCTTATCAACACATTAGATTTATATCTCACTTCGTAATTTCCGTCAGCACTGAAATCATAACGCAAATCTCACGTAGAATTCAAGAAGAGAGCATAAAGATGTAGTATATAAGTAGGAGGAAACGCATTACTCCTGACGGACAGCAACGACAAGTAAAATGTGAACTTTGATATCTTTGAAAGATTGAGACGCCTGGAGATGGAAATATCTGCGAGTGTAATATGTACAGATTGTTATTATACAGCAATAGAATCGATTTTCTACTTTTGTCATAAAATTTACGTACACTATTTACAACTCGTTAAAGTTTCATTATGATATCGTCAACGCCAGATGGTTGTACCTCGAGAACTGCTGACAGTGAACTTTTTCAACCCGATTTGTCGCTGCTGAGCACCTCAAGTCGGTCATAATTTCTTGAAACTGCTCTCAGATGTTCGGATATTGGCAGAAATGGCGTTCGAGAATCAGTATTACTCGTACATTACTCGCTTTTTTTTTCTTTCTTTCTTTCTTCTTTTGTGTTCTTCGGGCAAAGTGGCTAGCTGATTGTTTGTTTCAGTTTTTGGAATTTTTATTTCAATAGGCGCGACGGAGGGAAGGGGGAAGGTACACGCCTCACTTTCTGTCTAAACTTAGCTGCATACTGTCTGTATCTCTTTTATCCCATGTCGGTTCCCTGTTCTGCATTGCACATATCCTGATTTGATTTGTTTGTTTACCTATCTATCTGTTTGCCAGAAGTCGGGTGTGAAAATTGAATTCTACGAAGGAAAGACTAGACTGCTTCGCAGTTTAACTTCCTAAAAAAAGGGAACATTCACCCTAAAACGCCAATTGTATTGGAGAGAAAGCATCTCTCCTGCTAGTTTTCTTATTCTTTTGCGATATCTTTGCTTATGTTCAAGACAGAAGCTACATATTATGTTTTCAGCGACAACGACTTCGATTCTGAGGGTAAACTGTAGGAAGGTGTTCATTCTGAAGGAATTTTTTAAAGGTTTTTTCATCTTACCGACTAATCTATATTCGAAGCGGCAGTCCTGATTTCCCCCCTTTTTTTTCTAGTACAGGAGAGAAGTGGCAGGGCAAATTCAAGGTTTCAAATTAAAGTGGAGGTACACTTGGGAAAACAAGGTTGAACTAGTTTTTCATCGAGAAGGGGAAAGAAAGAGAGTAAAACTTCGGGCTTTCAGTGTAGTTTTTCAAGCAGAGAAATGTGGACGAGGGCTAGGTTTTTAGAGTGTAAAATTCAGAGAGGTGATTTTCTTTTTAGTTGCTACAAATCTACCCTCGGTTTTGTCTCTTTGCATGGAGAAGAGAACGAAACCGAGAGCAAATATTCAAGAGCTAAGATCACGTGGCCTCTGAATGTACAATAGTATCGCCATTTCTGACATTTTCGGAGTAGCTGCAAAAAATTACTTATGCGGCTAATTTTTCATGAAGAATTTACTGTTCTGTCTGCAATATTGCTACGTATCTTCAGATTCTTTTGTAGAATTGATACGAAAAATTTTAGTTGGAGGATGAAGACGAGATCTTGAAATTGGACGCCTGTATCTTCTGTTTCGCGATGGGAACAAGCGTTACCTATTAAAATTCTAGTTGCTCTCACCTGATCTACATCTATACCGGACTGGAACCGATGAGCACCTGAGTAAACCAGCCCACAATGTAAAAAAATTGTAGTGTTTCGATAAGAATAATATTTATTCTAAGACAGAGATGTTGTATCAGATCTCAGAACCTATAGATCGTTCTTTTCAAAAAATACAAATATTTGTCCGAGTAGGTAAATAATACAAAATAATCATAACATAGAATAACGCAAGAAAAAGAAGATATCAAGAACTGCTGGAAATAATAAAATTTGTAACAGAACAAAACAATATTCTAATGAACACCGTACAAACTTAGGCAGTTTACTCATTTTTAGACTAATAACGGTAATTTAACAATAATTGATCCTTTTGAAAATGTTCGATAACCAATAGGAGCGCAGGAACTAACGAAGCACCTATACTCTACAGTGATTGGCTTAGCATAAGAATGAGCAGGTGACCTTTACTTAATAGTGACTGGCCCATCCAATAATTTGAATCAACAACCAATAACCCACAGGAACACGAATACTAACAGTTTACGATATGGTAATACTCGCCTGAACCGTATTCTGCGTAACATTTAGCTTTAAGACTATCAGAGTTTTGAAGCCCTGATGATGGAATACTACCCAAAAACGTCTTTATCAAGTAGGTAAACTACTTTCTTGTAAGAAATATTTTGGTAACATCCGCGTTTAGTACATATTTTAGGCACCCCTTGAATTTCGCATTTCCTCCCGAGAGCTGGTCTCCTTGACCTAACGAAGGTAGAAACTGCAGCGTAACTGGCTCCGGAAGCGAGGTTGTGAACAATAGGGAGCTGCATGGATGACTCGATCGCTACCCTCGCGAATGCTCAAGATCGCCTTATGGTCATCTGTTTGTGGGGACCTGTACGGTGATTGCTGTTGACGATTTGTTTGCGACCTAGTAATAACCTTGCGTCTTTCTAATAAGCGGCGCTCTTCGTAACCCGGGTAAGTGTATACTCTCTAATGTATGTACGCCTCCGAAAGGTTAATTAATGATACAGGCATTAGGATACTCTAGTATTACTACGAAACCCATAGGTCAGTGTTCGATCGACATTACTGTCTGGCGACCTGGTACTGTAGGTATAGAACAGAGTACCGAGTGGGAGCTGCTATGCGGAGTTACCCATGGTTAGTCTGGCTTCGGCGTGAATGTACTCTCCTGCTGAGTGTCGTGGTCTGAAGCCCTATCTAAGTGTAAGTTGGTGAAAATGATTACGTATATGGGGCTGGGCCGCTGATGGCATTGCAGTTCTAAGAGGTTTGCACGGGCAGAGAAAGTACGGCCGTACTTCCGTCTTTGGTGTGGCGGTAAACTGGATCACGGACAGGTGAACAATGATTAGTCTCACCCTGTTAAGTAATTGATGTCAAGCTAGCAGAAGATGGTCAATTAAAGAATTTTATTCTCAGGCGTGCTGTTCTTCTTTAGCTACAGGTAAATAGTCTCCCGCTTAGCCAGCTGTCCGCCTAACGCAGCTCTACCGAGGACATTGCCGAACCACTTAGTTTTTAATCTCTTTAACCCTTTTTACATTGTGGTAATTATTGATTTTTTTTTTGAAATTAATATTATTAAATTCGCAAACACCTCAGTAAAAAGTGGATTCCATGGATCGTTGACTCTCAGTGGCGGTCATTTTAGTATAATTGGCAGCACGAACGATATAAAGGTTAGTATTCGTAGCTTCGAGACAGTTGATAGCATTAAGCTTCTCCCCATCCTAAATGATGCATGCCCAAATAGACTAGCCAGATTATTAGCTCGGATTCCACCAGGTTGGTTATGACCCTTACTGCCTCAATATTACCTAAGGCCGAAATTAATAACTAATTTTTCTCGATTTAAGGTCCGAGCGGGTTCTTCCGCTTTAGTCCTCGGGTGCTCAAGACCTCGTGACGTCTCAGTATTCTCTCCGGGGGGGGGGGATAATAACAACAATAATAATAATAAGTTTTATGGATTTTAAATTCTAAGTATGTTCTATTTATGGAATACCTTTTCGTGCACTTACTTATTAAATAAAACAATATCTGGTCGCCACACTTTATCGGGTGGTAATCTTAATATTTGGATTCCGCCGTAATCTGCTTCATCCCATTGTAATTGGTAGTCACTCCAAGTCTGTTGAAACGAAAAAAATACGTTTTAATCGAATGCATACGAATATCGCAGATATTTTCGTATATTAGCTCAATTTGCTTTTGCGAGTGGAAGAATTAACACCGCCATTTTAAAATGAACTTTCCTCTATCAACTGGAGGCTCTACCTCAGCAAAATTCATCACTGTTGGAGTTCAAATATACTGAAGGTAATGAGGAAAGGTTTCCCAAAGTGTTAATCAATTGGCGAAAAGGATCGTTAATTATTCTCAAAAACAATCTTAAGATACGCGCTTGTCGTTAAGAGAAAATCAGAAAATCAGTCATAGGGGTTCTTTCCTCTTACGACATCCGATTATGCTACGACGGCACCTCGTGTCACCCTAAAAATACCTTAATCTTGACCGAATCCCATTTTACCGTTTCCCACGCCGTCGGTCGCATACGAAGATCCGAGGCCTTGACCGGGGATGACATCTAAATTTCTCGGAATCGGCAGTTCCATAAAACGCGCCTAAATTTAGGCGTCTCTCTATCGCCCTCCGTTCTCTCTCTCTCATCTATGGTGCCCGTCAAGGGAAAGGTGATAATATTTTTTTCGGGAGAAAGGTTCGAGAAAAAGATTTGATTCGGGACATTTATTTTTAGGGAAATGGCTGTTCGGGAAAATGTTCATTCGGGAAAATGTCCGTAATATGATTTTTTTCCAGTGATATCAGAAGTAAGATACGGTTCCTTCCAACGCGTTCGAATATACCATATATCTACGCGAAACGAGTCCGATATCTGAATTTAAAGGCTAGATTCGAAATTAGTGACCCCAAAACCCGCCATGTGGATATTTGTTTTATTTCTTGATTCGAGTTGACTTTGTGGAATTTTGATTTTTGGAGTTAAACTTGAAGAATATGCAAATTACATACTATGTATAATGCGATTTTCAAAATCAGCGAGCCAAGCAGCTTATATTTCGCTATTTGATACGAAATAAAACAAATCTTACCAATCTCAGCCACACGTTTGATTTCATAATTTGATTTTTTTCATTCTGAAAACATAAAATAAAACCTGATTAATACGATAATCTACCATCTAGATTCAATGGTTGTGAACCTATAATGTGTGGACTGCTGATCGATAATTTTCGTCTAACATTTTATTTTTAAATTCGTTTTTTTTTCCTTCCGCCTCTCTCTCTAGCATGAAGAACCCGTCCAGAGGTCACGAAGCGGCGAACTCCATCGAGAATCCGCCCCGGGTCATGAAGTAGGTTAACGCCTTCGCCCTTACTAATTTTGCTCGTGTACACCCTCGTTCGATAACGAGGGCTTCTGAGTATTTTGACCACCTAGCTGTCTATCTACCTATCAGTCTGACTGGGCTCCATCATTTTGGCTGACTGGGGGCCAGTCTCTAATGCTGACTGTCTGACTGCGCTTTTGACAATCTACCTATCTATTGTCTGTATTTTTGCCTGTTTGTCTGTATCAGGTTTGGGAATATTTTGAGAGGAGACGGGGCAGTGTTATAATATAGGGAATATATCGTGAAAATTGTAGTATGTATTATAAATACTTCACCACGAGATAGCGTTCACGAACTAGCGCGAAATATTACTTCGTGCCTTTCAAGTGTCCTGCCAAATTATAATCGTTCATATTGCCTACCAAGTTCGTGGAGGGAGCTGAAAGGGTTTTAATTTTAATAAGAATTTGTCTTTGTATACCTACAAAAATATTTTTTTTTTTTTAAAGTGGAAAGACCCAATATTATGTCAGAAAGAAATAATCCACCGAAGAAGAATAAGAGGTTACAGAAAAAAGAAAACAAACAGATGCTTTCCATGAGATGCTCGCTAAGTCATTATTGAATCCGAGTACATATTGGAAATAATACGTAATAAGTCGTCTGAATGACTCCAGAGTTAAGAATATATCCAAACACGATTCTGACTGAATTTAAATAGGTTAAGTTTGTAAAATAATATTTGGAGGGAAAGTGATAGGTAGAAGAAACTAAAAATTTTAAACAGGAGAAAAACATGGAAAAATTAAAAGAGAAAGAAAGTGGTATAAACAAAATTGAAAAATATTGACTGAAAAGGGAAAAAAAGTGTAAAAATAGAGAAAATTTCAACAACAGAAAATAGTGAAAAAAAAGGCAGACAATTAAAAAAAAAAAAAGGAGGAATTCCACATCGTCTTAGTTCAAAAAATTCTAAAAGACCTCTAATTTCCTTGTTGTGAAAAATCTGTGCATGAAAACGAACACGAAGCAAAAATACGACAAATAAGAATTTTTTAAAGAATTAAAATTCACTTTCAGTTAGCTAAAAGCCTGGGGTTCAATGAAAAGTGTTCCACACTTTCAAGACCTTGCCGGTTCAGAATAACGTTCCATTCTGTGAAAAATCACATCATCAAAACAAACGAAAAATAATAAGTTCGAATGTTAATGTAAGAAGAAATGAAAATTTACAAGTGTATGAGATCAGTGTGGGTCCTGAAAACTGTTTCACACTCCCAAGAATCCACTGGTTCAGAATAGTAATAAATTTTTATCTTATGAGAAATTTCAGCATCAAAACGAGTAAGAAATACCGAGTTACCAAATAATATTTGTATTTTAAGAGACAAAAATCCAAGTTTACTTTATTACGAGTCCCTGAGGACTATGTGGCGCTTCAAAATAATTTCATACTTCCGAGACATCATAGGTTCAGAATAATTTCTCGTCTTGTGAAAAATTTTAGTATTAAAACTGATAACTGATTAACAACTGACTTTATTTTCTATCATATCACAGCTACGAGTATATAACGGTACATTATGCATGTCCTAACACGCCACCTCGAATTTATACCTACAATTCGAAATATTACTAAACATGGTATCAAAACAGCTATTTAAAGTACATTTAAGATTCGATTAAAATACGTATAAAATTCATCATAATACAATACAAATGATACATAAAATACACGACTAATACAATGCGATTAAAATTATAAAATTGGATCTAGAATATAATAGATATTAAATACAAAATACGGAATGAATCTTGATCGATTAACCTAACGAATACCTAGTGCTTCTCTACACTTCTCAAACTGACCCGTGCCCAACGCCTTGGTGCACGTGTCGGCTATGTTATCGACAGACGCCACCTCGCAAATCTCAACTTCACCCCGACTAACTAAATCAGTCACAAACCGCTTTGATATATCGATATGTTTACTTTTTCCCGTAAAATTACCATTCCTTGCCAGATATCTCGCACCAGAATTATCCTTGTATATCTTTACTTTACCAACACTGAGACCAAATTCTTCAATTAACCATCTCACCCATCTTGCCTCCTGAACGCAATCTGCAAGAGCATAGTATTCAGCGTGGGTTGACGCTCTAGTGACGGCCCCTTGCTTCACAGACTTCCACACAATAGGATTTCCAAACAGTCGTATTACATAGCCTGTGGTAGATTTCCTGTCATACACGTCACCAGCATAGTCCGAATCGACATAGGCGTCCAACACCGCCTCCTGCCTATTCGTATAATTCAAGTTCATAAATCGAGTGTGGTAAAGATACGAAAGCACACGTAACGCATATTCAAAATGCTCTTTTATGTAACCAGTCTGAAGACGACTCAAATACGAAACACTAAACGAAATATCAGGTCGCGTGGCGGCAGCAATATACATCAAAGCTCCAATCAAACTTCGAAAAGGTAAATCACAATCAGAATCCTTATCAGGCACTAATTTTAGACCAGTTTCCATAGGTGTTTGAAAGCGATTACGAGTACGTGCATGTGCTATACAATACTTCTCGGCTAGCTCTTCGATATACTTGCCTTGATTTAATGACATAATACCATCACATATCGAAACTTCGATCCCTAGATAATTCTTTACCTTGCCCATGACTTTCATGGAAAATCTTGCACATAACCGTCGTTTAATCTTCTCAATCAGCTCGCCACTGTTGCCACATAGTAACAAATCATCTACAAAGACTAAAATATACACGACGAGATTTTCTACCCTCAAAGCGTACACGCATTTCTCGATTTGAAAGCATTCGAAGCCTAATGATATCAGATACTTGTGTAAACATTCATACCAGCATCTAGGACTCTTTCTTAGCTCATATAACGCTTTCTTCAGCTTACACACTAGATCAGAGCGTCGCCCGCTTTTCTCAAAACCTTTAGGCTGTTTTACATATACTTCGTCTCTGATTTCACCATTCAAATACGCTGCTTCGACGTCTAATTGCTCTATATTCCAGCTATTGATTATTGCTAAAACGAGAAAAATCTTGACTGCTGTCATACTAACAACAGGTGAATAATAACTTTTATCTTCTTCCTCCTCCTGTTGATAGCCTAATACCACTAGTCCTGCCTTATACGAGCCGTTACTCTTCCTGCTATAGACCCATTTTACGCCCAGGGCTTTCTTTCCCTTGGGTAATTCAACTAGGCTCCACGTATCGTTTTTCTCAATGTTCTCAATTTCTCTCTCCATCGCCTTTTTCCATTCGCACGCATTGGACTCATTCACCGCTTCGTTATAGCTCTGAGGTGCTCCCACTTGAACAAAATACGCCACCGGATCGCCATATCTCTCCGGAACTTTCTTCTCGCGAGTCGACTTTCGTGGAGTGCTCATCCTCTCAATTTCCTTTTTTTCATTACAATTATCAGACTCTGTCTCTACTTCTCCCTCTTCATCGCTCTCAAGATAAATTATTCGACTCTTTGTATCATCTATAACCTTAACATTTCTACTTACTATCACTTTACCTGAGACCAAAACACGATATCCTGTCTCTTCGTACCCTACTACGCTTCCCTGCATGCCTTTCTTCGAAAACTTGTCGACACGCTTCTCATCTGGAATTCTCACAAAGCAAGAGGATCCATACGGTACTAGATTCGAGACATTAGGTTTCCTACCCATGACAATTTCAAATGGAGTCTTTTCCTCAACAGATCTATTCAACAGCCTGTTACCGATATACACTGCAGCCTTAACGACTTCTGGCCAAAAATGTTTGTCAGTCCGAGCCTCATCAAACAAGCAGTTCGCTCTATCCATAATAATCTGATTGTAGCGCTCTGCTACACCGTTCAAAGCCTGAGTATACGCAGGAACATTCTGTATTTTAAAACCTTTCTGAGACTCAAACCTATAGAAATCTTGATTGAGATATTCCCGACCATTGTCACACCTCAGAAACTTGACTTTTTTTCCTGTTAACGTACACATCGAATTGTAATAATGCACGAAACAATCGAAAACTTCAGATGTGGTCCGTACATCCACTGTCTAATAACCAAACCATATTTGTTCCCTTAATACAGGAATTACTTTCTTTATCACCTGAACCTACTTCAACGAGAAACGATTCTGCTGGCCTATCATTTCGACCATTATTATTATTATTATTATTATTATTATTACGATTGCGGTTGTCATAAAAATTTCTACCGCGATTATTAAAATTTCTATTCCGATTAGAATTAAAATTACCTCTAAAATTACGATTATAATTGCTCTTCGAGTTGGACCAACAAAATTTCTTGACATGTCCGGGTTTTCCGCATCCAAAACATACCTTGATGTTTTGTCGTTGCACTTTGAATACCTCCTTATCTAATTTAGACTCACTCGATTCCTTTTTGACTGGCCATGATGATGACGGTGCCGAAGTTGATGGACTAAGGTCTTCCTCCGACGTACTTCTAGACTCGATCTGGGGCCCCGACGACAAAAACTTTGCTTTCACGTAGGCTAACTTATTTTGCTGAGGCTGGAGAACGTCTACGATGTCCGATAAGTGCGACAGCTCCTTAGGCATTTTCATTAAGAAGTATTGCAGCTTGGCCTCGTCATCCAACACTTTACCCGATGCTCGAACCACATTAAGTGCCGTTTCAAACTTGCTTACGAAATCAGCTGGCCCCTTTTGAGGATCATACATGAGCGCAGATAGCTGAGTCATGGCAGAAATTTGGGCCGATTGCGTTTTTGTCGCATAAATATCATCCAAAGCTTTGATCATTCCATGCGCCGAGGTTTCATTACAAATCAGTTCGAGCTGTTGGTCGGACACGTATCTTACTATGAAACTCCTCGCTTTTACGTCTTCCTTCTTCTTCACGGAATCAGTCGCCGCCGGTGCCGCATCCAAAGCGCCGAGACATTCTTTGGACTCCAAAAATATGTTTAACCGATATCTCCAGCTGGCATAATTCACTCCATCGAAAATTGGCACGGCATGTGCCTCATTCGTCGTGACCACAGAATCAAGCACGACTCAAACCAAGAACTCGAGACAGTTCGAGAAAAAACACTGCGAGAGAGAAGCTAGTCACCATAAAATGTCTTGAACATGAACACGAATCGACTCGCCACAAACATTGCGAGCAAGAACAAGCTCGCAACAGCTCCGAGCATCACACGTCTGCTACCATGATAACTGATTAACAACTGACTTTATTTTCTATCGTATCACAGCTACGAGTATACATATAACGGTACATTATGCATGTCCTAACAAAAACGACTATAATATGGAGTTTGAGGAGAATCATGGAAGCGATGAAAGTTCTTGTTCAGTTTGCTAAACGTGTATGAGATCAGTGGTGGGTTTTGAAAATTATTTTACACTCCTGAGATCCCATTGTTTAAGATTTCGGTATTAAAACGACCAAGAATAAGTTGTCAAATGATATTGTCGGATGAAATGAAAATTTATGTCTCAATTTGGCTCATGTGGGAAAAAATTCCACTTGATAAAACGTTACGACATAATCAACTATCATGTCTCTGAATGGCGGATTATGCCTTCTTGTCTTTTGCTTTATACTACCTACTGTATGTCTTATTATATCATACCGATGATTGAGCCACGAAGCGGCCAAGAAATAGCCGCCCTAAATTTAAATTGAAACGATTCGATTTTTTTAGAAGATGGTCCGCGGGAAATTCAGGTTTCACGTTGATTGTCTACAGTTCGAAAATTCGTGTACCACTACTGATTCAAAGGCATGTATCAATTCATATTTAGAGTTTTTGCGAAGCAAAATACCTACTATTGTTATTGTTGAGGCGAACGTTTAAGCTTCTTCGCTTATTTATAATCTTGAGCGTAGTTTTCTAACAGGTGATCGTTTCAACATGATATGGGCATAATACTGAATAACGTCAAAGGTGAAAAAAATGGATCTTCCGTGTATGGCGATCGCGTTATTGAAAGATCATGTTTTTATTTTTATCATTTTCGTTTCATTTTTGCGATTGCGAAGTTTCGCTGTTACTCACAAGTAGAAAGGACTTAGCGTTCGTTGAAAGTGCGAGGATTGAATATTCTTTTTCATTTTAGTTTTTTTTCGACACTCAGCAGTGCTATTGAATCGAGTTAGTTAATAAATTATGAAATGAAAAAGGTCTTAGGTGCGTGGCAGTTAGGTCACTGGAGAGGGTCTTAATGATATAATTCTCGAATGTTCGAGTCATCAAAAAAATAATGGAATCTTTAGTTTTTCAGCTTTCAATTTCTACTTTTACTGGCCGACTATCACGTATTGACTCAATTCACGTTCCCCATTTCGAATTCGAATGTTTTAATTTAAATTTTTAGCTTTTAACGAGGCAGAAACCTTATGTACAACTTACTGTAAATCTTGTTTTAGTTTCTCCGCATCATGTCACGACGAATCTGAAGTATAGGTATACCTTGGTACACCTATATAATCAGTAGGTACGAAAATATTATTTTAGACCTAGTGTATGTATTCGCAAGATGCAACTGCGAGTATATGTGTTTCACTCATTCATCTAATGCCGCTATCATTTACAGTAGCTTAGCCGGCGCGAATTCACGTGTTAAAATTACACCACTGCACGCGCGGTCATCCAGCAAACCACCGCCGCCGCCGCTGCCGCAATCCTCGAAACGCAAGCGACTATAGCGAAACGTAGGACTTCGAGAGTTGATTAAATCGCGACGAATAGGTAACTTAGGATAAAATAACTTCACTTTTGTGTCGGGTATCGCCTCGGTAATCTAGCTGAAAGCCCTTTGCAGAGTTGAAGTAATAATTGATAGTAATTATTAGGTACCTACTACCCATAGAAAGAACGGACTATACATCTACTTATATGCAAGCACCTATATGTATACTTGTACATGTTTGATGTACAATGACCTACATACGAATAGGTACATACATACACGCAGCTGGCTGTTTCGGAGATGACAAATGAACCGTTGAGTGATGACGTAAAGCATACAGAGAACTTTTTTCGGCGTTCGAATTTTAAGAGGATCGTCCGGTTTTGTACATCCCTCTGAACGGACATTGTAAAATCATCGCCCACTCGCAGTACACGTAGTTGAGTTTCTTAATAATTATGAACGCCATTAGGTAACCGATTGTTCTCCGGCAGTTCATAATTCCATTCTGTGCATTTTGTTTCGTCTTTGGCGCATGCGAATACGAATTTCTGAGGAAATTTGCTACTGCTTTTGCCTTCTTGTTCTGCTGCGCCGCGTTAGAGCGCCCTCAATTAGCCGCGAAGTATTAAGTAGAGTCAAAGAAGAAATTTTCAAGAATTTCAGATATGATTAAGCGAGTTGCGATGTATAAAATTCATAAGGCACGGTTCTCGAGGGCGAGGACAGAAAATAGTAATTTAATAACAACTTAGCTTGAAAAATGAAAGAGATCTAGTGGAAGCATTTCATTCTGAAACAATTTAGTAACAATTAATTATGAGAATTTCAAATTGAAGATACTGCGGGGAAGAAATTTTGTTGCAGCTTCTTTATTTGTGGATCCATGAGCTATGTACATTATACAGCTCAAGGAAATGAGGGCTTTCAAGCTTATACTTGACTAGCTGAACTACCCGCTATTTCGTTGGCAGTACATTGCACTGTGGGGATAGAATAACAAAATCTAGCCGGACAAAAAAGTCCTGAAAATTAAAATTCGTGAAATGATTGCATGGAACAGGCACTCACTTCTTATAGTTGCATGTATCATCAGTCAAAACTTTCGGCTGAGGAATCCTCCATTTCCGTGTCAAAAATATCTGAAATTCACGGTCTTCTTATGTATTAGTGAAATAGATTATCGTCCTCTATGACTGTGGGCTCATCTTGTAAGTATATGCGTACCGCAGCAATATTTCATGAACTGGGCAGTTCGCAACACTGGCAACTATCTCAGAATAAAGGCCGACTTAGTAGTTACGTGTATATACTACTAGCTGACCCGCTTCGCGGGTCATCTACACTGTGGGCTAAAGTGAGTTGGCTAAGTTGAGCTGGCTGGCTAAAGTGAGTTGGTTTTAGTGAGTTGGATAATTTTTGTTATATTGTCGCGCTATATATTCCTAGTCTTCATCCCTTTCTTCTTTTCTTGTTGTAAGGTTCCGCTCGCTGATTATTCTCTTCCATCTTGTCCCTTCTTAACGTACGATATGTCCCGTGTAATCCCATTTTAATTTCCAGATCCCCTGACCTACCTCTTTCATACCACTTTCCTCCTTTATCTTTTAGTTTTTTACTTTGACTTTTATTCTTAACCCTGGTAGGTATACTTGGCTCCATCATTCCGACCGTGGTTGTTAACATTTCCATTTGCTTCTTTGTTAAGGCTCCCGTTTGGACTCCATAGGTGAAGACTGGTAGAGTGTATCTTTCCAATATTTTCATATTTTTGTTTCAATCTTCAGTTTACCTTTAAATACATGTTTTTCTAAGCCCAGAAGCATGCCCATGCTTTTTTTTAATTCTTTCAGTTATCTCTCTGTTTGTTGTGTCTTAAAATGATTGTATTTGTCCCAAATTGTCCAATTTGGAGGTTCTTTCTATTATAGTTCCTTTTATTGTGAGTTTACATTTCCCTTCCGTATAGGATAATTGTTATGTTTTACTTCTGTTCATTTCTAAGCCAGCTGCTGTACTCAATTTTTCCCAGTTTCCGCTGTTTTGCGCCGTTCTCTCGCACATGATTCCGGTGATTCTTGATACTTCATCTCCATCCTAAAGATGGTCTGCCCCTACTCCTTTTTCCTGGGCACGGGAGTCTGTTCTTTTACAATTTCATTCCATCTTTCTTTACCTAACCTTGCTATGTTGAACCTTCTCAAACTAACGAATTATGAATAGTGTATTCGCTCATCTATCGAAGGATCCACTTATTTTTTCAGCCGAGCCCCAGGAGCATCACTGGAATTTGGTTTATATTTAGGTTACTGTAATTTTACTTTTCTGCTTGGGATAGAGTGGGTACCAGACGTTGGGCCGATGATGCTCTACCAGAACTTAGTTTATTTTTAAGTTACCTCAGGATGATATTTTTCTTTTCAGCTTGATTTGCAATTGATTCTGCAATAAGTTAGTGTTACGTTTCAGCTGATTTTAATTTGCTCCAACGATTATTATGCTATTTTTGGCATGGTGGGTACCATCAGACTTGAAGGGTACAGGGGAAAAGGTTCAATGTCACATTTTTTTGAAAATGAAGATATGGGCATCGCTGGATTCAGGATGAGGTGTAGAATCATCCTAAGCACTCATCCGCCGAAAAAACTCTATTTAAAAGGTTGAAAATAGCCAGAGAAAAAAGTATAGCACAGGGAAATAAAGGTGAGTGTCAAACTTTAAAATGATTTTTCTCTAAAACACAAAATTGTGACATTGAACCTTTTTTCCCTGTGCCCTTCACTTGATGCCGATGATGCTGCAACAGAATTTATAGTTATTCATTTTCAGGTTACTTAGAAAAAATTTTTAGTTATCAGTTTGATCTGCAGTTGATTCTGCACTAGGTTAGTGTCATTTTTCAGCTGATTTTAGTTTGCACCAACGATTATGCTATTTTTAGTATGGTGGGAACCGCAGACTTGAAACGCAATTTACTTTTAGGTCATATATATTCAGCGTTTGTGAGTGAATGCTGTGGCTCTCTGGGGCCACCCCCTCCGCCCATTTTCGGGCATACGCCTACATGTAGCTTTTCCATTGTCATTTATTAGTAAGTGGTCATTCTCATTTTAGTTTTCCCGTCTGGCAATATCCATGTCCATTTCCTTTTGACTTTTTTTTTGTAAAAAGTGTTTGCAGTACGCAAGTTTAATTTTTGGGCCATTTCTACTAATCTTTCCCCCCCTGTCGTTTCTCCCCCCCCCAGACCAAATGGGCCGCAGTGTTTTGAGTTTGCTTCCCCTCCTACTTTTGCGTTGAAGTCCCCATTATCACCTGATAGTATTCCTTCTCTTTTTGAAGTGTTCCCTCCTGCTTGTCATAAAATTTATCTACATCTACCTTCTCTGCTTCAGCTGTAGGTGCATCCACTTGCAAGATTAGAATTTTTGTATTCGCATCTATTTTCAGTTTTATTGGGCATATTCTTTCAGATATTTTAATTTCCACAACATTATTTTCGATATTTTTTGTTAATATGTAACCTTTTGTGGAACCAAAGTAGTATAGATAGTTGCCTCTCCTCCTTTCTACCAGTCTTTCCCCATATTTTCTAACTGCTGACAGTCCAACATTGCCCCACTTAATTATTCTATTTCCTTTTCAAATAGGTATAATGTGTCATTATATAGTAATTTCCAACAGGGATTTCTAACTTTGTATTTCATCATTCCAGATTATGCTGTAGCGAAACCGTTTTCAGCTCAAGGCAAACATATTGTCCTGGAGTGGATTCGGAATTCGCATAGCACGAGAAAAAGATTCCATGAGCACAAAGCCAAAAGGAGTTGTGGGAATTGCTCAAAGGAAATTGTAAAAAATAATATTATGTTCAAAAATGATGCTGATAATAATAGTAATAACTATACAAGTAATAATTGTATATGTGAATGATAATAACATGTAGATACAGTAGTCATATGCTATTGAATTTTTATTTTTCTGCATTTCTTGTCCAATTTGCAATAAATTGCCTTAATTCAGTATGATTATGAAGGTTCTCTTAGAGAAAATAGTGTTTCTGTATCCCAGACGCCCCAGAAGGCATGTGTGGCCGATGAGTGGAATGATATTCACAACCAAGTGGAAAAACGTACACGCAGTTTTGTTGCAGCACTATGGTTACGCAACTACGCAACGAATACGCGAAGTCCCTAAAAAGCCCCTCGAGCGGAGTGGAGAAGTAGTGGAGCTGCAGCTACTTCGCCCCTACGTAAATTTACACTGCTGTGGTGAGGTCTACGCACAGGCAGTCCGTAACTCTGCGCAGCCACTATTTTTACATGTGTTTTTAGTGGAGACTTCCACAGCGTTACCACAGTTTTCGAGTGGTGGGTGCCGCAACTATTTTCCCGTTTTAGTGGTGGAATGTTCAGCGGGAAGTGACCTGTGTACTTCCATTTCAATTTTTTGATTGTAAATTGTTTCATCCTCCATCCCCGTTAATGGTCTTATCTGTTGAGTTGAAACTTCATGCCTCAGTTTTAAATTAAGTTTCTTTCTATTCTTCTTTCTGTACTTCTCAGTCTGTTGACGTGGATGGCTTTATATGGTAAAGCTGGTATTGGGCAATAAGTTTGCAGGTCTTTCATTCTGTTTCTGTTTAAAATTTCCCCTTGTAAATTTATTTCGGCGACCAATAGTTTTCCCGGCTGCTCTTACCCTCCAAGTTAGTTCCTCATCTAATCTGTATTCTGGTGCTCGTAGTTGACCAAGGTACATGAATACTTTAGTTTGTTCAATTTCCTGTCCAACAAGAGTCCGGAGTCTATTCTATCAACGATTGTCTCCCATTTCAGACTGAAGCCGACCCAGTCCATCTTCACTGCCGAACTCACAGAAATCCTCCTCTGCCTAATATCATTCCTGAACACCTCCCCTCTACCCATTACCAGTCTCCTGTTTACTGACTCCCTTGACTCGCTACTATTTACCTCTACACCCTCAACTCCATCATTCAGCGTATCCATCTCCTATACAACTCCTTCTCCTAAAATGGTGGCCTCCTCTCCCTCGTCTGACCTGTTGGACACATTGAGATTCAAGGTAACGAACTGGTGCATGTCGCAACCAAAAACCCTACCCTGGCCTGCCGGTCCTCCCCAGTCGCCCTTGCTTCCCGTGTAAAATACCTCCTCCGAAACATGATTCTCGTTCAGTGGCAGGAAAAATGGTCCATGTCCCATTCCAAACCTCTTCCCGTTAAATCATTGGCTCTATCTCCACTCCCTGATACATCGTCCGCGCGCAGCATTAAATATATTCCGACTCACCTAGGCATAGTTCACATCAAACTAACCTACTGCTTCCTTCTGTCGGGCATGGAGTCTCCCACTTGCTCCCTCTGTGATTCCAAGGACCCCTCACATCCTCCCATCGTGCCTGGCTTCCAACTCACTCCGCAAACACATTAAGCTCCCTGCTTCCCTGCCTACTCTCTTAGACCCCGATCCAGTCACACTCAGTCGCTGCTTAGTTTATTCACCCTTCTTGATATCCTTCCCCTCTTGTAGCCCTACTTTTTTCTATAAATTCTTCAGCCATTTTTCTAACTCATTGCAGTACCACGTCCTTTTTCAAACTTACAGCAACTTATTAATGTTGACTCATTTCCACTCTCAACTAAGACTTCCAAATACCTGCTCTAAAACACAGTTGAATAAATTTGGGGTTAGCTGGTCGCCCTGCCTGACTTCTCTGTCGATCTGGAAAGGATTTCAAAATAAAAGAAAAATTAAAAAGAAAGATTAAGAGAATGTTTTAAAATTTTCAAAACATGGCCATTCATGGCATCTCTCTTCTTATCTCACCATTTGTTTGTCTTTTAACCTTACTGTTCCTTATTTTTTTGCATACAGTAGCATCGGTTTCGTATTTCCGAGATATTATGCTGTTTTCAGACACTTACCTGTCCTATACCCATTGAACGTGATTTCGAAACCTGAATGGACTATTTCAAAGTTGTTAATGTATTTAAAACAGACAGGGTCACTGCTACGAAGGGTTCCTTATACAATTGGGGAGAATGACGAAGAAAGAGCATCACACACAACAGGTTTTACCTTTTCGCAGAATATTGGTCTACCTTCTCTGTGTGTGTGCGTGTGTTCGCATGCACGTATATTCGTTGTAAGGGCAGCAGTGTAGCGCGGGGTTGCTGGAAATTCTCTCGCACAACAACGATTTTGTTACGCGCGCAACTTTAAGATATGAATTTGCTTAGTCTGGCGCTGCGCTGGATCAGAGTGTTCGAATTAATTTGCGCTCAATAGGTTCACGTTTGTGTTATTCAGACGAAGATGACCGTGCTTTCAAAAATTCAATCGGATAATTAGAAGAGAATCTAGGAATACTTTTCAAAAATTGAAATTTTGAGCTTTTTGAGGTGATATGGGGGTTGAAAATGGACTATGGGGTGCATAAATGGGTAAGAAACTATATTTAGGTATGAAGACCACATTAAATCAGTTGTGAACGTAATAATATGGCATTTAGAGCTCGTCTTGGAAATTTCAGATTTTCAACCCCCAAATAATTTCTAAAGAGAGACAGTTACAGCCACCAAATTTTGACAAAGTGTGAAAAAGTTCGATTTAAAACAATTGTGAAAGTTTAAGTTCAAAAAAGAATTAGGGGGCCAGGGGGGGACAAAATTTTGTGGCTCCCCTCCTAATTAGGGTACCGAAATTTTTTATAGCCTAAAACCTATTCCGAATTCATACGAACACATCCAGAAAGTTCGAACCCCCCGGCTCTTACGGTTCAGCCACCAACCTCGAACAAACAAACACACAAACAGACATACATTCAATTTTATATAGTAGATGAGAAAAGCGACCTGGTGCATAAAAATCTTCCACGTGATAATCGTGTTCTTTTCCCTTTTGTGCACTTTATCATAATTTTGAGAAACGTTCGTAAGCAATAATGAGATCGAAATGTTTGTTGTTTTTTGTTTTTAAATATTTGACAGATGTAAAATTGATTCACAATAAGTTGTAACACGCGTTGTTGGCGCTTTAATTGATGGAAAATTTTCGAAAAATATGAAACCGACACATTTCCTCTAAGTGTACGCATTAAAAATTTCTTCTTTGTTTTAGTTTTAACTTACGATGTCGGAAAAAGAATCGAAAATCATCTTCGTCAAATGAGTTAGAAGCAGTGGTGTAGTTATGGGAAAAGGAAAGTTGGAGTTATCAACCCGTGACATTTTTAAAGTTTTTCCATGCATTAAACTGAGACAACTGAAAGGAGAGGGGAAAAAGATTTTTGAAACTGACCCCCCCCCCCTCCTTAGAAAATAAAGAAAACTATTCAATTACGTAAATCAATGAAAAAGTTTTAAATAATATTGAGAATTTGATAACGATGCCCTTGGTTTTACTTTTGCCTCGACGATGATTTGGCAGCTTGCTTGTACTGCAACAAACTTCATTCAGATATATTTAATGCGCGAACCAATCGTATGAAAAATGGGCACACATATCCTTTGCGCTAGTGTAAATCGATACCAGAAGAAATACACATACGGATTATATCTCGAATGACTGTTTTAATATGTGATGCGGCCCAAAGAAAGGTACAAGAAGTCGGAGAAAGTGATTTTGCGCTAGAGCCACGAAATGAAAAACATCCGATTTTTACCGATTTTGCGATTTAATGTGGAAGTGATAGGGAAGCCATCTATCAATGTTCCTATGAAGATTAGAGATGTTAGTGATACCCTCACATGCCGAGAGAGAGCGTTGAAGTCAAGTAAGAGAGTCGTGAGAGAAAGGTACAAGAAGTCGGCCGCGCCACTGTGAACGTCAGGAAAAATTTTCGAATGACTTTTCCTGTTTTTCGCGCATAATTGCAGTAACAAACTTTCAAACGCGTTTTTACGCGAATGTAGTTTTGTATCATGAAAACTTCGAGCAGCTCTAACTCGATCATTTTTCTACCTTCTGCTTTCATTTTTTTTTTTTTTTAATGTTCGTCGTGATGTGCTCTATATGATGCCTTCATATCTCAAAATCGAGCTCGCCCGACTTCTTGTACCTTTCTTTGGGTCGCATCACATACCGTAAGTTCAGTTTACTTGAAAAAAAAAGTCCATCGTTCAGATCAATTTCAGTTTATTGTGGAAACAGTGTTGTTCACGTTCAGTTCAGTTCACTTTGCGAAATCGTTCACTCCGGTTCACTTTCATATTAAGCAAAAATAAGTAATTGTGGTAGTGGGTAGAAAAACTACGTATCTCAAAAAATGTATTTTCAGGAAAACGCGTTCAAATATTTCAGTTTTTTGCTGCTTGTAAACGGTAACACGTGTCGCTTAAGACTTCGTAAGGAAGATGTGGTACAAAAGCATCGTAAAACGTTTCACACAATTTTAAACGTTTGAACTTGCTAAATGGGTAGACAGTAAAACGTGTTGCGAACAGAGATGTGTGAAATCAAAAAACTAATTATTGAAAATCATGGTTTTCGAGTCATTTTTAAATCAAAAAGTAATTTTTCCAAAAATGATTGGAAATTATTTTACATGACACTTGTGATTTTAAGATCGAAAAAGTCTTGAAAAAAATGATTCAAATCACAAAAATCAAATTTTTTAAAATTAGAAATCAACTGATTCTCAGAATCATGATTTTAAAATAAAAAACAAGATGCTTTAAAATCAGCGAATGTTAATAAGTTTTTAATGTTTTGATTTTTGATTTTGTCCACTTTTGGGTGTGAATGACACGAAATTTAAAAATTAATGGCATACGGACGAGCCGAAAATAAAACTTTCAAATCTCGATGAAAACCTCTGATTACTTTGAAATTGAAACGATAACAGAAAGTTCACACTTTGCTGGGACGGGAACAGGGACAAAAATAGAAACCAAGTCTGAAAGAAATGAAATCAAGACCAATAAGACGAAACCGCACGACCTGCTTGAAATTATTTCATTTTTTCACTACGCTGCTGACTTTTGAGCCCAATAGCGCATTTACGGGAAATGCAATTTTTCATGTGCATACAAATAATGATGAGCAATACAGGGTGGGCAGAAAGATGATACTCTCCACGCGGAGTAAACGAGAACTTAAAATTAGGTAAAGGATCTAGTTGTTTTTTTTGTTTGGTAAAAAATTTTCTCTTCTTAAAAACGATGTCTCGAGTATAATGTATTCTATCAACTTTGGAATCATAAATGGAAAAGTACCGTATAAAATATTGAAATAGGGTATTCTTGGATCACTGCTTTCGAACATCGCATCAGATTTTTGATGCGGTTCTTATTTTGGCTTAAGATCTAACTTTTGAACCTAAAATGTGCAAAATTGAATTGATTTGAAATTTTAAACAATATTCAAAGTACGAATGTGTGCCATCGAAGTTAATCAATTAACTGGATCATTGGCTGAAATAACCGTTTTTTCTCACTAAGAGAAGGGGGTAGACCTTAAGGATAGCTAAGACGCTTTAAAGTTCATTTTAAGAATCTGATGACGCTCCTAGACTTGTTTAGGCTGGGAATTTTGGATTAGGAATGAGAATTTAAGACTTTTAAAACTTGTTCAAGTCTAACGAATACCGTTCAAAACTTGCTTAAGACCTCTCATAACTCTATCAGATTTTATAAAGATACATTACGACTTGATTGAGACTTTTAGCGAATCGTCTTATTTTTTTAAAGACATCCTGAGACCCGCTTCATGATTTTCAAGGTTCCTACAAACTTGTTTAAGATTATCAGATAACTTGAAGTTTGTAAAAAAACTGTTTCCGATACTTCCAGTTTACTGAAGACTCTTGAAAACTCTACCAGATTTTATTAAAACTCTTCGAGGCCGAACAAAGATTTTTTGGACTCTTTTACGTTTCATTGAGATTCTTTAAGATTCCTTGAGACTCCTTCAGCTTTTCAAGACTCAGACTTATTTAGGATTCCTGAAAGACCCATTTAGGCATATTAAAGCACATTTAGGGTTTCAAGATTGTTTCATTTTTGTTTAATATTTATTGTGATTCTCTGACACCTATGGAAGTTTACTTGAAATTTTTTTTTCCCACTGATCAACTATTTTTGAAGCATTATTGATTAGGATTTCCCTTCATGAGAGAAATTGCACTTCTCGCATTATAGAGGAAATTTAACTGAAAGAATTATTCGACTGCGTACCTAACGAATAATTACAAGACAGAGGTAGGAGTGGGAGGTCCACCGCATTTTTGAAAACAATGCGATAAAATTCGTATCACGATATTGTTTTCCTTTTTTTAGGAGCAAATCTACATAAACCTCCAATACCAATCACCACCAACGTAGTCGATTTCACCAGTTTCACATTGCGAATTTTTCTTGGTTTAAAGTTTCGGAGTGGGAATAATTTCTTCTTACTCGTACATTGGTCAATTCGCATAACCTGAAGAATTGGGTTTCGAGACTAGAATCGACTTTCAAATCTAAAAATATAAAATTTTAATTCTGTTGCGCGCATAATAAATATCGTTATCGAGACAGAGCACGGTATAAGATCTG
This sequence comes from Acanthococcus lagerstroemiae, assembly GCA_031841125.1. Lineage (NCBI taxonomy): Eukaryota > Metazoa > Arthropoda > Insecta > Hemiptera > Eriococcidae > Acanthococcus > Acanthococcus lagerstroemiae. The sequence goes on from CM063106.1 coordinate 82,035,748, forward strand.
TTTATCTGAGACGTGACGATTTAATTATCCGTTAAATCGATACAGCTATTTGTGAAGCCTCTACCACCAATAAAACTGATTTGCAATATTTCCAGTTTCAGCGCGATTCCATAAAGCCCTCATCAAACGCCAGTAAAAAGAAACTCACGTACTGAAGGCCGCCTTATTTGCATAAGGAGGTACTGGGCGGTTTCGAGAAGCAATATTGCACCTTAATTTGCGAAGGAATGGCGAAAAGTTTTCTTTGAGGAAAACAAAGAAGAAGAAAAAAGAAGACGTTGCCTTTATCCCGAAACCATTTTTTCCGCATTACTCCAAATCGAACAATAAACAGCTCTTTCTTTTCATCCTTCTCGCAGCAATTTTGCTTTTAAGGAGCAACGAAACACCGCTGTGACCAGGAGTATATCAGACGTGAATTTTTGGAGAGGGTCTATTCCCATGCTTTAATGTGAGCTCTAGAATACTTTCAAGCCTGGCAAAAATGGGATTTTCGGTGTCACTGAATTCACTTTTGAGATTACCTAACTGTAACCCTTGCCAATAATGGTTTAGGTACGGCGTTGATGAATCACACAATTTTGAACTTTTGATGATTAGTACTACTAAAGCAGAAGAGATCGATTTCATACTAATTACAAAAAGGCAAATTGCTCCAAAATTCAGTAAATTGATTTTGGAGCAATTTGATGTTTTGTAACTTCATTTTGATGATTAGTTTCCGTGGGCAATTGGTTGGCGTTTATAAATTAAAAATTATTTCAACGACTGAAAAACCTAATTATTAATAATACTCGAAGCAGTGTTTGATAATTTCCGAGTTTTTATATTTTTGCCCTTTGTAGATCAATATTGATTAGGATTATAGTAGTTGAAATAACCTCAGAAACGAATTTACCGATTTCAAAAATCCCACTTTCAACATGCTTGACAGTATTATTTATACTTCCAAGATTACTAAAGCTTTTAAGGCGGATATAAGGAGCATACGAAGCTTATAAACGGGCTTAATTTACCTGAAAACCGAGTAGATAATGCTGTTATACGCTTTCTGCGTGCATTCATAAGAAATGTGCAAAAAAAGAGTACTTTGAGGGAAATGACCTGAGAGATTGATTTCTCGTAAAATGTTTGCTAGATATAAGATCCGTACACTTCTGGGAACAAAATTTTGTAGTCGAATCAAGTTCTTGACCAAAATCTATATTTAGGAATTTTCAAAACAAAATCGAAGTTTTTCGTTGGGGAATCATGGGGAGGGGGGGGGGGCGATTATGTTAAACTTGATCCCCGGCTCAGCGCACCCCAAAAAGTGGTTCGATTTCAAAAAAATGTTAGCTAGCGGGTTATTAAACCATAAGGAGCAAATTTAACTATCGAGAACAAAATATTTCGAAAACTTCAAAATTTTTGACCACCCTGAAGGAGGGGTTTCATCACTTAGAGTCACAAACCGCGTTATTTCTGGGAAATATCTTATGGCCCGTTCCGATTTTTTACAAATTGGGGCTATGTAATCGGCCGCTACGAGAAAAGAAGAAGAAACAAAGAAAGTAGAGGGAAAGAAAGAACAGCTGGGCCGAGTCTTCACTAGGCAGTTAAAGTTTGGAGTAAAATAACACGTGTGCAAAATTTCTTTCAAAAATATTATTCAAGTTGTGTTCATGTAGTCGAATGTTTGGAAAATTTAAACAGGAATTGTTTAAGACTCTTTCAGACTTGATTAAAATTATTTTGTACTCCACCAGACTTGTTCCAATACTCTTCGACACTTCCTTAAGATCCTTGCAGTGGTCTTTCGGACTCTTTATGACTTTTCCAGTTTCCTATGTTCAAGATTCTGATACTCTTCCAGACTCATTTAAAACTATTCCAGAACTGACCGATACCTTGGAAAATATTTCCAGTTTTGTTTAAAACTCATAAAGACCTCTATATCTTAGTTACCACTGAGACATATTCGAGATTGTTTCAGATTTAGGAAGCTTAGAATCATCGAAGAATGATTTTCCAAAAATGGTCATTTTGTGATACTGTTACGTTTTTACGGCGCAGCAGACTTATTGTGGTAACATTCCAACAAAAAGACTCCTTGAGATGTAGCGGTGACAGTGAGCAACCGCGTTGGGACATTTGACCGTATTTCCATCCTCCAGCTATGGAAAACGGTGCTGCTTAACTAAAAAAAAAAAAAAAAAATTAACTGAGGCGAACAAGCTAAGCTACATGCCCGACGAAAACATAGTCCATGCCGACTAGCTCAAAGTAAGCAGAGGGGTCGCGAAGGAACGAGGAATTCTGAGGAAGCTGCAACTGAAGTCAATGGTTGAATCCTCCGTGTTTCCACGGCACCGAACGATCTAAGATTAATCCATCCCTGAATGATAGTACATACTTACGACAGCATGTCGTTCACGCAGTGCCGTACAATAACAAAATCAAACATATTACACATCGCGGTTTAAACATTTATTCGCAAACTTTTTTCGCGGGAACCAAAATATTCGCGGGCACCACGTGGTAGGGACATCGGTTCTGGCGGTGACAGTCGCCTGACGAGGTGAACTGAGCGGTAACTGGCGGTCAAAACGCACCGCGAGAGTTTTTACAGTTCAGGCATACGGACACAAGTTCTCACCGAACAAAAAGTGCACAAAAAAGAAAGTCGAAAAACGAAGCTTCCATACGAAAAAAGACGAAGTCGATAACAAGCGTAAAAACGAAATGAAAATTCTCGGTTGATCATCGAATAAGAAACCGACTGAAAAGTGAAAACTCTCGTACATATAATATGCGGTGTTAAGACGTGACGGGAGGAATATCGATAAGATACCGGCGATCGACGATCAACCGAGCGTTATCACATATAAAGGCAAACCCCCGGCGATAGTTAACCTAAGATCATCACCATACATACAGTGCTATAAAATCAGGAACACGAACCTGTCACTACCTTGAATAACAGCGTAAGTTAGTCCAGAGTAAATACTAAAAAAAAAAATTACCGAGCTCTGCTTTCTTTTCTGCGCAAGTGTAACCCGAGTACAACTATAGCGATTGTGTATAAAGAAAATCAAGAATGTAGGCCGTTGAAGATTGATTATACGTATAGTACGAATAGGTATGGTTAGGCCTTCGAACAAACCATCAGTGAAAGTCACAGGGTGATAAATAACCTCTAACCGATTACAAATAAATACGTCAGCACGACCATTAATAAAAATATCGGGTCATCAATCGCTTCCTGAACAGAATAATTTAATCTGTCATATTTGTATGAACAAGAAATTCAAACAGCCGAACGTATCTATCTACATATTATTATGTACGAGTATGTAGCTGAAAACAATTCGGCAACCTGAGATTCTTACATTTTGTTCTTCACCAGTACGTTCCTCTTTTCCCCCTTATCACAGTTTCCGGTTTTATTCCTTATAGGAGAGAAGTAATAAGCCTCCAACTGGCCTTCTAAAATTTTTGTATCTTTAAAATATACTGAGAATAGTACATTATGCAGCAAGTGTTAAAAGTGAGTGATTACTTCACGTTTCACGAGCGTAGCAATCACACGCCAGTTACCATCGCTCACTTTTAAAACGCGTACTGCATACGACCCTTTATGAAACAACTACCTACCTTAGAAGTAACCAATCAAAGTTCGATCATTTCGAGAGTGTAAAACAAGACAGTGCCGACTAATCAAATTTCAATAATTTCGAGATCGGGAAATAATGAGCGATAGTGTATTACGAGTATAATGAAAATGAGATTGAAATTCTCATGAAGTAGGTACTTACATAATTATGTCCTAAGAGGCAACTTTTAACCGTCTAAACTAATGCATAATGACGTACTTTTTTTTTTGCTTGTCGATATGAATTCTAACCTGAAAAAATACTTTCCGACGCCAATGAATGGAAATTTAGCGACATTTTGAAAAAAATATCGTTCGTGACAAAGTCGTATGTCACTCTCGCGCGTACTGCAAACTTCGTACTGGTGGAAATAATTTCTTCTCTCCCTTGTCGTGTAATATCCTGTTTCATATTTTATGAATATTCGCACTCTCAACCATTTACGTTTTCTCAACCAAATTTTCTACTATGTCCGACGCGGTCGCGCTCATTTTCGAGAGATTCGAGAATTTTTAAATTCTGAATCAGTGCACAGATAAACTCTACTTTCTACACTGTCGGGAAACAAGATCATTAAATTTTATTAATTTTTTACTAGCCTTCCCGGCCGGCAGGTTAATATATCTTAAACCTTAAAAGAAATATCTTAAAGCTCGAATAAAAATATATTACAGTCAGAAACGGAAACGGGAAACTGCCACCGACGTGAAATTTTATTTTCTTAATTTTGAAAGTTTTTCTGCGTATTTTCATTTGCTTTTATAAAAATATTTTAAGCAAACTTAGATTGTATTTGACCATGGTCTATTTTCACTGTCTCCGAACTTGAAGAAAAAAAATCTCGTTAAAGTTTATTTAGGAGTACCTTATATACAGAAGTTCCGAAGTTGTTGAATGCTATTTACGTATATGTTTGTAGTTGTGCGAATTTTGAGGTTTCTTCTTCTCTAAAACAGTTTCTTAAACTACTATATATATATATTATGTGTATTACGAGTATGCACATCAGTTTGAGTTGTACATTCGTAATGTTTCTTGTCACCGAGATGTCTCGCGAACGTACAGTTTTATTAATGTAGATACAGAACTGCGTGTATAACGACCCCGGATGTCACGAATGTCTAGCTTTTGGTAGGTATTCTTTAATATAATCTTTATCTGGGCTAAGGGTACGTATATTACCAACTTACAAGGACAATATACATACAGCCAACTGGTTCCTAAGCTAACAATAAATTCAAAATTACGGATTCGACGAATACGAGACTGAGGGTTGGCAACTTCGGACCAGAAGAAGCACTATTGCTTATTTCAAACTCGGGAGTGTTTCTTGTATTTCAATAATAAGAAACTCAGCTAGAACACAATGCTGATCAGATGGAAATTAGAGATCATTTTTTCGCTTTTTCGCTTTTTCGCATCGGTATTTTATAGAAACTTCTGCTTGAGGTAACGGGTGAACGACAAACTCGATCGAACCCCTGTCCTTGCAAAATAACCGCTTATTTAGAGGGATTCAACAAGCTGAACATTTTTCTCTTGTTGTTAATGACGCCCACATTTCTTCCCTACCTTCTTACCTAACTGAATAATAAAAGCAGAAAACAATATAAATACGAGGATGTACAATTTATAGGTATTTATATTCACACTGAAATTTCGAGCGTTTTGTTGTACTGAAATATCATCGGATAGAATAACTTTAGAATTGACCCTACAGAAACTTCCTATCGCGTTTTTCCGCTACCTAACCCAGTGTAACCGAACGAACTACGGGCGGAATGGAATTTCCAGTATATTTCTGGAATTCTCTTATTCGACAGCATGAATTCGGAACACCGAGACAGCTTTCACTTTTCCTATAAGTATACAAGCGAGGAAATAATTGGGTCTCCCGCAATTTCGCATCCGTGGTTATAGATGTACATTTTACATACTACATAACTCAGCAGCGGTTTGAGGAGCTGCCGTGGCTTGTGATTGCAGAAGCCGTATCAGAAATTAGCGTAATAATTTGAACCCGAAATTCTGCAGTTTTCTTCTGATATCCGAAGTTTAAATTTCGTCTTATTGGGTTCAAAAAGTTCATTTTCAGCGGTCATTCAAAATTTCAAGATAGATTCAGCATCAGTCCAAAAAATTAATTGCAAGGTACGTGACCACCTTTCAGCTGGATAAGTAGGCAACTCATCAACACAAATTATCTGCTCTTACTTTGGAGGGGCAGTGATTAAAGATGGTGGGACGTATGACAGTGAAGGCACGCCCCGGGACAGCGCACCCCCTAACCTGGAACTACCCCGGCTGGGTCTGCGTCAGAATAGGGGGAAACGCTTTGAGGTAGGCAACTTTGCGACCGCAATTTCTCCTCTCGTGGTGACGAATCAACGGTGTTTTATTCTGCTTCACTGTCGTGCACTGGTTTTCCTCGGCCACCAGTTACGCCTCCTCCCGACCACGTGTGCGCTGATAACTTGTGCGCAACCGGTTGAACTCGGCCTTCAGATGGGCAAATCTCCGTGATCCACCAATACGTCTCTCCTTTCTTCCTCGGTGGACTACGGCGGGGAATTATGGAATCGCAGGTGGCAGTTACTCTTCGGTGTAGCTTCTTCGTCGCCCTTTTCACGTTCTCGCTGTCTTCCGCTTCTTTTCTGCCTCATCCGCTAACTAGTAAAGCTGCCTCTAGCTGCGCCCATCTTCCCAGCTTTCTTGGAGGAGGGGCAGTGATACGAACGATTGAAGAAATTATTTACAGCAGAGTGGAAATGAAAAATTTGGATTCGGTGGTCCGATGGGGTAAAAAGTTGCATGTGGAAATAAAAATAAAATGTGCACAAGCGCGTTGAAAAATATAAAAATCTTTCCGTGGCCCCAACATGAGTCAAGTTTGAAATGGAGTCAACGTGTAATTAACGTGGTAGTTCGATTATCATTTGTTATTTTCGTCTAAATACTTCAAAATGAGTGAAATTAGCAGCATTTTTATCTTAAAAGAGGTTTTTGGGCCACCAGATTTGTTCTCGATGTAATTTTTAGTGTAACCTTCTCCCTCTAGTGTTACCACATGGGGCTCTAACCAGCTACTGTTGTTAAAGTAGTATACTATAACAATTTCAGTCACATCGTTTGGACCACTGAATTCATTTCTGATGTTGTTTCGATTGTTATCCCTCCCTTTATAGCACCCCAGCTGGTCTTGATCTCATTATTTACATATAAATGGATAAAATTCAAAACTGTTGCTGCTGTTTTCGTTCCACCCTAATCTGTGATGCTAGAGACAAAAGTTATGCCCAAGGCAGGAAAAAAAAAAAAAAAAAAAAAAATGAAAGATATGATTGAAGTTGTTATATGATACAGCCTTTATGGCAATATTAAAGCAGGAGTTACAGATAAAATAACATTAGTTACAAATTTGGTGACTCACAAATCCCCCACAAGATAGAAATATTGCTAATTGCCCTTATTAAGAAATATTTACTCGCAGATGCAAATAATTTAAGAGTGGTCAAACTACCACCATACACTTGAGACATAGTCCGTACAAAAATCGACTCTTTCGTTAGCATTTAAATCTGTTACTTTTTCGCCACAAAATTGTTGTCGAATCTGATATTGAATTCGATACAAAAATCGAGTTATTATGCTGACATGGACTTTTGGATGAAATTCTACATAAAAATCGATACATGATTCTTTTCAAAAGTCGATGTCGACACAGTAACTTGACTTCTATATCGAATTCTGCATCAGCCTCGATCACATTGTCTCGTCGAAGACGTGACGGGTTCGGCGTGTTGACCTTATTTGTTTCTAGTGTAATTATATCTAAGATTCCATTTGAAACTTCCTTTTAATTAAGCTGTGCAAAAATTTTAATATTTTTAACGAAATTTTGCGCACTTTATCTTTATTTTTAAATGCAACTTTTTAACACTATCCGACCTCCAAATTCAAAAAAACAAATTTTGGCGGTTTTCGTTCTACTCCAGTGTAGGTACAGCATTCGTGAGAATATTTGTTCTCCGCGTTGCAAATAGACAGACTGGTAGAGTTTTTGATGACAATTAAAGATACGCTTAGGACTACTACTAAAATCACTGGGTTCAAAGGACAATTTTCGTGAACAAATTGAAAAAAAAAAGAAAAAAATCTAAATGTATTATTTATAGTTTTGACTAATATCGACTTTATTAATATCCTGTTGGTTACTGTAGTAGCTATCTTATTATTACCAAAAAGTTCCACTAGCACATCTATTTGCCATGTGTTGAGAGAATATTTTCCTCTTAATGCTGTAAATAATATCCTTAAACGCCCGTACCTCTGAACCTTAATAAGTAAGAACAGAAAAACATATCTACACATTGTGAGAACAAGTCGCTTAATTACGTGGTTGAAGAGGAGTGTCACGTACTTTGAGACACCCTCAGTATTACTTTCAAATTATACTTGTCAAAAGGGTAAAAATGGGCCTCACTGAATATTTGAAAGCCATTCGGAGTACTTGCTGAAAATAGAAAACAACGAATAATGACTCAGTTATAATTTTCTTGTGATGTTCTATTGGAATTGAAAATTCTTGTTTATTGCTTCTCATTCGTAACTTTTTATTTGTTTTACATTTTTCAAACAATTTGACCCATGTTTAAAAGAAACTTGAGAAAAACTTTATGGTCGGCGAGTTTTCAGCAAATTTGGCGAAGCCTTAAAGAGTCTGTACACCACGTGGAAGAATTTTTATTCCAAAAAAATCTTACTCAAACATGGAACACTTATAAACACATATAGCAAGTATGTGAAATGCCTAAAAGAGTAGGAAAAAAACAACAACATTATTTAGTCTTGAAATAGTTTCAAACTGGCCTGGAAGAGTGTAAAGAAGTCTTGAACGCACCTGAAAGAATCAGGAAGTATTTTGAAGAAGTTTTGACGAGCCTTAAATAAGTCTGGTTCAGTTATAAAGACTCAGTTTCTCTTTTCTAGTTTCACGGTCAACCTGAGCCCTGAAATCCGCCCTTTCGAGCATTACCTCAGAAACGTCGGGGAGGCTTTTAGGGCTCTCTTAGCCCTCTTCCCTGCTTGCCGAAAAACCGGCCTAGGTCGAAATGTAGCGAGTTGCGAAGTGGGCTCGAACCCGGGACTTCTGGATTCTGAGACCGGTGCTCTATCCACTCCGCCAACCAGATCCCTACATGGCCAACGAGCTCTCAGCCATAAGCTAATAGAAAGAAATGGAAAAATGAAGACTTAATTTACCAAAACTGTTAAAAATTTCAAATTATAGGGGAGGAGGCAAACCGTGTTTATGTTCCTCATGGTTATGGATGGTCCTATCAGTCTCGAAAAGTTCTGAAATCTCAAAGAGTATAAGAGAACTTGAATTTGTCTTAATAAGTTGTTAATGATTTTCATCGAGTTTTATTCTATTTTAATGTAGTTTAGAAGTTTCAGCATATTTTGTTAATGATCTTCGTTAGTCTTGATAAAGAAATACGGAATTTTACACGAATTTCAATCATAACTCGTGATTTTACCCTCAAAAATTACAATACGATGCTCTTTCACCCACAGATGACACAGCTACTCATTTTTTTTTTATTGACGTGTCAGAACTCAGTACCCTGCTCTTAACCATCGATGAATCATCATTCATCTGTAATGCACTTTATTAGTCGTTTATGTTTATGTACGGTTTATAATCTATCAATAAGCAAATTCCTCTCTACAACCAATTTCCTTCGAAATATTGTATTCGTGTTTTAAATTTCATTATTTTCAAACCCAAGTTGTAGGTCAGGCGATCTTCGCTATTTCTCCACATGGTGGATTCTTTCCGTATCCGAGATAAAAAAAATAATGTAATCGGAAAGGTGAATGAAACAGAAGGCCGCAGAAAGTTACCTACAACAAATAACCTACGGTATCTTATGAAAATATCCTTTTATAGTTTACAGAATTCATAAACGCATATTCTCTCACGACAATCTTTATAAATTCAGTACTACCCATACACTATAGTATAAGCAACGGTTATGAAAATACTTAATTTAAAAAATACGTAACCACAAGTAGGAAAAAATCAATATTACACGCTCTTTCTATCCGTCTACATAATTTATACTTTGGTGTATCGAGCAGTGTGTTCATAAAATTCGTGTGGCACAAGATTAATTGGTCTACAACATAATACGCAAGTAGGGATTTGTAGTTTCACATGGCTATAATCGATCCGCCATTTCGATTGGAGCAAAGTCCTTTCGAAAATCTTTTATGTTTCAAAAACTTTCAATTTCTTCGAGGTTTTGATTGAAGTTTTGAATTCTTACATTCCAGAAATATGTTAGAATCACGGACTTGCAATAATTATTATTTACCCATTTTCACGTTCGTACTAAAAAGATTCCTATTAAACACCAATTTGCAAGTTGCAAAAAATACGAGGAAGTTCAAAATGTTTTTATCAGCTGATTAGCATTATTTTTACGTAAAAATCGATAATGCAACCGCAAGTTGAAAAAATTGAGTTTATCTTGAAAGTCTGAACGAAACCGAATCAATTTTTTACAAACCAAATAGCGGATCGATTGTACTCGTAGGTAACGGAGCCCTAACATTAAAAATCGATCATAATGATTTGAATATCAGATGATAGTGAGCTCATATTTTTATAAGGCTGAATTCTCAAAGTCAAAAACTAGACCCCTAGATTCATCCGAGTTTTCTTTTCGAATTCCTATACATTTTACCACCCTACCTCCCACCTGAGCAGATAAGTGCTTCACTCCTATAGTTCTAATTTCGCGGGCCTAGAGACTACAAGAATCCGGGCCCTCTACGAAAATAACAAAAAAAAACCTCCGGGTATTTATAGATTTTTAGACACTCTTAAGCCTTGAATAAGTAAAAAACGGCAAAACGCGATTTGTGGTACGAAATTTCGCATATACGTAAGCTCCTTTTTTAAAAGCAAAATATTTAGGGTCGACTAAGGGGACCCAATTCCCCTGGAAATTCTGAAGCCCGTTGGAGTTTCAAACGTTTCCTCAACATTTTATTCTTTGCTGTAAATTTTGAACATTCTTATAGCGTAACTAGCTGACCCGCTTCGCGGCTCATCTAGATTGTGGGCTAAAGTGAGTTAGATAGAGTAAGTTGGTTCCCGACCATTTTCCCGAAACTACCCTCCCGAAAGACAGTTTTTCCAAAAAGTAAACATCCCTAAAAATTTTTCCCCGAATCCCAAAATCCCGAAAATAGGTACGTGAATAACATTTTTAATCGATCAACTTTGGTATACCGTAAACCAGTAATGTCTTTTTGAAAACACCTTTTTCCCAGGGTATCGCGCCATGATACTTTCCGCGCGATACACCACTGTATACTTAACTACCTGAAGAACTAAGGGTAGTCGAGCTAACTCGGCAAGCTGTTTGCGACAAGGTAAATTCTGCCATAAGCATCTCTTGCTTCCTTTACAATCAGCTGTGTGACCGATGAACTCCAGCACTCTCTTCCTTTTCTCCGCTCTTCCTCGAGTCTGTCTTTCCTACGTACTGTGCGTATTTTACTGGTTACCGGGGAACTCCAGTGCATCCTGTCAGCGTGCTTTTTCCGTTACTAGTGAACCCCAAGCTTCTCCTGACTGTTGATGGCGGTCCGGTCCGTTGCTCTTCTTGTCGCCAGTGTCAATAGGGAATAACCGCATCGCATCTCGACTCTTCTCTGTCTTATGTAATTATTGGTGCGTTGATCGGGGAGCCATTCGCGGCCCCCTCTGTACATATGTTCTCGCCGTCGTCCGCGACATTCTCGCTGTCTTCCGTGACGCTTTCAATATAACTTGTGTTCTTCTTAGAACATACTCCCACCGTCGCCGTTTTGTTTGTGTATATTGTAAATTGTGTAAATAACTCGTAAAATATAATTACCTCCTGTGTCATGTTATTTCAGGGTCGAAAATGTCCGCGTTATGGAGTCTACGCTCCCTCGCGGCACCGCTTGAAGTAAGGCATTGCGACTCCGGCCACCAAACCACGCTCCTCCGGAAAGCGCGTCTCACTGGCTCCCGCGGTCCCGAAACGTGTCAGATTTCAAGATTTAAAATTCTCAGTAGAAATGGGCAGAAGGACTTAAGTAAGAGCCAGGTCGAAAATCTGATGAAATTTCTGGAATAAGCGACCCGAAAATTCAATTTTTAATATTTTGTTTGATTTTTCGAAATAATTTAATTCTGTCCATTTTAAGAATGACTGAATATTCGAAATCCACGACCAATTTAGATACTTAGTTTTATTTATTTATTTGTTCTTTAGTGCCTCTCGGCTATGAACATACTACATTTGTTTTAAATAGCTTACATATGATTACAGATACTTTAATAAATTAGAAAAAATTATGAAACGGCGGAGAGAGGGGATATTTTTCGGGGAATACAGTGTAATATGGGTAAGCTTTTTTATGTATAAGTTTCTGGTGTTCGTATGTTGTACACAGTCAAAGATAATGTGAGAGATAGAGATACGTGGGTTATTCGGACAAGAGGGACAGACAGGTGCATTTTGGGATTTTAAAAGGTGTTGTTGAGCCATTTGTGTATGGCCTAAGAAAACACGAATTATAGCTATAGTGGATGGCAAGTCGTAGATGAGATGTAGCCAGTCTGGCGAGTTGTTTTATAGCAATGGGTGAACAACTGTGTCTTGTAGACTCTGAATCCAGTATTTAAATATTTTCGCTCGTATGATCTTCTCCTTTGAAAATGGTGTAATTGCCGCCTTCTGAGCCTAGTTGATGACATTAAATTTTCATTCAACATAGTGTGTTTGCTCGATGGGTTCTTATTTGAAAATAAAAAGGTGTCAGAATTCTCTAGCCCCTTCGGGGATTATAAAAGCTTTTCATTCAAAAGAAAACTGGACCAAATTGAGATCCTACTTTGTCGTAGCTAATGACCAGACGGTTCAAAATAAATATCGGAGCGCATTTCATTAGGCATCCTGCATAATAATGGTACACATTGTACAGGGTGTGTCACGTAATGCCTTCCCTATAAGCGCTGATAGCAGACCTGGAGTAAGAAGCACATGGGGCGCTGACAAGTATCAAAATAATGCTGAACATTCTGTCGTTCGCATGGTTTTCAATTTATTTTTGGCAAGCCCTCTCCTATTTTTAAGATCCCCCCATATTTTTTTTCGTTTTGTTCTCGAAATCGGGCCGATGAGGGTCAGAACAATATCTCTAAATAACAAAGCACAGTTTCTTTATCAAGACTCAGCCAAAACTAGCTAAGTTTCTCTGAAAATTTCAAAAGATTCTTCAGAAGTCTGTGAGAACGTGTTCAAACTATCTGGATTTTGATAAAATTCATCAGAATTCCAAGGGTTTGCAAATTTGTCAAGAATTGCAAAACTTAGTGAAAACTTAAGATAAAGTACCAAACTTGTATCAATTGTTTTAGACATACAGATCTCCTTGTCACATTGTTGTTGAAATTAATCAATTTTTGTATTGAGGGGAACATCCAGGATAAGACTCCAACATACCAATAAAAAAAATCAGCCGTAATTTCGGAACCTGTGACCATTTTTAATGACCTTGATTTATCGACATGAAGTTTCTCAACGTTTTTTTCACGTTTTACATGCGGGTATTTTGTATCACGCCATCTCAACGCACAGGGGAACTTCCTTCCATAGTTAGTACACGCATGTACAACAACAACAAAAAAAAAAAAAAAGAAAAAAAAGAGCATGGCACTGTTGCATGTTGCACTTACTTCATTTTAATTCGGCTTTTCGGAAAAGCCCGTAAATAAGTCACCGATCCCATTTTGATATTTTATCTTACACAAACTCGTTTTGAATTTTGGCAACTATGTTCAAAAAATAAGAGCATGCTGTTGCCGTTGTGATTTTTTCTGAATAGACGGCAAATGGCATCGCCGCAAAAATTCATATTAGCTTGTCGGGGCCGGCGATTCGGAATAAATTGTAGGTAGGTAACTGTTAAAAGAAACACAGCTCGCAACTTCTGTTGAAGCTATATTGCCGCAAACGACTGGCGATGACTTTTTCGTAGCAGAATAATAGCAGGTACCTATTACGGTGAAACAGCTCTAATTGCAACACTTTACGAATTATTTCTAATTTCACTCTTCTTTTAATTTACAATGATCAGAAATAATTATTTCAGCCGTTCCATTTTTGTTCTGTTGGATGTACCTACTCCGTTCAAAGCTTTTAACTTTTCATCCTCTCGCTAATCTGGTCGTAATGGAAAACTGATTCTTTATTTTTGCTATTCGCGTTTGAATCAAAAGAATTTTATGCCAATCGATTTTCTTATTTGCGCAGCCGAAGGAAGAACGAATATTTGGCTCGAGTACCTACTACGTATGTCAAAAGACGCAGGGCACCAATGGTATATCGCTTCGTCGTGACTCGTGCCTGAATTTTTAATGGCAACCTCCAGCCTCTAATAATGAGGTAATTGGACCACCTGACCTTCCACTCGTGTACTTTTTAATAGAAATAATTTAAGCGTTGATAAGACAACAACATAACTAGAACCAGGAACGCAGTGGTCCAAAAATCAACCGGGCTAATACCAGATGGCCTGGATCAGGGCTGCGATGTTTAAAACGATGCGTTGTTTTAAAACATTTAAAACACGTTTTAAGACAATGAAAAAACCAAATTATATTTTTAACAAAAAAAAAACGTTTTAAACGTTTTTTAAGCGTTTTAAACATGTTCTTTTATTGTTAATTTTAAACAAAAAAAAACAAACAAGTTTTTTAGAAGAAATTTTATTACTTCGAAGCTACGTTTTGAACGTATAAAAAGATAACTAATACAAAACAAGCAGCTAAAGTCTGGTCCAGTTAAAAAACAATTTTTTCACGACGCTGATAACGTGTTATCGAACTCGTCTTTCCCTTCCAACTTCAAAATACCCATATATCGATGTGTATTGCGCGTAGCCAGTTATGTTTCTTAACTGGACCAGACTTTAGCTGCTGGAAGAGGGTCGGCTTTGGACTGAAAAATTAGACTAGTTGGATGCTGTTAAGCGTAAGGGAACTAACCAGCAAAATCTGTTTTTTGAGAACACGTGATTCGAAGTTTAAGAGCCATGTAGAAACTGTATGACATAGCATTTACTAATAAGCTTTTTTCAACGTGAGTACACATTTTTGAATCGGGGGTCCTATTTTGAAAAATTCTACTTTTTACGCTCTTTCCAACGATACTAATAACTCATTTTGTTCACAAATGTTGGTTGGTTCCTTTACGCTTAACAGCATCCAAGTGTAGTGAATGTTCAAAAATATGTCCAAAAATGCAAAAATTCAGAAAATTTGATAAAATATGCTCGAAATACGGAATTTCAAAAAGGGCTCATTTCACTCAGAATTTCATGTTTCGCAAAGATATCTTCAAAGTGTTTGATTTGATTCACAGATGGGTAAAAGGTAGGTGGACAGTGGACAAGCTAGAAGAAATTTTTCTGCTTTCATTGACTAGCTGATGAGTTAAAGTCAATAAAATGAGCTTTTCGCTTACTTCCTACACTGGTATTGATAAAACAAAACCAAATCTGAAATGTTGGAGCTTTGAGACACAGTATCAACGTCTGTTATCTCAATAAACGTACTCAGTGGCGTATCAAGGATAAAATTGAGGGGAGGGTCCAAACTGAAAAAGAAAATTAATATGGACGATAGGGCAGAGTGGTAGAAGGGAGAAGAGGGCGCAAGTAGATTATAAAAAAACTGAAGTTGCCAGGGGGTTGTCAAGACTCCCCGGACCCCTCCTCCTCTCCCTTAGATACGCCACTGACCGTACCTATGAGTAACTGTAAGTCTGTACCCCATAATAATCAATAATGTTGAAATTATGAATTAAAAAAATTGAAAATTCATGGAATTGTTGTTTTAACCGTTTTAAAGATGTTTTCTTTTGTTTTAAACGCGTTTAAAACATTGATATTTGCAAAAAATATTTACATTATGTTTTAAAACAAAAAAAAAAAACTCTTTTAAATAAAAAAACTGTTTGTTTTTTTGTTTTTTTTTTCCAAAAAAACCTTTTTTTTTTTTTGCAGCCTTGGCCTGGATTGTTAACTTTTTACAATTCATTGAAGTATATGAAGAGTAAAGAATCAAAACTCACATTTGTCATTTTACTTCAAGGGCGCAAATAGGCAAAATACTGTACACGGGTGCAAGAATATCTTTTCTGTGCCTGTGAATGTGCGATATGTATAACATACTTCACATTCTCAGGCGCAGCAAAGATATTCCTGCACCCGTGTACAGTATTTTGCCTATTTGCGTCCTTGAAGTAAAATGACAAATGTAAGTTCTGATTCTCTATCCTTCATACAAATATGTCGGGCTGTATCAAAAGTTATTAAAAACAAAAACAGATAATTAAATAAAACATCTTCCAGGAAACGTATAGTATTGTCACACTGAAGAGCTTTTTTCATTGATTAGTTCACAGGCATAACTTGATATCTAGACCATTTTTGACTGGAAATTTGAGTAAAGAGACTTAGATGTAAAAACTGCCTACTTCAGTCAGGTTTGATGAAAACGTGGAGAAATGGAAGATTCCTCCAGGCCTGGATTTTTCATTATCTGATCTTTTTTACGTTGTCCGACTTTTTTTATTAATTAATTTGTAAGCGCTACATCGTAATTTCTGAGAAGAGCCCCTTTGAAACACTTGGGTGCTTTTTTGAAAACATGCCGTTAGGACTTTGAACTGACATTCAAAATGATGATAACAAAGTTGTATCAAACTAGCTTTACAGAAACTGTTGTACGAGTATGAAGATCTTTGCCGAGTTCATTAGAACATTTATATAGAATTGAACATACGCGTTGGTACAGTTTAAATAGTATTATATCAACATACAATAATTCTAGCTACAAAGGGTAACACTATCTGGATACCACTTTTCATAGGGAGACTAAGGTAACATGAAGGTTTTCCAGTACATTTGAATGGGTAAGTTTGCAACAGAAAAATCGCTTCAGCAATAAACCCAAACGCAAAATTAAAAGAATACAAATATGTTATCTGTTATTATATCAAACTTATGCAGGGGTGCACCGAAAAGAAATCGATAGGGAGTAAAAACAGAAAATTAGTTTCAAAATTTTCAAAATTTTTTACTGATTTGAATCGGAAAAACAGGCGAAACCGTCTCAAAGCTTCAAATCTTCCAACTGCGGGTTATCGATTTCCCCGCTGAAGTCAACAGCTAGACCTTTGAGAGAGAGGGAGGTAGGAATGAGCATCCGGTTAAATAATCCAATCGACATCGCTCTGATCGTTATTTTGACCGGCTGGTAAACAAAAAAATTGTATAATAACCGTATCCGATTAACCAACCATTCCACAAAAATTCACGACCTTAACCATAATCAATAGAAGGTGTCCCTTATTTTGCGACTTTTCTCAGATCCTTCGGGACTGCTTAAAAACGGCGTCCCCTGAAAATTTCAGCTTGATCGGGTTAGTAGAATTACATGCTACGAGCCCTCTCGCTCTCTTATGGAAAATGATACCGAGATTTGACTTTTTAAACTAATTATTAATTGTTTTTTTCTCTGCTTGTAATAACGCTAAGAATATTGGGATTGAAATTTTGGATATTAGGTTGGATGTACTTTAAATACAAAACTTTTTGACTCTGTCATCTGGGTTGATGGCTCCTGGGGAAACTCTAAAATAGGTACTGACTAAAAAAGGAAATTCGAGACTGATGTTAATATTAGGTTTTCAAAGTCGTTAATTCCGATTTTAGGGATTAATTTTTTATCTGACGCCCTTAGATGCCGCCAAAGAGGGATGAAGGCTAAATATTGTAACTTTTCGTCTTTAGAGCCACTAGTAAAGAAGGAACGAGTAACCCATCCAAATTTCTGTAATACAGATGCAGATTCATGAACTGTGATTAAACTGAGTCGTGAAAAGAAACGAGCAAATGTAAACGAATATTAGATTTATAAACTAAGGAAACGTAAGTTCGTGTATGGTAAATAGCTTTCTGCATGTAAGTTGTGGCGATACGATCGACAGGTACCTAATTCCTCTGCGTGATACAAACTCAATAATAAAATATATTATGTAACCAATTTATATACTCAATATAGGTATAGTAAAGGCCACTGCACTACGCACTTTTGTCCGTTAGTGAATCTGTAGGTTATTACAGTGAGAGGTTCTTTGCACTGAGACCAGTAGTTTTAATATCCGAGTTTAATGCGATCGGCGAGAGATTCAGTGGTATTTATTAGCCCTAGAGGCAGGGACAGGCAGGCACTTAACATGGCAAAACTCAAGTAAGTATTAGTGTATTGCTTGTTTACACACTAACCGATTCTCGATTATTTATACTCGAACCCTCTTCATCTGCTCTGGAACGCTAATCTCTCCTGTATCCTATTACTTTGGGGTTGTTATCACTAATCTCAGGTTTAGTCTGAGCTTCTGAATTCAGTGCTACTTCTGAATACATTAGAGCGAAAAGTATATATGAAATTAAGAAATACTTACAACATTAATTAATTGAACAAAAGCTAGACCAAACTTAACATCAACTTTTTGAGTCATGTTTTGTACGGGTCGTATTAATTTGTTATAACCGCGAAATAAATCTCGAACTAATCTTTCTTCGTCATCGGAGCTGTTACCTGTGAACAGAAAACAACAAACCTGGGTTAGTTATTGTCTCGATATATTAACTGGAAAGGGATTCAAACAAGTATTATAACAAGGCGGTAATTCTCACACGTTTTCCCAGATTGAGTCTGCCAATTTCAGAGGCGATTGTAAAACATAAAAAACTACAAAAGACGAGATACACTGGAGAAGGTTGAGATGTTAACGCGTACCTCGAGAGACTCGAGGTTGTAGATTTTGGCTAGTATTTGAATGAAACGTTACTTGAAAAATGAATGTAGAAGTACATTTTAGTTGTTTCGGATTGATTTACAGTCCCATGAGTGACTCGCACCTTATGAATCTTCAATAAAATGTTGCGCATCAATATGCAGGGGGTGAGTGCATACGTTCTAGTATATCGCAAAACAGATGATAACGTATCATAGTGTTAATATATTCTGAAAACGTGTTTATATCGCCATACTTATTCCGTGCATGCGTATCATTTTTGGAATAAAAAATGTACTTAATATCGTGATGAAAATGATATTATTTTTATAGGTAGTATTTAGGTTCGATGTTAACACATTAACTGCGAAGTTAAAAGAATATTAGAATTTGGAATCTGGAAAAATATCCAGTTAAGGACATTTTTAGCCCCGGTGATCAGAGACAGAGTCTGCTTTATAAGAAGGTGAATATGGACAAATTATCAATTTTTTCTCTCTTTCAAATCGTGACGTAGTAAAGTCAAATTACTCAGCTGAAGGTATGAAAGTGCAGAAAAAGTCTCTAATATAGAATAAGTTTTCGTCGTGGAAAAAGTTGCTGATTATATATTTTATGTCAAATTAATTATTGGAATTTATAATCTTGAAAGTAATGTATGCACTGCACTCTAGAAAATGATCTTCATGATTTCAAAATCCAACTTGATTTTATAAAAATGCTACAAATTTACGTTTTTACAATATCAACCGCTTCTCTTCTTTCCTCCAGTTCCTGATGCTCTTGAATATTCAGTCCCTTATCTTACCTCTACATACAGTCCAGCGCATAACCCATGCAGATGGCAGATAGTGCTGAATAATAAATAAATAAAAAATATAAAAAGCACTAAGGGAAGAACACATAAATAGTGAAGCAAGCATCAGCCTTGTTTGTTTTTATTGTTCTTTCAAACTCTGAATTTGGAATTTCCGATACCTAATATAAAAGTGATATATTATATGTTATAAATGATATTGTGCCTACGCGATATTATGTCGTCGCCGGAGAACTTCCTATTTATGCTACAGTCAAAAAATAAATTTCGAGATGAACAAGAAAAACAGTGTACAAGTTTTATTGCTATAAATACAGAGACTTTTCCAGTGGTAAGAATAATCATGGCAAAATTTTTGATGGCACTTAGCAATCATATTTACGCGTATGAGCTTTAATAAGTGGCTTCCAGTTCTGGCAAAAAGTAGTCTTCTTATTTTTATTTATTTATTTATTTATTTATTTATTTATTTATTTTTGGTCCTCAATTCATTTTTATTCTTTGGTTCTACGTGTAGATTGGAATTAGAGAATTAAGGAGTATAAATGACAGAGTATAGCCAAATGAAGTACGCCAAGTCCAAAAAAACACGCATTTTTGAATTTGAAATAAACTTATTTGCTTTTATATGCACATGAGAGTGAATATGAATGGGTGAGTCTCTATAAAGGCAAAGGTTTTATACTTGAGCTGTATGGGACTACCTCCAAAAAATGACTAGTTGCAAAGCATTAGTCTCACACTTTGTCCCTTTTTAAGCTTACTAGATACGAAGGACCCCACTCATCCGCGTTCAGTCTTTTCTTTCTTTATCTGCCCATCTGCATAATTAGTTTATTTAGTTCAAATTTCAATTTTCTGCCTTATTTTTTCCAAAAATAATAAGAATTATGTGGAAAATAGAAATATTAATTTTATTTGATTCCTCGACTCAGCAACTGCCAGTGAAAGTTCTGCAAAATATCTGATGTACTTTCAAGCTGTATATTTATGTTGTTCCTTTACTGCAAAGTGTAATATTTATGGCGCAACTTTGTCGAGTAACTTTTATGTGAAATTCACGTGGAAAATAACGATCGTCAGTTGCTCCATTTCGATATTCTCTTTTCTAACACTCGACATCTCTGCTGCTATATCGAGGTGAATTTGTCCTCCTTAATATTAATCTTTTCCTCTCTTAATTCATGTGTTTCCAGCGTCATTAAATATCTCGAAAAACGTCATCATTAAAATTAAATTATATGTTTCGTTTCTGACTTGTAATCGGTGAGACCATCATATAGTACCTCCTGGTTCTAAGATATAAGAATAATGCTCTGATTGAGGTGTCATCTCTTACTCAAGTGTCCGCGAATAACACAGATAAGAATGTAAATGTATAATACTTGAGCATATACTCGTGTTCGGTTTATGTACTCGACTGTTTGTAGAAATTGATTCATCCTACTCCTAGTTTAGACTCCAAGCAATAACTGAGATTTAAATTTCCGAAATTATTTCTATGACTGGCCTATCACTGCGCTGTTTAAAATCAGCTACCATCAATCATCAGGATCTGGCATCTACTTTCCCTATACTGTATATTTACACTGCCCGGTACGGAATCCAGGAAACAATATTAAGTGGTGTAATGCATAATGCCGCAAAATTGAACCGTTTTTGCACACACCCACTCCTGTCTCGGTACTTGGGATAATTCTCACCCTCATAATGGCATTCGAAGGAGTAGATAAGAAGAAAATTCTCACAGTTTTCGAATTTACTGCTGATTATTTTCTTTTATGATACTGAAAATGAGAATACTTTCCACAATATGCTGCCAAATTTTTTCAACTCGAGGGTTTCTTTAATTGGGTGGCAACTTTTCCAAAATTTTGAACGTACATTAACAGTGTCATTAAATTCGTTTCCTTCAGGAGATACTGCAGTCCTCACGACTAGTTAAGACACTTTTCATGCTTCAATACTTACTTAAGAATCCTTTTAGCTTTTCCTGACTTGCTTAAGACACTTTAAAGCTTTTCCAAACACGTTTAAAACTGTTCAAGAGTCGCTGATGTCCTGATACGGATTCTTTCACACTTCTGTAAGAAGAGTGGACGCTCTGATGCTTTTCCCAACTTTTTTAAGATGTGCCGAAGATTTTCAGGACTCATTTAGATTCTTTTGCGAACTTAGAAACAACTCTTTAGGACTCCGGACTGGAAGAAGGCTCTTCATGACTAGATCAGGGACTTTTAAAGCATATTAAGATACTTTCAGGCTGTGTAAGACTCAGTTAAGACTTGTAAACGTATATAAGCCTTCGTAAAACTTCTAAAATTGCTTAAAACTCGCTACGGTTTTCGAAGTCTCGTTTACGACTTTCAAAATATTTTCATACTTAACTAGGATTCCTCGATATTTCGAGACTCTTTTAAATTTACCTGGTTTTCTTGAGACTGTGTCAGTCTTCTGACATTTTAAAGAATTTTCGGTTTCAATTTCGTTTCCTGGGAGGGGCGATGTTCCCCCATATGCGCGCGATTATTACTGACCACATTCCTTCAATAAAGTCGAGGCTTTTTAAGCTAGATTTAAGTACTCAAATAATACCACGCTGATGGAGAAAGAATCTCCGCTAACTTGTCCAACCCTAAACTGTACCTGGAAGACCTCTACAGTCTTCTATTTTCATGGATATGATTTATATCCTTAGGCAATTCTTCGATGAATCGTTTAGCAATTACGACAAAAAATTCGACTGGAAGACTGTTCAGAAATATATCTAACAAATCCGTTTTATTCATCCTGACCCAGAGAATTCCTCAGTTCAACGGCAATTCGAAACGCCTATTTGAGCATCTAAACCCATTTTCTTTCCCACACTATTGAATAAGAACGAAAATGATACACCCGCAAGCAAGGCTATATCTACAGTAGATAAAAAAGACACGTTGGAAAACGAGAAAACAAAAACAGGCATTTGGAATGGCGTTGCGGAGAGCGAGCGAAGAATTTACCATGGCACAGAAATTTCCATTTGCGACCTAACAGAATTAAAAATAGCGAAAGTTTTGTGAAATTTTAATTTAGTTTGCACGCTGGAGCCACCACAATTCTGCGATAATGACGGCGAGCGGACGCGGCAGCGAGGAGTATACGCGACCACGTAAATGTCTAACATCGGCTTAAATGATAAATACTTTTCTTTTGAAAATTTACGATCGAGCAGAAGTTACCGCAAGTCTTTTGTACTGCGTGCGATGCGATAACAAGCGGAAAAAAAGAAGAGAGCGAAAAAAAACCAACGAAAAACGGTATTAAATGGTTCCAAAAATGAAAGGGGGTCATGTATTTGTGAAAGAAGGGAGCAAGAGGGCGGAACACATGCGAGTGAAAAAGAAAACGTTTTATATAAAATGAGAAACAGTAATGACGCGGCAATAAAAGAATAATAAAAACATATTACGTCGTATTTATGATTTTGGAAAGAGCGAAGTGCATGTGTAACCAGACCGTGGAAAGTTCCAGGTATAACAAATTATATAAATGTGAAAGTGACGATGTCGTTTGGGGATGCAGTCCCAAACTGAAGGGCATGGAGCTCAGGGGTAAGGCGTGGCTTCACCTCACAGTATTCGACTTTTGCAACAACAAAAAAGTTCTTCAATCGAAAGTCCCTAGGAAAATATTTTCCCTAAATAAATTAAAAACCTGTGCGTTTTCTTATGAAAGTCTCTTCACTAATATATCATGCAAAATAGTAAAAAATTTCCAATATGCAAAAATTGCACCCTCAAATCTTTTAAGTGGTCTCCCAATAGTCTTTTCGATCTCGATAGACTCATTGTAATATCAAAAGTGAACTAACCGACTCTAAAAATATGAGAAATTATATCCATGTATGGTAATCCATAACAATTTTGCTACTTACTTCTTCTCTCAGGTACTATAATTTTCTCTTTAGGGTCGAATCAATTTCAAATAATAATAGTAATAATAATAAGATATGGAACACAATGTACGCCGCCCTATGCGCCATTTGGCGCTATCGGTCGGCGGATTGTTAATACATATGTATATTCATGCTTGCTTAATGATTATGGCAATAATATCAGTTATTTAGGATGGTACTAAAAAGATGCGAGTATAATATAGCGGCTGCTCATAGACAACTTAAAGATACAATGATAAAATCACTGAACATAAAAAAAAAATAAATAAATATATAAAAAGGTAGATAATAAAGATAGTACTTTCTAGGCCTACGCGGGGTGGTGGTAGTTATATGAAAAAATGGTACTAGGAATATAATGAAAATATAACGTGGCTGCATTTGGATTACATAAAGGTAAACAATAAATTCACTAAGCAAACAAAAAAGTAGTACTAATTATTATGGAGATAAAGTAAAAATGGGGTAAGGAAAAAATAAGAGTATGTATACATACATCGTCGCCTCGACTTAAATACCACGTAAATCCACATTTATGAAAAACGGGTTTTATTCTACAGATGATGATAAAGTACGATTTTAATCACAGTTTTTAGGAGCTAAAGTGACTGTTTAAGTGCGTCATGATTTTAAAGAATAGAAGCGTTACGTGACACAAGAAAAGGGTCTGAATGTTCATCTACCAATAAGGCCTTTTTCTTGGACACATCGCAAGTTGGATTTAATGAAATTTTAAAGCTCGAATATCCCTCCGGTTTGTATTTGGCGATATCTTGCTCCTCAATCCGTGACTCAGTAAGGATGATGAGGTCATACTCGTACGGCAGATCGGCCAGATGGGCACACAGCTCGTCGAAGTGAGCATGGATGCTCCGTATGTTCAAGTTCAGAAGTTTTAGAACTTCACCCTGCCCAGTTTCTTGAAATTTTACCACGGTGTTCCCTCTATAGAGACCTCCCCTCGGCCTCTAATTAAAACACGGACTTCCGAGCATTCGCGTGAGTAGCAAGCGAGCGATGCAGGCAGACCTTGTTGTTCGCGTCCTTGCTTAAAAAACCAATCTTATTTCAGTCCGGCTTTCTTCGTTCTCTGGACTAGAGTAGAGTCGCCGTTGACTGTAGTTCAACGCATTTGTTTGGAAAATAACATAATTTCAGATTATCGGTCGGGAAGAAGAAAGTTTTTCTATCCATCCTAATAATGCTTGTGACTTCGAATCAAGACGTCTCATCATCATAAAAAATATTATGTTGTACTTCGAATTCGAATGCAGCAACAATATTACTGGAGTGTTCATATAATTGCATAATCACATCGCCGTAAATATTCCACGAATACCGAACGAGATGTTAATAAAATTGCATACTCAAAATGCCGTAAAGCTGCACCGTATATCTCCGTTATACGCCAACCCTGAGTCCGATCTGGTGCTCCATAAGGTCGATATGATAACGTGATGACGTTCACGTACCTACAGCTTTCTTTTTTCTCCTTCAGTCCTCTTAAGTTCGACATTAAACGGGACAGTGTAAGAACCTATTTTCGTAACATCCGTATTCTAGGCACCACTAGGTACTGACCGATACCTCGAAGCTGCAAACTCGGCCTGTCGAAGGAATGGTAGTATTTTTTCGAAGGTGTGAACAATAGGGATGATGTAGCGATAGGCAGAGCCCACTCACACATCGGCACCATCTTTGTTTTCGCCATGATTGCGGAGGCTATCGAATTGTATGGTCAGTCTGATTTTCGTGTTGTTATGCGCGCTCGATCGTTTAGTGTGGTTTCTCGTATAGCGATCTTGTGCATCAGATTTGCAGAACTTTGAGTAAGTGTGCTCACCTCTTATGTGGGTCACTTATTGAGTATTCCATTCGATAGGTTACATAGAGTTACGCTAGTCAGTATTTAATGATATGTTAGGTCAGTGATCGATCGACACTATTGTCTTGTGGACCCGACAGTACTCGGAAGGTAGTACTGAGAGGAGTATTATGCAAAGTTTGGGGTAGCAGGGCTCAGGCGACGATGTGCTTCCTTTGCTGATCTCCCGATCTTGAAGCTCTCTCAGGTGTACGCCGAGGAGGGAGGGGATACCGAGTGTCCCTTTTATGGAGCGGGATCGTTAGGACTACTCAGCTCGAAAAGGTCTACACGGTGTGGAGGGTGAACGCAGACTCCCATCGTTGGTCTGGCAGCAGCCTGGATCGAGGACAGGCAATCCTGGATTCGTCCAACCGCTCTCTTAAATTATGTTAGTTGTACATGAGTTAGTTAGGGACCTAAATACTCAGCCGTGTCTTCTTCTTCTGAATTACAGGTAAATAGCGTCCGCCACATGGAGCCACGGTTCACCTACGTCGCAGCGCCTAGATTAAGTATCATGTAGAAATTATGTTGATACACGCATCGTCTTTTTACTCTTTGTATAATTTCTTGAGGACTTATCAACGTTAGTGTTAGGTCGGTTCCTCTTCTAAACCACACTCGGAAGTATTAAAGTATTTCATATTATACCCCCTGGCCTGTCTCTTCCGGGTGTACAAGCACACGCATATTATTATTATTATTATTATTATTATTATTATTATTATTATTATTATTATTATTCTCCTTTGCGGACGATACTGCCATCGTATACAATGCCTCTGACAAGGACAAGCTGGTAGATCTATTAAATAGTGACATGCAAGTATTAACTAGTTAGTTCTACCAGCACCGACTCTTCCAAATTCAAGCAAAACAAAAATTATCAGTTTTGGTTAAAAAAATGTTCTTATTCTGGAAAATTTAATAAAGCTACATCTTGAGCCGGACTGTGCAGGCGGCTGTCAATGTGAACCAATCAGCCAAGTACATGAAATTAAGTACCTCGGCATCATGCTAGATTCTAAGATGACCTGGGCTGCGCAATCCCTGTACCTGCAGACTAAACTAAGAAATTGAATTACTTATTATACTACGCAAGCCAGAATTTTTCGACGCAACATATGCGCAGAATCTATACTGCAGTTTATGAATCCGTGCTTCGGTATGGTATTCTGAGCTGGGGTATGGCTTCCGCATATCAACTAAATCCAATCTCTTTGCTGCCAAAGAGAACAATTAGAAGTCTTGCAGGTATAAGGGCGAGAAGTAGTACTGATGTTTGGTTCAGCAAATTTAATGTATTAAAATTAGAAAAAAAAAAAATAAATATATATATATATATATATATATATATATATAAAAAAAAACACAGTGCTGCATGCTATGTGCACAAAAGAAAGAACAAGTTTAAGGTACAAATACGACCAAGGATTGGACTTAGAATGGGTGATGTGGCGGCTTCTGTACCTAGGTGGAGGAAGTACCACTGTAGGTTGCAGGGCATGTATAATGCACCTGTATTTTATAATAGTCTCCCAGTACAGCTCAAGCAAACCAAAAATTTGAAAAGCTTTAGCAGGGGCCTAAAGGACCACCTCCTGGCAAAGGCAGCAGCACCCGCCGTCTAGTAGGTTACTGCCAGCTAGGGTGTCCTAGTCTCAGGTGAACTGCATGCATAAGTGGACTCATTGACTCAATGACTGATACATGAATTAACTATCTTTATTTTACATGAAGGAACTCTTACCTAACCTAAACTTAACCTATACTAAGCTACTGGTCCTCAGTCTTCTTCATAATCTATTTTCTATCTAGTCGTTGTATTGTCATTCATTTTGTTATTTTATTTCGTTGGGCTCCATGTTATCCTGTTTATTATTGGACATACTAAACCACATGTGTTCTGCTCTGTTACGTCTTGTTTTGTCACGTCTTGCTACTCCACTCTGTCTTTACCTGGTCTTAATTTATTTTATTTTATTTTATATTATTCTCGTCTTGCTTTGTCTCGTCTTGTTCTGATTATGCTTTTACTCCACTCCGTTTTTACCTGGTTTCACTTTATTTTATTTTATTCTATTTTGTTTTGCTATCACCCAACTGAAGTGTTTTTATTTTACTCAGCTCTGCTCTGCTTTGTTTTGTTTTACTTTTACTTTACTCTGTTTTATTTTTATTTTGAATAGTTCTAGTCTTGCAAGTTTTGCTTTGTTTTGTTTCGTTTTTTTGTTTCTTTTATTTATTCTCGAACAGTATACTCATGATTTGTCTCATATTTTTGTTTGACTATTTAGCTTTATTTTGCTTTGTTTTGTTACTTCTTGTCGCCCTGTCTTCTCAAGTTTTGTTTTGTTTGTTTCGTTTTTAAATTTTTATTTCTTATCGTCCTTTTTTTCTCAAGTTTTGCTTTGTTTTGTTTCGTTTTTAAATTTTTAGTTGATCTGTATTCTTATGTTTATTCTCATATTCTTGTTTCGATTATTTTACCCTATCCTACTTTGTTTTGTTTTACATTTATCTTTTCTTAAGTTTAGCTTTGTTTTTCTTTCGCTTTTTAAATTTTGTTAATCAGTACTCTTATGTTTTATCTCATATTCTTATTTTGATTATTTTGCCCTATCCTGCATTGTTTTGTTTTTGCTGCCGCCGCTTCGTCATGTCTTTTCGCCCGCTGGTATTGAAGACGAAGTCGGTTACACTTCTTCCACAGCTCGGCGATGTCTTCTGTCTATCAGCAGGTTATCTATCGCTTCCTCGGTGGATCGACTCTGGGCATTGCAACCTTGATAACCCGCATACTGATATCTACATATTTGATCTCATTTCGGTGCTCCTCATCCGCTCCACTATGGGTGCCACTGGTATCCATTTTGTCCTTATTGTCATTTGTTTATGTGCCCCCCTCCCGGTGACACAATTTTCATTTCAAAGTAAAATTGACCATAGACATAAGTTCAGCGCCCATGAAAACGTGTGAAACGATACCCATGTTACAATTTATAAAATTTCAGAACCCCGTTCCCTACTTGGTACCGTAATTTAAAATTTTCAAATTTACAAACAAGACAATATTAAAATCGAATTCTGTGAACTAAAACCCTCCTGTTCGGTAAATAGATTTGTAAATTCGGGTTAATGAGAGTATTAAAACGTTGAGATAGAAAAGTAATGTTTGGTATTAAAAACCCGCAGAAAAACACAAATTTCAAATGTGGTATCTACGGATAGGGAGAAGGAGGAGGAAAAAAGTTCCAAAGATGAGTAGATAGAGATATAGAAGAACGTGTCGGTGAGTGATTTGCATCTTTTCTGTTTGCTAAAGTCGGTAAAATCACAAAAATGTTGACAATTAGGTACGTATATGTACGTTTTATTTATTTATCTTTTTCTTTCATACGAGGTTTATGAAAATGAATGGTAAAGAAACTGATCCTATTATTTCTCCTTTCGACATTTTAGGGCAATTGGGAGAGTATTGAATAGAACTTTTCGTAGGTATGTAGATGCTCTCACGAGGAACAATTCTGGTGTGCAATGTTTTTCCTTAAATTCCATACTTCTTGGCGATTCTGGAGAAAAAACAAATTGGAAGGCTTGAAACCTTTACAAAACAATAAATTAGGAAGCCACTTTCTTCCTTCATTTTTGTTTATTTTACTAGACCTGGTCCAATCAACTGATTATGAGACTAAACGAAAAGAGAAGTAGCCAAATTTTCTCGTTGCATCTAGAACCCGGAAGAGAACTGCATCCAGCCTTATAAATTATTATCTTTATACGTGAAAGGAGCGTTATACTCGTAATGTTGACTTTTGCACGATCTGGTAATGTCGATACAAATTCCAGCAGCCGGCGGTACAGACAGCCAAAGAAACAAACCGTTCGTTTCTTTTTACAAATTAATATATATTAAGCGTATCGCTCGTTCTCATGAACTATCCTTTTCCCCTGTCGAAAAAACTTTTCTCATGAAAGTGTCCAAATTAAGCTCGCGCCCGGAATGGATGGCGGAGGAAAAGTGGCACGCGATTCTTCCTTTATCCACTCGGGCAGGAGTTGTTTCCCGCTCAGAAACAAGAGATCGAGAAAAATATTTTATTTGCTCTCATATATGAGAACGCAGCGGTGGCTGTGAAGCGGCAGCACTCTCAAATGCAAACGTAGTTCACTTTTCTTTTGTTGTATTTCTGAACACGTTTCCATTTAATGTCCAAAGACAATCGTAGCGCTATCCACTGTACGTAAACTGCAAACCAAAATAAACATTCAAATCCCTGGAGTAAAAGAAACTATCTCTTTTAGTTGGTAAAGTTTTTAATTAAAAAAGAAATGTGGAAGAGAACGAACGAAAACTGCGAAGAGGGAAGAGTAGAATAAAATGAAAAACAAAAATACCAATTTGTTGGCGTCTTTTTTTTTCTTCTGTTTTTTTTTTTCTTTCTTTCTCGAATAGCATCATTACGGAGGGAATATAAATTTAAAAAGAATTGTAATTTCTTTTAAAATAGTTTGGAAATGGTTATTGAAAATTCATAACATCACCTTTTTCCTGACAAGAGCTGAAGGACAAAATAAGTGATCGAGCAGGAAATTTCGTCTTCGCTAGGTCGTTTGTCATATCCAGCAATTTATCGTCGAAATAAAATATGCAAACGGGTCCCCATCTTCGCCTCTAATTATACCTGATTATTTTTCAGCAACCACTGTCAAACTTCACCAGGACATAATAAGTCTTCCTGTACCTAGTAATGGATTCATATAAATAGTTTGAGTAGTTTTAGCCTCACAGTGCTTGACTAAAAGGGAGTGTTCGTAAACCTCGAAAAATAAGGCTACAAATCGCCCCTGCCTAGTTTAGTGTACGTACTACGTAGATTTTCATATATTTCGGTAAATTTTAGGTCAAATATATTCAGCTATTGATCGTTATTTGGTTGTTTCAGCACTGGCGAATCCAAAAGGTCATTCTGGAAGGGGAAATCCAGACATGATCATACTTACTCCTGCAGGAGGGAACGTGAGTGATTAGATCAAAAAGAAACATTTGGAGTCTCATACGAAATGCACTGTACACAATTTTCTTATTATCTTATTATATTAAAGAAGTAGCGCTGAAAGGTTCAAAGTTTTTATTTATTTATTTATTTTATCAACTTACTGAACGGTTCTTTAAAATAATTTCGAGGGTGGAAGAGAAAAACCACCCAGGGAATCCCATGGTGGCCCTTGCAGAACCCGCGCACCGGTTGCGGCACGGCGAAATGGAGGGCTCGGACTCGGTCTTAAAGCGTCTTACCGGCCACTGATGCAATACCTGAAAGGGTAGTTTCCGGGGCCGGAGATGCGGTGTCGGGCCACTCTGGCATGCGTGCATCGCCATACGTCCCACCACACCAGTTGGCACTGTGTAAGTTTTAATAACTGGCAGGTAAAATTAAGAAAGCGAGAATGTTTTTAAATTAGATTTTAAAGGAAATATTTTTATATTTTATTCGGAATTTGTATCCTTCAAAGAGTTACTAACTACGGTCCTTCTCATATTTCCCGATAAACTATGTATTGAAATTCTTCACCCATGCCTAGAATTCCTCGCAGATACCTGACGCTATAAGGTGTGAAGTGCTCATATCAACATCTGAATGTTTTCATCTGTGTTCAATAATATCAAATACCATTATACCTATTATTATGTAGTTATTGGTTCGAGATAAACCAATACAAAAAGTAAAATTAATTCTTAATTAGCGAGTTACGCTGAAGAGCTATTCTCCGGATTATAAGTTAGTGCTTATAAAAAATGAGATTTCTTCACTGAGTCAGGGAAAACAAAATCATAACCTTCTAGAAGGCAACAAAAAACATCGTCATGGGTTCTTCGATCAAATTTCAAATAATTCTGCGGGCTATCGAAGGATATAAAATGGCTCCTATGACAGCCATGACTGAAAATCGGTTTCGGAGGAGTTCCACACTGTATATTACACACCATGGATGGGCAGTTTGCAAACTTGATAAGTGCTGCAGATCATACACGTCGATATCACTCACTTCACAACTCTGGTACGAACAATACTATTTCATTTTTATTCAACGCATGTGGGGAAATAAAACAAAATATGCCATCTTGCTCTAAGTCTAAAGGAAAATTGAGGCAAAGATTTTGTTGCTAAGGTATTCACTTTAAACTTTTCATGTTGAAAGATGTAGTTTCCGCTTCCGACACTCGGCATATGCTTTTCTTTACGGGAATCAAGTTCGGCTATAAGCAGTTGGCTTTTGCTTTGTTGATGGAATTCGAATCAACTTTGAAGCATCAACTTTTGTTTTCACGCGATTAGCTCGAAATTCGAATAATTTTTTTTTGCTTTGGACAGAGTCGGATTTTGGGAAATACCCGGATTACCTCGAAGCAACGAATATATTGTTTTTTTCCTTCTCTCTTCTTTTGTCCCATTGAGTGCCATAAGGAGCCATAAATTTTTGAATTCTTAGGAGACAACGGAGTGAAACAGTTCTTAGTAAGTCTTGGAGTTACCGAATGTTCAGCTGTGTTCTATCTGTGCATCAAAACGAGAAGCAAAGTGTCTCGAATTCTTAGATAGTCTAACCATAATCAGTCTTCAAGAAATAGACAATGGCTGCACTTAGCCTGATCTACTAGTAGTCTTGATGAGTCTGCACAAAGTCTGAACTTAGTATTAACAAATTTCACGTCTTAACATAGTCTCCCTATTCCATAGAGGAGATTTAAATTTGTATCAACTGTAACAAGTCTCAACATTTTTAACTAGTCTTCACAGGGTATTGATACCGATGATTTCGCTGCATGACTTGCAGACCTAATCATATTATGCAGACTTGAGAACTTTGCAACTTCTACAAGTGGTACCTCGAAAGATGGTACTTGTTCTTTACGTATACTATTTTTTGGAAGAAAGACGATAATTTCGACTGTAATCAATTTTATTTTCTCCTCGTGGCTTTTTCATGTTTGCGATCATATTAAAAGTAAACACGTCGGTCCACTATCGTATACTCGACAGTGTTTTCACTTTGACTTTTTAGACAGCAACGAAAACGATAAGGATGAAAGATTATTTTTTTATCGAATTTTTGCGCCGTACATTTTTCAGGACCTATAGGTACTATACTCCACAAGTTCGTGAAAAGAAAAACGGAAGAAAACTCTTGAAAAAGAGTATTTTTAATTTCGCCATCTATATCGTCAGTAAAAAATCTGAGCGCCGTAATTCGTTTGAGAATTTTACAGTGTAGGAATTGGCGAATAATGGTATTTTAAAGTTAATCGCTGACGTGCAAAAAGTGTTCGAAAGCTGAAAAATTCTTCTCGCTCTCTTGTTCTTTCTTCTTCTTCTTCTTCTTCTTCCTTTCTCTGTCGTCGGAGAATAGAAAACAACAAAAGATTTAACGACACATTATCAACACAAGATAATTAAGCAGATTTTGAAATAATCTTGCATTTTTCTCTCGTTCGATTCACCTATACAGCAACAAAATTCCAGATAGTCATAATTTATGATCCGGATCGTTACAGTGAGGATCACTACGTGCTTGTCTTATTTTAGAGGATGAAGTGACGATAAATATTGTTTTGTTTTTTTTTTGTTTTTTTTAAATGAAAAATTTTGGGACATTCCCTCGATATTTTTCGCATGAAATCATATTATTCGAACGACATTTTTTACGCATCGAATTTTATCGATGTCATGCAAGAAAATGAAATGTGTAAGCGAGCTTCAGCTACTCGTTCTTACGCGCTCCATTTAAGGCATATTCTCGAGAGTGTGTCGAGAACATAATGTCGCTCGTCAAAGCTAAAATAACCGACTGGCCGACTGGTCTCCAATGACTAATATATTATATGTAACTCTTGTGTCACTGTTCGTACAGTCACTCGTCTCTATCCTTTTACGAAATTTCCCTTCATATTTGCTGTTGGTCGAGACTACATATATGTAAGTCGAATATTCTCTATGGTCGTCCTGATATCGCAACGACTCATACTACAATACAGCGCATACAAATGCCTACTTCCTGCAAAATTTTACATAATTTCTTTGATAGTCACTCAGGTCCTATAGCGAAAAGGCAGACTGTGAGACGTGACTTCTCTAAAATTTAGAGGTAGATATTTACCGCATCACTCGCTTTTACAAGCCTTACAAAATGGCATTTTTATGTACCAAACGCGAATATACCAGAAGGCACTGAGGTAATTGTCATTCCCAGGGAGAAAAATTAAATTCGGAAACGCTTCAGAAAAGTTTTGCTAATTCTTGAATAGGCTCGCTGCAGTCTTGAACTGTATTCTAAATATATAATATAAAAGAGTATCGAAAGTCATAAACAAGTCTGGAAGAATCATAAAGAGTCGTAAACGAATTCGGACTGTTTTAGAGAATCCTAAAAAGCCTCAGGAAAGGGTATTCTTGTTTTAAACTTGCCCGGAAGAACCATTTTACGTCTCTGACCATGTCTTGAATGAGTCTTAAATCGATAGTGATTCTAAAATAAGTCTTATAGAATCTTCGATGAGTCTAGGAGAGTTTCAACGATTATCGCATGAACATTGAAGATGAGGAGTTGCAGCGAGTGGTAAAGAGCTGTCTTCCCCTTCTTCCTTTATGATGAACGTTGAAGATTCTTCGCAAATTGTTGTCCAGCCTCTCCAGAGAGTTGAAAAAATTTACTCGTAATTAGAAATTCTGGAAGATAGTTTTATTTTTGGTGTTAGGACATAACGAATGGTTCAAAATTCCTTGTCTGTAACCCACTTGCATGCTTAAATAAACATCTTGGGGAAAATATAGCTTGTAAGTTACCAACTGGTATGATAAAAATAGATTAGGTTTTCATACATTTTGAGTTGCGGATTCGCAGCTGCTAAGGTACGTAATGAATCAGGTAATTATGTAGCAAGCATGAAAAAGCTGTAGCGGTTCATATTATACTTCTTTCAAATTTGAATGTCCTCTTATTCTCCTCGAGTATCTTGAATTGCTTTTTGATATTTATTTATTTATTTAGCTTTCTGTTAACAGTTACCCGATTTAGGCGAAAGCTTGCCTCAGCCTTTGCCATTCCGGTCTACACATCTTGTGAGTAAGCATTTTTGTGAAGTCATTCGACCATCTCAATTTTTGCCTTCTCGGATTTCGTGTTTTATATCCCAGATATCAGTGAGATGTGCTTTCCACCCAGTTGTTTCCGCCGCGTCTTGCTAGATGTCCTGACCAATCCCAGTTACGTAGTAAACATTCTCCTGCTATATTCTTATTGTTAGGCAGGAGTTTTTTAATTTTCATAGTTCGTATTCTAGTTACGTGTTTGATTGTTAGACACTAACGTTAGTCAGTCACACAAACGAACATACATACTTCACACCACCACTGGTTGTGTTATCTGTGTGTTACCCCCGCTTGAATATACACGACGATACAACGAGCCCTTTATATATAGTTTGGGTCCATCCAGACTAGTTAGTTGGTTCATAACTTAGCCTTTGGCAGGTCGAACGTGCTCTCTCGTCGAACATCTTGCACTAACCTCATTATCTCGAAGGAACAACACATGTATTAAAAACTTTCGAGTTTATTTTGTTGCTGAACGTATTTTTAAAAATGTTCTTTAAACTCCAAAATGTAGCCCATCCGATTTGAACCCTTTTTGTTGTCTCCTTTTCGTATCTGTTGTTAAAGCTAATAAGTTGTACTCAATATATAATATCATCTACCTTCTGTATGGTTTTTCTTTGTATAGTTACATCTCTGTGGTACTGTGTGTTTGCAATTACATATGTGGGTTTTTGCTAAATTTATTTCCAATCCTGCTCCTACGTAATACGTATGTATTAGTATACTTTTACTGCGTAATTCACGCAGCATAGCTTCGAGTTTCTGTTGAGTATTTGCAATAATAGTCGCATCATCTGCGAATCTTAAATCGTCCAAATACTTCCCATTTATTAATATTCCTTTTCCGTCCCAGGTCAATGTTTTAAAAATCTCCTCTATCGCGATATTAAATAGCATCGGGGACAAGAAAACAACAAAAAAAGGGGAGGGATAGGTTTCCGGGTAAAAGAAAAGAATATCTGACACAGAGAATCACCTAAAATTATTGTTAAATGCCGCATACTATTACCAAAAACAAAAAAGCAGCATTGCAAGAGGGAAAAAAGAAGAAAACCATCGCAAAAACTGTACATACTTATTTCAAGTCAAGGAGCGAAAATGAGGTTTATCACGACAAGTTCAATATGTTGCGAGACGAGCCGAAGGCGAGTGAGTTGAGCAAATTGAACGAGTCGTGATAAACCTCATTCGCTCCTTGCCTTGGAAGTTATTTTGTTCTATAAATGCATCGAAATTCGAAAATGCGTTTCCGCCTTTGTTTCCGCTGCCACGGAGGTATCCACAAACTAATAATCAAGCAGAAGACGAACGAAAATAGTACGCGTTCGTTGCGAACATTCCGAATCGTTCCCTTCCAAGTGTACAGAAAAAATTTTCTTTTCACTCCTAGTACAGATAAAAACGCGTTATCAGTGCTGATCGCTACGATAACGATAAATGTCTCTTTCACTACCGAAAACTGTTACGCGAAAACGCGTTTTCGCGTAACAGTTTTTGGTAGTGAAAGAGACATTTATCGTTATCGTAGCGATCAGCACTGATAACGCGTTTTTATCTGTACTAGGAGTGAAAACAAAATTTTTTCTGTACACTTGGAAGGGAACGATTCGGAACGTTCGCAACGAACGCGTACTATTTTCGTTCGTCTTCTGTTCGATTATTAGTTTGTGGATACCTCCGTGGCAGCAGAAATGCATTTGTATTACACAGGCATCGAAACAACGGTTTAACAGTCTCATTTTGAAGATTGAAAGTTCACGTTATCACGATAGGTCGCAGCTGCTTTTGTAAATGCTACGGCACATGCGCAGAAGACTCTTTTCAGTCCTAGGACTTGTAAAAGGACTGAAGAAAGATGACGTCACGTATATTTCTTTCACAGATGTGTACAATCAGCTGTTCGGTGCATTTGTAATACAAAATATCTTACAATGCAAGGATTGAAGCGAGTTATCACGCCTCCGCACGACTAGCTTCACTCGCCTTCGGCTCGCTCCGCTAACAGTCGCACTCGGCGTGATAAAGCTCACTTTCAATCCTTGCAGTGTAATATACTATTTCGAATTTCGATGCATTTGTAGAACAAAATATCTTCCAAGGCAAGGAGCGAATGAGGTTTATCACGACTCGTTCAATTTGCTCAACTCGTCTTCGGCTCGTCCCGTAACATATTGAACTTGTTGTGATAAACCTCATTTTCGCTCCTTGACTTTAAATATATGCTATTGTTCACGCAGGAACGGATGATTCACGCGTGCAGGTTTGAACTTGAAAAATCTCGTCAAGTTATCGTACCTGTATGTACGAGTGCAGTAGCGAGTGGCCAAGTAGTACGTAGAATGAAACATGTATGCACTATGCATCAAGCATCAACAAAAATTAACATAATGGTAGTAAGAAATTGAAACGTGATGTCGCCGAAGACTTCTGAAATATCACCACCTGTACGTTCTCGGATTATTACCTTACATGAAAAAGGTGAGAGTTATCGCGAAATTACGAAGAAAGTTGGGTTTACATTTTCTGCAGTACGGTATGTAATCAAACGATTTCAAGCCACAAAAAAATGATGCTCGTTTAGGGTGACCAAAAAAACTAAAACCGAGACATAAAAGACCTCTTGTACAAGAATCGCCAAAAAACCCATTTCGGAGCGCCCCAGCACTTGCCGATGATCTCGCATTTACATCAGGAATAAAGAGTTCACCCTCAACCTGTACGGAACGTGCTTCATTCGGCTAGTCTTGACGGAAGATGTCCTCGTAAGAAACCGTTTATTTCCGAAACCAATCGGGTCAAACGTTTAGAATTTGCAAAAGCGTACGTAAACAAACCCACAACCTTTTGGCAGTCAGTTTTATTCTTCGACGAAAGTAAATTCGACTTATTTGCATCAGATGTATGAGGATATGCAAGGCGAAAAGTGAACCCAGAGCTGCGTTCCGAGAATTTAAAGACTACCGTCAAATACGGAGGATGCAAAGTGCTTGTGTGGGGGTGTATGGCAGCCAGCGGTGTGGGTAATCTAGTCTTCATTAAAGCAAACATTACAGCCGATATGTACATGGACATATTGCGCAAAAATTTGAAGAGCAGCGCCCGCAAAGTAGGCTTGGAGGAGTCCTTTATTTTTCAACAGGACAATGATCCCAAGCATACTGTACTAAAAACCCCGTGAACGGCTGCTCTGTAACGCACCTCGTCGGCTATTTACGACACCACAATCACCGGATTTGAATGTAATCGAAAATTTATGGAGTTTACTAGAAGTGGAAGTATGTAAGAGAAGAATATCCAACAGAGGAGATCTGAAAGTGTTTTGTGTCTTTTGTTGGTTCTATGCTCGCACGAAGTTCTTTATTCTTACTGTATAGGTTCATCTCTTCCTTTACCCTGATGTGGAGTTAGGGCTGGTTTTAAGTACTTTGCCGCCTTGAGCTGCAGTATTTTTGCCACCTTATTTTTTCACACCTCCCCTGCCCCGTCTACATACAAAATTGAGGTAACTATTTTTTGGGTCACAAATTTTGCCGCTCTGGGCTGCAACCCAGTCAGCCCGTATGGTAAAACCGGCGCTGTGTGGAGTACTTTGCGGCCTGGTTTTTTTGATCTCCCCAGTACTTTGCCTTTGCTAGTCCAAATGAAATAATTATCACACAATTCCTCGGCTTTCACTGGAATTTCTCGATCCTTCTTTATTAGTTAATCATTTTTTTAGAATTTTTGTTTCAGTTGGATCACTCCAAAACTCGGCAGCAGTTAATGCATTTTGCCGGCGATACACTTCCTGAACCTCATAATTTTATCTTTTTGAGTCGGCTTACCAGTTTCATAATGAATGGTCATGTTTTTTGGATCTTTCTTAGATGGTAGTCGGTGGGTAGCTTCTATTTCTTTCTCTGTTAGTGGCACGCCTGCTATGCGTTATCTACTCGTATTTTTATTGCTAGGTGAATTGAGTTCTCGTCTTCTTGGTTCGGAATACCGTTGACTACGAATTTTTTTATACTTGAGTAGCTGGCCAACCCATTCACCTTATTTTCCAGTTCGATTATTCTTCTTTTAATTTCCTTATTTTCTTTGGTCACCACTTCGAGAAATGCGAGTTTACTTTCAAAAAACTAATTTAGTAGAGATTTAATAACACTTATAGTTACCAAGTCGTCGTCCTTGACAATTTTCTAAGGGAAGCGAACCTGTCTAAACTTATTAGCGTTATATACCCGATGCGAAATCAGTTACACTCTAGTCACCCAGTTACTCGCAGAGAAGTTACCCATTTGTTACCCTCGAATTACCCTCAGATTACCCTTGTTCCCCTTTAGTTACCTGGGTAACTTGTGGGATTTTGCGCATCGGGTATGTATTTTTGTATATATTATCTGATGGGTCTGATTTATTGGCCCTACAAAACAAAGGAATACAGCGACAGGAACAAATGCAAATACGATAACTGAATGGGTCCAACGACAATTTCCGCGTTAAACAATAAAAAAAATGAATGCCCGACAAAATAGAATAAGGGGGCCGACGTAAATGTGGGTAATAAAGTCATATCGCACAAAAACATAATATTAGTGATAGAAAATTTCGGTAGATGACATGATATGTGCACACGAAAAATAATATAATTGGCGGGGAATGTGATAAATTGTCGTTTAAAATGAAAGTCGTTCGAAAATATTTTTTGTCGTTCTTACTAATGAAATAGTTGTTGTTAATGTTGTCGTTATATACCATTATTTAGTATGCAAAAGTCTTGTCGTGCAACAATTTTCTCCTGTCGTGTCCTGTAGTATTCCCCTTATCTGATTGCATTGTAATGACGCTTCGTCTGAATTCAATGCGAAAAACTAACGTTCGTAATTGATCACTATCAATAAAAAACTGAGCAAAATTCATAAATACTGACACAGGAAAAATGGCTCGAAATGACAGAAACTTTACCAAACTGGAATTTTGACTTTCCTCAACCCGTAAAGTCTTAGTCAACTTAAAAGATCTCCGAATGAAAAAACAAATACAACCTATGAAACTGCTCGGCATCGACCACGTATTCTATTCTCGCGTATCTCCTTCGAATTTCATCGACCAAATTACTTTCTAATTACTACAGATTGTATCCAGCCTCGTTTTGTAAACACTCTGTAAACCTCAGTTTCAATTTTCAAGTGATCCAGAAACAAGAGGAATTATGGAAAATGAACTCGGTGTGACGATAATATGGAAATATCTTATTTATCGTACGCTATCAAGGCGAAGTGAAGTGCTAAAATTTGCCTTTATTATTGGAAGTATATTATACATCAAGTAGGTATTTCTAATAGACCAAATTTTTTTCGAGATATTCTTTACGCGCCTTCCTCGGTTGATATATACAGTCGTAAACTTACCGAACGATTAATGCACGCATCTCGGGCTGAAGACGAGGGCGTCGAGAAAGGTAAAATTTCGGCTACGATAGCGATTTACCAATTTTAAGATGATTAAGAATTTTTGTAACACGACGCTAGTTTTAAATTGCTATGTAGTTCGGATGATTATTATATTTCAAGGAGCTGTAAGACTCACCCACCTACCGCCGGAGAGTGAAGTATATGGCACAGCGTATCGTATATGGACTACGGCATGCCTTTAATTTGGAATAATAATTTCCATCAAATTCTTTCGCACGTACGTACGGATTTATTATAAAAAATACAACCAAACTCGGTGATCGATTTTAAATATTTTTCGGCTTTCACATAAAATAACCCCCGACATGTGCAGAACATGATGTGATACCGTGAAAGTGCTCCCTTATACGCACACGCGCTTTTCTTTTTCGTATTCGTCGACGGCGGCTATGCGAAGAAGAAAAGCACAATTTTGAGAAAGAGGAGAAAACGGGTGTGGCAGTATTGATCAGCGAAACAGTCTACGAAAGCTCAGAAAACATTTTAGATTTTACCACTTTGGCACTGTCCTTATTTTTCATTTCCCTTCTATCCGGAACGTTTAAAGTATCTTCTTTGTGTTCATATTTATCAACTATTTTCTCATTCTCCGTTCCGATTTATCTCTCCTTTCTTTTTTCTTGCAGAAACGAAAAGAAAAAAGAAGAATATTTCCCAGAGAAAAACGATTGACTTAACTTTTTTTTCTCCTATTTTAAATTTACGCTCTTTAGCTTCGTTTGTCACTGAATTTCATTCAGTTATTTATTGTCCCTTTCAACGAGGATCAACGAAGTTCTCTCTTGCTTCTTCTATTCCCTCCTTCCCTCCTTCCTTTCTCTTTCCAAGTGCAATATTTAGCGATTAAGCAAGTCTGAACCGTGATGAATGTGACCTACTGCCGCGAGCGGTCAGTTGAATCAGGTTCCTTTTTTTTTTTTTTTTTTTTTTATCTTCAGCCGTCGCTGACTCGAAGTTTTTCTTAACTCAACAGCAATTTTCTATATAGGGAGAGAAGTATGCTAGAAAGTAATATGAAAACTGTGTGCCTGTTTGTCTTCTTTCTCTTTCTTCCTCTCTTTCTCTCTCTCTCTCTGTTTTGGAATAAGAAATTCAACGAGGACTTTTCTCGAGGTTTTCAGTCCTCACAGGGTGAAGAGGCATTCTCCCTAGGGTTATTTATTCGCCCGAAATTATTCACCCGAAAGTGCGGCGAATACCGTCGAGGTTTGCCAGCTTATTCAGCCGTCCGACGGAATGTAGTTTTAATTTAATAAATAATAAAAAAAAAAAAAAGCTCGGCGAATTTATTTTCTTACGGCTTGAAAGTGTTACCTGAGAAATTTTATTTCGGATCTAAGGCAATAAGCAAGGATGATGTGTATGAGCTGTAAAAAGCAGGAGGGGCGACTCCAGCGTATTCACTATTTTTGGGTTTTGGCAATACTACGAGTATGTGCTGGAAATTTGGGAGCACTAGATTAGCGCCGTTTCTGTCTCGCGAATTAGTCTTCGGTCACATTT
The DNA here is from genome assembly GCA_031841125.1 of Acanthococcus lagerstroemiae. Classification (NCBI taxonomy): domain Eukaryota; kingdom Metazoa; phylum Arthropoda; class Insecta; order Hemiptera; family Eriococcidae; genus Acanthococcus; species Acanthococcus lagerstroemiae. The sequence goes on from CM063106.1 coordinate 82,077,036, forward strand.
TATAGAGCGTCGCTTTATTATAGCAGCATATCGGTGAGGACTGAATCCGACTCACTCATTTTGGATTACGGCATCTTGTATTATCCCCGATACATGGTGTTTTATGGACGGATTTACGACACGCGGCTGTCGGTGCTTACTTCTTTTCTTTACTCGTATTTCACATAATATCGTCGCTTTATCATGATTTTGCGGAACTAAAATTGCCGAATTAGATTATATGATATTCGAGAACGAGGCGAAGAGAGCCCCTCCTATAACTCTAATCGAAGAATCGGGTCATTTTTTGCCCTTCCGCTGTTTGGGTTCCCATATAACATAAGTACATGTACATGGGAGCTTTTCCGCTGACGCTAATTTCGGTATTGTTTTCGTTCGCAGCCGCTTGTGCGGTAAGCAAACAGGACGAGAACATATTTTCATTATGGCTTCACTGTCCGGTGACCGGAAAGAAGAAAACTTTTTATTGATCGAATTTAATCGCGGTTTTTATAGTACACGACGAATGCGGATAGCTAAGAATCGTGAACAGTATGTGTAATGGTGGCAGAAGCGAGGAATCATCGTGGGTAAGGCTAGACAAACGTGATAGAGTATCTGGGTAAATTGGCTGCACGAGTCCTGTCAATGTATACTTCACTAGTCTCTTTATACCAACCTATATTAAAAAAGACTTATCTCTCTCTCCCCCACCCTAGTCGTTGTTTATTAGAAAGTTGATTTCCTCCTCCTTCTATATCCAAGAACGTACCGAAAGGAAATGTTTAGATGGTACTCGACAGTTTCTAGCTTGAAAGTCTCAAATTTACCAGGTGGAGTGAACGAAAATTTTTTGAGGACTTTTTGCGGATTTAATTTGGAAAAAAATAGACAAAAAAGTCTCAAGAAATTTCACATTTTCCTACCGAGGGCCACTGATTTTTCAACTGAAGTCAGTCATCAAACTTTGACAGGGAAGGCTCTCCATCCTCCCTTCAGTATGACCCTGCCTCCTCTCCAGCTGATAAAGTGTACGACACAATCAGCTGTTACGTCTTATTATGTCATCGTCATGTTTTATTATGTCTTATTATGTCTGATCGTGCTTTGTTATCTTTTACCTTATTCAGTTGACAAACAGGCATTATGTAAAATCTGACTTTTCCTCATATCATGAAGACATAGACGTAGAGACATAGAACACAAGAATATTGTATATAGTTATCAAAAATCTGCAGGACACAAAGACATTGTACGTATATAGCAGTCAAAAACCTGCTGTCTCGGTTGCCGTTAAGCTTACACGAACCCTACTCCTCTTTATTGAAAGCGCAATCACCTCCTTTTCTCAATGAAAAAAAAACCATTTGATGAAGCATACGCCACAGAGTAATGATAAGAAATTATTAGTCATAGAAACATAAAACATAACAAGATAATCCGACTTGAAAATAACGACAGTGACGCACGCTTGACAGCGGCATATTATTATAATTATTAACAACATTAATTTCCATGCATGTTTTAGAAGAAAGACAAAGAAAAAAAAGAAGAACAAATTACACGAATAATAAAATGATCGAAAAGTGAATCACAAAACTTCCAAGTACAGAGAAGATACAATAATGAATGTAATGAATTAGCTAAAAATGCGGAGCCTGGTGCCAGTGGAAGATGAAAAGAAAATCGGAAAGGATACAGCACTGCAAAAATAATAAAACCTAGATATAAATAAATAAAAGAACAAGCAGAAAAGAAATAAAAAATTACAGAAAAAGGCAAAACACCGAAATTTTTACCAGTTGCTGACTAAGTCATTATAGATTCTGAATAAGTCCTGGAAGTTGTGATAATATAGTTCATAGTAACAAATCTTTAAAAATACCGAGAGTGTCTGAATGGACCGTGAAGGTCTAAATGAGTCTTAACGAGTCTCAATAAAGTCTGACTATAGGGGCGTACCGGAATTATTTTGTTTTCAGCGTGAAAATTCGTTTTTTTCTTATTCTTTATTTATTCGTAAAATGTCAGTTTCATCAAGTGAGAAAATTTGGTAATCTTGAGGATGCGATTTTGCTATTTGATGAGAGTATAAGCGGTTATTTTTCGTAGTTTGGCTAGTTTGCCGACAAAAAATTCGATTTTACTTCTGAAATAAGAAATATTCGATTTTTACCATTTTGATGACGAACCATTAATTTTTTCCAGTTTTCCTCATTTGTGGGCGATATTGTCTGCAAAGAAAGATATCTGATAAGATCTTCCTTAATTTTATTTTTGTATGAACCTATTGCGGAATTCAGATTCTTATACATACAACGCGAATTATATTGTTAATCTCTTTTGTATCGAAACTGTCTTTCCATCTTTCATGAAGAAAACTGAGTCGGAAGTTCCATTTACGTTTATAAAAGCAAGACCCCCTTGTTATATTTTCTAAAAATCTAGCTTTTCCGCTGTCGGCGTCGCTCTCATCGGGAAAAGCTTTTTGGGCAACGAGATTGACACTTGACAGACAGACAAGCAAAAAAGACGGACAACCGGCTAACCATATAATAAACATACAGCAACCTATAGAGAGACGTGACACAAACAGCAATACAAACAAAGTGATGGCGGTACAGATGGAGAGGGACATGCGAACAAGAGATACTTAGTGCTGTGTCACCCAGAAGCTATTCGACAGATAGATAAACTAACGCACGGTAGTAAATAAAAGGAGGATTCTCTAATATCCACCAGAGGGTTGATCCGGTAAGCGGCCAGGAGACGAAGTTCTTCAGTTTTAGAGAAACATGTTTTTAACTTTTCTATTTTATCGACGGGTAATAACTGGAATTTATGCTGACGCCTAATCTAGGCATTCGGTTTTCGTTTTTTGAATGTACCACTAGGTATCTACGCAATTTGTTACAACTGATCAAATCTCAAAAATATGCTCTTCTGCACTGCCTTGGCAAATTTTTTTTTTTAGGGACTGCCTAAGTCCAAATACTCACGAATTTCAACTTTTCCAATTAATGAGTTGATTTTGCGGAATCAGATTTTAGCAATCAGTAATAAAATTTAATATCGTGCACGGGATTTTATTTTTCTTTTCCAGTTCAAACAGAAACAGAATTAGGTACTTATTCTAAACTGTCTACGAAACATATACGACTCGAGAAACTTTCCGAAATTGAAACATAAAATATTTTGTTTCACTAGAAGATATTGATTAAGCCAGTTATTTTCAAGCCTGCTGATGTTCTTCGGAACGAAAATCAGATTTTATGCAGAATGATATCAAAGTCTCCCAACTTGAACTGCCTTTTCTCATTTTGAATTTACTTTCACTAAAATCGAGAACCACCTGTTATGGTAGGCTACCTTACTTTTTATCTCATCGTGCGAATATTTATGAAAAAGAATGTTTTTTCTTCTTCATTTTTTCCTAAGGAATAACAAAACTATCCGATAGAATACTGTACTGAACAAACTGAATCTTACCTATTCTAAAATTAAAACTTTTCCGTTTACAGAAAGAAACAGTCTCGTAGCGACCGCTATACATATTGCACGTTTGCACCGCGCCTATTCGTTCGTTTTCTGTGTGTAATTGATCAATTTTCGCTTAAACTTTTGTTCATCGTTTCGAAGTCAGCTAGCCAGATGGCTACGCTGGACGAACTTACGGAAAAGTTAAATATGCTCGAGCAAAAATGCAGTGAACTCTTACGTGAAAATGAGAACCTGCTCAATCAACTGGGCATATAGTAGTTCCTTTAAACCTCTCGCCTCAGTAAATAAGACCGCGGAACCTGTGGACAGTTTTAGTAGTAACAACATAAACCAGAATGATAATGCCGCTAGTTCAAAAGAGAATAACTCTCCTTCAATTTTTGTCATTGGCATCAGAAATATGTCAATTTTCAACCAGCTAATTATGAAAAACAGCGTCATTATTAGCGAGATGAAGGCATTACAAAACGGTGAGTTGAAAATTCTAACTCCTTCTTCGGATCAATTTCGTAAATTAGGAGCAATGCTGGATTTCCTTATTCCTGATAACGACGCCCCGACAGGAAATTATCGGGTAACCCGAAATATCATGCTTATCAACTGAAAGAAGACAGTGTACCTGAGACACATGCACTCGTCTACAGATGTGAACGACATCAGTAGTATTTTGTCGTCTTACGGACACGTTGTGAAAGACGTTACTAACGTTCAGATTCGCAAAACTGTTAACGATAAAGCTACTCTGATTAAGCTGCCCCTCATCAGGGTCGATCTTCTTTCTGGCCCTAACAACAGGGATATCTCCAAAGTCGACTCTCCTTCACTTCAAGGTCTCCGTCGAGATGCCTCCCAAATCCATATCCGTCTCGCAATGCCAAAAGTGTCAGCAAATCGGTCACTCACAAAACTACTGTAAAAAGACGCCTAGGTGTGTTAAATGTGGTGACCAGCACGAATTCAGAGACTGCAAAGCACCACGCTCTTCTCCAGCAAAATGCGTCAACTGTTCCGGGTCGCACACGACCATCGACCGAGGTTGTCCCGCTTTTAAAAGTGAACAGAAGGCTGAATCTTGTGCTTCTGCTGTCCAACGCATGCACGCTGTTGAAATGCCTGCCGCGCGCAGCATAGGCAAGCCATCTCACTCGTATGCTACTGTTGCGACCCTCCAATCAAGTCAACCTGCATGCCGCCGCTGTTCGACCTCAAAATGCGGTCGACCCATCTGAAGCTAGTAGCCAGTCTGCGCAGGGCGATTAATTTAAGATCCATTCTCGAATTCTTAACCAGGCTGGAGAAGTCTTACTCTGAATTCAATTCGTCTCTAAACTTATTCTCTGTTAGAGTGTCAAAGCTTGAAAACGCGAGCGGCAACACGCCTAGTTCGAAACGTAAAAAAAAAATCCTATTATCTAAAACCTAACTTCTACCTCACACAATTCCTAACAGGTCACGGAAACTTTGGCGTATATTTAAAAAAATTCAAAATCATAGAAGATGACACCTGCATAAACTGCAAAAAAAAATTAACAGACACCCCAGATCACACCTTCTTGACATGTCCCGTTTTCAAAGAAATTAGAAATGAGCACAAAATTGAAAATATAAGCAAAAACTGGTTTGAAAATCGCAACAGCATACAAATAACAATCGACTATGTAAATGAAATCATGAAAAAGAAAGAAAAATATATTAATTGAATTAGTCTATCCGCTGTAATAATGAAGTAAACTAAGTACACATGATTATTGTAAATGACCTGAGAAACACCGACAAGCTGCTAAGCAAAAAGTGGTTCTCAGTGTCATACAGTACAGCCAGAAATGTAATTTAGAAACAATAAATAGAGAAAAAAAAAAAAAAAAAAAATATGGAACGCCAACGGAGTCGTTCAACGCTGGCACGAGCTGAACCAGTTCTTTGCTGAAAATAACATAGACATTGCTCTGATCACCGAAACACACCTGATAACCCAGATGCGTCTCCGTAAATTTCCTGGTTACGTGACCTATTGCTGTTATCATCCTAGTGGCAACGCCCGCGAAGGAAGCCTCGCACTAGTCAGAAACCACGTTGAACCCAGTAACTTCGGAGCTTACTCATCTGCAGACATCCGAGCGTCAGTGATTTCTGTCAAAATTCGTGATTCGTGGGTCAGCGTGGGGCCTTGTTGCTGCCCTCTCGGTATCTGGCTCAATTCCGACGACTTTTGCGCACTATTCTCCACCCTAGGAGTTCGGTGGATAATCGGCAGTGTCTACAACGCCAAGTACCCCTCCTGGGGGTCGAGGCTGACTACCCTACGTGGCCGCTGACGACAAGGCCATTGCTTCCAGTCATAAAAAATTACGCCGCACCAGTGGAAAAGTACAGCATTCCCTAAACAGGATCTATCAGTGGACTAGAAGATGGAGAATCTCAGTTAATGATGGTAAATCCGTACGATTACATTTTACCTTACGAAACAATGATTACATTCCAACACTCTGAGGAAATCGCACAATTCCCATGGCTACAGCGGCGAGATACCTCGGTCTTCACCTCGATTCAAAACTTAGCTGGGAGGAATACGTTAAACAAAAACGTGATTTCCTCAACTCTAAACTTAGGGAATACTATTGGCTGCTTGGGCGGCACTCGAAGCTGTAACTGGAAAATAAGCGACTCGTTTACCTCACCGTATTCAAGTCCATCTGGACTTATGGGTTATCGGTCTGGGGCACGACTGAAGACTGTCACAGAAAAGTCGTAGGACGATTTCAAAACAAGGTCGTACGGACAATTACCGACGCACCCTGATCTATGACGAATAACCAGCTGCACAACGATCTACAAATTTCAACGTTCAACCAGATTTATCAGCTACACGTCGAGAGATACATCAGCCGACTTCACAACCATCCCAACCCTATGGCCATACAGATTTTGAACACAGCTGAGGGTACTAGATACCTACAACGGAGACATATTTTCGATAGCTATTAAATTATTCTCTTACCCACTTGTTGAACATAATTAACTTTTGGAAATACTTCTTAAGACTAATTAATACTGTGCCCACTTCTTTCGTGAAAAAATTGTGTAAATAGTTACGCTAAATCCTTATCAATATAAACTTATGAAGGAAAAAAAAAAAAAAAAAAAAAAAAAAAAAAAAAAAACCAGAAAGAAAAGAAGCACGAGTCGACGGACAGGAACCAGAGAGCTAGAACTAAAATTATAGCTACATCTGCCTGGAAGCGTACCAACTCGCAGACTTAAGTTTCGGATCCCTGACATACAAATCGGAGTTGATGCACTTCAACAAGTTTTATGCCAAAAGACGCGCCTAGTTCGTGTCAAGAATGAATAAGGATCACCCGTATAAACTCTGTGTTCTTTAGATGAAATACATAATAGCTTCGACACAATTCAACCATTTACAAATAAAATTAATCTTGAACTCGGTTTCAGCTATTCTGTTTTCCTTGGCAGTGAATGTCACTGATACGTACTAACCAAAAAGTGAAGAAATAGCGTAGGTATTACAATGAGAACTAAGACAAATCATTTCCAAAATTTTACAAGTTAATAAATAATTTTGGGTGTGATGTTAAAGGGGGGAAATCAAAGACGCTAAATAGAATCGACGAATTTATTGTCTATCCATTCACTTGCCAATATTTGGCTGTCTGCCAATCGAGCAGCTTTTTCTTCTGTCCTACTGTTCTTTAGTTCGACTGAATCTTGGACGGCTAATTTATCCCTGCTGCTTTTTGGATTCTCGATAGGAAATTCCTCCAGCGTCTTCTAAGACCAGGGTTTTCTTGCACCAAGAGTTATTGCTTCGAGGATTCGACATCTTAATGGATTGAAAATCCGAAATCTGGCACCTGCTACAAATATCACGTGCCCTATTAATGTCACATAAGTACGAGTACTATTAAGTTTGTATTGGTTTTATATGTATATCTCCCATATGCAATTCATCTTACACATGTTATTTTTTACGCTTGATATTCATATCACTCGTAGATTGGACACTCGTTGTAAATCGGGTGTATTTTACAAGTGTTAGATAAGTATTCACTCGACGCTTGTTATTTGGCTCCCAAGAACTGGTACTTGTCTAGCATGTATTGTTACTCGCCTGGCACGCAGGATGTACTATCGACACTTTAGAGCAAAATAGTGTTATCTACATGTTATTGAACTTGACAGAAGATGGAGAAGAAGTTTTCAATAGCCTATCACTCCTGTGTTATGAAATCGGAACGCCGTGCGTACATAAAGTTGATATTTTACCAGCATCAACATTCAGTGTTACACATGATAAAGCGTGAAAATTTCTTTCCAATGATACCGATAACTCATTTCCCCCCAAAAATGTAGATAACTCTATTTTGATCTAAGGTGTCAACTTATCAAACATTCGTTTATTTGATACTTGTTATACATGTGGCACAGCTATCTGCAGTTAGTACATAATTATGTATCACTTGTTATTGATATGTTATGTACCAAGTCCAAAATTGTACATTTCGGGTATGGAACAGGTGATTTTGTACCAATCGCGAAATGCTCGGACCATTTGTAAGATTCGGACTTGGTACATACCATTCGCGATATGTACATTTCATTTCGTACCATTCGCGTGGCGTCCGGACCACGCTGCTACATGGTACAACTGTCTTGTACCAAGTTAGAAATAGATACTTTACCGACCATTCATGAAATATAATGATTTGAAAGCTCAATACAACTACACTAAAATTAAACTTTATTCAAATTAAATGACTAGATTGAAGAATCGCGTTGAAGCTCTCAGATACCAACGGTGGTAGATATTACTTATTTATTACAGCACAACATTACATTATGGCACCGGGAGTTACATATAGAACTTCTTTTTTTTTTCTACATACACATCTGTTCGTTAAGCATTTTGTCAAGCATGAACATCTAAGGAAACCTTGCCCTCCAGTCAGTCACAGATGATTTTACATTAGCTTCTCGGACAGTAACCGTATCAGCGGAAACATCGTCAATTTTTACAAAGCTGTTGGTACATGGTGCTATATCTATTCCTCATTCCTCATATTCCTTATTCTGTTACATAAGGAACAGAGATCAGTCTCGTTTTATGAATACTTAAATGCTCATTGATTCATCGGTGAAGATTGTCTCTTATCTCAAGTCAAGTTTTATGAATGATCGAATAGTAACCCCAAATCATACAGGTAATTTCACGAATGATCGGTAAGTGGTAACGCACCTATTTCTAACTTGGTACAAGCCAGTTGTACCATGTAGCAGCATAGTCCGGACGCTACGCGAATAGGACAAAGTGAAACACACGTATCGCGAATGGTACAACAAATGTTGTACCAAGTACGAAATCACACAAATGGTCCGAGCATTTCGCAATTGGTACAAAATCACCTGCACCATCCCCGAAATGTACAATTTTGGACTTGGTACATAACAGATACAATGCATGCTGTTGATCTGGCTCGTACTGTTCATCTGACATGGGTCATTCATCTGATGTATCTAGTACCTACTATTCATTATACTTGCTAGGTTGCTACTCATTTTACAAGGGCAATGCGGTAGTACCCCGAGCGGATGGCAAAAAGGGCGACTGTCCATAACTCGCACCAGAACTAAGATTTGTCGGATTTATTACCTGAGACTTGTAAATTTTACTAAATAATATTATCCAGTGTCTGAATTATAATCCTCTTCAGAGGGTTAAGACCACTGTTTACTGGTCATGCGAACATCATATGTACTTCGCACAAATCTGCTATTCCACTGTTTCTGCTCCATATTACTTGAATCACAACGCTTCACGTGTTACCGTCTATAATAATGTTGTTTCGATAGTCGTTAATCCGACTCCGTGTATTATGGCTTTTGGACTATTAAAAATCAAACTGTAGGTAGTAGAAGCGAGGATAATGTTAGCAGAAGACGAAAGGAACGTCCCTTCCGAGAAGATTATATTAGGGCCAGCCGGCTTACTGAATAGTTTATTGTTAACAGAAACTCCAAAGTTTTCGTTTAGCTTTCGACCAATTGTCCATAGTTCAGCACTGTATAGGTTAGAAAAAATCGATGAACTGTCACGATAGATATACCCAATTCTAAAGTCTCCATTTGACTCTACATAACGATCTAGAAATATTAAGTGTTATTAGAAAGCCGGAATTTAAGAACTGTCGAGTGCCAATCCTGAAATATGTACTTACGGCTGCATTCGGAAGCAAATAATAATTGGCGGCCCTACTGTCGGTACACGCTGCTTATTAGTTAATCAATATTATTTGGGGTAACTATTTGAGGTAGTTGCGTAAAATTTGTTGTACAGTTTCAAGTAGAGCTGGCCGAATTATTGAGTTCGGTGGTTCGTCGCGGCTGCACACCTTTGACTTGGCGAGTACGAGTATTTCGCCATTTCAGCAATGCCAGTTTTCGGCTAAAATTATAATTTTAGATTCGCGCGCGCGGAAAGGGTGATATTCGTGTGAAAATCAGATTCAGTCCTCTTCTCGCCGCCATCCTCACTAACGTACGAGTACGTCGTGCGATTTTCGCGTCACTTTGCCAGTAGCACGCAAATAGGCAAATCCAAGTACATAGCACATAGATACTACCTAGTACCTATAATATGTTATGTACGAGTAATATCCTTTGTATTGCCACATTAATTGCCTCTTTATGCGCGTATAGTAATGTGAATTCGATATCAGCTAAACGTGAGCTGGCACATTCAGCTCGTTCTTATTTCATTCGAATTATCGCTACGGGGCTTAATAATGACGGGTATATCTACACGTTCGTCGACTGCATCAAATTGTGAGCCGTATACCGCGCACACAGCGTCGGCGGGAGAGCAGGAAAATAAAGGAAGAAAGAAAGAAAGAAAGAAAGAAAGAAAGAAAGAAAGAAAAAAAGAAAGAAAAAAAAAAGAAAAAAAGAAAAAAAGAAAAAAAAAGAAGAAAAAAAAAACAGAACCCGTCTCGACGCAGAATTTTCTTTCATTTCGTTTCCGCAAAAATACTCTTACGGCTTGAAAGCAGGTACGTGTATCGTATTTATGTATAAGTGTACGAATTCATCGGGGTATTTGAAAACGAGAAACACTAAGTACACCCGACTAGAGTTTCGGTCGCAAATAACGCTCGGTGCACTTTTTCAAGCATTATCCAAATAACGAAACGAATAAGTGGAGGTCATATATACCGGCTAATTCGGCGGTGTTTGTTAACCTTTATATTATACAGCATTCGAAATGCAACCTAACCCAACTGAACTGAATCCGACCAATGCAATGCAACCCAGCACGATGCGATACAAAAATTTCGGTTGACTGCAGCAGCGGTTTGGTCAGCCCGACAAAACTTTTGCTTGTGCAGTTGAATTCAAAAAGGGGTTAGTTTTAGAATTCGGCCGCGTTACCAATTTTTCATCCGAGCACGAAAAAGAATGAGCTTTCTTTGAGTGCTCTCAAAAACTGATAAGTATTAACCAATCAATAACTGAAGAAGGTAAAATTTATGGGGCTGAAAATGAACCACCCAGGGGCAAAAAAGGAAACACTGTTGGGGCAAAAAGTGGACGTATTATTCTGATTGATTGAGAGAATATTTTGCACGCGCTTGTATAGTTGGTAAATCTGCTCTGGAACCGCCTACACTCTACGCTTTCAACATCTTTCAAAATTCACACAGCTTCCACCTCTTTTTCAGAAGTCTTTTCATCTTGATCCATTAGGTTGAACTCAAAATCAGAGTCATAAGAAATAACTTCACTGGCACTGTTTGCAAACATATATTGAAGAGCATTTTCAAAGGTACAGATGGAGTTTATGTCTCATTTCATCAGTGAAGAAGTCATGATTTAATAAGTCAATGACATTATTCGAATTATAAGTAATACTCGTCTTCATTTTATCTTATCATAGATTTTTGTTTCATTATATTAATTAGGATAATGAGTTGCGCATACTCAGACTGTCTTGCCGGGTATCGACGTACGCTCATTATGCAGAGCGGGATGCTCAGGCGAGAATATGACGTACAGCCTCACGTGAGCGGTCTCACGTAGCAGGGCGGTCCGTACTCAGGGAGTACGTAGGCCTCGAGGCGGAGGTCCCCTAACCCCCGCACAAGTGTGGCCAGGGTGGATTAGCGGCGTACCTACTGCGATACCTTGCACTGGCCGACGAGGCAGTGTGGCTTGCACTCAAGCCACGGGACAGATCATGAGGATCATACCTCATAGTTTACATGTCTTGCTAGATTTCGAATCATGGTACTCAAACGCGATTATTATCTTAAATTCCAGGTGGTACCAATCGGCAGACGCGTTAAAGATCCGGCCCTCGCGCCTACAAGGTTTTCGCATCATTTGCTTAATTAACTGACAATATCGGTTATGTCTTCATTTTGTAAAATAAAGTTAATACGTTAAATTAGAGTTCATTTAGTTTCCCTTGATTTACCAACGTACCTGCCTTTCGACTTACTCCTCCTTTCCTCTTTTCCTTTTCATCTTTTCATTTCATACATTTATATCCAATTTTTACAGTAATTTGACCTTGATTTGAGAATTGTGGCATAAAATGTAGCGAATCGAGTTAAAAGGCGAAGAGGTGCTTCGTCTATCTTTCTAAAGGCGTGGGTGAAGGTTAAAAATGTCATTTTCTCGGCGTTATTGATGTTATAAATATTAGGGGTCATTTTGGAGCAGGTCCAATTAGTCAGTTTCTCCGGTAGGACAGTATAGGTAAACATATAACCAGACATAAAAAGACGTAACATGAGACGCGATAACATATAATAAAGACATAATCCCACATAAGAAGACGTAATAATTGATTACTAGCTGGAGTTTCTTTTCTGAGGAAGGGATGGAGAAGGCAGAAATCAGGTTTTTAACATATTATAGCGCGAAGAGAAATAAATACGAGTAATACAAATTCAATTTAACATACGCCGTTACGAGTGGATGACATAGGTAGTAATTTCAGATCAGATCTGTGATTGGGTCAAATGACATCAAATTTCACATGATCAAAAATTAGCTACGGTGCATTCAGAAAGTCGCGATACTTTATTAATATCCATTATTACATAATATTTATACCGAAATATACACATCTGACCATTCGCGTATCCAGATTTTGGTAATTGGAATCATTGTAACTCATCCTACTCGTATTTCGAATAAAAGGTACGTCTTTAAAAAAATGATCCACAATTGGACGGTTGCCTTATGACTTTTCTGGCTTTTGTTTCATTTCAGATACTTTTTCACGCATCTATCGGTGAATATCTTCTTGTTAATTAGTTATTTTTGTCAATTCTTTCTTTCCTATTTATAACTCAATTATAGAATTATAAAACCTGTATGTACAACTAAATAATTGTTGGGTCTTCTCTGTAACGGGGGTTTTGTAATTTACTTCTCGATAATTTCATTATTTTCGTATTTATCTTTCTGTGCAATTTCTGTTTCCGTATTACGGGTACATATTTGTGTTCCTTCTTTCTGCTTAATCAATTTCTATCTAATTCAATGAAAATCTAAATTAAAAAGTACAATTTCTGTGAAAGTTAATGATCATGATTTCACGATTTCATATCTGATTATGTCTTCATGTTTTTATGCGTCTCTGCTTGTGTCTTATCTCATTATACCACTTTTCCCCCCTCCCAGATTTGAGTAGTGGAGAAGACAGAAGGACACAAAGATCTATGCTTCACGTTAAATGGGGGAAGGGAAGGTCAGATTTTTCGTATGACGTCTTCGTGTCTTCATATTCTCACCTGATTAAGATAAAGACATAATGAAGGCCTAATGAGGCATACTCGTATTAAGGTGTAAAGTCACGCAGTAAGACATATTAAAAATATAAGACAACACAAGGATCCCTCTTTCCTAATTTGCTCTCAACCCGAGCCCTGGAATCTGCTTTGTCGAGCATTACCTCAGAGACGTCGGGGAGGCTGTTAGGGTTGTCTTAGTCCTCTTCCCTCCTAGCCAAAAAACCGGAAGACAACACAACGATATAATAAGACATAATTAAGCGTAGTAAGGCCCAATAGTCGGTTATTTCGTCATCTTATCAGCTGAATGTCTTATCAGTTGGAGTTTTTCTTCCGGAGAAGGAGATTTTTTTTTTTAATGCGCAGAGAGACGAAGTATAATTATTAATTATTGTTGGTAACCATCAGAAAGTGTGTCGCTCCACTAGGGATACAGATCGGATGTTTCAGAGTTATTCTAGCCGGGAAATTGTGAAAAAAAGAGATAAATGTGTCGTAAATTATTTCAAGTCGAATTTCGTCATTTTCGAACAAAAAATTGATTTTTGATCGAAAAACGGGAGTAACGCAATTTATCATCGCTTGTCGAACAAATTTTTTGGAATTACGCATCTTCCCTTTACATTGTGAGTGATTCATACGCATAGAAAATGGAGTTACGCACTTTTCTTCCTTCAGAGCGACTAGTTTTACTAATTTTGTACAGAGTTACGCAGTTTACTTTTTTCAAAGTGAGTAGAATTACCTACTCTCCTAAATTTACTTTACGCGTGTTTATAATTTTCGAATAAGACGAGAATCATCAAGTTTTCGAAAAATTTGGATTTTGTCAGATGATGTGTATCGCACTATTCTTCGTTAGATGGTATTGAAAAGCAGTTTTCTAAGAAAATTGGTGTTACTCGCTTTGTGATGGTCATCGACGTTATAAGTCTCGATGTTATCAAATTTGTTTTCTTATAGTCGAAATCATTGTTCTTCTGAATCTCACAAAGGATGAATATGATTCCTTTCTGAGGGCAAGAAATGAAAAATATTCCATTTTTTGAATGATCAGATTTTCTAACCTATTTGCTGCGTCATTCGAGATTAAACCATTCGAACAGGTGCAGAATTTGCCATGTATACCTAATGCCAGCAGTTTTTCTCGGACGGCTCATCGCCACCTTTCCCTCAATCTACACGTCTATGTACACAAAAGGCTAAATATCACTTGGAACCTATTTCTTAGGTCAGGAAATTAAACGTGAGGTTTTATGTCGACTGCTCAACGCGTCAGAGAAATGCTCGTGTTGTACGCCCCTCTTTTGCTCACTAAATTTCAGCTATGTATACTTCTACTCGTATACGTACAGATAACTTTCTTCTGCAGAACTGAATGGAATTTCTCGGAAAACTGCCTCGATCTTAATACTCCATTAACGTTGTGTGCTGATAAATGAGAAACCGAAGCGAATAGCGAGAGGCTTATGTTTTATCGTCTCTATCGTTTGAATTTTTATTTCCGTTTTCAATTTCGACGGAAATAAAATTTCTTAATTACCTGTTTATCATTACCGGCGGACGAGAGAGCATTCGTTATAGCCGTTACTACAGTCTTCTTTTCTTCTGCGTTAAACAGTTTATTTATTTGCGTTTTCCAGCGTAGATAGAGCCCTTTAATCGACTCCGGGACTCTCTTCGAACCGATTTCTTGACGATTTTTCCGTTTGTACCGCGCGCACCTCTTCATTCGATTAAGCGGACGAGGAAATTCGATTGGAAGGCGAGCCGAGCTAGATTTCGTTGTATTCACCTTCTCCCCCTCCCCGCCCTTAAACTCTGATGAAGGACGCGAATATCGAAAGAGGGTCGGATGCGAGCGAGGCGATGGTCCCGATAGAGATACACTCGAAATTCGTATACAGAACTCAGAGAGCTGCGGTGAAATGTAGGGTGCCAGTGAAGTTCAGAAATTAGCATATCACGTAAAAGTTTATGCATGCTGTAAGTGAGAGAGAAATAGAATCACTGGCGCGAAAGGCGGGACACGGGGGACATTTTTGAATTTTGAATTAATTAGCGACCCTGCAGAAGGAATGCTAATTAATTATTGAGAATATTCGATAACAGAGTTGCTCTTTTGTTGTCGACGCTGATGTTTGTTTTGGTCCACAGATACCGAAAATTATTCAAATGTGTTCCTGAAGCAGGTGGCAGCACTACGCGAACTCGAGTGGACCGAAAATGCATTTTCGAGAAAAATCCAAATAACCTTGTTTTACTTTTCCGGCGGTGTATCAGAAACGATAAATTAACTGCCTTTATTTTCGTGCGTCAGTTTCAGCTATAAAAAATAACCGCCCACGCTGCTTTTATCGCCGTCAGTTACGGTTTATCAAGTTTCGAGAAGTTTTGAAAGTTTTAAAATCGCATTAGAAAGATCGAACGCCACGAAAACGACTTTTCGATATTCTAAATGCTGGAAAAATGTAAGAAGAAACTTGCAGAATTCAAGTGATCTGATTTCTCCTCCCGACTGCGCCGCGAGTAGCATCGAATTTCTGAATTTCTTTTCTTACTTTTCACTATGATTTTCTGAGTCTGCAGGTTACATAAAACTGAAAGAAGAATTGCATAAGAGCCTTCTTAAAATTTTCAGATTTTGTACAGTGAAATAGGTACAGTTGTGGTTTTATAAATGCGAAGGACAGTATCAGAATTAAACTCGGGTTATTATATCGCTAAATAAAAATACTTTTCAAAGAACCATGGGGCCAGAGGGGCACTGACTCCCACTCGTGAATTTGATGGGACACTAGCAACATTTATCCTCCCCTCTAATTTCAACAAACGAAATTGTAAGAATGAGAGCTCGTTTACATAAAATGGCGTATGACCAGGCAAGTAAGCTGGACACCTATTTTATTTTTATTTTAACAGCATCTTGGTGTTCATTATTCAGTACTCTGTTTATCATGCGGACGGACAAGATGGGCGCGGCGATTATTAGCATTTAGGTACAAAGTATTGCGACGCCTTGCACCACGACCAATGAGTCCCTTCCCCTCCGTCCTCTCGTTTGCCTCACATATCGCCCAGCTATGGTCAAATGCCTCCACCTTTCCTTTTCCAAAATTTTCGATCGCGGGTGCTTCTTCTCCACTTGGTTCCTAGAGTTTTGTCGAGCTCAGCCCTCCATTGGGTAATAGGTCTCTCCCTTTCCCTTCTGTAATTACCAGGGTTCACCATTCCACCTTCTTTTCCTATTTGTCATCTCCTCCTCTCCAAATGTGACCTGCGTATTTCCACTTGTGGCTTTCAACTACCTCCTCTATGTCCCGCAGTTTAGTTTTCGCCCAAACTTTCGAAAGCTTAACCCTATCTCTTTTCTTATGTTCAGCATACTGCGTTCCTTAGCGGTTTGTGTAGTACGCAACCACTTTACAATATCCTTAGTTAGCGCTCAAGTTTAGGTCCGGTATGATGACACCGGTTGTACGCAGCTCTGCCAGGCCTCCGCCCTGGTCTTCACTGGAAGTTGTTTACTTTTGAAGACTTCTTATAGCTTCCAGCTCTGACCGCCCTTAATCCTGCTGGATAGCTCTTTGTCCCTGGCGGTTTGAAAGGATATTGTTTGGTCGAGATACCTTGTTTCGCGCTCCCATACGATCTTTTCGTTTGCTATTATGACAAGTTGGTCTCGGGCGTTTGAGAGTAGAATGGTCTTTTTTTTGTATTGACCTCCAGACCCACCTTGTACGCAACTTTGAATTCTTCTGTCATCCCTACCAGGCTTTCCGGATTGTTTGCTATCAGGGAAACTTGATCCGCGAATCTCAAGTTGCTTAGAAATTCACCGTCGATTTTTAGTTTCTAATTACTCCGCTCGAGCCGTCTCATAGCCTCTTCCAACACGCAATTAAATTAATTTGGAGAGAGGTGATCACCCTGGCGAACTTCTCTTTCCACCCTGAATTTTCTACCTTTCACGTCAGTTTTGACTAATGCTGCTGCTCCCTCGCAGATATTTTCAATATAATTTTGATTGCTTTTTTATTTGTGCCTTGAGTCAAAAGTACCTGCCTGAGGTATTTATGTTTCATCGAGTCAAATGCTTTTAAAAAATCTATTAGGAGCACGTAGATCGAGAATTTATATTCTATTGCTTTTTCGAATATTTGGTCCATGATAAAGATTTGGTCTACGGTTGAGTGGGTTCTTCCTGAACCCAGCCTGTTCTTTGGCTGACCTGGTTATAGTCCAATTGAAAGTATAGCGTTCATAATTTTCATAAAGATTTTTTCGATGTTTGAAGTAAGGCTTATTGGTCGATAGTTTCGAATGTCCTCTTTACTACTTTTTTTAAATAAAATAATTATGTCTGCTTTCTTTCACTGATTTGGGGTGGTTTCTGTGGCCAACGGCTTGCTAAACCATTTTATCGTCGTCCGTGTTATTTCATCCGAAAAAAGCTCGAGTATACGATTTTCTACCCCATCCGGTCCCACTGCCTCGCTTACTTTTAAGGAATAAACTGCCTTTTCTACCTCACTACTCAATATGTCTGAGAAGTCTTCATTCTCAACCATTAATTCCGGCCAATCCGTATCTTCTTCCCCATCTTTGTATAGATCTTCGCAGTACAACCTCTACAATTCCCTTACGCTCGTATATTCTCTCTCCGGCTTCGTTGAGCATGCAAGGAATGAGTTTTTTGTCCGGATATAGCTCCTTCTTGTCTTGTTTGATTGAGCCGTTCCTCGATCTTTTTCTGGTGTCAGAGACGCGTACTACATCTTTCTTGACTTCCGCTCTTACCTTTTTTTTTTAGTAGTCGTAATTCAATATTTTCTCTCAACGTTCTTTATTATTATTATTAATTTTCCAACATATATCTCTTCTCCAACAACTTCTTCGTTTTCGCTTTTAGTCATTTGTAAGGAACTTTGGAGCTATCTTTGCTAAGAATTTGATCGTGTGTGGCAAGATGGACTGTTGCATAAATTATCGACGATTCTACTACTTCAAGACCGTTTCTTCCGAGTACGAGTCGGGACAGAATACTCTGAAACTGCACCCCAACCAGGGCAGGAGTCCTGCGAGGAAGCGTGTTGAGACCTACACTGTATTTGATGTTCACTCACGACATTTCTAAAGACGACACAACATTCTTAGCTATGTACCCATACACCTATCATATGATATAGTCATAGCTGCACAACACGAAAACTATGACTCAGCTGTACTTACCTTACAAGTTGCACTAAACAAAGTCCACAACTGGGCACTCAAGTGGAAGATCAACTTAAATCATGATAAATCCGTTAGAGTCGACTACGCACTCGGACATCACGGTTACATCTCTACAGTAATCGACAACCAAGTCATTCCGTTATCTGACGCAGCCCGATACCTAAGGACTACGCCTCCACTCCAAATTAAATTGGGACGGGCGTGTCAAGCAGAAACGCGATTATTTAAATCTGCAACTAAAAAAATACTACTGGCTCTTCGAGAAGCACTTAAAATTGTCGTTATAGAGCAAACGACTAATATACACGGTCATAATAAGGCCGGTATGGACGTATGGGCTCCAATTGTGGGGTACCACAAAGCCCTCAAATCGAAAAGTAGTACTACGGTTCCAGAACAAGGTGCTTCGCATGATAACCGGAGCCCCTTGGTTCATCACAAATGCGCAGTTACATGCCAATCACCATATAGAAACAACAGAAGAGTTCTACCAAAGAGTCACCACGAGGTACATACGTCGCCTGCATGACCACTCGAACGTCGAAGCCTTACAGCTACAGGACAACTCAACGACTTCAAGAAGATTAAAACGAACACACCCATCCGACCTATACTCGTAATTCGCTTCTGTTTTATTAATATATACTAGTATTAAATTACCCAACAGTTAATTGTAAAGCCACAAGATAGCTGTTAAACCCGTCTGTAAAACGTCAAAGAATTGTTTTTATACTTTTGGCAGTGCTCAATAAGCAATAAAAAAAAAAAAAAAAAAAAACTTGCCAAATTTTCCACTGGTTTCTACCTATTTCCCTCATACTTTCTAATATCGCGGCTCTGGTCTCACTCATCTTCCACATCTTTTCTTCCTTGATTTCCTATCTTCCTGTTCTTGATTCTCACTCTCCTTGGGAAGCCTAAGGTACCTCTGCATATTCGGTGGTCTGAGCTAAAGCGGAACCTCGGCAGAGCAGATACTCGTAGGTTCTCGCGACTACGGTTATATTGTTTATCAAAAGGTGGTCAGTTTCATTTTTATATTGCCGCCCGGCGATTTCCCGGTCCATTTTAGTTTTTTGTTCCTTGGGGAAAAGGTTTTCACAACTTTTAAGTTGTTTCCCACCCAAAAATCAATTCATTTTCCTCCCCATCTTGGTTCCTATTCCCCGAACCGTAGTCGCCAATATTTTCCGTTATGCTTTGGCGGCCTCCGATGATAGTGTTCCAATCGCTTAAAACCACGTTACAATTTTTTTTTTTGACAAATGAGAGTTTCCTCTAGTTTGTCATAGAATTTTTACACTTCGTTTTCCTCAAAGACTAGCACTGGAGCGTATACCGCCACCGCCAAAGCCCTAACGTTTTCCCCCAGTTGCAATTTAAAAAAAATATATTCTCTCCGTTACTCCCTTAATTACGATCAAATTTTTCACGAGCTCTGCTTTTAAAGAAATCCCCCCCCCCCCTGTAGCCTTTGTTTTATTCGAAGTAGCTCGGATTTTTATTGAATATGTGTTCGCCATTTTTCCTAATTTCTGAGAGGGTAAATATATCCCATTTTATTTTCCTAATGTTATTTTCAAATTTCAAAATTATGCCGTTGCGGCCACCAAATCTCCACAATTATAATACAAAGGATGTGATTTTATTTTGGTTTTTGCGTTATCCGAGAAAACGATTTTATTTTTTGTTTCTTAATTTTTTCCAATGCGGGGATTGGCTTCCGGCTTATACTCATTAGATTTTTTGTTATGCGCCCCTTCTCCCCTTTTCACCGAAGTCTTATGTATTTTGAGGGAGTTGTGCAGCTTACTCACCTGCAGTGTCTGTAAACTGTACTGGGGAGAGGAGGGAGCTCCGAAGAGACTTGCCTGCCGAGGGGCTTACATTCTGCCACTGTGCTGTCCATGAATGACTGCCACCCGTGTCCTTCCTGAAACTGTCGAGAGTTGTCTAACTGCGTTACATTGCTCAACAAATTGTTACGCGCCCTTGGGCTTCCCTGTCCTGTGGTGACGTGGACCTTCTTGGTGAAGCTTCTTGAATCAGGTTGTGATTCCCCTGGGCTATGCTCGTCCAGATTCCTCTTTGTTGAGCTGGTAGACTTGATTGCGTTGGTGAGCACGGAAGTCGCAATTGGTCTTCTTTTTTTCCCCCTTACGTTCATTCATCTCTCCTTTTCTTGTCAATACAAATTGGGTGCGATTTTCGTTTCTCAATTTTTTTAAGTCCATCAGGAATAACTTTGTGCTACTCAGTAAGCGCTCAGTGAAGTAGATTGGAGTACTTCTGATGCTGAGGTGCGTCTTCTTCACGCGCTGGATCATTTCTGATTTGGTTTCGTTGTTTAGAAATTTGACGACAATGCCGGGTAAGTACTGTCTTTTTAGTGGGCAGCCTGTGGGCTGCGCAAATGTTTTATTCACGTAATTTGATCCCCACTTTCGTTGCCAGAGCTCTCACTATCTCCCTCACATCCTTGTCCTTGCTGACGAGAATGCCGCTTATAATTGCATTGTAAGCCGGCTGTATCTTTCCATAACATATACACTCCCCCCCCCGAATTTTAAGGATGGAAATTGTAAGAATGAGAGCTTGTTTACATGCGAGGGTGTATGACTTGGCAAATAAGCTGGACACCCAATTTCTTTCCAATCGGAGAGAAAGAAACGTCTTATCTCTAGAAAACATTTTAATTACAGTCACAATTAAGACTGGTGATAAGCAAAGGTATTCTAGTAGCAAACTGAGCTTAAATTTTTGTACAAAATAATTTCAGAATTAACAATAATGGAAATATCTTCTGACTTTTTTTCACCTTTTTGAATTTGAAATTTCAAGTAGTTATCCTTATTCCTGGTCATTCAACATACTGTTTTAAGGATATTTTTCTTTGTAGGAGATTTCATTTTCGTTTTCTTGAAGATTCTTCTATTCGTACCACCCGTTTCAACGGCTTGCGTGACGATATTTCTATTTCAATTTACTTTTACCAAAATACGAACAAAGTATAAAAAGAATATCAAAATGGAAAAAAGAAATACAAGTAAAGCAGAATTATTTCTGTAAATCTTTCAATTCGGGGCTGAATGAGAATATTCTACGATAACATTCGAAATCAGCGACTAAGGTATATCACTAATTTTTAAAAGTATTGTTTCCTCGATTCTCGAAGACGACTCAATTTTGTCTATCTCGAATTATCTTTCGATTTACTCCATTGCGAAGTTAGGTTTTAGTCTCTAACAGCGAAATCTGACGGTATATTTGAGCAAAATGACTAAAGGATCTTGTTTTGACACTTGGATTCTCTATGTGAGGCCGTTATTTTTTTAGGCTAAAATCCGTATCTGATAAAAAAAATCTATGACAATCATCGAAAGTAATGACGAGATAGATCAAACATCATTACCTGACGTTCGGAATCAGCGTCGCAAAAAACAAACAATTCAGATACGAGTAACTAAGTTTTTCAAAAGAGTTCTGTTATGATTTGTAGTCGAATTTAAATGTCTTCTGTGTTTTTCGTGTAAATATGAATTAGAGCTGTTGTGAATTAATTAGTGTAGCGTTTTTAACCAAACCAATAATAATGTATATTTTCCACGCAGATTTTTGTGGGTGCTAAAAAATTAATTCTTCGGAAATATTCATCTTTGGAAAATAAACGGCCCCCTCCCACAATAACAGTATTAAACCCCAAAATCGCGATTAGTTATAAATTGCAATTTTCTACTTTCACTTTTCTCAGTTGAACAAGTTCAGCAGGGATTTCAAAAAATATCCAAAAAAATATTTGACACCCGGTGTTAAATGTTGATCCTTGACGAATTTCAATCTCAAACTCATTACATATTTACTTATATACAGTGAAAATATTTCGATCCAAATAGTAAAATGTACACACCACAATAGTATCCTTTCCAGACATTTTTTATAATATCAAATTTTGATGTGGTCAGTATTCGATACCTAGATTAACATTCGACACTTACTCGTGTCTCACGTATGAAATTTTTTTGCCAAATGCTGATTGGTGCCAAACATTGATTCTTTTCAAAGTCCGAAATCTTGAACTTTGGCATCAGAAATATGAATTGTATCAAGAACACTGGTATGTTAGCTCATTAAAACTGCAAATTTTTGAAAAACATCGAAATTGAAACACTTTTTATTATTTTCTTCACCCGGCTTCATGTGACTCGCAAATAGCCGAGTCGAAGTAAAAATTTCAAAATCTTACAAAAGTACTTCATTGGATCCAATATCAGTCAGTACACATAAACACCCACATATGTCGAAAAATGAATTAAAGGTAACTAGAGGGTTACAATGTCAATCAGAACGCTCCGTTTACTTCGTAGGTAACTTGTAAACCACAGGGTTACTTATGTAACCCCGCAGTTACCCGTCAGTTACCCTCGGAAACCCTTCAGTTACCCGGGTAATCGAAGGGTTACAAAAGGGTAACTTTTCCGCTGATAACTGGCGAATTTGTGCGCATCGGGAAGACTGTGTCATCTTGGAACCTTCGTCATATTGGAACTCTTTCCCCTACTCTTAACCAAATTTCCTCTTCTGGCTAAAAAAAAATTACTTCTGAAAAAAAGAAGTAAGATGCTCCAGCACTCAGTCATCCGGTGGTAATATTTCCTCATTTCAGGATATCTCACTTTTCATTTTCAAACTTCAATTAAAAACGGCCGAAGGAAGGGGAAAAAAATTGAAGCAATATCTCTTGAGCTTTATAGGGTTCCTCTATATGAGCGACAATTTGCGAGCAACCAGCAACTAACCAAAAAAAAAAGTTTTTGTCTTCGTTGCGGGTTGCTCGCAAGTTGCCGCCAATACATATAGCTACTGCTTTAAGCCCCCTTCTTTGGCTCAACCTGATGAAAGTTATGTAAGAGAAGTATAATTTGTAAAAACTGTTCAGTAAGTAGTTGATAAAATAAAATAAAAATCGCTTCTTGAGAGATTTTAGATACGGGATATACACGAGGTTTCTTGGTTGTTCACTTCATCCACAGACAAGAATATAATTATTGTTTTTACTCCTTGACTTCTCCCTTACCTCTACCCCCGAATAAACATTCAGGCAGCACTGAAAGTAAGGGCATTCTTTTTCATTTCGAGCCAATCTGACAACCCCACTTGAAAGTGACTTTTTTTTCAAATCCAGGATTTTATTTATTTTTATGATATGTAGGAAGCAATCGTTTCATCTTCCTTCATGAAAATATTTTCTAAAAAAATCGTAATGTATTTTCCTTGTTGATTGTCTCTATTAATATTGCTCAAAAATGTTGAACACATGAACACATTCGATAAGGAAGAATAGAGGAAGAGTCCCGGCAAGATTTCAAGGATTTAAAAAAAAAAGGACGTCCTAATGTTTTCATGGTTTCTCATATCGAAAATCAGAAGTGGATTTTCCGAGCTGGTGGAGGAAGGGTAGCTTAGACTTTCTAAGCTTCTCGGTGTTCCCTCGTAGAGGACTGAATTTTCTTAATTCTTGCTCTATTCTGAAACAGTAATCAGACGCTTTGAACTTGTTTATAATTTAAAAATGAATGTTTAGAATTTAATTTATGTAAATGCTTGGACCCTGCCCACCCACTCGGCAAATATGACTCGAAATTCAGATCATTTGAATGGATTGTGATTTACAATTTTGAAATATATTTAGAATGTTATCTTATGGCATAAGTTGCAATTCGTATCTACTCAAAAATTATTTTTGTTGAGTCTCGGTGTCATGTCCCATCGATGGACCCAACACAGCTCGATTTGTTTTCAGTCATAGTCAGCTAAGGAAATATGCACGCAAGAGTACATTGTCTCTCAGGAAGAATACTGAAACTATTCTCAACATTTTATTTTCGGACTGAAATCATACTGTTTTGTTTTTAATTTGTGGACTTGATCTATCCTGAGTTTTGACACTATTTCGTTTCATCAACTACTTTTTTTATTTCTTTCGTATTTATATTTTGTATCCCAAATCCTGCTATTTCGTATTTCTATTCTCGTTTCTGATTTTTGTAAGTAATCAATATTATATATTATTTTGAAGTCATCCCAGTTGTTCTTCCCCCTACTCAAATACTTTGTACAATTATTCTATACGTTGATTTTCGATTGGTATCTTTGTGTACATCTTGATACTTTTTAGTATCTGAAAGGAAATAAGTTCTAATATTTATTCCGAGTACGCAATTCAGCAATAAGTACGAATATGCTCCGACTCACTGACTGCCGACTACTTGCCTGATTAACTTAACTCCCGAATTCGACTTTCAAATCGACTCCGACTCTTGCAGCAGTTTGATTCCACATCGAAAATGAGTTCTGTACATCATGAAGGTAATTTTCTTAAATTGAGGTTAAGCATTCTTCGAATTGGGGACCTAGTAGAGTATATAGTCTACGCTTTTAAGTTGTCATATTAATACCCACATTCGCATATAATTTACATAATCATCACGAATGTCTTCATTTTTTAAAATTATTATTATTATTATTATTATTATTATTATTATTTTCTTTTTTGTTGATAGAAATCAGGGAGTGAATTTATATGCGTGGAAAATCGTCAAATTTGTGATTTTCGTGTTCAAAATGTATTAAATATGTAACGTTTATATATTTTTTTTCTCAAAATTCAGCCTTCATGGGTATTATCCTACATCTTTTTTGAAACCATATTCAAATAGGACCCCAGTTTCTGATATTGTTTTCATTTTCAGATAAATTAGCTACAATATTTTTTTCTTTTTGTTTTTTTCTATATGTTCGGAAAACGTCTTATTTGTAATCACTTTTCAGTGCAAGAAGTGAAATTTCTGAATCGACAAGGTAGTGCATAAGCAATACACCAAAAAAGGATGCAAAAATAATTCAGTTTTGTTCTAGAGCAAAAAAGTGACGTCAAAACTGTATGTTTACTTGGCAGTTGGCAGTAGAAGGAAGGTTCACACTAGACGGATAGGCGCGTCGTTTTCGTCGCTCATGCGTGTTTTGACACCGAAGCGTTACAGCAGCTAACTCCTATAAACTACTGATTTTCGAGCATGTATTAAAAAAATATAATACATATAGGTAGTTTGCAACTTTTGCAAGAAGCGCGTTATTCGCTCGTGCGTTTTGCAGCACGAGCAACGCGAGTGCTGTAGAACTTCGCACTCGTCACGAATAACGCGCTTCTTGCACTCGTTGCAAAATATACTATTTATGTGTATTGGTGAACGGTATAACGTATCGGAGACATACTTAAATGCGTGAAAAGTGAAGCCAGCATCTACTCTACATTCCTAAATGTATGACTCAAGACTTCGAGATGCCAATTTTCCTAAATGAAAAAATCGACTCCTCGACTCTTACTTGATATCCGCCTGAATTTGTAATATTACATCGAAACCCCGACTTCTCGGAAATACCGACTCTGAGTTGACTCTCGACTCCGGCTCAGACCCCAACGCCTTCTTTCTGCTGTAGCCTCTCATTTTCCTAAATGTTAAGCTGATAGGTTTTTCAGTCGGTGGAGAGGTTTTACTTTAGTTTTCTTTCCCTTTCCGTTTAAGAAGCATAGCTACTGGCCACTGAAAAATTGTATCACCTGGCTACCTTCCTATCTGAATTCGTTTCCAGATAATTTTCAAACATCAAAGTACTTGTTAGGAATTTGATAGACGTGAAATAAAAAATAACCTCTTTGTAAAGAAAAAGAAAATTCACAAATGCGGTAGAGATCGACCATACAGTGGAGCAGTAATTTATTGTCTCGCCAATCTCGAGGGGCTACGTTCTGGTCACCACTTTTTTTCTCTCTCTTTCTTTTAGTTTTGTCCGTGAATTTTGTTTCCGAACACCTTCACATTTTGTGGTCGATTTTTCGTTCTTTCATTCCATTTTACACCACTGTGGTATCTATAATCGCTTGAAAAAATCTTAGCAGCTTTTAAAAGCCTTTCTCTTTTCAGCCATCTGAAGAATTATTAGGAAGACTTGTTATCCGTGTATATATAATATAATATATATATATACATATGCAGGACGGCTTTTTCGCCTCTTTTTCATATATAAAGCGACGTTTTCACCTCATATACGGAGGCGAAAACGAAAAATCGGAGGTGAAAACGTAAGGCACTGTATCTCGATAATTTAGGCTTCTACCGGCTAGGCAATCCCCTGGGCAAATTTTTGGCTGGAGGCGAAAAAACCCACATACATCAGACATATACATTTTAGTGCATGGTACCTCTCACCAGACAGCGCTAGTGTCACTTGTAAATCATATAATGAGACTTTTTCACCTCCAAACATAACTGAGCATTTTCGCCTCCGATTCGCGGCAACAACGCATTAGTGATTGAATTAATATTAAACTCGGAGGTTTCCTACTTGCTTGTATGCCTGGAGGTGAAATGTTCCCTTCACATATTAAACGTCGCTGTGTACTTGTATATGAAAAAGAGGCGAAAAAGCCGCCCTGCAAAAATATACCTTTAAAATTTCGTTTTCGCCTCCGTATATGAGGTGAAAACGTTGCTTTATGTACAAAAATGAGGCGAAAAAGACCTTCTTTAAAAAAAAAAAAAAAATGTATATAATATTGTATATCATATACCCCGCATGTTAAAGATTGTAAGTAGAAATTACTGCACCGAAAAGTTTACCACGAATTGATAGATGATGTATGTAGGTTTTTTCGCCTCCAGTCAAAAATTTGCCCAGGGGGGTTACCTGCTGGCCTGTAGAAGCTTAAATTATTGAGATACAGTGTCTTACGTTTTCACCTCCGTCTATGAGGTAAAAACGTCGCTGTACACAGGATTAGTCAGTTTTCCTTCCGCAATAGGAAAACTCCATTACGCTGAAGATCTGTTATCAGTTTTGTCGCTATTCACGAATAGTATGCAGCTTGCCTACACCCGATAACAAAGCGTACTGTACATTTTGGAAGATAACACATTGAGTCATACTTCGTTCAGCCTGACGGAGTTTTCCTATGGCGGAGGGAAAACCAACTAACCCTGTATATGAAACAGAGGAGAGAAGGCCGTCCTGCAAAGATATACCTTTAGAATTTCGTTTTCGCCTCCGTATATGAGGTGAAAACGTCGCTTTTTATGAAAAGGGGAAAAGCCGCCGCAAAGATATTATTTATACCCGAGAACATGATGATCAAGATCGAGAAGGTCACAGGTTTACATTTCCTTACTCTAAGACATTGAAATAACACGTTCGATGGACATGAATTTTTTAGTTGGGAAGAGGTTCAGAAAACATAATAAAAACTTACAGAGGCGAAAAAGCCGCCTGAAAAGATATACCTTTAGAGTTTCGTTTTCGCCTCCGTATATGAGGTGAAAACGTCGCTTTATATATGAAAAAGAGGGGAAAAAGCGCCCTGCAAAGATATTATTATATACCCGCGAGAACATGATGATCAAGATCGAGAAGGTCACAGGTTTACCATTTCCCTATACTCTAAGACATTGTAAATAACACAGTTCGGAATGGACATGAATTTTTTTAGTCTGAGGAAGAGGTTCAAGAATAACATAATAAGAAACTTACAGAGGCGAAAAAGCCGCCCTGAAAAGATATACCTTTAGAGTTTCGTTTTCGCCTCCGTATATGAGGTGAAAACGTCGCTTTATATATGAAAAAGAGGCGAAAAAGCCGCCCTGCAAAGATATTATTATATACCCGCGAGAACATGATGATCAAGATCGAGAAGGTCACAGGTTTACCATTTCCCTATACTCTAAGACATTGTAAATAACACAGTTCGGAATGGACATGAATTTTTTTAGTCTGAGGAAGAGGTTCAAGAATAACATAATAAGAAACTTACAGAGGCGAAAAAGCCGCCCTGAAAAGTTATACCTTTAGAGTTTTGTTTTCGCCTCCGTATATGAGGTGAAAACGTCGCTTTATATATGAAAAAGAGGCGAAAAAGCCGCCCTGCAAAGATATTATTATATACCCGCGAGAACATGATGATCAAGATCGAGAAGGTCACAGGTTTACCATTTCCCTATACTCTAAGACATTGTAAATAACACAGTTCGGAATGGACATGAATTTTTTTAGTCTGAGGAAGAGGTTCAAGAATAACATAATAAGAAACTTACAGAGGCGAAAAAGCCGCCCTGAAAAGATATACCTTTAGAGTTTCGTTTTCGCCTCCGTATATGAGGTGAAAACGTCGCTTTATATATGAAAAAGAGGCGAAAAAGCCGCCCTGCAAAGATATTATTATATACCCGCGAGAACATGATGATCAAGATCGAGAAGGTCACAGGTTTACCATTTCCCTATACTCTAAGACATTGTAAATAACACAGTTCGGAATGGACATGAATTTTTTTAGTCTGAGGAAGAGGTTCAAGAATAACATAATAAGAAACTTACAGAGGCGAAAAAGCCGCCCTGAAAAGATATACCTTTAGAGTTTCGTTTTCGCCTCCGTATATGAGGTGAAAACGTCGCTTTATATATGAAAAAGAGGCGAAAAAGCCGCCCTGCAAAGATATTATTATATACCCGCGAGAACATGATGATCAAGATCGAGAAGGTCACAGGTTTACCATTTCCCTATACTCTAAGACATTGTAAATAACACAGTTCGGAATGGACATGAATTTTTTTAGTCTGAGGAAGAGGTTCAAGAATAACAAATAAGAAAATTCACAAATGCGGTAGAGATCGACCATACAGTGGAGCAGTAATTTATTGTCTCGCCAATCTCGAGGGGCTACGTTCTGGTCACCACTTTTTTTCTCTCTCTTTCTTTTAGTTTTGTCCGTGAATTTTGTTTCCGAACACCTTCACATTTTGTGGTCGATTTTTCGTTCTTTCATTCCATTTTACACCACTGTGGTATCTATAATCGCTTGAAAAAATCTTAGCAGCTTTTAAAAGCCTTTCTCTTTTCAGCCATCTGAAGAATTATTAGGAAGACTTGTTATCCGTGTATATATAATATAATATATATATATACATATGCAGGACGGCTTTTTCGCCTCTTTTTCATATATAAAGCGACGTTTTCACCTCATATACGGAGGCGAAACGAAAAATCGGAGGTGAAAACGTAAGGCACTGTATCTCGATAATTTAGGCTTCTACCGGCTAGGCAATCCCCTGGGCAAATTTTTGGCTGGAGGCGAAAAAACCCACATACATCAGACATATACATTTTAGTGCATGGTACCTCTCACCAGACAGCGCTAGTGTCACTTGTAAATCATATAATGAGACTTTTTCACCTCCAAACATAACTGAGCATTTTCGCCTCCGATTCGCGGCAACAACGCATTAGTGATTGAATTAATATTAAACTCGGAGGTTTCCTACTTGCTTGTATGCCTGGAGGTGAAATGTTCCCTTCACATATTAAACGTCGCTGTGTACTTGTATATGAAAAAGAGGCGAAAAGAAATATACCTTTAAGATTTCGTTTCGCTGAAAACAGGCCGCCCTGACAAAAATATACCCCTTTAAAATTTTCGTTTTGGCCTGCGATATGAGGGAAAACGTTGTTTATGTAAAAATAGGAAACCTAAAAAATGTATTAATAGAACATTACACCCTAATTAAGAATTATACAAGTTCCACGATTTTGTGTGAGAGAGTCAATAAAATTTGCCAGGGGCCGCCTGAAAGTAATTTAGAGTTTCGTTTTCGCCTCCGTTATGAGGTAAAACGTCGCTTATATATGCAAAGCGAAAACCCCCTGAAGATTTTATATTGCGCTATTCAGAATAGTAGTCAGTTCCACCCATACACTAGACATTGAAATAACACATTGGAATGCATGAATTTTTTATCGAGGAAATCAATAACCTATAGAAAACAGAGGGAAAAGCCGCCTGAAAGATATACCTTTAGATTTCGTTTTCGCCTCCGTATATGAGGTGAAAACGTCGCTTTATTATGAAAAAGGGGCGAAAAAGCCGCCCTGCAAGATATTATTATATACCCGCGAGAACATGATGATCAAGATCGAGAAGGTCACAGGTTTACCATTTCCCTATACTCTAAGACATTGTAAATAACACAGTTCGGAATGGACATGAATTTTTTTAGTCTGAGGAAGAGGTTCAAGAATAACATAATAAGAAACTTACAGAGGCGAAAAAGCCGCCTGAAAAGATATACCTTTAGAGTTTCGTTTTCGCCTCCGTATATGAGGTGAAAACGTCGCTTTATATATGAAAAAGAGGCGAAAAAGCCGCCCTGCAAAGATATTATTATATACCCGCGAGAACATGATGATCAAGATCGAGAAGGTCCAAGGTTTACCATTTCCCTATACTCTAAGACATTGTAAATAACACAGTTCGGAATGGACATGAATTTTTTTAGTCTGAGGAAGAGGTTCAAGAATAACATAATAAGAAACTTACAGAGGCGAAAAAGCCGCCCTGAAAAGATATACCTTTAGAGTTTCGTTTTCGCCTCCGTATATGAGGTGAAAACGTCGCTTTATTATGAAAAAGGGCGAAAAAGCCGCCCTGCAAAGATATTATTATATACCCGCGAGAACATGATGATCAAGATCGAGAAGGTCACAGGTTTACCATTTCCCTATACTCTAAGACATTGTAAATAACACAGTTCGGAATGGACATGAATTTTTTTAGTCTGAGGAAGAGGTTCAAGAATAACATAATAAGAAACTTACAGAGGCGAAAAAGCCGCCCTGAAAAGATATACCTTTAGAGTTTCGTTTTCGCCTCCGTATATGAGGTGAAAACGTCGCTTTATATATGAAAAAGAGGCGAAAAAGCCGCCCTGCAAAGATATTATTATATACCCGCGAGAACATGATGATCAAGATCGAGAAGGTCACAGGTTTACCATTTCCCTATACTCTAAGACATTGTAAATAACACAGTTCGGAATGGACATGAATTTTTTTAGTCTGAGGAAGAGGTTCAAGAATAACATAATAAGAAACTTACAGAGGCGAAAAAGCCGCCCTGAAAAGATATACCTTTAGAGTTTCGTTTTCGCCTCCGTATATGAGGTGAAAACGTCGCTTTATATATGAAAAAGAGGCGAAAAAGCCGCCCTGCAAAGATATTATTATATACCCGCGAGAACATGATGATCAAGATCGAGAAGGTCACAGGTTTACCATTTCCCTATACTCTAAGACATTGTAAATAACACAGTTCGGAATGGACATGAATTTTTTTAGTCTGAGGAAGAGGTTCAAGAATAACATAATAAGAAACTTACAGAGGCGAAAAAGCCGCCCTGAAAAGATATACCTTTAGAGTTTCGTTTTCGCCTCCGTATATGAGGTGAAAACGTCGCTTTATATATGAAAAAGAGGCGAAAAAGCCGCCCTGCAAAGATATTATTATATACCCGCGAGAACATGATGATCAAGATCGAGAAGGTCACAGGTTTACCATTTCCCTATACTCTAAGACATTGTAAATAACACAGTTCGGAATGGACATGAATTTTTTTAGTCTGAGGAAGAGGTTCAAGAATAACATAATAAGAAACTTACAGAGGCGAAAAAGCCGCCCTGAAAAGATATACCTTTAGAGTTTCGTTTTCGCCTCCGTATATGAGGTGAAAACGTCGCTTTATATATGAAAAAGAGGCGAAAAAGCCGCCCTGCAAAGATATCATCGTATACCCGCGAGAACATTTGTTTTCGCCTCCATATATGAAGCGAAAAAGTCGCTTTATATACAAAAATGAGGTGAAAAAAGATCCTCTTTGAAAAAAATGTACATACCATCATGTATACAGAAAAAATTGGAACAAAATAAACAACAGGTTTCTGAACTGAAACCTGAAATATAATAACTACAGACGTGCTGAAAAGAAATACACTGACGAATTTCATTGCCTCCATCCTGCTTTCAGACAAGAAGGCGATGTTTCTTTGTAGAATTTATAAGAATTTCATGCGGTGACGAGAGAAATATGATGATTATGTGTGTCTGCTGCAACTCAGTGACCAACATGCGATTGCAGTATACCTGAATGAAAAGATATTGATTTCAAACAATAGGCCCCAGGAATGCAAAAGTACGCGAAGAGTCCGAACAAGCCTGCTTATCGCACACTGGAGGATGAGACGTAAACATGTGCTGCAAAAGTATTGGCAACGTTGCTGGAGGCCAAAATGGCCAATTATGTAAAAAAGAAATACAAAAGGAGGCGAAAAGTATAAACTATGTTCGGAGGTGAAAGGGACTATATACATAATGTATACACTCGGTGATAAATTTTGAGAAATCCTTACCCCTCTCAGGTTGCCTCTTATGACATCAATGCTCTGATTCTAAAATTACAAAGTATACACTTCTAAACCCATTTTTTCTGGCGGAGGCGAGGGCGTCTGCGTTATGTATGGAGGTGAAAAGGATTCCCTGCATGTATATATATATATATATATATGGCGTTGTTGCGTTCTGTAGTCATGAGGGTGTAATGTCGTTACCGGCAATGGTGCCTATTTCGATTAATCGACAAAATGGCTTTTTCCTGTTTCGTGATGTTAATACAAAAATAACAACGTCGGTGATGGGGTGAAAGAGCTCGCGCGTCTTTAATTCGACACTGCTTTCGCAATCGTGTCGATACAACCTAATTGACCTCGCGTATACGGCTGACAGTCGATCGAAAAGGAAACGTCTTTATAAATAAGGAATCTAGCAGTGATAACGAATCCGGAAAATTGACTCGAAAACCAATTTCCAGATATTAGATTTACTTGATTTTTTCTCGGCCTTGTAGAAGTAAGAGCTATACCTATATCTACACTTATATACGATTCTCAGAGAATTTTTTGCTGATTTTTTACTTTTATATCCTTCATAAATGACGCAGAAAAAATGATTGTTTTGATTCGATTTCCGATCGCTTATACCGAACTCGGAACAATTTTGATCCGTGTAAATCATAATACGAGGGATTATTTGTTTTCCCTCTCCGTGTAGCAAAATAATAATTTTCACAAAAACAAATGAGATGATACTCGATTTATTTTGTAACCACATACTAAACCTGTTTGAAAAACCTTTGACGCTGCCTTTTCTCTAGCGTAGACCGCGTGAATAATATAAACTAGGGAATGATTTCTTGAATAGAACTAAAAATATATGCTGCACTTAAAGACCGAATTCGGTCACAGAGAGAAAAATACGCGCAGAACGCGTGGAAATGGTGAACTAAACTCCTAGTGAATGAAATCATTCTTTCACAACGGGTTTTGGAATTTTCCATTTTCTTCAAATTTCGTGTTTCGAATATATAGGGTGTAAAAAGGATAATCCCCAGATTTTTTTCCGAACGTAAAGTCAGATCGATGCGGGATGAACGAGAATATTTATATGCGATGGTCTAGTTTCTTTTTTGTGGAAAAAAATTTTTCTCCTCTAAAAAGGGGACTCGAACGTACCACCAATTTTGGAATTTCAAACAGAAAAATATCGAACGAAGTATCAAAATAGGCATTTCTTAGTTCGCTGATCTTGATTTCTGCATCAGAATTATGGTTTGACCCCGATTCGATTCCAGAAGTCCAAATATCGGGCCCAAAATAGACGAGCTTGATTTTAGCGAAAAAACTGAACAAGGTACCTGGAATTACCTATGGGTTTTTCTGATCAGTAATTTCAAAAATTTACCCAAATTTTTGGTCGAACCCCAATATGGGCTTTCCAGTTTAAATGTAATCCCTTCAAATTGGAAAATCGAACGAAGTATCGAAATATGGATTTTGAGTCACTGAGTCCGAAAATTCCGTCAGATTGTTAATTTTTGCAAATTAACTGCATACGATATTTACGGCGTGTATTGCGTGTATGCGGAGAACTGTATACATTTTCTAGGAGTGGATGTACAAACATGAAAAAAAGGACGTAATCTAGACAGGAAATAAAATAGGAATCGGTATTAAGTGACAACGAGGTTGATGCGCGAAAAGTAGGCACGAGTACATAATATAATATAATATACTCGTATACTACAAATAATATACACACGTAGAACATGCGGTGATAGAGGAAGTAGTAAATAGGAAGAAATTAACTACAAATACGCAGTAGATAAAAGGGTGTGCTATTCATTTGCGATTAAACGTACCCCGTTCGTCTAAAAAAGCGTACTGCCAAAGCTTTTCCCGCATTCTCATAGCCATCGGGTCGATCTGATTAAATAGAATCGATTAATATACTCGTAGGTACGAAAATGAAAATAACGCGGCTGTTAATTCGCGTACTTCTAAATCTATATTCGTTTGCCTCTGTTGATGATCAGCGTCGGTTGTAATTATTTTATTTCAATTCGTTTTCGCGCCCAAACCGTTTGAACGTTTTTAATATTTACTTCGATAAAGCCAACAGTGGTTCCACTTTCTGTCGATATTATATTATATAGCCTATTAAACTGCCAAATATTAATGCTTCATCTTGTTTTTTGAAAGGTAGGTCAGCTTGGCATCAAGCGATGAAAACGGATCTTCAGGTGACACGTATCCAACAGTGGGATCGCCCATAGAATGGTGCGGGAAAAGGGTGCAAAGTTACACGTATAGCCTACGTATGTTTGTCGTTTTAGTTTATAAAATTTTCTTTACATACGGAGTAGCTTATTTTTTGATTTTCTTTGTTTAGCTCGTCTCCCTTTTTATTATTATTATTTTTTTTTTAGTGTAAAAATGAAGCCCTGAAGATTTTAGCCGAATTGGATAGTATTAACTAATGCCGACTTGAGCCTAGATTTCGTAGAACACATATCCAGGTGGGCTCACAAGGAAGGCGGCTGTCATCGCTTGCTGACCCACGTTATGCATGGACGAACTTAGGCGCGCACGACTCTGAAATACTAAAATCGTAATTTTCTCGCCACCAGAGCATTTGATTACGTTCAAGATTTATAGGCATTGACTTCAACATGTCTCTCTTCACCTACCTGCATAAATCTTACTAGCACCGAATAAATTGTTTTTCTTTGTGACTGCTTTTTAAGATTAATATTAATTTGTGGACCGGATAGGACAAGTATAGGGTTACCAGACGTACTCTTGAACGAGTACGTAAATACTCTTTTTAGCATGCGACTTCGTTACTCCCTCTATTTTATTCCATGTACTCTTAAGTACCCTTTCCCAAATATTATAAACTATTTCTAATCTAAAAAAAAATAAAAAAAATAAAAAAATAATAATAATAATAATACATAATAATACATAATACATAATAATAATAGTCGTAACAATAATAATAAAATAAGTGTATATGAAAAAAAGAGAATCGAGATGTCCTAGCATTCAGGTATCCGGTCGTAATACGTTTTTCATTATGTATTGCTTTTTGACCTATTATCTCCCGAAGAAAAACTTTCCTACGACAAGGCAATAAAACAATGTATTCTCTCTACTTTTAGCCAATCTAGCAACCTTGGACAAGGGCAGGCTTGAACGTGTCCACTGTCATTTTAGCCGGGTGATTTCTGAAATTCGTGAATGGCGTTACTCATACAAATTCTATTTGGGAAACTCATGTAACACTAACTAGATGTCAAACTGAAATCGCTTAATAAATAACGGTGAAGAACCTCCCATTTTTTATACAACATTTTTTTAAAGAATTTAAGCATTTCGTTTGTACAGCTGAGCTACGTATACGCATTTTGTGCTCGTGCTAATGACTTGAAATGTTTTTCGGCGTTTACAACGGCAATTGTGGAGTTTTAGGAAAAATTCTTTCTCCGAAAGAAAGCTCTTGTGGTCCTCTACCTGCCGGTATAGTGTTTAGTGCGGCCGCAGAATACGAATCAGGTTCCGGTAAAGTTTCAAGTTTCAATTCATCAACATCGGAAGAAAGCGGCCACCAACACGCTCTACCACAGTTATTGCACAGCGAGGGCGCGTCGAGTGGTGGATACACGCAGACAGCCGAGGAATAAAAGGAAAGCAAACAGGTTCAGCGTCCGTCAGCGACTGTGTTCCTCACACAGCGTCAAATAATACGTCATCCAAGCGACTGTCTTCGAAGAAAATAAAAACTGTACACATACAGAAGAACTTCGTAGGTAAAACACGCGACAAACTCACACCTTAAATCATCCACAGCAATACCAGCGGCGAAAATGGGTATTAAGGGCGCTGACAAAGAGCCACTGACTGTGGGAGCTATGAAGATGCCATTGAATGAATTCTATAAGGAGAAGTTTGGCGCTGTGGAAGAAGTCTTGGAGGAGAATAAGGTACTTAAAGAAAGAGTGAAAATTCTGGAAGAAACTGTTGACGACGTAGCCAGTTACTCCAGGTGCAACAATGTAATCGTCTACGGCATCCCCCTGCAGGAAGAAGAAAGACCCAGGGATTTGGCAATTAGTCCGAGCGAAGCAGTAGGCGTGAGCCTCCAACTACACGAAATTAATGCAGCCCACAGATTACCAACAAGAAAACAAAGCCATGCACCTCCATTCATGATCAAACTGGTCAGCAGATTCAAAAAAGAAGAAATAATCAGAATGGCGAAAGGGAAGAAAATCACCAAAGCAGCATTAGGAGGAGACGTTTAACACAAAATATGCTATAATGAACACCTCACCAGCAAGAAACTGGAAGTTTGGAAACAAGTGAAATCCATATGGGGTACCCACTTGGTTTGGCTCAAAAATGGAAAAGTATGGTGTAGAAGTAAAGAAGCAGGCAGCAAAAGTTACCCCATCAACTCTATCAAAGACATGAAGAAAGTAGACAGTTCAAACTCCGAGAAAAGAACGCTAGGTGATCGAAGTCCTCAATCCCAGTCTGAGGTCAACAAAAGGCCGTCTACAAAAATTTAGGAACAGTGGACTTCCACCGAGCGCAACGTAGCAAAAATTGTGAAGAAACTCGTGTACGTTTAATAACTACTATAATCTTAGTTACAATCATTCATCAGCCCCAATCAAGAATGCAGCAACTGTGGGGCTCAACGGCTGCAACCCCCCACCAGTATGAAGAAGTCGTACGATGTACCAGGCCAAATACCCAGATAGTAAGGCAGAAACAGGAAAAATAATGCGCATTTGTTGTTGTGGAACCATGGTACAGTCGGCGCAATGGTACTGTGGACCTCTATGCGCAAATCTCCGTCCGCTCAATCAATTAATATGAGTCCTGGAATTAATGTAAAACACTCCGGAAGTAAAATAGCCCCTCAATCGGATTTCCGGGGGGGGGGGCTGCACTGATCTTCAGGAAGTTTAGGAAGCGTTGCAGTGGAGGAATGAGAATAGGAGCATGAAAACTGCGACAGGATACAGCGCCCTGAAGGAAGATCTGCTATAGTTAACAGGAAACTTGCAAGATACAGGCTCGACATAGCAGCCCTAAGTAAAAGACGCGCTATCACGGCAGTGGCCAAGCAAAGGAGAAGAACTACACAATATACTGGTCAAGCCGAGAGCAGGGTCAGCCAAGACGCAATGGAGTAGCCCTTGCCATCTGCAACAAACTAGCGAAGGAATTAAAGGAACTTCCTGAATGCATCTCCGATAGGATAATGAAAATAAGGCTACCAATTAGCACAACTGAATATTTTTCTTTTGATTTGATCTATTGAGAATTAGCCCTCCACAACAGCCTGATGGCCAATTACAGTGGAGGGGGGCATAATTACAGTGCATCATCAGCGCCTATGCATCGACCATGAAAGCATATGAGAACCTGAAAGAGGAGTTCTATGCGATGCTTGACAGAACACTAAATGCAGTTCCTGTAGGAGACAGAATGATACTGCTCGGAGACTTCAATGCGAGAGTGGGCACTGATAGCGAGGGATCTGAGAAAGTCCTAGGTAAACACGGAATAGGAAAAATCAATGCGAATGGGTGGCTACTTACGAACCTGTGTGCCGCACACAGTCTAGCAATACTAACACCTTCTTCCAAGGAAAGTAAAAGGAGACATAGATACACCCTCGCTCGAGAAACGGGTCCATGATCGACTATATGTAATAGTAAGACGCAAGCACTGGCACGAGGTTCTGAGTACCAAAGTCAGACGAGGTGCCTGTTGTGATACAGACCATTTTCTTCTAGTCTGTAGAAGCATAAAAAAGCCGCATAAACCAAAAAAATCGCAGCAGAATGCAACTTCGCTACGGCTGAATAGTGGCAAGCTGAGGGAAGAAAAGGTGGCGACTGCATACAAATAAATGCTGGAAAGACTCCTTAAGAGACGAGGGGAGGTCGGAAAAACTGTAAACAGCAATGAAACGTGGACTAGTCTGAAGGACTGCATATACCAGGCTGGCAAACATGCTGCTGGAATGGTTAAAAAGCGCAGCCCTGACTGGTTTGAAAAAAATGAGTCGGAAATCCTGCCACTGCTAGAAGAGAGAACAAGATTGCAGAACAAGGTTTTTACCAACCCAAACAGCCAGACTGCGAAAATAGAGCTACGCAAAGCAAGAAGTCATCTTCAGCGAGAAACGAGACGTCTGAAAAATGAGTGGCTCCGCGGAAAAGCAGAAGAAATCCAAAAATATGCAAACGAACATGACTCTCGCAACTTCTATCGGGCAGTAAAGGAGCTCTATGGACCAGCCAGGAAGGACGAGTGCCCCGTGAAAGATAAAAATGGCATGCTGCTCAAAGGGGAAGACGAATTGCGGGCTAGGTGGCGAGAAGACTTTTCAGAGTTGCTCAATCAAAGCAGACCAGCCGATGCATCTGCGCTTGACGCCCTGCCGCAGTACCCCATCGTGAAGGATTTAGATCAACAGCCCACAATGAAGGAACTATGTGAGGCGTTGAACTCCATAGCTAACGATAAAGCCCCGAGAATGGATGGGATTCCTACAGAGCTACTAAAAAAAGGCGGCAAGAAACTCCGAAAGGAACCTCTCGCACTTGTACAAAAAATCTGGATAGAAGAAAGCGTACCAGTAGATTTCAGAATAGCCAGTATTGTCAAGATTTATAAAAAGAAAGGCGACAAGCGTGACTGCGGAAATTACCGAGGCATCTCGCTACTCATGTCGGCTGGGGAACTGCTCGCGAAAATCATCAACAATCGGCTCTCAGAGTTGATTGATCGGGTTACTCCGCCGACGCAAGCTGGATTTCCGAAAATCAAAGGTACCACAGATATGATCTTTGCACTCCGGCAATTGATGGAGAAGTCGCGGGAACAGCACGAGAAGCTATTTGTAGCATTTATCGACTTAGAAAAGGCTTTCAACACGGTGGACCGAATGACACTGTGTGACATAATCCGGAGGTTTGGCTGCCCGGAAAAGATGGTGCGCGTCATTGAAAATCTGCTCGAGGACAACATGGGCGCATAGTCTCGGGTTGAAGATCAACGCAAGGGAAAACGAAAATGCTCGAAACCAGTGCCTCGCAGTATGAGTACTTTGTTAACGGGGAGGTTCTGGGAAAAGTGGACCGGTTCTGTTACCTGGACAGCACTGTTGCAGAGAATCTAGACATGGATGTCGAAGTGCAGCGACGAATACAGTCAGCCACCAAAGCCATCTACAAGCTGAAACCCCGCGTCTTTAACAACCGCGACATCTGAAGACCCACCAAAGTGGCAGTTTACAAAGCGGCGATTTTGCCATTAGTACTCTACGCTAACGAAACGTGGACGCTTTATTATAGGCAGATTAAGGAGCTCGAAAAGGTTCACCAACGTCAACTGCAAAAGATGCTGAACATTAAATGGGACGATTACATTTTAAACGAGAAGGTTCTGGCTGCAGCTGGAATGTCTCGGATAGAAACAGCCATAGAAAAAAATCAGCTGCGCTGGATAGAGGAATCATGACACTCAAAAGATATTTTCAGAACGGGTACTCTTTTTTTAATCGTTGATTATATTTATTTGTCGTTATTTTCTTTTCTTACCGTTAGACTTCAATTATAGCCGTTATTTTCTCATTTTCTGCCGGCCGAAAAAATGAATGTCATGAAAAAATTCAGCACTGTATACACATCGGTATGTTGGGCTTATATTTTCGTGGGTCGTGTTTCAGTTCAGCTACAGTTTTTCCTCAACTTGAATATTAATTCTCTTTTCTTCTTCATTCAAACAGCGAAAACGTTTACGCGCTTTATTGTTATGCGCTAATATTCATTTTCAAATTTAAGAGCGAGTGCTGAAGGAGAACGTTTTCAAAGTTGGAACCTGAAACATTCGTTTCGCGACCTACTTTTTTGTTTCTAGAATTCGAGTTGTTATTATTAAATTTAAATCATTTCCGTTCAGATGTACGTATGCAGCTAGCTCGCTTTCCCACCATACTCTCTCTCTCTCTCTCTCTCTCTCTCTCTCTCTCTCTCTCTCTCTCTCTCTCTCTCTCCATCACTCGCTCTTTTATTCTGTCTCATTTATTGTCACATGATGATAAAAGGTCGTGAGTACAGAGGGTCAATCCAACCATCAATTAAAATCCTCCCTCTCCCAAGTGTGAAAATTTTCAATCAAAAGAAAATCTAACATTGAAAACGATTTCAGCGACCCCAGTTACCTAATATTTATTTATTTATTTATTTATTTCTTGGAATTTTTCAAGACTCATTCTAATTGCGTTGAGATTTCTTAAATCGGTTCTAGCTACATTTTTTTCAGGTAAATTCTTTGCTTATTAAGTTCTTCGCCAAGAAAATTCTTCGTGTTAGAAGATCCTTACTATGTATGCTATTGAGAACATAGTATGACACTCCTGCTGCTTTATAAATCTGAATCAACGATAAATTAACAACAGATCCAATCAATGTGACCATTTTTGTAGATTTTCCCGCGTATATTCACAAATTGAATCTGTGACGCATACTGGTTTAATCTGTAATTATGTACACGCTGAAAAATTAGCGAAAATTGTCGCCAATTGAATCAGTAGTTGACTTTTATGTGATTTAGATTCCGAAACCTGAGTTCGCTTTGCTCCTAAACAACTGGAAAAGACCTACCACATTTGAACGTGACAAGATGTCTGACATTTTTTAAATCACAAAATCTTCTATAGGTGGACACTTTCTTGACGATTCTTCTTCCTTCTTCTAGAAATTTTACGTTCATTTTTAGTAATGAAGACACCCTCCAAAGATCACGCCACCAGAATCATTTTTAATCACAATAATAATTGTGCGAGGCAACTGCGTTGCTATAAACCGGTGCCAGCCAGTTTCCAGAGCTAGACTTAGTTGATCAAATAAATATTAAAAATCAAGAAATGGTGTTAACAACTGATTCTAGAGAATTTGTATGCGCTGATTTCGAATTCACTAATCCTATCTGACAAAAATGCTCTGTTTTCGAAAGTAACATTTAAAGTAGGAAGAAAAAGAAATTGAATTAGGCATCTTGATTAATTTTGGAGTGTCGACTCCAAATTCTTTGAATACACTCGACTGCGACACTCCGCTGTTGAGATACGAATCAATATAGACTAAAAATTGTTGTCGTTCAATTTGGAACTCCGATTTAATTCCCCTAGAAGTAATTTTCACTAGCTTCCGATGGCTTAGCTTATGAAAACTTTTTTTGCAAAGAATAAAAGTTTTCCGGGGAAGGAAGGTCAAAATGAGGAAAACACTCTAATCGATTGAATGTTGACAACTTTGTACTCAAATTTCAATGAACAAGCAAAATCTGTTTAGATAGCCAACTCTGGCTAAAAACTTTTGAGAGGACGGGGTTAGGGGAGCATCACCCCTGTAAATATAGCTACTTGAAATTTTCTGTTGCAAATAAATTTGCAAGAAATTCTTTGCATACTTCAGAACTTGAGTATCAAGTTTGACCCATTTTATAAAAGATAATTTCGGATTTTCTAACGCAGCAGACTGGAAAAGAATAAATAAATAGATGTTATATTTGGCACCCTTTAAAATACTGTGCCGTAGGTTACTGGCTACTCTGTCAAATGATGCCTACTAAATTCACCCTTGTCTGTCCGATAAAAATGTGAGCATCCAGTAGGTATACATTTTTACTTATGTTATTGACTGTTATAAAGTGAGTAGGGAGATGATATTTTTACGCGAAGCATTCTTCAAGTCGAAACGAAATTGAATTGGTAACGAATTTTCAGAGATGAAGCATGTCTACAGGGTGAAGAACTCACCGACGAAGAATCTTTCTGACGAAGAATGAACAAGCGGCAAAAAGTTTACCAAGCGAAGAATTTATC
Organism: Acanthococcus lagerstroemiae; assembly: GCA_031841125.1. Classification (NCBI taxonomy): domain Eukaryota; kingdom Metazoa; phylum Arthropoda; class Insecta; order Hemiptera; family Eriococcidae; genus Acanthococcus; species Acanthococcus lagerstroemiae. The sequence continues at coordinate 82,119,745 of CM063106.1, forward strand.
ATCGAAGAATTTACCGATGAGGAATTAGCCCGACACCGGTTGAATTTCATCCAGAAGATGTTAAAGAGCGATTTTTATTCTCTTAGGACTTCTAATAGTTTGTTCAGATTGTGTCAAGACCTCTCGAGACTCAGTTAGAGGTTTTAACACACAGTTGAAAACTCATTCTGATTCCGTTAGGACTCGTTTTTTCGAAAATCTTTCAATACTCGTTGCGACTTATTTTTGTCAGTTATTACTCAAACTTCCTAACACTCATATAGACTTCGTCGAGATTTAAGATTAATTTAAAATAAGTTGATAAAAACACATTAAGGCTCAGTCACTCCCTAAATTGAGTCGTTACAACCCATTTTACACTCTCTAGATTCTCATACAATTCAATCACGTTTTATTCTCGAGCAAGGGAAGATTTTTCTACTACGAGTAGAAACGTGTATTTTGGTCTAATTTTGATTCATTTCTCACCGTTAACTCGAAATACCTATAGTTTTGTCAGCAGATCCTGTTTATGTCATGTGTTTATGTCATTGTCGTGAAGAGGAATTCATCTTCTCTTTCACTTCATCAGACTAGTGCCTTCTCCTGGGATAGCGTAGACGGCTTCAATCACACATGAAAACAGTACACCTCATTCGTTTCAAAATTATCGATGACACGTGTAGGCCAAATACCGTGGCGACAGTAGAGCAGATATTAGTCGAACGGCTATTTCCCACACTACAGAAATCAGACGTAATAAGAATATGCACGTTTCTACCGTCGGATGGCATTCCGAAATTAAAGTACCTAGTATCAGTGAATATGTCTGGAAACATTTGTCAGTTACAGAAATAGTAACTTTTCTGCAGAATTACACATAATACAGGACCGCTCCTGTTGACCAACTATGCAACTGATTTTCGTGGCAATCAATTCACCTCTACGTAATTATGTACTCTGTGAGGGGATAGCACCGAAAGACACTGTGTAGTAATTCATTCTTCTCTTCTTTCTCTGGTATACATTGAAACGTAGTTTACAATAATTTTAAGATTTTCAAATATGTAACTTCATCTAGCTATTAGACAGAGAATTTGATTTAGAGAGCCATTTAGTGTGTAGTTTTCCTACCAAATAGAATCGTGCTACTTGTTCTTTCCAAATTTCAGCCCGCTGTTCACCGCAGGTGCACCGAGACCTTTCGGAATCTCGCTGGTAATTTAGACTATTAAGAGCCCACTGCTCGACTTCGACGTTGATTCATTTATTTTTTAGCTCTACTGTGCAAGCAATTTTTCCTGACACGATGTTGATGAATTTAACGAATTTCGAAACAACCAACAGCAAGGTGTACTGTGTGTACCTTAAGCTCTTCATTGCAGCTGCCCAAATTAGAAAATTGACGGTTTTACAATTTTTTTTCTACCTCAGTACCTCACGCCGCACCCCGAGATAAAAATATGCAATCCAAAAGATCATTTGCGTTCGGTGTTTAAGTAATTTTGCTTAGGATTACATTACTTACAAGTACCTACTTTTGAATTTTTTTACATCAAGTATTACATTCGTTCTCATTACGTTCATTACTTATTCTTTAATTATTTAATGAATTTTTCGATTTTTTTACATTCGTTTTCTTCTTGAATAAATAAAATTTTTCAAATCATGTTTTTCCTTCTTTTTTTTCGGAGATGTCCAAATTTTTTGAAGGTGCCCAACAAATTTTTGGCTGTCTGTTAGGGTACACACTGTCAACAGCATACGTATAACTTCTTTCTCAATTACAAAAGATAAAACGGTCAACCCCCCCCCCCCCAAGAAAAAAAAGAAAGATAATCGAAATTTACTAATCCGTCAGAATGGCTGCTTTGAAACAATGCAATTAATTTCGCCTATCTGAGGACTCAAAATTGCGAAGAGCGTGGAGACCGCTGTATTCGAACTCTCCAGATACGCGGCATGCTTTCAGCAAATCGTATTTTCAACTTACCACTGGCAGATACCGAAACTTACTATTCTTTACTTTCCTGTTTACTCGTTTGAAAGGTCCCTTGATCGTTAACATTCGACATGAGCTGGGCGAGAGAGAAATTTACGATCGAAATCGCGTGTGTTCCACCACGTATGATTTAGGGAACCGCACCCGTTTCGTGTTCCATTTTCGTCATTTCCGTTGGTTGCCTTCGTAAAATATAACGAGCAGGATATTTTAAGGAGCTTTGCTCGAGATAGAGGCATCCGTAGTATTTGGTGATTTCGTTTTCTTCTCATTTGTATATCTGATATCATTGCGATGTGTAATATATGATGAATACTTCATAGTACACGAAATCGATTACCTATATCTGTATGTACGTATGTACGTGTGTGCGTGTGTGTGTGTGTGTGTGTTCGTATCCGAGTTCCGAACTTTTGAAATCCAGAGGTGTCTTACGCGTTTTGGAATTACAAACAGGCGAGGATGTTATAAACGTATTTTTCTTCATTTTGGGGAAATATTCTGAATAAGAGGACGGGTACCAATAAAGCCATTCTGAATTTCCATTTCCATCAATGGATAGTCACTGTATTGATTATTCGGCGCTGTGGGAGAATTTTTGTACAGAACAACACAAGGTGGAAATTTTATCGTTCAATTTCAATCATCAATGCTATACGAAAAAAGTATTCTACGAATGTTTGTCACAGAAATCACCTTTAGGTTGTAGAGTGCGCAGTGCGCAAACCATCTAAAGATATTCAGCGGTTTGTCGATTAACTCTTTTTCCTCTTCAGCGTTTCCCAGCACGATTTTGCAATGGCGATGGCGTCTGAGATGTTTTAAATTCATTCGAAAAATTGTTTTTTTTCTTATGTTATCTCTTTGGAAGATTTTTTTTTTATTCGGCTAACCGAAAGCCGACGAACTGGGTTAAGCTATTATTATTTTATTCAACGCTACCGTCCTTCATTATATCCAATCTTGTTTTTACACCGAAATAGCGGTGTACAAGTATAACGACAGCACAAAACAAAAGAAGATATCGTTAGAAACTCCTCTTTGTCGGATTGCGCTGCATACCGTTCGGAACTTTTGGAGAAATTTTATCGATTTAACGCGGTTCCACCACCGCGTCCACAGCAGTAAAACACTGACAAAAAAAAAAAAAATAGAACGAATAAGGTTCCAAGCAGAGATGGAAAATGTAAAGAAAATTCAATATGTACTCGTAGTATGCTCATTGGCGTTATCGAGAGCAACAAAGAGGTCTGATCCTTTATGCAACTCGTTCGTATCAGTGTCTGTTGACATTATAAAAAATATCATATTTTTGAAACGTGCCACTTCTATATGAGAGAACTGGGATCCCTGGAGAGGTTCAGTCGGTTTTACAAGCTCTTAAATTAGTAACATAATAACACCATTGGAGCAATTGAAAAAAAGTCTGTTTCCGAGACGTTGCTCTCACATGCGCTAAATTTGTTCCAGTAGGCGTATAGGAACGCGCCAGTTAAAATGTTTTTGGAATAGAAAAATATTCAAAAGGGGTGCACCTGGGATCGTGTTTCCAAAAAGAAAATCTCCAATTTTACAATAAAAATTTTTAACATCAAATTTTGCTATTATTTGGCATTAAAAATTATTTTCTATATAATTTTCTGAAAATAATTTCCAGAGGTCAGTGCACACCCTTCCTCATTCATGGGAAAAAGTGAGCTTAATGAAAAAAGAGCATATACAAACGTGTAAAAACGTGTTTTCATGGTTTCTGGGTTCTTTGAATCAATTTTGAGAATATGTTGCGCCAACCCACCTTAAAGAATCCACAAGGAAGTCAGGACCTAAAAATTATAAATATAGGAACCTTCTATACAACAAAGTTCCTCGAGTGGATGCGGTCTTACTTTTAACTAAAACTGGTTCACGGAGGGCTGGGTCATAAGATATTCAAATTGTTAGCTTCAATAATGTTCAGAAACTGAGTCGGAGATTTCACTTTTGCAGTTGTTTTGGGCATACCTGGCATCCATACTGGTCCACACGGAACTGGAACTTGCATCATTAAAATTTGCAAATGTTGGTCGAGTAATATTAATTTTATCTTTATATATTTCATGTTTCAGTTCATCTGTAGAGCAATGTGGTTCGAGTTAGTACCAAAAAAACTTCAAAAATGAAATTACCTACTCACAAACTCTATAGTTCTTGTATATCTGAAGCTAACATTTTGAAATATTCGGAGTACTTCAAAACCAAGGAAATATTTTTTTACAATAGATACTAACCGTTGGAAGACGAGAGAGAAAATAAGAGCAATAATTGCCTCACTCCCAACAGATAGAAAAATTGAACTTGAAGAGCACGTTGGGTAAGGGTAAATTTTCTCTCTTAAGTAAATCTACCCCGTATAAGGTCGAATTTTACGCGCTTGTCGCTTCCGCTCCCCTCCGCTTTCACCCGCTTGTATGCATGACTGGTTCGTATGCAGAACCTGCTGATAGCCAATGAGCGCGAATAGGGTGAAAACGCATCCCTTATACCAAGGTCCTCGCGAACGCGAGATCGCGGCATTTAGTTAGTGACTGTGGTGAGAACCTACTGGGGGTGATCGATTACAATTTAAAACAAATTAGGGTATATTGTATAATCGGTCATTTATTGTGTTAGTGAGAGACGTTAATTTGGGGCGAGTTTTGCTCACTGAGTACGTTATGTTATGGCTTTTAATACTGCATTTATATAATTTACGCTTGCTTGCTACACTTTCTCACCGACGGGGGTCTACCTGAGATCCCAGGCTCTCCACTATGCAGGATAGACGTTACCCTCCCAGGCAACAATGTGAATCCAGCTGTGGTTCAGGCATCAGGTCGAGTCTCCAGACGGCATACTGAGCTTGCCGCACGGCTTCAGAGCCGGCACTACCAGGGTACCTATAGGTATTCGTGTGGGCTGTAGGTATAGTAGGTCCCCTGGTAAGTTGGTGCTAGTAGATAGCTAGATACTAGGCCAGAGAATAGGATCGCTTTGGCGCTTTGATATGTTATTACGGTTCGGGCTACGGTGCGGCAGAGATTTGCACCCGTAATCAGACGTGATTTTAAAATCTGTTACCTAGCTATAGCAGTGCCCACCCAGCTACCCGTCCACCCAACCATTGTACCTACATAGTTTATGGTAAAATTTAGTTCATACTTGTAATCCATTCGGTAGATCTAATTGTAAAATTCATAGCCTACTGGCGTATTATTCTCGTACATCCGAATTCTACGTGTCCCTGTCTTTTGTTTTAAAAATTTCGTATTTCTTCTTTCTTTTTAATTATCTTCTGATAGTTTGAAGGTTTTTTATGCTTAACCGTTGTGAGAAAAAAACCAGCAGGTGATATAAATTCTTAAAAATTCCGAATATTACTTTCTTATCTTGTCACTCAATTACCATCGAGGAGAAGAGTTATCTAATTCTAAAGAGAGTGTGGAGGAAGGGGGGGGATACAAAATATTAAATTTGTTCGTATTTTTAATTAGTGCATATAAGGTCATTTTCTGGATCCGCCCTTATTATGTACTCTTATTTCATTACTATTCAGTCTGTAATAGTTGAAGCTCATATTTTCCAAAAACTGAACGGGAACGCAGAATGAATTTTTCTTAGAAAACTCTGTACAGGTACTTTATTGTTACAGTACAGAGAATAGAAAGTGTAGTTTTGCATAGTCAATGAGTCTGTGGTTTGTGTTAATTTTTGGTTTTGACTCCTTGAGATACTGCATAAATCGCGAACCATTTGTAACAGTTGTACATATTATGTGAATATATTTTGTAGCCGGTAACTCGCCGTTTACTCTCGCTGTAAATGAGAACCCCTGTAAAGACGGAGAAGCCCTTACAATCCATTTTTCATACACGCAAAAAAGTAACAAAACTGACTAGCGAGAGATCGAACGATTTTATGAATAGGCTAGGTCGCGTAAGGTGGATGTTCATCGTTACAAGTGTACATCCGGTTTGGTAATATAAAGGAGAGGTGGCATGAGAGGGCTGCCTTCTCCTAAGGGTTATGGCAGCCTACAGCACGAGTTTATGCGACTATCACAATTGTTAAATGGTGTCCAGTGATCGGAGTCTATGCGAACCGATGCGTCATAGTGCGTTTTAAAAAGTATATTGAAAAGTTAGATATTTCGCGAGTTGACAAGTGAGGTGAGTTATTCACTGAGTATAGTGGTTTCTCACGGAGTATGGCCTGGACCTGCTTGGTATCGTACACTATTTAGATTAGCCATAGATTATCTAGCGTTACTATAGAGTGGACAGTATGATGGTTTCAGTAAGAGAGTGACGAGCAGTTGCCGTGGCTGATGCACAGGAGCCCAAGGTAGTAATTGTGGTATAGGGGTAGCCTGAGTCTTGTTGTCTTGGTTGGTAATGTGATGGTACGGAAAGCCGACGGTCTGGCAGTACCTGGTGGACAGCCGTGAGGGGCTGGGGCCTGACTGCGTGAGTGGGTAGCCAGAGTGATGGGTTACCAGCAGTCAGTGGAGTTGGTCGGGTAGCTGCCGGATGATGGAGCTATCATGCAACTCATGTAGGGGAGACGCCGTGCGAGACGGCCGGTGCTTCTAGTCTTGGGAGCCGGACCAGGTGTACCGGGGGTCAGATTGGTCGGACCAGTGAGTGGGGCCTTGCAAACCCTGTCACGGTTGGAAGCGGCCTGACTCTGTCATTTAGTGACACTGCAGGGAGAGAGTGGTGCTCTCACTGGATCTGTAGCCAGAGTTGGAGACTCAGTGCTACCAAACTAAGAGAACTCAGCTAGAAAATATTGGAATCATCTGTGGTGTGGTAGTCTTCATTGCGTATGCTCGCACCAAGGGATTGGCAAGGGTCATCGGCAACGCTGGCGTGCATTCTAGCTGAGAAGTGATGATTAGATGTTGGTGTGTGGTCCGCTAGGTAGATTAAGTTACGTACAAGTCTAGCAGGGTTCCTAGGATACTCAACCGTGATTATTTCCCCAACAGGTTACCTGATACGAGGAGACTGAATCCGGCCATTGTTCCTGTGAATGTGAGTCTATGTTGATGTTGAATTCTTACTAACTTTTAAGAGGGGTACACAGGGAGGGGCGGTTCTGACTGGGTAATGGTTGCCCCACCCCCTCTTCACACATTTAAAAAAAAGTGCTAAATGGCAGTTCAGCCCCCTGGAGTGGCATTTCAAGGGAATGAATCTAAAAATTAATTAAATGGCAGTTCAGCCCCCTGGAGTGGCATTCCAAGGGAATGAATCTAAAAATTAATTTAATGAACGGATTGATTCAACGACCCTGAAAAATTATAAATCAAATCCTATGTAGACAAAATGATTTGTATATTTTTGAACTCTTATTTCTGCAACTGTACCTCGGAATCATTTATTCTTAATGCTAGAAAAAAAAAAAAAAAAAAATTCAAAGAGTACATATAGAAACATCAATCCAAGATTTGTAAATTTATACATTTAACATTCTTGCTTCTCAACGCATGTATGTCCAAGAAAAAGGGAAGGAACTTGATTCACCTTATCCGTTTGAGCTGGAAGGTATTAGGAATTTTATTTTATTTTACTGGACGTCTTAAAGTTTGCGATGCTTGAAAATAAAGACTGCTCTAATAACCACCGACTTATAAGACTGGCAAAATTTTTCCACAACACTTAACAAAACGAAGAAATATTTTCACTGCCGCGGAAGCAAGACGAAAACGCTGAAAATGTTATTAGAAAATTTTGAACTCATTTCACTGCTGGTATTGATTTATTTCGAAGCCGGACACTGACTTCTCGTCCGGATTATTGATTTAAGTTTTCAACTCTACGAAGACTGGCGTGAAAAAATTTTTCCTCTTACAGAAGACAAATTTTTCTGTACATTTTTCTCGAACGCTTCTCCGTAGGCTTTTCCTAAGCGATATATTTATTCTAGCGTGCAAATTCAAACCGATTTTGCGTTTCCCGTTCATAATTTTTGTGATTTCGGTACTCGAGTCGGCTGACAACATCAACACTATAATGAAATGTTCATTGCCCAGTGCTGTGGAAAATTAACTCAGCAGTAAAAAAATTAGCTTTTGCTGATTCTTTAAATTCTTATTAAATCTTTTCTGCAATTAAATTCATAATATAAAAAATGAATACAATTAAAAAACCCAGCTCGAATAAACGGAATCCAGTTCAGCGCGATGTTGTATAATTTATGGTTAGGCTTATTTATTTCTTTATTTTACATATTCATCGAAGAACAGAAAGTACGAATTTAATAAATTACTCCAAGCTGGAAAATTTCAAGGTATATTGTAAATCAATTAGGTGACCACTAAAGAGTAGGGTGTAAAAAAATTTTGGAATTTGATGCTGGTCCGCACTAGTTCCATTTTGGTGTAAAAATAACGAATGCTATGAAGAAAGTCACTCGATTAATTTAGCTTTTGCTTACGAAAGTGAAAGTTTGGGGAAGATTTATACTATACTATTTTAAACTCATCCACGCTTCTTTGAAAATATTTGACACGCTACTAGACTCGTTTCAAGATTCTTTTTTATGGTGGTTGCGGACGTGTTATAGTTATCAACCTTAATGCGCAAACTTTTTAGTAATCATTTGATTTTTTGTAGGGCTGTATTTAGAAATTTTTTATGAAAGATAAGAGGGATATAAACTGTAAAAATAAGGACTCGAATACCTACGCTGAATTTTGATTGAAACCTTAAAAATAGGATGTTCCAAGGTCCTCATTTTTCCAATATTAATTTGTTAATTTCCTGGTAACATTCACATTTTGGAAGTTTCAAACCAATGAACAATAGCTGATTCCGTTGGCTTGTTTCCATGTTCTAGTATTTCAATATTTTCATATCGGTCGTGACGTCTTGAACTACGGACTCAAATCACTCTTTACAATACCACATAGGATGGACAGAAATCAGAAATAGTAACATTTTAAACGATAGATAAATCATGAAGGTTGACGATAAATATGAATGATTGCGATGAGAAAAAAAAGGAAAACGTTGTGTGCACATGTAAAAATAAACTTCTGTCTAAATACATACACCCCGTATAGGGTCGGATTTGACGCGTTCTTCGAGTTTGCATTGACTTCAATTTCGTACTTATAAAATAAACAATCATCGTAGAATACGAATGAAGTTTTTAGAATTCTGGACATTCAGAAACACTATTTACGAGAACATTCACCGATGGTTTAAAAGTCAAAATAGCACCTGCAATATCGTTCACATTTGTGATGCCAAATAATTCGGTACAATTACGTATATAAACTTTTTCTCCTAATTGCAATCATCCATATTTACTTCGATTAGCTACTTGATCTAGGTACCTCCAGTATACTACCCGAAGTTGAATAGAATACAAAAAGATAAATTAATATCACTTCAAAGAAGCCTTTTAATAAATATCGCCTCCGCGTATCGAACAGTAAGCTACACATCTATACACACGCGATCACTGGAATTATTCCCATCGATTACCAAATGAACTTAACAAATACAATCAAACGCGAAAAACTCAAAAGTAGGTTATTAATAGATAATAAAGAATACCCCGATAAAAGTAATAAACAAAAAATGAAAATAAAAATCAAAAATATAATTGAGGAAACCTTACAAATACCTATGGCAAAATGAATACGAAAATAGTCTCACTGGAAGAATTACCTATCAGTTACTACCTCGAATTAACATCACCTACAAAAACAAGAACTGGTATACTAACTATTTCATCACTCAATGTCTCTGTGGACACGGAAATTTTGGACAATATTTGGAACGGTTCAAAATAACAGACTGTCGGGAATGTCATCTATGTGGCTCTGGTGTGGAGGAGGATGTGCTTCATACCCTGCTGAAATGTGTCTTCTTTATGAAACTACGTACGGAAATGGGAATCAAGGGAAACAGTCTATCAGATCTGGCACCAACAAAAAATAATTTAACGATTAAAATATTTCTGGATTATCTGCACAGGGTTATGAAAATAAAACCAGAGTATAATAGTTAAGATTAACCAAAATAGAACTTATTAATTTCATTTATAGACTAGATAATTAAGCAATTAATATTAACCGTAATAACTTAGTGCGAGGGACTGGACTAAGACATGCGTCAATCCCGCCTCCACCTAAGATGTTAATCTTTGTAAAAAGTAATAAAATAATATAATAAAAAATAAAAAAGTACCTATTTTCGGCACGAGTAATGTTTGAAGATTGTGCTCCCATTTCATATTATGTTACCGGCATCCACTGTTCATTGCATAATAAAACTGAAAATAGTGAAGGCAATTCAGACCTCATTCAGAAGAGGATGGGGATCTTTGTTTCGGAGTATTACCATTTCTGTTTTGTATCCATCCAAAGTGGTTATATAAATGTGATTTGAGTCTGCCATTCAAAACGCCACGATAAATATAATAATAGGCATTGAGATAACAGAACTTGGAAACAAGCGAATAGAGGCAGGTATCGTCCATAAATTATAAAAGAATTAACATTCACATAGAAGTTACAAAATTGAACATTAATTTTAGTCTAGTACAAAGTCTACCTGGAATTCGTGCAGACATACAGGTTGAGACGAAGCGCACTTCTGTGTCCGCTTAATATTCCTTGTGCATATTTATATCAATAATATTTTGGCTGACCACATGGACGATCCACCCAATGGCAAGTCAATATTTATTTCACGAGCATATAGGTATTCATTTTGGGATACTTCAACTCTTTCAACATCTGTTATTCCATATGGGAAATTATTTTATTGAAATAATTTTTATTGGTGGAGGGGGGGAGGGGGTTCATCGTTAAGGTCATTGTATCCTCCTCAATGCGTCCGTACATGAATGATTTGTGACTTTGCGCCGTTAAAAAAAGTATTCATTCCGTGTTTTAGTTATGAAACACCAGGTACTCCAACTATGTAACAGGATACTTTTTTACGAGCTTTATGTAGCTTTTTACTCGGTGTCCTGGAATTTCCTATTCTCTTCAAACTACTAAAAACAGCTCAGTTGAAAAATTTGAAAAATACCTAATTTTGTTCGGTGTTTTCTTCAAGGCTACCTCTTTGGATCCGGAGTACTTTCCAAGACAGAGGTTCGCTTCACGATTGTTTTCATTTCTCGTTTGTAGCCAAGATTTTGGAGCAAATACTAACTGAAGTTCTGTGTTGTTAACTTGCCCCAGGTTACCCTCTTCAAATATGCTCGTAATATTAGTTTCTGATTATATACGATGAATTTCGAAAATCAACCCCCCTTCCCCACTGCGTTCAATTAGACGATATGACGAATTGCCGCTATCATATACTAAATCCTCCAAAATCAAAGGTGTTTCAAGCTGATACCTGCGGATCAACGTTTCCGATTAGAAGTCAGCACAGAAGTTTGAATTTGAATAATGAAGTGATTAAAAAGGCACGCATTTTGGTTTAGTTTCGTTTGGAGTTTATTTATTCATCAAACTAATGCTGTCTTAAACATGAACAGCATCCGAGCAGCAGCAACTTTAAGTAGACTACGTTTTTTTTTCTTCCTTCCGAAGACTTTCAGAAGAAACTAACGCTTGAACTGCTGGTATATAGAATGCTCACACAATCGATGCTTGTTTTCTCCACCAACAATTCTCGGAGTCTAAGATGTGCTTTGAAAATGTTGACAACATAGTTTTTCTGGTTACTAATTCCACTGCCCGAAAGGTTCTACCGGCTCCTTTGAACGTCGTAAAATATTTAATTCCCGGGTTTAAAAACTCGTTTTCCGGGTATTAACGACGCAGCACAAGTTTCAGACCGCCATTTGCACAAACCCAGGTAACAGCGAGAGCGTACAAAATTTATCGAGATTCAGTTGTCATCTTAAACTGCTATCGCACGAAGTTTTCGTGTTCAACATACCTCGCTTTATAAACGGCGAAATGTTGGTTTGCTGTGTCATCAGTTAAGAAAATAAAAAATTTTCACGCTTTCTGTAGACTTGTAACTTCGAAAGTCACCCTTTTGACTCCTTTTCCGGAATTTCAACCCGAATTTTCTAATTTGAAGGTTGAAGGCCCTCTCGTCAGAAAACTACGTTTGTACACCGTATACATTCGAGGAAACACGTGAGAATTTCTGTACATTCGAAGATAAATCATCAAAACCGAAGGTACAGAACGTGAACACTGCTCTGCAATTATCAAATTTTGAATTTTGAAGACATTTTTGATTACTCGAGGTACCTATGTAAGTCTTTGATCATGAACTATGAATTCTCACTGTATCAGCGCCTGGCCGGAAAAATGAAAAAACCGTGTGTCTTGAGCGTAGTGATGCCATTTGAAAGTATCTCAGTTTAATGTAAATTAATAGTACTGTTTCCAAAATCTGATATCATGACTCATTCCTGACCCTCTTTGATTTGGGATAATCCAAAGCAGACGGTAGTCAATTTGTCGTCTCTTCTCAAGGATTTTCATTTTTTAGTACTCTTATTCTGGGAGGTACTATGACTCATGTAAATAAATACGGCGGAAAAGCCGATGAACTGTGCTGCGCATCTAAATTTTTTGTATTCTTTATAAGTCACCTTGTTACGGCTGAAATAGGAAAACTTGAATTTAAATAGCTGCAGTATACTAACTGTACAGAAACCCGTCAGTTACCCTTGGTTCCTCTTTACTTACTTGGGTAACTGGCGGGCTTTTGCGCATCGAGTAAGCTAATCTACCTTCACTATAGTTTGCATTGGGAAGCATTAAATAGCACGAAATAAAAAGTATGATTGAACGAAATGTGAAGCCACGAAAAAGAAAAAAAGGAGTTTAAATGACGAGTTTTAAAATCGACATCACGAAATGACTTGCATGCAGTAGGAGATATTATGCAAGAGTAAAAATGAGCTTAAGAGAGTCCAATTTTCTATAAGAACGGTCATTAAGAAATTTTTATCAAGTACTTTAGAAACGTCATAGAGGGGGGGGGGCTGAGGTAATGCTCGAAAGGACGGTTCGAATTCTAGGGCTCGGGTGAGGAGCAAAAACAAAAAAAAAAAGTAAAAATCACCCTTTATTGCAGTACATTAGGAATTTTTAGACCTATTATTTTATGTGAATGACCCCATCGAGATCATCGAGGGGTTTCGAATTTGCTGAATTCGTTTTTGATATCAGTTTGGCTCTACATCGAAAAATCGTGGTTTCTGAGGGGGAGGCGGACAACAATGCAGTGAAATACAAAGAATCGATTCGTAGATTTCTATTGCTCCAAAATTTGACTTTGACATTGATTTGTACGAATTTGTAAATTTTTGTGGCAACTATGATGGAGGCCGAGAGTTCAAACTTTTTTATTTCGGGCGCAGTAGTAATATCGGGCCCCTTTTTTTCATTGTGTTTAGAAGGTATTGAAGGTATTACAATTCCGGGCGTATTTTATTTTATCGTCTAAGCGAATTATATTACGTTCTGAAGTTTAAATTTTTTCTTCAAACTCTTTTTTCCCCGTGTTTCGTCCTTGTTATTGCGCTTCTCATTTATATATTTCGTGCAAACAGTATATTTTTTCTCGCGAATTCAACATTACCATTGTGGGCTGATAAATGGGTCCCGTTTGAATTCTTATATTTTCTTCGTTCAATCATCTTTCTGAGGATTTCCTCCCTCAGCCATGGTTTCTTTTCTTTTTTCTTAGTTTTACCTAGATTTTCTTCTGCTGACTTTAATATTCCCTCCTCTATTTTGCCACATTCTTCCTCCACTTTTACGTATTAATTTTTGAACGTAGGCATACGAATAAGTCGACATTTGTTAGATAGAAATCGTCCTTAAAATACCTTATAATTATTTGCTTCGTATTGGCGATAATTCAAAAACGAAACAACTTGGTGAAGTTTCTTCGTTTATAGAAATAGTTACATGAACGCGAGAAGAAACTTGAATAAGGTACATACTACATATAACGTTTTGCATGCGTATTATAAGTAGTATATTGGAGTTTGCTAAGATATGCAGATGTATTAGCTGGTATCCTCTGTATTATTGGGAGATTACTTGTCAGTACCTACGAATATTGAAGGAACGAATATGTAAAAATTGAATTTTTATGTTTTATCATAGCACGGAGTCCATTTCCAAGGCCTCGCCGAATTTTATTCAGGCGTGTATATTTAGAAATTTAGTCTCAGAAGTTGACACCTTGACATACTTGCAAAGGTGGACTTAAGGGAGAGACAATGGCCACTATGTAAATATATAGGTATATCAGTTCATGGTCACGAAACTCTCATTTTACACATCCTAGCCCTGACCTTGCAAGTGGTCCATAGAATTAAAAAATTAAAAAATTCACGAACTTACGTCAATCCTTCGACTATGAACGGGCCCCATTTGGAGCCTTTTATATTCAAAGATTTTAGATTGTATCACGCTGCTTTTAAGTAGAGAAATTGTTTTACGAAATTAATTTGCACTTCTTCTAGAATTCCCATCACGGAAAGATCTTCCGAGTAATTGAACATGACACGCGCTCTTCCGAAAAATTCCTTTCGTCTGTGTGCTTCATACGTATTCGGATGAAGTCTGCACATACTCTGACGATTATTTTTCACTAAGTGCATACCTACTCGTATAATACGAATGAATGCTATTCATAATTAGGTCCACTATGCCCTTCTTAGTGTCTCAAGCAGCTAAATCGAAATCTCGAATTCTTAGTTATGTCTTAAATCCAAGTCTCTAAGCTCCAATGTTACTACATGCGTGTTTTTGATTGAAGTGATTGTACTAGTCGGCAGTAGGTTGCGTTAAGGACTCAGTTCAGTGGAAGAGAAAAATTTGATTATTGGTATACTTTGGATTATTGAAAATACGAATCCTCATTTGGAAAAATCGAACGAGATCTCGACATAGGGCTGTGGATAGTCATTCAAAATCGTTGATCCGGAAAACCTTCAATTTCGATTTCGATATTTTCCTAGCTAGGGCGACTTTACTCTCTCGGTATGGCCTTCTTAGGGTCCGATGCAGCTAATTCCAAATATCGAATTCTTAGTCAGATCCTAATGTCTTTACATGCGTATTTTTGATGGAACTGACTGCAGCTGCCAACAAGCGATTGTCATTTTGGTTAAAAAAAGAAAATAAATAAATAAATAAAAATTGTTGATTATTAGGGGATTTTAACTCTTGCAAATTCTAAGCCTCGACTGGGAATATCACGTAAGGTACCTACTGAATCGGAGAAAGTTTCGTTTATTTATCTAGAATTAGCCACCTACGAAACGTCTTATCTCGACACATAATGTGATATTTTTTAGCTAAGACAACCTTGCTCTCTCGATATCGCATTCATAGGGTCCTAAGCAGCTAAATTCAAATTCCAACTTCTAATTTAGATCCTAAATCCAGGTTTTAAATTCTTAGTTGAATTCTAATGTCATTACAAGGGTATTTTGATAGAACTGATTACACCAGCCGACGGCGATTGCATTAAGGGTACATTTTAGTTTTTTTAAAAAAAAGAAAAAATTGATGGTCGGCAAATATTAGGAGACACACGGAAATGCCAAGTCTTAAACAAAAAATTTGAACACGGAACCGAAATAGTGTTCTCTTTAGTTATCCAAAATCGTAGACTCCCTTCATTGCCCACAAAACCTCTAATCTCGGCACATAGCTTGATATTTTTCTAGCCGAGGCGACTTTCCCTTTCAATATGGGTTCCCCAGGGTCCTAACTGAGCAACTAAATCTAAATTTCCAATTCTTAATTAAGTCCTAAGTCAAGGTCTGAAATTCTTAGTTGAGCTCTAATGTCCATAAGTACGTGTTCTTGATCAAACTGATTACATCAGCCGACCGCCGATTGCATTCAGGATTCATTTTAGTGAACGAATGATTTCGAACATCGGTAGACTTCAGACTTTTGGAAATGCCTAGCCTCAATTTGAAAAATTGAACAAGGTATCAAAATAATGTTCTGCTTCGTTATCCAAATTTGATAGCCCACAAAACTTAATCTCGGCCCAGTATAAACGACTTTTCCTCCTCGATATGGCCCTCTCAGGATCTTAAAAAGCTAAATCAAAGTCTCGGAATCTTAGTTATGTCTTAAATCCAGGTCTCAAATTTTTAGTTAGGCTCAAGATGCGTGTTATTCATAGGACAGATTGCACTAGCCGACAGGCGATTGCATGAAGGATCCAGTTCAGTAAAAGAGAAAACAATTTTGATTACCGTTGTACTTCTGACCTTTGAAAATGCTGAGCATCAATTGGAAAAGTACCGAAACAGAATTCTATTCCTCTAATCTCGACGGATAGTTTGAATTTTTTTCTCAACAAGACGGCTTTGCCCTCTCATGTGTAAAATTTTGATTTTATGCAATTGGTAGAGTTGAACTTAAAATATACCAACAGTAACCCCCAAAAACGCTATTTCAGTACGTTATTCACTTTCCGAGTTAGAACCCATTCGGTTCTGTCGTGCTTTCCTTTTCTCCACCTAATTTTGTTTTTTACTTGGTTTCTTCTGGCGCCCACTTCCAGATAGGTACCAGGGACCAATGGACTCCTTTGGCCTCGTGTTAGAATCCAGCGCTGTCTGCGAGATTCCGGTGGTAGCATATACAGATATCTTGCAAGACATCAACTCAACTTGAAGAGGATATGAACATCTTTATACACCAAATAGTAGATACCTATCGAACTATTGAACCCATTTAACAATATAATCAGCAACAGAAATGTTTGTTATTGCTGGTTGCTAGTTGCTATTTACTGAATGAACGTGATAAAATGGAAATCTGAAATATGCATTTGTGTATACTTCGATCTGCTCTTACGGATGAATGTTTGCGCATTACGTAGGCGTGCTCTAAAGCCGTCTTGATAAGTTTCGAGGGTTATTAATGAAACTTGGAAAAGCTTGTAATAGTTGAGAATTCCTCGAGCGAAATTTAAATAAGACGAACACCTTCTATTTCTAGTTAGCTTCACCGTCAAAATTCAAAATTTCAACTATTCTTTTCATACTGGAGCCCAGGTAAGTAGATTACCGTATATCTTTTCCGCTTCTTGATAGAGTTCATCATTGACTGCTAATATAGACGTATATTGGATTAGTTTCAGGGATTCGACAGAGACAAATTCGCATATTCGTGTAGAATCAATGAAATGACAGCATCAGTACTTACATGTTGGTAGAATCAGAACAATTTTTATTATGATCGTTATCAGTACGGCATGGATGTTCATGATTTGGAGTATGTTAAGGCCATCGTCAACATTTCACAGCCGCGAAATTTTGATAATATTCCATTGCGATGATGGCGCGAGTCGTGGCGCGTACAGACTCAAATTTCTCGCATTCGGTATCCGATCGAAAGATTGAACATCTTGCTATGGGTGCGCCCTGGCCGACGTTCCGCTCACTTTTCACATAACGTTCCACGACAAAACTGAGGTCGATCAGGTGATGAAATTTCGAAAATGCAATGGGTGATAGAGAACACTTAGCCCAAAAAAGACGGCGGTATAAAATTAAGAGATAAGAAGAGAGAACAAAAAATAAAAATAAATAAATAAATAAATAATGAAAATAGAAAACTAAACTTCGAACGACACCACTGGATAAGATATAAAAAACCAAAACCAAGAGAAACGAAACCAAAAAAAATAATAATCAGAAACAAAAGATATAAACTAAGTCGACTCGAATTTACCAACGAATAGAAAAGGGGATTGAATTAGAAAAACGGTAATTACAAGACGCGTTGCGTTCGTCGCGGACGTGGTCGTCGAAAATTCTATATTTTGAATCGCATTTAAAATAAAAAATTATTCGGCTCGAATGGAACATGTCGAATTAGCTCGAATTGATAAGAATTGCGACGCGAACCAGCGACAAGAGAGAATCGCGAAAAACATGGCGCTCCGGCCGATTTTGCCGTTTGCGTTTCGCGAACTCAAAAGTACATTCGGGAGCAGCACGCGCGCTGAAACGTTCGAACGTTTCAGACCTTTCGCGGCTGAAATTTCAGGCGGAGCTGGACGCGCTTTTTCACACTCGACGTTCCCTTCTGCTGATACACGGCGTGTTACTACGCGTACCTACTATCGACCGAGGCACTCGCGCTAGTTTTTCGTTAAACGTCGCCGGAAATATACGGTGATACTACACCGCATACATAAGCTCTTAATTCAGTGTTGCCAGCGCGCGCCGGAAAAATTCCCGTCCGTCTCCGTAGTACGTAATTAGGTTTCGTCGTCGCGCTGCTTCGCGCTGCACCCCTGTACCCTTGTGCACCCGCTCTCGCTCCCCTGCACCGCATTTACGGCCAGACCGGCTTCCTAATTGTAATTTATAACCAACCAATCGGCGATTAAAAAGTAATAAACGTTTTTTGTTCATTTTTTTCCTCTTCTGTTTCTTTTCCTCGGTCGTGTATGTACAAGTCCCATTGGCGGTGGGGAGTGTGGCGGAGAAGTAACTGGCGCCCGTGAAATTTTAGCATCGCATCTTCTCGCCATATATGAAATTCGTATAATTTAACGAATCTTTCTAGTGCACGTGTACGAGAAAAGGCCCATCTTATAGAATTAATACCAGGATGACAAACTAGATAAATATACGAATAATTTAAGCTCACGTGCAGGTTTACAGGTCAGAAACTCGTGATGGTACACGCATCTGAAATTTTGGATGTAAAAAATAAAATTTTGAGAAAAACGCATTCGGTGTTTTAGGAACTGAAAAATACCAGACGTTTTTAACGTACGTGCAGTACAAGAATACAATGATCTCAATTGCTTCTAAATAACTTACTATTGTAACATCTCTCAGTAGTGTACGAAAAATTATTTTTATAAACCACTCTACAGTAACCTGCCGACAATATGGGCTATCATTACTTTTTACAGTAAATTCGCCGTGAATTCAACGACTCTCATAACCTGAAAAAGAATCGACAAGATGGGCCCTTTTTCTTTTCTCGTACACGTATGCTTATAAATCAAGACAGGTTCTACAAACACGCTGTAAAACAATAGGCTTTCTGCATTATTTGAAGTTAGATTTAGAAACCCAGTGGCGCAATCGAAAAATTTCTGAGTAGTCTGAGATAAACTTATTCTATAACGATATTGAGTCCTTTTTAATGTAAGTAGCTGAGAAAGGGACCTCCAAATACCAAAATTATATTTCTCAGAAGCATAGTTTTCTCTAATGTATACTTTTAAAGTGTCTTTTCTTCGATACTTATTTTAAATACTCAAAGATACCTGTGTTGCTTTAGGCTTTTAGATCCAGCATTTCTTATACTGTAAAGAATCTCACGCAGGGCTACTGAAACATATACGCGCTTTACGCATTAGAGGTCCGAGATTTCGAAAACGCTAGCATTAAGTTGGTAGGTATTACTGAAAAAATTGTTGACAGCGAAACTGGAAAAAGATGACGTTGCGACTGGGCCTCTTTAATCTTCCTGGTAGTGCGCATAAATATTTTCGAGGTCTTAGACCGCTATATGCAGTGCCTCATTTTCTTCTCCTCGTGAAATTCTAATTAAAGTTTCTTTATCGTTCCTCGCAAATCAAGGTCATTGATTCCCGCCTGGAGGCGCGAAATGTTGAGCAAGTTTCGCACCATTATGACACATATAAAAAATTACAAGTCACCATTCCTCCCTCTATCGAATTCTTATTCTTATATGTTCGTCGAAGTTGGGCCGAAACGGTGTGATGTGCACGACTATCCATAGTAATGTCAAACTTGGTTGGATAAATATCATATCTTCCAAATGTAGGCAGAAATAAAATAATAATTGTTACTCCCATATGTGTGTGTGTGTGTGTGTGTGTGTGAGAGAGAGAGGAGAGAGAGAGAGAGAGAGAGAGAGAGAAAAGAGGTAAAGTGGTGACACGTGGTAAGGAGGTGCAATTTAACAGCGACGATATGGAGAGCAGATTCGATTAGAGAAAACGCTGCCGCAAATTATCCGCTACTGAGTGATAATGTGTAGCCGGGGGCTGGGGTGGAAACGAAATGAAAAACGAAACGGCGACGGTAACTGGAAATTGAATTTTGCAAAAATATTTCCGCTTCGATTAACACCGTTTTTGTGCTGCCGCGTAATTAATATCTTTCCCGAACGAGCTCTGTTGTCACTGGTTTTTTTGCACACCCAAAATGCGCACGTCTGGATATGCGCTTATAATCGCATTGAATAGTCAGTTTAGGGTTGCAACGTGAATAAGACACCTTATACAAGAAGATGTACGCAGACCGTAGACAATTTGCACTGCATCGATTTAGGCATATTTCTTGGCATACATATTATGTAGATGGCGAGAGAAAAGTAATTATGCCGAGAATACTTTAAGACAAGAATAAACACAGAGTTGGCGACTATCCTCACTGTTCTGAAGAATCTCAACAGAGTTTTTAACTAAATCTTCAGGGAAGCGGTGCAAAACATGGCAAATTTTTAAAATGTTTTGCTACCAACGGCGAAAATAATACTTCCCTGATGAAAGAATAGGTAGAACATCCCTTTGTTGTTTATGAAAATTTTTTTGCCGTCTTCAAAAATTCCTTCATCATCTACAGAAATTCCTCCGTTGTTTACAAATCGTATCCCCCTGCCCCAACTCGGGGGTAGTAGATTGTTGAAACTCATACATGCCTTAAGGTACATATTCATTACACATTCCCTGAAAAAAAAAATCGCACAAAAAATAAATACAAAAATGCTTTAAAAAAAAACTTGAAATTATGAGTTATTGGGAGGATTATTCTTATTCTCAGAATACTGACATTACATAATATTGAAAGAATTTTTTTTAAATTTTTTTACTCCCCCCTCCCCAGAAAAAGCTGTAGAAATTATGAAGAATACATGCGAAGCCAACAAAATTGTCCGGGAACGGATTACGAATTATTGTCGAGGTACCGAAATTCGTTACCACGCCGATGGTAGTTCCACTTACCAGCGATGAATGCGCGTTCAAAGGAGAGTGATGGCCCCGAAAATGGAGGAAAACCAACAAACGTCAATGTTGAAGGTGAGATATTTTTTAGACTATAAACATTTCTAAGAAATCACTATGGTGATAGTTTTGACGTTTCACAAATGAATTTTGGGGCGGGGTGGATACTTACTTTTCAGTTAGGTGAGGAAGGAATCACTTGATTTTTGGGGAGTCGTTAAATATTTAAAAAAAATAACCCCCTTGACAGATTTGTACGTAAATCCTGCGGAATTTTAAAAGTGGGGTGAATCTTCTTGAGGCAGAGGTACCTTGAAATCTCCATCTTAGGTGAATATGTAAACCATGATTATATTTAGAATTCGCTTCTCTAACATGCTCCCCTGCCACAATGTATTGCGACATACTTAATTTTTTTTTTTCATTATACCTCAACATTATGTATAAATTGTATTATTGATTAGATGTTTCTTTCCATGTATAATTTTCAACTTCAGATGAAATTGTAATCCAGAATCAGAAAACCCCAGCGAAATTGCCGGCAGAATCGTCATCATCGGTTTATCTCACTCGCTCTCAATCAAAACTTCAGTAGGTACTGGTCATCTGCGCCTTCTACATCAGTTGTTCCGTTTTCTCAATATTAAAAAAATGTTTTAATCTTCATCAATTCTCTTTTAAGAGAGCAAAATAGAATTACAATTACTTGTGTAGGATATTTAAGCATAGATAAGAATTTCAATTTCATTTCTATATTTTGTTTTTTATCTCTTGAGAAACGAAATTTTTTTACTATTAAATTGCACCTTATACTGCATGATTATATAAATTTTATTTAAATTGCATGTTGTATTAAATGTGTATCAAGTATTTGAGATGTAGAGGTATAAGGTGTGTGGAATGCACGCTATACAAGCACGCAAAGTAACTGTAAAGGAGGAAAAATACGTAGCGGTACTCCAGTGGTAGAAAAGGATATACCTATAGCTCACGCATACATAAAATAGTGGTAATGTGATGGCATTCAAGTGGCATTACAGCGGTATCATAAATGTTAAGAATACGGCTCACGCATGTGTAAAAGAGTGGTAAAGGGAGCATGATACATTGGAGTATTCAAGTGGTATATGGAACGTATCCCAACTCTTATGGCGGTATCACCACTGGTTTACCATGTCCACGCACCAGCGTAAAAGTGTAAATTAGTACAGTGTTGAGTGGCGGGACCACTCTGTTGCGCTGTACTGAGCGGCGTTACCACTCTATTGCGCTGTAGTGATACACCACCAATTTTTCCGATTTTGAGTGGTGAAATATTCAACGAGATAGTGTCAATTCGTTTAATACTTCGCATTCAACTATGCTATCTACAACAAGATACGATTGTAGTCGCAATAGTGACTCCAAGCTGAATCTGTATGAACTCAACACAAACCTCAGGTACGATCCAAGCATATTCTACTGCTACAAAAAACACTGCATTTCCGAACAGAGACCAAGCAATTATCATACATGCAGTCGATGATAGTAAACTGATAGACTACGTCCACGAGGTAAGCCAACATGTTGGAACCGAGAACATTATTTTCTCCTCTCGCATATCAAACAACCGGATATCCATGTATCTATCCAACTGTAAAATCGCTGACGAAATTACCCTCTCAAACCGTCAAACCCGACAATAAAAATCAACAACAAATCCGTTAAAGTCCGCAAGCTCTCGTTAACCCATCTAAGAGACTATTGTATCCAATGTCTCACCACACATTCCACATCACGTCATCAAAAAAACTCTATCAGACCTTGGAATAAGGCTATTTTCTTCCATAAACTTTATGAAAGCTGGCCTAACCGACAAATTCAAACACATCCTCAGCTTCCGACGCCAGGTTTACATAATAACAGACCTAGAAGAAACGAAAATACCTGATTCCACAGCAATAGAATACAAAGGCGAAAGTTTCAGAATCTTCCTAAGTCAAAACATCCAACTCTGCTCAATGTGCAAATCCAAGGAACATCAGTCTGCGAAATGCCCAGAAAATGGAAGTAAATCATCCAGACTACCACCAGAGGCCAAGCTTACTACCCCAAAACAAAAGTCATCTATAATCGCCAATCAACAAGCCACTATGGATGAGAACGAATCTGAGGAATACGCTCAATACCACTCGGAAACGGACGAGGAAATCGACTTTATTCCTTCGGAAGAAGTTTCAACAGCCATAATGCAAATCCAAGTGAAAATTCCCCCATTACCAGAGATCCAATTGTAACAAGGGGGTGGGGGCAACCATTACCCAGTTAGAACCGCCCCTCCCTGTGTACCCCTCTTAAAAGTTAGTAAGAATTCAACATCAACATAGACTCACATTCACAGGAACAATGGCCGAATTCAGTCTCCTCGTATCAGGTAACCTGTTGGGGAACTAATCACGGTTGAGTACCCTAAGAACCCTGCTAGACTTGTACGTAACTTAATCTACCTAGCGGACCACACACCAACATCTAATCATCACTTCTCAGCTAGAATGCACGCCAGCGTTGCCGATGACCCTTGCCAATCCCTTGGTGCGAGCATACGCAATGAAGACTACCACACCACAGATGATTCCAATATTTTCTAGCTGAGTTCTCTTAGTTTGGTAGCACTGAGTCTCCAACTCTGGCTACAGATCCAGTGAGAGCACCACTCTCTCCCTGCAGTGTCACTAAATGACAGAGTCAGGCCGCTTCCAACCGTGACAGGGTTTGCAAGGCCCCACTCACTGGTCCGACCAATCTGACCCCCGGTACACCTGGTCCGGCTCCCAAGACTAGAAGCACCGGCCGTCTCGCACGGCGTCTCCCCTACATGAGTTGCATGATAGCTCCATCATCCGGCAGCTACCCGACCAACTCCACTGACTGCTGGTAACCCATCACTCTGGCTACCCACTCACGCAGTCAGGCCCCAGCCCCTCACGGCTGTCCACCAGGTACTGCCAGACCGTCGGCTTTCCGTACCATCACATTACCAACCAAGACAACAAGACTCAGGCTACCCCTATACCACAATTACTACCTTGGGCTCCTGTGCATCAGCCACGGCAACTGCTCGTCACTCTCTTACTGAAACCATCATACTGTCCACTCTATAGTAACGCTAGATAATCTATGGCTAATCTAAATAGTGTACGATACCAAGCAGGTCCAGGCCATACTCCGTGAGAAACCACTATACTCAGTGAATAACTCACCTCACTTGTCAACTCGCGAAATATCTAACTTTTCAATATACTTTTTAAAACGCACTATGACGCATCGGTTCGCATAGACTCCGATCACTGGACACCATTTAACAATTGTGATAGTCGCATAAACTCGTGCTGTAGGCTGCGACAACCCTTAGGAGAAGGCAGCCCTCTCATGCCACCTCTCCTTTATATTACCAAACCGGATGTACACTTGTAACGATGAACATCCACCTTACGCGACCTAGCCTATTCATAAAATCGTTCGATCTCTCGCTAGTCAGTTTTGTTACTTTTTTGCGTGTATGAAAAATGGATTGTAAGGGCTTCTCCGTCTTTACAGGGGTTCTCATTTACAGCGAGAGTAAACGGCGAGTTACCGGCTACAAAATATATTCACATAATATGTACAACTGTTACACAATCCACAAGAACCTAAACTAGAAAAGGAAAACAAAAGCGCTATGAGAAGAGGACCAAACTCCCTGACAACAGTTCCAGAATCATTAACCACCGAAAAACCAGCCAACAAGGAAAGCAGGAAGAACGAGAACCCAGTTAAAAACCTGAGGAAAACTATACTACCAGACAAGCAAATGATCGAGAGCCAAGCCCGCACCAGTAACATGCGGAACTACGAAGAAATTTTAAAACTCCTTGCGTCAGGTAACTACTTAAACCTGATACCACAAATCCTAATCACGACCACCCAACTACAAACAATTCATCCTGAAATCAAAGACAGAAACACCAAACCACGAATAACAAAACTCCTTAACAAAATCCAAAATGAGCAGACACGTAACAGCGCCAATAACCCTCATCCAGTGGAACAGTAACGGACTGAAAAACAAACTTGAAATACAACTACTCATCAACCAATATCAACCTAAAATACTTTGCCTACAAGAAACCATACTGAAACCATCTCATGCCCTTACCACCCGACGATACACTATGTACAGACACGACAACACCTAAGGTCTGATTGCCTCAAGCGGAGTAGCCGTACTGATACACGAACAAATTACGTCACAAACAGAAATACACGTAAAAGGTCGGAACTACAAACCGTAACAGTAGAAATCCGAATTACCGAAATATCCACTTACAACAAAATCCAGATATGTAATATCTACATCCCACCAAACCAAAGCATGGAATATAGCGACCTAGCCTCCATAAAACACCAGCCCACCTATCCATTCAAAATCTGTGGTGACCTGAACGCTCACAGCCCAACTTGGGGCTCAACCACATCCAACAAACAAGGCAAACTGTTAGACAGGCTACTACATGAAAATACCGATATCGTGCTATTGAATAATGGACGTACGAGTATGACACGATTCAACGCTTTCAATGGGACCGAAACTGCAATCGATATCACCATAGCTTCCGCACCTATTGCCTACTGACTCAAATGGACCATCAACAATGAGATAACAGACAGTGACCACTATCCGATATTCATAGAAAGCCCACGCCCTTCCTCAGTAAACATAAAAAGACCAAGTAGATGGATCCTGGACAAAGCAAACTGGAACTTATTAAAAAAAAAAAAAAAATAGAGAAAAAAAAAGAAGAAAAGAACAACTACGAGTAGAATCGATTATTGATATCAGAATGTATAGCTCACAGCCTGAACGATTGAGTTTTCAAGGGTTGGTTGAAGTTTGGTTTAATAGAAGTGGACAAGTAATAGTTGCGGAGATGGTAGAGTAAAATTAACAGTCGAACAAAAGAATAACAACTGGTAGTTGCGAAGGTAGAGCAACTCACATGATTACCCACAGCAGAAAAGAAAGATGAGTAGAGAGAACAGAGAAAGACAGAAAGATGATTAAAAGAGAGAAAAGACCAATGGTACGAAAAAAGGCATAAAGAGCGAGAAAAGTAGATAGCAGAGAAAATAGGAGAAGATGTGACAATATAAAAAAGAGAAATGGAAGAAAGACGCAGAAAAGAGGGGGGGGGATAGTATGGCAAAAATATAAAAATTAAAAAGAAACACCGAGGAACAAAAATTACAGGAAAAAGAAAACAAACAGAATATTATTGAACACGGATAAGTCTTGAAGGTTAAAAAAGTTGTCCAAATAATTTATTACAGTAAATCGAGATGAGTCGTACTCCTTCCTTGAAAAGAAATAAAGAAAGTAAGAAAATAAAAACACGATTCATAACACGTAACGATATAATTCTCTGCTGCGTTCTATTATGTCAGATTATATTCTTATTACGTTGTATTACGTTTTTTCATGTCTGATTAAATCTTCGTACAGTCCTACGGAAGATAGACCGCAAAGTGGTTAGGAGGCGGAGTCCGTTAGTAATTAGTTTGAAAAGTCAATACCCCGTGTTATTTCCTAGAAGAAGAGGAGGAGGCTCACGGCTGTTCCTCTTGTTCGATTGAGCTTAAATTTACTGGGGGGGGGAAGAGGGTGTCTTTTGGAATACTTTGGGACCCACTTTCATGCAGTCTCGAAAAATCTTACGCAAAATAGGGGACATCCTAATCTACACGAATACCTACGCACGAATTACACTACGCTTAATGAAATAGTGACGAATGTATTCTACGCACGAATAAACATTAATTTTGCTGAAATAGAATGTAAATAATAATTCGCTTGTTAGGGTGAAGTGGGACATTTTCTATATTCGTTCCAGCAACGTACTCAACCGCAAATATCCTTTTGAAAATTTTCATTCTTCAAATCCAGGAAAATTACTCGCACCGCCGCGTCACTCGATAACAGTAAGAATGGGCTGAACGCAAAATTAAATTCTAAGATAAAATTGCGTCATTTCGCAATATCATGTAAAAGACGTTTAGGGAGGACCCTTTTTCTAAGTGTCTGTATTGACTTTGGATTCCTGAGCTGTTGTATCGACAAGAAGATTACTCGCGCTCGAGTTGAATTTATCGCGCCTTTTTCGCAAATCACCAGAAACCGATTAAGACGACGGCTATCGTTGCGCTCAAAGCTTAAAATAATGGAAATCGAGTACATTGGGGGAGGTAGGGGGAACACGCACGAAGGCGTAATCGAGAGCAAGCCAGCCCCGCGAAAGACCCGACTGAAATGCGAGCTACGAGTACCTATACTGTATGTGTATGCCAAGAAACAGAGCGAAGATATTTCATGTTTGGCAAGAAAACGCACACAGTGCGATTTAGAACAAATAACATTCTAGTAAATGGCGAGAATTCGTTTCCTCAGCCGGGTGGTGTGGTAACGATGGGTTCGGCCCAAGCGGCGAACGAGTTACAAGGAAGAGGAATCGCCTGCACATGCTGCACTGGCGAGCTGTACCGTCAAGTCAACCATATTTCGTGCCTAAACTTGAAATATTATCCAGCCATGTAAGCAGTCACACAAATAATACATCCGAACTTTTTCCTCCTGAGTAGAGTGTGAGAAATGAGATCGTGAGACCTTCGTTTCTTACCACGCAATATTGCGCTGGAATAAACGCTGATCTAGAAATTAATACAATGCGCGAGACTTCGACCAGATTGGAAGATGAAACCCGTGCTTGTCGCGTTTCAGGACCGCGGGAGCGGGCGAGACGCGCTTTCCGGGGGAGTGTAAGCACACTGAAGTCGCGGTTGGTTACCTCTCGGGGTACGGTACGGGAATGTAGGCTCCAAAACGTGGACATATTCGACACGAGAATAAGTACGGCAACAACAACGCGGAGGTTGATAGTTAGAGATAAGTATGTTCGACAAATATTGGTATCAACACATGCAGGAGGGAACAAATGGTACGAATTAAAAGACGCGGGCGACGGAACGATGACGGCAGCTACCTTATAAATTACAAGTTAAATACACAGGAAGTCGCGGACGACTGCAAACGTGTACACATAGGGAGCCGCGACTGACTTTCTGATCAGCACTAGCACTTACTAGCACCACACACTGCGAAGTAGAGTTGAGACGCGGGTAACTCCCTATAGACGACTGCGACAAGAGGAAAAGACGGTTGAGGGGAGTCGGGATGACTGGGTTCTAGTCAGCACGCCAGAGGAAGAGTCGGGGTGATTGGATTCCAGTCAACACGCCACAGGAGGTATATCGGAGAAAACAAGAAAGCGAAAGAAAGCAGGAATATCTTACCACCCTCGTGACACGAAATCACATTCACGACACAAAATCGTTCTCGCGATGTAGTCGAAGTGCGAGGCCTGGTTTTGTGACACAGCGCTTGACTCTAGAGGTGGATAAGTAGGAATGTAGTGGTGAGGGTCCAGGCGTAATTATTATTCCTACATTTCGTAAAATTCGGTGGCATGACGCTGAATAAATGTCGAAAATTCTACCTTTCTACCTGTAAAGCCTGTATTAATGGATGGCAAAATACAGGGTTACTTTGGACCCCTTCTGTACCGCATTTTTCGGGTAGATGCGAAAAAAATAGCGAGTGATGTTTTTAGTAAAGAATTTAAAGTATTTCAACTTTTGTACTATGAACCATTTTACATTGTAGTCTACATTAGGCCAGTTACAGGCTGAACTCAAATTGTGATCGCATCTTTTTCCACAACTGTGGACTCAGAATGGCCGAACGGGTGGACTTCAATCTTAAAACCCATACCTATGTTTTTCAGCGCTAACATGAAAAAATGTCACTCTTTCGTGACAAAATGTACGATTTTCGTGGAATTGGGTTCTAGTTGCCGCGTACTATGTAACTGAAGAGCGATTTGCGTTAATTTGTTAAGCTCTGAATTTAATTACGTATTAGAGGCACGGTATAAAAGCTAATCGCATTTTTCACAACCGCAACATTCTAATCAACTTACGCTTTTCTTTCGAGCACTGTCTTTTGCTCCGTGTGTAATTACAGAAAAATCGTCGGCTGATTATGAAATGACGCCGAAGTAATGGAAAATTAATACGATGAAACCTTTGCTGTATAATGTATTTTACCCTCGTCAATGCCCGCGTGATTTATCGTTTGTTTCCTTTTATTATTGCACAGCTCGTTTGTGCTATGCGATTTGACCATGTTCACTCTGTGTGTTGCTAAATTCAGCCATTCTAAGCCGTAACAACGATAGGGCGATAAATTTGTGAAATCTCGAGAAATGCGGCATCTTCGTGACATTTTTGGTGCTTATTCTCTAAGTCAGTTTCTCTCTATAGTTTTTCTCTTCACCTTCTACTTCATAAGACTGCATTTTCAACGGAAATTAATATTTCGCAGCGATTACTAGCAATCTCTTTTGCTAAAATTTGAGACTTTAATATTCGAGAAGTCGCTAGTCAGTAGCATTATATTATTGGTGTTTAACGTTTTCGTTGAAGTTCTAGGGACACCTTCACTTGTATCTAATTTCTCAAGCTGTGCGTCGTTGTCAGTTTTGGGTGAGTTGTGTACATGCACCTCGTGGACTGGTGTAGTTTGAATACTGAATATAGAAAAAGTTCTATCCTAATTAGGCACATCGACGTGTGAATATTAATAAGTGATATCGATGCCGGCCTGCATATAAGAGCAAACACCCGACCTTAGGTAGGAAGGTTCAAATTGAACCTTCCGGATTCCTCGGCGCGAAAAAGCGAAAAAATCGACATTGAAAACTTCATTTTCGGCATTATTCGGCAATAACCTACAAAAACCCCTCAAAAGCAACCAAAAAGTAAAGAAGTAATGAAATTCTATTTCATAGTCATAAATAAAGGAAAATGCATTTTTAGACAAATTTATCGTTATGCAGCACGGTGAGGTACTTCTCGATGTTCCCTTCCTTCAAATTAAACCTTTGATCGGTTAAGAGATTTTTGTACTCGGAAAAAGACATTTCCACGTCAACTGAGACGAGCGGCGCATATGTATAGGAACTGAGTACAACCGGATCTTGTGAAATGTCGGACGTAAGAAGCGTACTGTCGATGAGAGAGGCAGCAAGATCTCGTAACTTAGAGAAGCCGACGTTCTTGGTGAAGACGGGGTCGTATTTGTTCTTCAAGATGACCCCTCTTGGTCCAGGAATGTTGGCTGGCTCGAACATTTTCTATTTCCTCCACTTGTGCACTTAGGGATAAGCCGCGAGATTCTAATTTCTGCATGACTTCTGGTAAGAAGGAAGCGTACGTTTTAATGAAAGTCAAATCGCTTGGTAGACTCTTATCCGTCATCAGCGCCTTTATTTTACTCATCTCTTGCGAGTCGTCAGGAAGGTCTGAACTTCACACTTCACGAAGAACTTTCTTGTACAGTAAAACGCACGCTACTGATGAGAACGATTTAGTCCGATGTACAGTATGAATTGTGCAATTATGTACGAGAGCGAGAGCTGTCGATATCAGTCGCTAACTTCTTTGCCTGCATGATTAGACTTGTGCTAAGCTGATTTTTCTCTATCAATAACTGTATGCTTGATGCAATGATGATTCCTAATGAAAAGTGTGATGAAATCAGCGAAATTTGCAATTTTCGGCATATTCCGGCATTTTTCTCATTTTCGGCGTTTTTCGGCGAAATAAAAATTTTTTCCTGGGTTCCATTCACTTCGATTTGTGCTCATATGTATAAATTACGCTACCGCCCCATCAGGAACAAAAGTGACAAATGCCAAGGAATCCGGTCTCCATGTCATATCAATATAAGGTTGAAAATTCTTTCGTTCGTGTAAGTTTTTAGTCGTTTTTGGAAGGGGGGGGGGCTAGGGAATTTACTGAGATAAGCCTCTCCTTTGCAGGCCCGAAAGTAGGGACGTAGCGAAAAGTTTTTCCTGGAGGAGCAAAAATTGTTAAATTCTCCACTGACTCAACTCAAAATTCCCAATTATCAACATTTGTTTATATTGGCTAAAAAAAGAAAACTTTTGACTTGTTGAATTTTTTCAACTTTTGATCCGTCTAATAAAATTTTGCAACATCAGCGGAGGCTTGGGGGGGCTGCCCCACGTGCCCTCCCTTATTCTCGTCCCTATCTGAGAGAAAGAATTAGTTTCTTGTCCAGCAAAAAACGGCGCACAATATTTTGTCATCCATTCTGTAATTTTATTGAACGAATCATTCTATTCAGTATTCCGTGATGTATGCTGAAATTGTATTTTCCACATAAATTTTTGAAAAATTCTCGTTTTCCATCTTTAACATCTATTTGACATGGATTCCGTAAAAAAATTTCTTCGGAAAGAAAGCTTCGACCGTTGCACGTATTCCTGAAATCACTCGAGAGCTTATTGAAAAAACGTTACTTCTCTACAGTCTACAAAATCTTATGAAAATAATACAATTTCCGATTATCGGTCGAGAAGAAAAAAGTTTTTTTATCCTTTCTAATTAATGTTCGTGACTTCGCATTAAGACGTCACATAATCATAAAAAATAATATGTTGTACTTCGAATTCGAATGCAGCAACAGCATAACTGGAGTGTTAATATAATTGCATAATTGCAACGCCGTGAATATTCGCCTAAGTATCCGAATTATCTCGAAATGTTAATAAAATTGCATACTCAAAACGCCGTAAATCGATCACGAAGCTGTTTCAGTTCGTTCGAAATGTTCGTGGAAATAATGAACCATGATCAACGCTTTCAGGAAGAGCTACAAACATCGAACCTCATCGATTTCCATTGGGATCTGGTTCGGTTCGTCATCTAGTGTAAATGTAGGGGAAGGCGAGTACTTCATTATTCAGTTTCAAGAGTTTGGGTTCTTTTAAAACAGGGTTTTGGATGTACACAGTTCGCTTGCACTTGGGTTTCTGAAAATCGAGCTAGGATTTGAGGTCGAGTTTGAGCTCAATTTCGAATTCAGATTTTTGGGACTCAGGTTTTCTGGACGTGTACGGCAAAATGTGAACTCGAATCCGAAATGTAGTTGCCCGGTAAAATGTTACTAAAAGGTACCATACATTTATTATTACGTTAGCAAAATACTAGGATAAATTAGTTACGTTATAAGTACAACATACGTGCCGAGATTTTGTCAAGTAACAGACAAGTATCAACGCAACTCCAACTTGACTTAATTTTGGTGTTATTGGGAAAGAAAGAAAGAAAAAAATATCATCCGTAAACTGATGACGAGTGTCTACACTGCATGCAAGTCCGCCGATACGTGAATATGTTTTATAGCTATGGAACACGTTTCATGCATTCAGTCAACGAAGGAATGTCGACGTCGATTAACTTTGGCAGT
The DNA here is from genome assembly GCA_031841125.1 of Acanthococcus lagerstroemiae. Lineage (NCBI taxonomy): Eukaryota > Metazoa > Arthropoda > Insecta > Hemiptera > Eriococcidae > Acanthococcus > Acanthococcus lagerstroemiae. Next base: position 82,152,128 of record CM063106.1, read on the forward strand.
AACTGCAATTGAATCTGAGAAAATCTACAGGAAATCAAAACTCTACCGTATGGTTGGCTATACACTCATTGTATTCTACGTTATTATTTTGCGAATGTTTTTGGGAGAGACTGACAAAACACGATTACACTTTCTGTACGATTATCTCATTTTCATCAGTTTTCTTTTTTCGTGACAAAGTGAGTAAACGATAACAAAAACAAGCAAAAATGCGTGAAACACTCGAGAGTCTACCTATTGAAAGTCAGACGATAAATGAATAGCCGATAGCCAATCGTCTGTGTAGAGGTGTAGACGGTATATCACGAAAAATATTTGACGTTTCGTAAAGTTATCGAAGAGTTGGCGAAGATGTCCGAAATGAGAAAAACGAAAACTGTGTCGCGAAAAACATCGCGAAATTACTTCTACACATCTTTTATTTTTCGCATATTATTTTTCGCATTTCGTATTACTTCGCGATAAGTGTATAGCCGGCCATTACCAAAACACGCACATTGAAACGTTGCGATAGTGCAAAACCAAAATCATTTCCTGTATTCAGTCGACGCGCCACAGGTATGAGTACATACGAGTATAATATTCGGCAGAAGTCGGCCATTCTCGGCATCTGTCGGCATTCTTAGTGTCAGTCGTGTCGTTAGGTCATGTCGCCCAATTGTGTCACTCGATCGCATTTTAAATTTGGGAACTTAGAACAGCACTTTTCGCCCTACACAACCATTTTGGCGTTCAAAGTATTTTTATGCCAATAAAAAGTCATTTTTGGCTCTTAAAAGGTGTGTTTAGCGCGATTTTCAGCATTAACGTCTACTTTCACAGTTTTCGGCAAAATAAAACTCAGCGGGAAGCTTCTAAAATGCGTAGATCGAATAATGTTATAATCAAAATTCCTAATCTATTGACCAAAAAAGAAGTGGTTATAACGAGAACTTCTGGTTTTTGGTTATCAGTTATTATAAAATGTGAGGACGTGAGGAGGATGAGGGTATAAGGATAGAAAAATACTAGATTATGACTATTTGAGGAGTTATTTGTCAAAAGGGCGCATGTCAGCGATTTTGGTTTTGAGAAAAACAACTTCAAAGTTTTCAAGCTGAAATACTCCTTTCAGACTGATTTAATTGAAAGATATGTTATTATAAAAAATGTTCACAGTGATTTCATTAATAGAAATGACTAGTTGATTGTTTAGTTAATTCAGAAACGAATGCGGACAAATTAAGAAAGAAGGAGGATGACAGGGGCCTTTTTAGAGCGCTGGGAAAATTGGTGTGGTGGGATGTGTTATGGTTATCAGTAGCTGTTTTCCCATAAGATAATATAGGTGAATTTCATGTATTACTCTTCTATTTTGCTTGTTTCCATACTTTTATACAACGTGTGGAACAAAATACACAATTCCTAACTCGCTGTATATTGAGTTATTATGTATATTCTCGTGACTGAAGCTAATGTAGTAGTGAAGATGTCTCTCCATGCTGATAAGACATCCGAAATGGGCAATTTCTGAGGTATATTATCGTGGAATGAATTACTCGCTTTTCAACCTTTGATATAATGTAATGTATGCTTGGTTTTATTGACTGCATGATTAGTTTGTACACATCTCAGCATAGAATCGATGTTAATTCAATCCGTTTGTAATCATCTATCGGCGCCAATTTCACTGAATATCGTCTTAGAGAATACCTATATATTTACAGTGGTGTAGTGGAAAATTTTCCAGTGTGGGAACGCTAAATATATTTGACAAATTATAAGGAAAGCGCTCGACTAAGCTTTTAGTGGTGGTAGAAGCTTGAAGTATTTACTCGCCCGAGTAGAGAGAGTACACGCGTACGTAACAACTGAAAAAGTTGGAATTAACCAATAAGTTATATCTTATATTTAATAATTCCGAATCGATTTCAAACCGTTCTCGATTAATTTCAGTTTTCTCATTAGTTTTAAGTACCATCTGAAACTATCAAGAATTCACAAAATTATTTAGCAAAAATATCGATAGTAGGAAACTTGATTGATAAGACTATCTGTGAGGCCGTGGGTACGGTCGACCACTTGGGGGCTGGTCCGCTTGAGCGGCCCTTGTCCTCTGCTCAGAACCGCCGGCGGGTTGGGAGGCGAACTTCAGCGAGTTGTTGCCGCAGCGCACCGGCCCCTAACGTTTACAGCGCTTTGTCGGCCGAAACGGGGAGCAGCGAGAGCGGAGGAGTAAGGGTCGCTATCTCTACTAGAATACATCGTATAAAGAACTACACGAGTGAGTAATCATGGTAACGAGTATGTTCTAATCAAAAAGAAGCGGTGATTACACAATGTTACACAACGTCTTATAACGATAATATGTGTAACATACTTTATACACGAGTATCGCCTCACTATCGATAGTTAGGTGACGCTAGATTTAGTAATAATTAATAATACTACCGTGTAACTATTGAATTACTGAACTCCGCTAAATTTTACTACTGTACGCCAACCACCTTAACCTCCTCACAATTCACCATTTTGGAAAATTTTGGAAGAATAATTTTTTGGCGCTATGAAAGGAACTCAAAAAGCAAATAATATACTTCAAGTATGCACCCGTTGGGACAACAGTACTTGTGGGTACATTTCTCCTAGGCGGTATCTGGTTTCCTCTTTGATGTCTTTGTTTCTTTTCGTTAAAGTAGAAAGAGATAAATCGATCGTGGTTAGTAAGATGGGTTTGACTGGATTGGTGAACTGGCGACATTTCATATTGATGTTTAAATCCTGGATACCAGCTCATAGGGTTAGGTAGGACTCGACGTTGATAAAGAATGCTCTCGAATCGCGTTCTAAAGGATTACAGATTTCCCATTTCTAGCCCTTCTTGTCGGTTCGATATAACCCATGATGGATATGCCCATATTATGCGGATACAGTATCACCGGCTGACTCGACGGCGCTGTCCGCAGCCTAACCGATATTTTCTACCGGACCAGGCAACTCGACGCTGCAATTATATTCGCATTTTCGGATTCGGCTCGAAATAACAAAAACTTTATTTCCGAACTCGCAATTTGGCGTAAGCGCAAATGAAAAAGACCTAATGTTTATTTAATACTTGGGCCGATGCGATGCTACCGTGTAGCCTATTACGCTGCGACAGTCTGATGAAATAAATGCCTTTGCCGGGCGTGTGTCCGTATCGAGGGGAGAGAGAGAGAAAGAGAGAGAGAGAAAAAGCGGCGAATAAGAAAAGCTAACGTACACAGCGCACCCGAAAAAGCTCTAACTTCTGCTAGAGATTTCCCGTAGAAAGAATTATACATGACCTGCCGTTAGAAGATCCCGTGGAAAGGTTTATATCTGATGGATGCGCCGTTAGGGACATCTTTACATCGAAAACGTTCGCAAACATTACACCGCTCCGAAAACAGAGAGCAGAACGAAGCACCAGTTAGTTTAAAATTGAGCACGCAGCGTCAGTATGGTTTGTTGAACATTTTCCACTAAATTGAGATATTATGCGTGGCATTTATTTTTACTGTCAGCGTTATTATATTGTCGCGAATTCTAAAAATTATTTTAGAAGGAAAAGAATATAATAGTATGTACGAGTATGTGTGCGTAGAGCGCAGCAGCGGCAGAATTGCGTATAAAGGATTTTGAGTAAAATATGGACGGCTTCGGCGAACTCTCCTATTTGAAGGTATACAGTATACGTAAAAGTACGTAGAAGAGTGGAAAAAAAAAAAAAAGAAAAAAAAAGTCGTCTTCGTGTAATGGAAGGTATCAAGGGGGAAAACTGAAGGAAATCTGGCACTTTTGAAATTCAGGGGAATTATTTTAGAGGATGCGAATTACAAAAGCGGGGCTCACTTTATCACGACCAAGTAGTGAAGCGGCAATTCTAACGTGTAAGTTTTGGGTGTTAAAATATTGCCTGCTTTTCTATTCGCCACTGCGTTGCGATTACGTGAACATCTACCGCTGTTATAGAAGCTTTTTCATATGAATTTCAACGTTGGCGAGTCAGAATAATGAATTATTGTTTCGAATACTAGAAATGACGAGTTAGCGGAACATCTAGCGCTAGGTAGTGGAATTTATTGTAATGGTGACGTTACCTAAGCTATGTACCGTAGAGAAAATTCCAAAACTTTTTACCTGATGTTTAAAACTAGGTATTGGCCTTGCTCCAGCTGCTGGAGCAGAGGCTAGAATAAACTATGCTCGACGTTTCAGGAAAAAGTAAAGGAAAGTGCCCTAAAGTACTGTTTTCATATTTCCTCTGTAAGTAAGATGGTGAGGAGAAGGGGGGGTAGTCGATAGTTGAGCACATACCACAAGGAATGTATAAGAAATGTTGTTTTATCTCATGTAATTTCCACCATCCCTGAAGGCATGATTCTGATATTATACATAATCGGCGTTGTGCTGGTGTGCGTATAAACAGCTCTTAGTACTATTTTCTGGTGCAAAGACGTAACGAATTTTCCTGATGAAGCGGATGCAATGATGCTGGCTGGCACTGTACATTCATACACGTATTTACACTGCAGCGTATGTTTTACAATAATTACATGTGTAAATTTTACATAGATTACCTTTCGTGGCGAATTCTTATGAAAAACAACTTTTATTTGAAACTTTTTTATAGTTGTAGCATGATAATTCGATGGGTTAATTTTTTCGTATTAAAAGTCTCGAGCTAGGAGCTTGGGACTAGAAGGAACGATGGTTTTCGTATATCACAGTTCATGCGGTCGGACATTTTCGACATTCGTTTATTTTGAATCCGAACTGCATGCTGGTGACGTTATTGGAAAGGAAAACGGATTCTCGATACACATTAGAATACATAGGCCTATTGTGGATAGACCGCTAGCCTGTACAAACCCCGGCCCATAGCCGAGTCGCTCGTACAGTGCTACATCGTTATATTCAAAATTAAGCTTGGACAGGTAATGTTTGTTCATTTCACTGCATAGGTAGCCAGCTTAAAAATCTCCCCAATCATAAGTCCGACGCTCACTTTGACAAGGAAGCAACAGCCTCCGAAGCGAGCACACGGTCCTATTTGCAATCACCATACGTACAGGCTTTCTCCTGAAAAACTTGGCTGTGCTGGGGACTATGTTTTTCGACGCAATCAAAAGTCGACGTCTCTTTCCATCTCTCGGACCGTTACTATTCCGCGGATGGTACGGGGTGAAGGGATGAAATGACTAGTCAGTAGACTAGTCGGCGGAATAATACAGATAACGAAGCAATGCCCTGAGCTGAAAATTTCAGCGCGGTTCATTTCGTTCTTGAGCTACTACCAGTAACAGTTTACCGTTATGGATCTCGCTGTACATTTCCGCATTCGTGAAAATCTCGTACATCGTGCATACTTTCTCAGTTTGCGAACGTGTCACGCATTTTGGAAGTTATAGTCGATTATTAGTTATAAAAATTCGAAATTCGACGGCATTTTCGGTTGTTCGAAGTATTTTATTGTCGTAAAGTAACAGAACTGAAACGCCACAGTCTTATTTTTTGGATTAATTCGCTGAGCCAACCGCATGGTGAAATAAGAATGCATGCTGTAAGCCTTGTCCAGCAGTGACATTTTCGGTTTCTTTTGGTCAATCAATGAAGATCTGGGTCTCCACAAAGTGTACACCGTGTCGAGAAATCGTGTTTCCAGTTCCAGGATGTCCGAGTCCAGAACGATCTATGGCGCGATTCGATCGAAACCATGCCGCCACGAGGCAGGACCATGAGGCCTATGTCGAAGCTGTCATCATCGAATTCGCTGCCAATGGCTCCAGGACTTACTTAGTATCGGCTAAGTAGTACGTTTTATTTGTTCATTTTTATGTCAGATTGCGTACCTTAGTACGATAATTTTCGATTATTATGAGTTTTCATATTGTAAGCCTAGCTCCTCGCAGTTTGGATCGTATTAGATATCGAATAAAGTGGGCAAAATTGAGTTTCCTTTAGGAATATATTTTCCTAGGAGCATTCCAGCCAAAATTATTGAAGTTTTGTTTTAGTAGGGTGAGAAGCTTAGTATCTTGGGTAATGGGTCTTCTACACGTGATAGAAACGTGCTGTAGGCGATTCACATTCGCCTTAAATTGGAGTTTTGGAACAAGTTACTGTGCTATGTTATTTTTCAGTTCGTTTCTGCACTTCTTCATCTGTCGTCGAGTTGCTGGAAGATTTTTAGCAGTGGCCACTTCGCAGATCTAGATCCATCATCTCGGTTCGCAGAACATACGCACTTTAACGTTCCAGAGTTTGTCCAGACTTGGGTACACGTAACTCCTATTTGAGTCCTTTTGGTATTTTAGCTGAAATGCTAAGTAAATTACCTTATTTTGATTTTTATTATTGACCCGTGGTAGTGCGACTCGCGAGTGCTAGCCTTAAGATTCGTGCTTACCAGGGAACCGACGCCCTTTCAACCCGCGTGTATGATATAGAAAGGGCGCGGAATAGAAATTCCCTTTATTTTCGGTCTTGGGTTTCTCAAAATTCTCAAATCTAAAAACAGTCCCTTTAATTAATTTTTTTTTTTTGAAATTTTCAAATCTAAAAATTAAATTTGTTTTATTTTAATTTATTTTTGTTTATCCCTCCCTCCTTCTTACTCAAAATTTAGTGAGAAGCCTACGTGAATATCACGCAAAGGCTCAGTACCCATGTTCGGCCACGTTCAGGGGGTTGATTCAAAATTTCAGGTCCTGTGAAACCAATATGTTCAGTCCGTGACGCAGGAATCGTCACCAAATCTGTGATCGTCGAAAGCGATCGATCGTTCCGAGGAACTCAGTCGCTCCGTGAGAACTTAATTCCAGATTAATGTAGACCAAATATCTAAATTTGAATGTGTCCTAGGGAGAAGGGGACTTCCTTGTGTTTAGTATTTCGATTTCACATTTCCTAGTCATAGACTTTTTGTTATTTTCTTTTCCATCCTGTGATGCTGTTGTTTTAAGTATTCTAAATTTTAGGGGAGAGAGGACCCTATTTCCACATTGTTATCACTCAAATGCAGTTGTCTATGATATTCATTGTTAATTTCGAGCCCATATCTGAGGGCATCTATTTTTTGATCGCGTACGAACCGACGTATCGCGAAGTAAGGGCCATTGGCTCCATGTTTATTTTATGAAGCCGTCGAGTACTCCATTGTGCCGCATTTCATTTTTTATCATTTTAAAAATAATTTTTCAATTTTATTTTTCATTCATGATTTATTCATCAATTTACAATACACGTATTTTGTGCTGTTTGACATGATCTCATAATTTCAGTGAGGTGAATTTGGAACAACTTTATCTTTTAGTTTATTTATCGAAAATGCATGGACGTACCACCATGCTAGTATTTGACTTATTGTACGTAGCATCCCTGGACACTTTTTCTAAATTTATTTTCCCTTGGTGGACTTCTTTTCATTCAGGGACATGAAGAGTGGGTTCCCAAGTACTTACGTCCAGTCTGATGGCTCAGGTCTTTCGGCATTACTTCGTTAATGAAGTACACTGGGGACAGGAGTCATCGTGGACTCGCCCAGACTCCCGTGGGGCTTGGTGGTAGTCTGTGGTTAACACCCATGAGTACGGTGATAGTAGGCTGAACGTTCGTTATTACGAGTTATTAGTCCCCTTCGTCGGCAATCTACTATCGGCAATGTCCTACAGGTGAGATCCCTGGAAGAAGTTTATTTTTCCAGGGCTCTTATTCCGAAATTTGGGCGGGACATCTGGCTTTCAGGAAATTTTGCTACATAATTACACGTACATAATATAGAGGAATATATATATATATATATATATATATATATATATATATATATATAAACGAGTACACGCGTAGAAATCAACTTTTATTAATTGATGCGGTTTTAAGCGAATCAACGCTAAGCCGATTCAACAATCTGAACAATTACATGGCACGGAGACGCGTGCGAACATAAACACTGACAAAATCATACTAATCTTCTAAGCTATCGTATCGTAGATAAACGTAAGAGAACAAGCACTGACCTGCGGTGAATAACTCGTGGTTATTCGGAAATTGTAATTTTACATATATATAGCAAAAATTCAGTTTTCAATTGCCATATAATATGAACTCCCGAGGTTCGTGACTGTGTGTACAAAAGTTTTTTTTAGATACATTACCAGTTTAAGAGCAATTTTATTTTCTTGAACGGAAAAATATAATCGCCAAATATTTGCAGTATACATACGGTATCTCTGACTATATTCTGCGAAAAAATGCGGCCAAATCTGTATAATATACCTATTTTACGGGTAATTGACGTGTAAATTTAAAAATTTTCAAAATAATTAATTTTTTTTTTGAAAATAATATATTTCTACACATCTTCTTCTTCAAAATGAATTTGCGTACACCTTTGTAGCTCAGTTAGTTTGGGAGTGACAACGAAAATTTGATCGTAATTTTGGAAAGCGGTCATTTCTGGAAAATATCGATAATTTGAGAATAAAGCGAAATTTTTTAAAACGCGTGTACAGGCCTACCTCCTGTGGAATATAATAGAATCGCATTAGCAATTGTGGTCTGCAATGTAATAAAGGTCGATTGGAAATAATGCCATTTTCCGTTCGAATTCGTATGGAATGACCCCAGACGTGAAGGTGATCATAGTTGAGAAAGTTGCTGATCACCTTTTAGTCAGATACTAATCATTTTCCTGAAACTTTTATTGAAAAATTATAGTTAAATTTGCGTGATTGGTATTGTGATCAGTCATTTTTTCATCATATTCGACAGTGAAAAGAAAGCACTGTCAGTCGGGATAACTAACTAATATGCATTATCGTGTCTTCTCTATTATGTGTTACGCGTAATTAATGTTTGACCATCTCTTTGTACCATCTTATCGGAGGTTGGGCCGCAAGGCAGCCAGCGGGAGCTCATCATTAATATCGCGGCGAGAGAACACAATACGTAGAGCTGCAACTTGATTGTGGACACCGCGCTTCGAAATAATAAATTCGTGGTAGTGAAACGAGCAGGCAAAATCCATTTGTGTGTCGCTTGAAAATAAGAATTCTCGTTGGTTCCATCCGAATAGCAGGCTTATCACGCGATACAGAACATAGTACGTACATATATTAACGATTATCTTTTATTTTCTTAGCTATAACAGTTAAATGGAAAATGCCCACACACACGAAATGAAGAAAATGAAGAAAGCCATACTACGAATAACGCGGTTGGACACTTCCACGGTTGTAATTCACGTGTACGAACTCGGTCATAATATCTACGAGTATAATATGCTCGTGTACCCGAGTAGGTACGAAATGAGGAGGTATATTATCATACGCTTTTTATCAACGAAAATCCGCCTTTAATAGATGTTTTAAAACAACTTGTAGTATTTGCGGCAAACGAAAAAGCGAGAAAGGGAAGAAATTCTTGAAAAATAACGCTAACAAAAGAGGGAAAAGTTCGGCCGCCGAGACGATGGCAACAATGTAAAGCTGGAAAAGAGAAGAAAAAAAGGTGCGCATGCTTTCACATTCCCAAAATCGTCGTGGTCGTTTATACCGTATTCTTTGGCGTCAATGGGTCCCGTTCTAACTTGGTAGTATCATCCATCGTCTCCACCCTACGCACACGCGTGCTTTTGAAATTAAAAGAAAGAAAGGAAAAAAAACCTCGTGTGTTTACCTATAGCAAACTTTCGAACATTCTTTTTCATTTTTGTAAAAATCCACAAATGTATGTACAGGATGTGGAAATGTGGAGCCTAACTGTTTCTTTTTTTTCTTCTTTCTTTCCCATTTTATGTAGCCCGTGTGACGTTAAATTAGTTTTAATTTCGTTGTATGCGGTAGCGGAGGAAGATTGTGCCACACTGGACCAACAACGGGTCCGACAATGTTAATGATGCAGAGGCCAATCTCGATGTTCTGGATTTTCGATAAAATCTTGTCTCCCTAATAAAGACTCGATTGTAGTGCCACGAAAAGTGTCGCATTAACTTATATAACGTGTGTATTATACTTCTGTTATTTATTCTTCTCATTTCCCAGTTTGTTGCTTGGAGGACCTGTTCTAAGGCACAAATAAAAGGCATTGGTGACAACGGATCGCCCTGTTTTACCCCTTTCCCAATTATAAAAGGTTCTCCAATTTCATCTGTTTTTATTCTCGCTTTCAAATTCTCATACATGTTTTTAATGATGTCGGTGTAAACTTTGGTACTCCTTGGCTTAACAATGCGTTTAATAAAAACTCGCGATTTAGTGAGTAAAATGCCTTTGTATGATCTATGGATGCTATATGTAACGGGATTCTGTGTTCTTGGTTTTTTTTTTTAAATTAGCTGGTTTATCTTGTATAAAAGTGATCCGTAGCCGAAAAGTTTTTCCGGAAACTCGCTTGTTCTCCGGGTTGTTGGATCATAAGGATGCTCCTTATTCTAGTTTCAATTAATTTTGAGAAGATATTTGCTACCACAGAACTTAATGCTATAGGTCTATAATTTGAAATTTTATGTCTGCTACCCTTTTCATGTAGTAATATGATATCCGAGGTTTTCCAACTATCTGGGATATCTTGTGTTTCTAAGATTTTGTTAAACACATTTGTTGGTTTTTGGATTAGAAGGGGGGCTGCCAAATTGTATTTGTTTATTACATAGTAATATTGTCACACCCTGGTGCTTTCCCCAACTTGAGATTCTTAATAACTGTTTCTACTTCAGAATATACAATAACGTGTATTATAGGTACTTATACCTACTGTTTCTGTATAACGTGTGAGAACAATCTACCACATACTCGCTAATTCTTACATCGTAATTTTTATTCAAATTTCGTCGCATTCCCGGAGTCGCGTTAACGCACACGAGTAGTTTAAACAAGTTCGTTTCTACGGTATTTTACACGAGCTTTATCCACTTAACTTTTCAATTTTCCGTTTAAATGTAAATATACGAATATTTGGAACCTTTCTAACCACTTCAAAGTTCGCGGCGCTTAAATTTATGCCATCTTTTTTGATGAGCTTTCAGTCTCAGTTTTTTTCCTTGTGATTCTTCCACAGGCTTAGTTTCTCTGAACTCGGAACTTTTTGTACCTGCGTGGAAGAGGAGCTTAAATTAAGGCCTATTGCTTTTCGGGCACATCTTTCCCGGAAATGTTTTATTTATAAAACAGAAATTGACGGCGAAATAACTCGGGGTATTCGGGAGATTCGAGTGAGTAGCTTAGATGGTGGAAGAATTAACCAGAGGACGAACTTTCGTTCGAGTATTTAAATGTTGTTTAGCAAAAGATACGAAAGCCCAAAATGGAACGTCAGCCGTGTTAAACCTGTTTGAAAATTTGTGTACGTGTGTATTAGTGAGTCCGCTAGTCGCACTGTTCGAATTTTAGAAATTTTTAAAAAATTAATTAGAGTTCCCCCGTTGTAGCCCAGAGGAGCCAATAATGAAAAAAAAAGGCGAATCTCCCTCAAACCAGTTTTTATACATTCCTATCTACCGACCCCTGAAATTCTTTCTCTTTCCCCCTTCCTCCGCTTAAATATTACATTTTGAAATTGGCGTTTTCCTTTGTTCTTTAGCATCATAAATGACTCGCTACAACATTTTACACCTTTCACTGGCTGAAATCACTGAATTGAGATATCGGTTGTACAGATTCAAAGGTCGCAGAAATCGATTGCGATAATCTTTTCGATAAAAATTCAAAATTGTGACACCCGACCGGGAGCGATGGCTCAAAATTTTCATGAAATGAAATATGGATTTTCTTGTAGGGATTTTAAGGGTCGTTGAGCTCATTTCTGATAATGATCTGCAAACTGTGGCACCTGAAAGAGAGCTAAAGTTCAAATTCTCATTTGAAGATTGTGGCACGTAAGATAGGGAAGAGCTTAACATGTCAAGTGTTCGAGAAGTGGAGGGTAAATGAAAATCATCGGTAAAAATAATAATAGTTTAAAAATAATAAGTCCGCTATCAGTTTGCCTTTCATTCAAGATTCAAACACGGATGAGATGTTATCAGAAGAAAACTAAGGAATGGGAACGAATACAACCTTCCCCCATGAGGGAGGCGGTTTATGCGGATTCGGAGGCTGATATCATTTTTTTTAATATTCTTTTGGATCCTAACTACAAATGTGCCGAGTGGTGTTTCGTATCATGCAACTAGTATCCCACTTACTTCAAAGAAAAAAAACGTTGAAATATCCCGATTTTATTATTTATAACCTTTTTAGTGTTGGAGAAACTTGTACTGCATTCCTTTCAGCGTAATACGACGTTTTTGGAATTGGATGCCTCGAGGATCATCAGTTTTGGATTCAGGACCTAATGACTATAACTACGAGTAAACGATGTGTGGGCTGACAGGAAGAAAGAGACCTCAGCGCAAAAAAAAAAAACGTTTTTGTGATAACAACTGTTTTTGACTAATTTTTAGCCACTCTTTTGCCTGGTGTTGTCGAAAAAATTCTAAAAAAATTTCCCAAACGGCTGTAAGTCTCCAAAGTTGAGTGTCTCCGTAACGTGAAAACGTTATCAATTTTGTTTACCCGCTATTCTGTAACATTTATATTTTTACGCTGAGGTCTCTTTCTTCTTATCAGCTCAGATGTTTTCCTGTTGTTTCAATCAGATCTCAAATCTTTCTCATCTGCACTGATTTCAGCAACCAGTTATGATTCAGTTCTCCCGTATCACCCTGTTTTCCTCTTAACAGTCTGTAAGTCGTAAGCTAATGATTTATTTCTAAACGCATTCTCTTTCTTGGGACGCGATGAAATACCAAACTCATTCTCTTATGAAAAACATACACGGAGCGTTTATCTGATTCTTATATGAATATTGGATAGCACATGTTGAAAGTAAACACTCCGAGTGTAAATTCTGCATTTACCTACACCTGCTTCCATCTCGAGATGTCATTTTATGAAACAGTGAGGTTGAGAGTGGCTGCAAAATAATTAGCTTTCTGATTAATTGAAACTTCGATTTTTTTTTCTAGTTGACTGAAATATCTACATAATTTAGGGATTGGTTTCAAAACTGACCAATTTTAAGACGAAGCTAAACGCGTCCATCGGATGGTTACCATTTTTCAGATCAAATTTCCATTGTGCCGATACATGATAATTACTGGGGCTTTCACTGGTAGTGGTAACTACATACAATGGTTGTAATCGGATGTGTTGCGTGATGTGGTAGTACACTCTGTTATCATTACTTGTAAAGGATGAGATTCCCTGTAGACTAAACATAGCTATTGAGTTTCATATAGTTGTACCGCTGATACGGGAAGATGTAACAATACCTAGTCAGTAGGTATTTGTTTCAAAATGTTGCCAGATATTAAATTAAATTTTCTTGCAAATTTATTCGTTCCATCCGTGTTATCTCACAATAACGGTTAATAACGAATGTGTATACTGTTCTTGTCTCGCGAACGCGTTTTGGCTATTAGAAACGCTATATTCCGTTTTCCAATTATTTCTCTTCAAAGTTATATTATATCGATTCGATTAAGTAGCTTTGAGCATCTGTATACACGGAATAGCTTCCGAACTATACGGAATTTCCGCAAAGCCTTTCCTCAGTACGCGTTTAATGATAGAAATCAAGGTACAATTAACTCGAACAGTAGCGCTATGGAAATTGAAAGGAAGACCAATTAATTTAATCCCCGAACTCGTCGAGCTCGTACCCACCCCGTCAGTCAGAACCGGGCTAGAACACCGAAAAACGAAAATTAAACTGTAATTAACGGAGTGCGTGACTCGTGTAAACACAACTGCTGACTGAGCCTAAAAGGTCTATAAATCTTCGATAAGTTTCTGCCAAAATACGGATGAGGTAGAGAGAAAAAGAAAGGAAGAAGAGCGAGAAAAAAATTAAACTGTACATCACGAGCTGAAGAGCTTTTGAGTTCATTACGTTGAAAACAACTTAAACTATACCCATCATCGTGTATCCTAGCGCGAAGTTATTTTCGGACAAATAGCAATTATATCGACGTAATATGCTTCCCAGGGGCAACTTCCTATCCATTGACGAGTGAATTCGGCTAATGAACGGAGAAACGAAGAAATTACATGATAATGGCCTTTCATTGTACCAAAGTTTACTTCCACGTTGCGTTACGTTACGTTGCGCTCGCTCACTTCCCCCTGCCCAGGTTTACTTGTGCGAAGTAATAAGACGTGCCAAGCAGTTGAACAGCAAGGGTGGTTAAGAATTTTCGGCTCTCTCTTAAGTAGGTCAAATCTGTTTTTTTTTCTCTCTTTTTCTTTTTCCTTTCTTAGGACCACATAAACTATACCAAGTGCAGCCTTCGAGCTTATAAAAAATGAGTGCGTCTCGCCGTAAGAAAAGGAAGTGACACTGATGCTTAGAAATACCGACGAATTATAGAGCATCAACTGTAATATTAGAAAAACCCGCAGCCAATCCTCTTGGACGTGTCGCCACAACAACTTTTTCAAAAAACAATTTTGTTTTTCTCTCTGTGAGAATAACTCTATCTTTGAAAAATCATATTAAACTTCAGCCATACACCAACTAATAAATTTGTACCCCGTATTTTAGTGCTACCTATAATACCTACTTGCATCACTGGCTTCAAAATTTGTATTTTCACAGCTGAAAAGGGATATGGATTCGAGGGAAATCTTAATATTTTTGTTGCTGTAATAATGAAATCTTGAAGGAATATTTTTTTGGTTATGCATAACATGGTATACATGGATGTATGTGCATTCTATTCACATCTTGCTACGTTATCTGAGAAATCTTTCCTCAATGTTGAAGCATTCTTTTTCATTTTACTATCGATTCTAAGCGTTGAAATTCTCATTCAAATAACCTCTCAAGCTAAGAAAAACGCAGTCCTCTGTGTTGAAAACTCGATTTCTGTTAACAATTTCATTTAACCAATTTTCGTCACATTTCTCTTGGATATTACGTGAAGACGAAACGTTTGAATATCGTGCATACAGCAGGTATTTCATAATACCTATTATACAAGGGATTTTTTCAATGATTATTACTTTTTTTTTTTTCATTATCGAAACAAATGAAACGTTGAAAACACTATTTTAGAATCCATCGTGCACGTGGGAGCTATATATTTAATTATACCAGTAAGATAATAAGAAATCGAATAATTCGGTATAATATGGTCGATGTATTACAAATTCACGCATCAGAACTGATACAAAATAGGCTCATAATGTATACCTGTTCTTTTTTACTTGTAATAGTAGTCTTTATGTCGGCTTTTAATAGTAATCTATTGGTACGGCGAGGAATCATAAAAAGGATAATGCTTTTTGTCTACATACGACACATTTCAGTTCCTGGAGATTTTGGAATTTTGATTTATTTATCGGAATTAATTGCAGTTTCATAGAACTGTGATGCATCTAAGAAATCCGCACTTGGTTTTCTTACCGGTAGTTCGTGAAAATTACCATCATAATTCAGGTTGTAGAAAATTTTTCTATCCGCTGCGCATATTTTAACAGCTCTAAAGATCCGTCTCACAGTCGGATTACCAACTTTGGTTTCAGGCTGTAATGACTTTAAGGTGGCATAGTGAGCTCATAGAGCGAACAACATTTGCAGAAATTATAATGTAAGGTATAAGTAGTAGAAACAATTTTCTTCGGCCATGGCGTCAATGATAGGTATTTTGTTTTAAAAGTAAAAATTGTCGATGCAAGTATAAGTATAACAACGTTTACATGGCATAATATGAGAAAGAGTAAAAAGCAATATTATTATGATGTGCTTGGTATTGAAATGGAAGGTGTGGTGGAATTACAGGTTTCGACTGTATGAATGTAATAGTGACTTAGACGGCGTATGATATCGAATGCTGAAATTGTATTACTGGTGTACTTTTCTAACTGATATTTCACGAAAGCCTGTTTTTGACGTGTGTGCGAATTTCTGGTCCGTTTCTCCTCACCACAGCTGTTAGGTGCTATTAATATTTCTTTTTCGTAATCAAGCAAGAACTCGCTAAATTTGAATATGTTCGGATGGTGAGTCTCGAAATTTTCTGAGAGGTGTGAGTGGAAGGATTCGCAGGCGTTCGTAGTTTCATCCAGATTTGAAGTAGGGCAGGCCCAAATTCCAGGTGGATATTTAGCCCCACGTGAAATGTATGTTGGGGCAGTACTTGAAAGTTCCGTCTATATACAGAGCAGTTGCGGAAACTAAAGCTTTCAAATTCGTCAAGCATGTATATACGACGATGCCACTCCCCACATCATTCATGGCAACGAATTCTTCTCCACGGATAGTCCTCAAATTCATGCCACGTAGAGCTTCTTGTACTTCATATCGAGTTTTCGGTAAGGTGGGAAGATGTTTGCGTCTAGCGTTGTACATATTCCTCTTTATTTTCAGGAGATCTGACTTCTGAAATTGAAAATGTAGGTATGGATTTTGTATAGTTCACGAATGCACTTGTAATATATTGTAGTTTTATAACCCTAACAGCACAGGTATATAACGTAAATATTGCGTTATATGTATTATGTACATAGATATTTCAAATAGCTTATTATATTACAAAGAACTGTTGTCACAATCTCACTCTGAGTTATTACATAGCTGGCTCCTATTGTCCTCAACGACAAACCACATACCTACATTCTTACAGCATCTGCGAAAAATATTGTACGTTAATGATGCTGGGCCGCTAGTGGCCTCTTTACTTCAAGTAACACATCAAGACTACACAAAAATCACTTACCGCCAGGATGTTTCGCCGGAGGCCATATCGCGGTCTTTACGGAAACAGTATCCGTCAAATACGATTAACTTCTTCCTTTGCTGCCCAAGCATTACTCTGGTATCACTTACACTCGTAGAACTCATCTCATTAAATAATGTAGGTAAGTAAGAAAATAAATTGAATTTCGAATTGTGTCCAAAGATTTCCGAGTTGAAAAAATCGTCGTCGGTAGAAATGATATGAGATAAGAGAATAAATACAGGAATGGACGAGTGATATACGAGATAGTAGCATTACCTGTTCGCTCTATTTACATGTCCAGTGCTGACATGCGTTCATTTTCATTCGCTCTTTTTACAATCATTAGTACCCCCAATCTTGCGGATGTCGCTCGGCGGGTGATTAATTTCGCTCTTTTTACAATCGCCCGCCTGATCAATCGCAGTATGTACACTGAGACGCATTTAAATGAAAGAAACCAAGATTGTCTTTATATTATAGATATCGCATGGCCAGCCTGATCGTTCTATATCCACGATGTGTTATATAAAACTACTGGTCACACTGATTACTCTAACACGCGTTTACAATGGCGGGGTAAGCGCGCGGAACACTCACACATAGACACATATGCAAGTTGACTTTCAAGCTTAATTACAGTTTTTATGTTTCAGTTATTGAAAATCTGATACCAAAAGGTTCTTCATCGATTCAATATTTATATTTCGGGCAAATTTCACCTTGTAATATTCAGCACAGGCTGAGAACATTGACGACATAAAAATGCAACTTGCGTTTATAATATATTTATATATTAGATTATAATATAATTATAATATATATATAGATAGATAGATATATATATAGATAGATAGATATATAGATGGATACGAGGTATATTAAACTTTACAGCAAGAAACAAGAGCCGGAGCAAGAACTTGGATCTCTGGAGCAGACCATTTTCCGGATGAACCGGAACCGGAGGCAAAAAGAGTTCTTTGGGGAAGCAAGAGCCAAAGCCGGAGTTCGAGAAAATTATTTGTCGGAATCGAAGCGAGAACCCGAAAAATTATTGACTGCAGCTGGAGCCGGGTTTCATTTCTAAGTATGTTATGGATTTGAGCCCAGCTGTTATTTACGGAATCTGAGCCCGAAATAATTAATTTACTGAACCTGGGGTCGAAGCTAAGTTTAAAAGACTTGTAAGCAAAACCGGAGCTAAATTCAAATGAACTCTGGTTTTGAACCTTGGATGAAGCAGCTCTGCTTCTGAGGCTGGCCTTGGGTCCTTCTTCAATCTAACTCAGCAAACTAACACTCTCTCTCTCTCTCTCTCTCTCTCTCTCTCTCTCTCTCTCTCTCTCTCTCTACACACAGAACAGTATTGAGTTATAGTTTTTAGAAACTTGACGTTCTCTTAAGTATCTTTCTTTTCATGTACTCTCACCCGAGCCCTAGAACCGCCTCTTCGAGCCTTACCTCAGGGACACCGGGGAGCCTCTTAGGGCTGCGTTAACCCTCTTTTCTTCTTGCCAGGGATCGGCCTAGGTGAACTGCGCTATCTTCCTGTCGAATACCCGTATCACTAGCTCCGTGGTTTATGACGGTGAGTTCAACGAGCACTGACAGGTAGCGTCTTACCCATTTACAGCTTTCAGATACTGGCGACCGATTACACACTTCTCGGAAGCCTCTGCTGTAAGTGGTTGTGACTCTGTATACCTTATCAGAATGCGGTGTTAGAATGTGTGACGAGTTCTTTCTTACATTTTACTGATAACGATGCCGGCATTGAGAATCGAACCCAGTGCCCTCGGGTTAGGAAGCCGAGTTCTTACCGTTACGCCACAGAGCCTTAGGTATAATACGTTTTTAATGTCGAACTTGTCAAAAACTATGTATAGTTTTTCATATTATAAATTTACGCTTCACTTACTCAAATCGCGAACAAGAAATTTCATCAATTTGCTTATGTTGCTTTATGAGGTATTATTTTTAGTCTAGAGAAAATATGAAAATAGCTGAAGTTGATCAGTCAACCAAAATTATTGGTCTGGGGGGGGGGCGTCGAACTATGCCAGCTATAACTTCGGGATCAACAAGCAAAATGGACAATTTTTAATTTTACCCAGTAAAACTTGATTACGAAAACTAATGTACATAGCTAAGGCTCCCTCACGAACACTCTGAACTTGTTATTATGAACAGTTCCGTAGCTAGCAGAATTTTTGGATAGTTCGGGGGTTATAAAAATATAAAAAATTTCCAACATCTAAAAAAAAGTCCTCACTTGTTCAATTTTACCGACTGTCTTATACAGCCCAAAATTTGCCAGGTGCGAATTTTATGATCCCCTACGCACCTCTGTTAGTATGGCCCTGATTTTCAAGCCCAAAGCTTTTATTTTTTAATTGATGACGGTAAGGTTATCAGTCTTACGAGATTTGAATATTCTTTTAGATTCAAATTCAGAATCATCTGTCTTATGGCTAAAATCTCGAAACTCAAAATTTTGAAAATCAGTTTTAGCCTTAAGCCGAAAACATTGTCATAATACGTCGATTTTTATCCTTTGATTTCTACTAGCTGAAAGTCCCCTGATCCGGAATCATCAAGTCAGTAGGACTAGCCGCATTCATCGAGGCCTCATGTTACCAGCATGGGCGCAAATAGAAGGGTTTGAGGAGGCTTAGTCGCACTTCCATCTAATAAAATTCTCCCCTTCCCTTGGAAATTTGAGAATTACCGAAGGAAGTTAGATGTGGCGGAGTGATGCAATAGAGATTCTTAAGCGATGCAAGGGGAAAATGTTTGAGCCCCCTTTAAAGCACCTCTGAAAACCTATTTAGCGTTTAATATGTTTACCACAGTTAAGGATTTGGAAGCAAATAAAAGAGTACGGTTTGTAATATGAAAATTGAAGCTTTTCTTTTCACAGTTGAACAGACTAAGAAATTTTTTGGTGCCTCTGAAATTTACCAGTAATATAATCTGCTGTTTTGGCATTTTCTAGCTATACACTAGAGGCATTATGAAAATGTTGAAAGAATTCTCTCGGTTTTTAAGAAACTCCTCCACGCTCTTGGGTTATTCTATGACGTTATAATTCGTAGTCATTTATTTCAGCCGCAGCAACACTGAACACAGGGCGCTATCTGTTCTATAGTTTCTCAAGTTCCATGCCAAAAGTTGGATCGATTCTTGAGAGAGTTTGCTAGTGGTAATATTTTTGAATACAAATACGGAGATCATACTCGTATTTAGATGCCCCGAAAAAGACTTTCATATCTCGAAAATTGCGATATCAATTCAGAATCTTCTTTTATCTTCTCCAACTTCCTCCTCTTTCACGTATTTATAAATAATTTAATTGTGTTTATATGTTCGAGGTTGGTGAATGAATCATATGAGCTGGGTATAGTAATTTCCAGAATATTTTCTAGTGGGGCCAGAATAAGTTTTATGTCAAAAATAATGTCGGCACGACAATAAAGACGGGAGAGGGTACAAAATGTGGTCCTCTGCTCTGACCTTCCCCATTTCATTTTTAATTTAAAATTTCAGGAAGAATGTCTTAGCGATTTAGGGATTTACATTATACACCCTCATTATTGTATGATTTTTAGTGCCCCTTTCGTCAGAAGTTACAGAAGATGGGTCAAAGGTATAAGAATTCACAAAAAAATACTGAAATTAGTTCACTGATAGCGTTCAATCGTATAGAAACTAGAGTTCTGCATTCGTACATATTTAGAGACTACATATATTACTTATTGACCAAATATAATATATACGTATAAATCAGTGTACCAGTTGCAATTTTATAATAGCCCCATAGGCAACAAATT
This sequence comes from Acanthococcus lagerstroemiae, assembly GCA_031841125.1. Classification (NCBI taxonomy): domain Eukaryota; kingdom Metazoa; phylum Arthropoda; class Insecta; order Hemiptera; family Eriococcidae; genus Acanthococcus; species Acanthococcus lagerstroemiae. The sequence goes on from CM063106.1 coordinate 82,172,717, forward strand.
CAACTTTATTTTTAAAGAAATTGAAACGCCTCTTTTGATTGAAACGGCAATAGAGAAAACTACCATAGTAAGTAAATTTTGATCTTTTTTTTTTGACTCGAATGACAATTGAGTTATACTCACTTCTCGGGTGGATGAACCGCTACGTGGTTCTTATTATTAGATGATGACTTGACAAAATGGTCTGCAATGTTTTTGCATAATGATTTCGGATGTTGTGGCATCTGTATTCAAATTTGAAAGCTCAAAATGCACCTATTACGACTGTTCTCACAGTTAAGGTTCTAATTCGATTGCGTATCGGCGAACATCCATACGTCCATCATAATATGAAAATAATGCGATAAAATGAGATGGCTCAACATGGAGTAAGCTGGAAAAAAATTAGAATTTTAGTTTTACATTTTTGATAGCTAGCGAACTTCGCTGCCCTCATAATATGACATGTAAACATCGGCACTGAATAGAACGGCAGATTCTTTCTTGGTTCTGTTGCATAAGTAAAACCGGCCGGAAGAATGAAAAAATATGTTACCTGTCGTGAGGCGAATTCGCATTCTCGCTCACGCCATCAAATCGTTGATCGATCACATCTCGTGGGACAGTTTAGAAGTGTTAGTTCGCACTAGAATGGGTGTGCTCTCTCACCAAACCGAAATTGTCAACGGCACGTGTATGCTCAAATGGCCTTCATGTGGTTGTCACCAAGACGGCCACTGGTCGCACGATCGTAATTAAAACGCAATATCGAAAAATCATACGCCTTCCTCGAGTTCTGAGAACTCGATCGATACTCTTCTTCATGACCATTGCCTCGACAGTGCAAAATACCCGCGAACGTTTGCCTGCCGCAGATTCTATATTTCGACGCCATCCCACACGCGCCAGAAGCAAATCCGAGAAAACTAAGAAAGTACAATGTATAATTTCTATACCTATATTTCACACTTATATTTCGAACTATTCGCTCTGAATCGTGTAGCCTACACGCGCCGGCCTTCAAAGATAGTCATCGGGTCCCTCGTGTCTCCGCTTACCTCATGGTGACATCTTCCGCATAGGCGGAGACATCGTCGTCAAAATGATCGATCATTAGTATATAACTCCTGTACGGAGGTTCAGTCTTGGTCTTGGTTCTAAATCGCTCATGTCAGGTGGAGCTCTCGCTGATCTGTCTCGATCCAGCACCTTTTCGGACTTAGAAATTTAACCTCGAAGTGTAGTCTTAATACTCTGTCGTGTCGGTAATCTAAAAGCCTTACAGTAACTGCTGAAATTATTATTCAACGTACATTTCAAGTTATTGGTGAAAAGTTTTAATAAACTTATTCAACTCAACTCTGACTCGACCACATTATTTGTCGAGCCGATCAGCCACAGGGGCCATGCTGCGGACCCCGTGGTTCACCATCTATCAACGGCAACGACACTCAATAGCCCGAGAGGCCATCCGCCGCCACGACACTACCCAACTCTTCAAAAGGTCGTCACTTCGTAGGGAATAACGATGCTTATATTTTAGTTTTTGGAAATCGGTGGTGAAAGAGAACTGAAATATTAGTTAATATCAGATATGTACGTGGTTAAAAGTTATGCATTAATTTTGAGTAAGTATTAAAATTTAGCGGAATTAGGGAATAACTTGGACGAAATAGCTGTCAGTTTTATCATAATGTTTAATTCTCTTATTAAAAATCGAATATATGACCATTGACATGAGTTGGTGGGCTTTGCAACGGAGCACTGAACGTAATATTTGTCTTCTGGATTTTAAAAAAATGTCTTATTTCACCAACAGAGTATAATTTTTTCTACAACAACAACAACAACAACGACAACAACAATAATAATAATAATAATATAATAATAATAATAATAATAATAATAATAATAAAATTATAATCCAAGAAACATTTACTTAAGTGATGATACTTTTCAATTTTCAATGGTACAAAATTAAACGCCTCCTTATGCGCCATTCGGCGCTAATGGAAGACGGATTATTCTATTTAAACGGTGATAACGGTAATGAAAGCAGAAACAGCAGAGATGGTAAAAATAAAAATTATTACAATAAGAATAACAAGTGGGGGATAAATAACTGGCCCAGTAAAATAGAAATTTCAGCAGTAAATCAAGCATAGGCAAAAAAAGGGCGTATTATCAGTAATTTGAAAGCAAACGCACAGTAATCTGCGGTCAGTAAAGAATTCTATACAAGCAGTAAATGAAATTCGTATGAGCATTATAAGGACATTTTTGCATGTACTTTAAAAAAAATTCTCGTTATATTTACATATTATTTTATATCGATGTTACTATTTAGTACGTACATATTTCTAATTCGTACGCACGTAGTTTTAAGTGTTTAAATGTGAACATAAGCTCTAGGATGAACTTAACATCCTCGCTGCTTGGTGTAAAGAAAATAACCTGCCTCTTAACTTGAAAAAATGTTGCCAAATAAGCTTCACTAAAAAACAAAACTCCATAGTTTTGCAGTATACTATAGGAGGACATCCATTGGAAAGCAAATTGGAAATAAGGGATCTGGGTGTGATTCTTGACTCTAAATTGTCATGTATTCCTCCCTTCAATCATGTAATAAAATCTGCAAGATCCATTACTCGGCTTTCTTTACAGAAGTGCCCAATCATTATTTAGAATTGATATCATATTTTCTATCTACTACATAATATATGTATAAAAGTGAATGTATGTCTGTGTGTTTGTTTGTTGGTTTGTTCGAGGTTGGCGGCTGAACCATAAGAGCTGGAAGGTTCGTACTTTCTGGATGTGTTCGTATGAACCCGGAATAGGTTTTAGGCTATAAAAAATTTCGGTACCCTAATTAGGAGGGGGGCCACAAACTTTTGCCCTCTGTGGCCCCCTAATTTTTTTTTTCAACGTGAACTTTCCGGAATTGTTTTACATCGAACTTCTTCACATTCTGTTAAAATTTGGTGGCCGTAACTGTGTCCCTTCAGAAATTATTGGGGATTGAAATTTTGAAATTCTGAAATTTCCAAAACGAGCTCAAAATGCTTCATTATTGCACGTACATGTAATTTAAAACAACCATAATATTTGGATATTATTTCGTACTCATTTATGTACCACATAGCCCATTTTCAACCATATTTCAGTTTTGGAAAACTATGTTGAGCATTCCTTCTAATTATCCGACTGAATTTTTGAAAACACCAACATTTTCCTCTGAATAACACAAGTATGAAGCAGTAAAGTGCAAATAGATCAGGGCCCTCCATCTGAACGCAATGAGAGTTGAAGCTATTTGCAGTGGTAAATTTCCGTAAATTTCCGTAAATTTCAGTAGCGTTTTTCAGGGAACGTTTTCGAGCCAAGTACCGGCTAGCGGCTACACGGCGATTCCTTTACCAACACACACACACACACACACACACACACACAACACACACACACACACACACACACACACGCGCGCGCGCGCACGATCATACAAAAAGAAAGAGAACAGAAACAACAAAGGGCATTCTGGTACCTATGTATAATAGGTAAATGATGCGCCATTCTCTTTTTTTTTTTTTTTTTTTTTTTTTTTTACAGCAACCCCCAGACAAAACTGCACTTAAAAATGTGTCCTGTGTGTCTCATAATTAAAATCTCTGTTCACTAATATGTATAAATGTGTTAGTTTGTCTGTGGGTGGGTGTGCGTGTTTGTTCGGGGTTAGCGGGTGAACCATAAGAACTGAGGGCAGATGCGGATGGCGGAAGGGGGTGAGTGGTGGTCCGGACCCCCACCTCTCGAAAGATCTAAATACCTACCAACGCCACTTCTATATTATGTACTATCAACTCCAGCTATTGATTTTCCGACAGGCACAGTAGGCAATATGGTGGCAAATTTTTGTACGAAAACAGCGGGAAAAAGGAAGGAAATTCGGAAGAGGAGAAAAAGAAGAAGAGACAGACAGAAAATAGGATAATATTGTAGAAGTTGCAGAAAACACAACTGGGAAATAATTATCAATTTTTGACTTGTAGCTCATTAGCAGAATATGGAATGGAGGGGTGAGGCAGACATTTTGTTGAGTACCTATTGGCGTTTGGACACTCCTGTAGATGTGCTCGCGTCGTGGACGAAAAGATGATCTGGGTATTTTTACTAGAAAAACATGTACAAGTATAATGCGCTCTAGCATCTTCAATATAGTTTTTTATGGAAAACTGAAGAGAACTAAAGTGTTAGCCCTCATCATATCCTTTCCGGTCAGTAGGGAACCCCATGGTGGCCCTGGTAGGACGCGCGCACCGTTCCGGCACGTAGAAATGAGGGCTCGGCCCCGGCCCCAAGGCGTCCCTCCGGTCACTGACGCGATGCTCGAAAGGGTAGTTCCTGTGGCCGGGGGTTCTGTGTCATAGGGGCCACTTTGGCATGCGTGCATCGCCATACGTCCCACCACACCATCCTTTCAAATGATCCTAAGTTTAGTTTTTTTGCAGAACATTTTTGTCACTAATCATCTTTTCGTCCAAATACACCAATCAGCGCGCCGCGTTTCATTAAGCCGCCAGAGAGCGACTCTTTACCGTCCAAACGCGAATAGTGGCTTGGCTTCTGAATCCGCAGCTGATAACAAAGAACGCAAGCAAAAACGGGAGTCCATAAGACATTAAAAAAAAAGTGAAGTGACCACCCGCTTATCAGTCGCATTAGCAGCCAATGCCGGCAGTACGGGAAGAGTTGAGGGAGGAAAGCTGCAAGTTTTCAGTCAGGAAAAGAACACGGATGTGGATCGCAGGGAATCATTGGAAGGACGGAGAGGGAAGATGGGAAAGCAGTTTGCCGTAACGGGAAGAGGAGAGGACATACTAATACCTGCGAAGATCCTTGCGGTTAAATTTCGACATGCATTCACGTGTTTCCACGCCAGAGAGGGGGGTGGGCACCACTTTAGCCAGCTCACCTTAGCCAACTCACTTTAGCTAGCTCACCTTAGCCCACGGTCGAGATGAGCCGCGAGGCGGGTCAGCTAGTACCTATATAAAAGTGAATGTTTGTCGCGGTTTGTTTGTTTGTGTGTTCGTTTGTTCGAGGTTAGCGGGTGAACCGTAAGAGCTGGAGGCATGGACCTTTCTGGATGTGTTCGCATGAACCCGGATGAGGTTTTAGGCTATAAAAATTTCGGTACCCCAATTAGGAGGGGGCCACAAAATTTTGTCTCCTGTGGGCCCCCTAATTTTTTTTTCAACGTGAACTTTCCAGAATTGTTTTATGTTCAACTTCTTCACATTATGTTAAAATTTGGTGGTGGTAACTGTCTCCTTTCAGAAATTATTGGGGGGCTGAAAATCTGAAATAGCTCAAAATGCTTCATTATTGCACGTACATCTAATTTAAAACAACCATAATACTTGGATATTGTTTCTTACTCATTTATGTACCACACGGCCCATTTTCAACCACGTATCGCCTCCAAAAGCCCTACAATTTCAGTTTTTGAAAACTATGTTCAGTATCTCTTCTAATTATCCGATTGAATTTTTGAAAACACGAACATTTTATAAAAATATGAAGCAGTAAACTGCAAATAGATCAGAGCCCTCCAACTTAACGCAATGAGAGTAGAAGCTATTTGTATTCGTAAATTTCCGTAAATTTCAGTAGCGTTTCTCAGGGAACCTTTTCAAGGAAAAAACGGCTAGCGGCAGAGATGGGCAAGATCACAAACTAAATGATGTCAGATCAGATCAAGATCACCAACAGGAAATGGATCTAAGATCAGATCACATTCTAAATGATTTCTTTTCCAGAAAGATCAGATCACAGATCAGATCTCCAAGCAAAAAAAGATCTGTTCTACAATAAGTTTTTTTGGCGAAGAGATCAGATCATAGATCAAAATGTAATTCTGTTTCTTCCTAATTCATAATCATAATTGATATTGTACCGTACGTTTTTTAGGAATTTATAAGCAGGTTGTGCAGTAACGCCGTCACAATTCACAGAGAAATAACAAGAGAAGACCTACAACCTAATAATGTCTAAGACTAATTTGATTTTTCAAAAAGAAAAAAAAAAAAATCAGAAAAAGAATTTGATGATCGGATCTGGTATTTTATAAAAAATAAAAGATCTGAAAACAGATCAAAGATCAGGCAAACGCAAATGATCTGAGATCAGATCAAAAGATCAAATCTTATGTCATCTGCGATCTAAGATCATTATTGATCTAGATCTTGCCCATCTCTGGCTAGCGGCTACACGGCGATTGGTCTTCAACATATGCGCGCGCGCGCACACACACACACACACACACACAAAGGTAGAGAACAGAAACAACAAACAACAAAGGACATTTTAGTACCTAAGTATAATAGGTAAATGCGCCATTCTTCTACGTTTTTTTTTGTTGTTTTTTTTGTTTGTTTGTTACAGCAACTATTGGTTAAAACTGTATATAAAAATTTGTCCTGTGTCTCATGATCAAAATTTCTTTTCTCTAATAGGTGCTTATAAAAATGTTGGTTTGTCTATGGGTGGGTGTGCGTGTTTGTTTAAGAAGAGCTGAGGGGAGATGCGGATACCGGGGGGAGAGGGTTGGGGGTCCAGACCTGCTCCCCCCAAAATATCTAAATACCTACCAATGCAACTTCTTTATTATGTAGTATCAGTTCCTGCGATGGATTTCCCAATAGGTAGGTAAATTAGGCAAGTGTCTTGGGCGGCAGATTTTTGTACAAAAACAGCGGGAAAATGGGAGAAAATTTGGAAAAAGAGAAAAAGAAGAAGAGACCTACAGAAAAAAGGAACCTATTGTGGAATTTTTTTTTTTTTTTTTTAGTGTCCATTTTGGAGTGTGAGTGAACTTGGTTATATTCCTTTTGTAGGGTGTGCCAATTCACTTTTCCTTCTGCTGTATTCCAGAGCGCTTTCGGCTGTTATGCCATCATCAGTGGAGTACCCTAAATGAGACTTGTCTCTTGTGGTCCTGTAGTTATAGTCGAGGGTAGTACCGTATGGTGAGCCTGTTTAGTCTTGCGTTCCTATTGGTTGTCTGTGAATATGCAGTCTGTCCAATCAGTGGTTATTGTTATTGGTTGTGTGCTCTGATTGGTTGTCTGTGGTTGTGCAGTCTGTCCAATCCGTGGGTGTTATGTTATTAGTTGGAATAAGTTCTCACTTTGGAAGTTAGTTGTTGTATTTATTAGGTTTTTTTTTTTGTTTTTGCCTTTATTATTTCTAGTTGTTCTTTTAATTTTCTTTTTCTTGTGTTGTTTTCTGTGTGTAGGATTTTGTACTTTTCTGTCAATTTGTCATTGTTGTGTCCCTGGTCATTGCAGTGTTTTCCAAACAGTGATTTGTCATCATTTAGCTTCTGTGATTTTTCGTGTTCTTTTTGGTTAATTTTCTGCCTGTTTCTCCAAGTAGGTCATGTCACAGTGTTCGCAGTCCAGTCTGTATACTCCGCTGCTGTTGTTTCTGTCCTTTTTTTCTGTTTTGTCATTGCTTATTTGTTTGATCAGGGGTGGTCTGTTTTTGATTCCGAGTTTTATGTTGTATTGGTTGAAGATTTTTTGTATTTTGTATGTATGTGTTCCTGTGAATGGTATTGCTCCTGCGTATTTGTCTGTTTTTGTGGTTATTGGTTCCGTGTCTGTGTTTTTTGGTTGTGTTAGTTTGTTAATTATTCTGTCTACTGTTTGTGGTTGGTATTTGTTGTTAATTGCTATTTGTTTAATTTTGTTAATTTCTATTGTTCTAAGGTTGTTGTCATTTAGTATGTTGACTGCTCTGTGGCAGTAGTTGTGTAGTGCTGCCATTTTGTGTTTTTGATGGTGAAATGAGTCTTTAGGTATTATTGCGTCAGTGTGGGTGGGTTTTCTGTAGATGCTGTACTGTATCTTGTTGTCTTTTATTTTTATTGTAAGGTCGAGGTAGTTGATGGTCTTGTTGCCTTTTTCCATTGTGAACTTTATGTTGTTGTTTATGCTATTTGTCTCTGTGAGGAATTGGTCTAGTTGTCTGTCTGTTCCTGTCCAGATGATCAATATGTCGTCTACATATCGTGTCCATAGCTTTATGTTTTTCTTGTGTTTGCTGTTGTTTAGTATGTCATTTTCAAAGTTGTTCATGTATATTTCGGCTAGAATGGGTGACAGTGGTGATCCCATTGCTAGGCCTTCTGTTTGTTCGTAATACTTGTTATTAAACTGGCAGTAATTTTGGTAAATGATTTCTTTTGTGATGTTTACGTATGCTGCTCCATCTGTGTTGTTTTTGTAGTTGCTGTTTGTCAGTATTGTTGATAGTTCCTGTCTTGGTATGTTCCCAAACATGTTTGTTACATCCAGTGATACTAGTTTGTCATTGTTGTTTAGTGTTATTTTGTCCAGTTTGTCTTTTAGTTGTATTGTGTTTTTTATGCTGTAATCTGTTCTGTAGTTGTAGTGTTCTTTCATGAATTTGGCTATTGTTTTTGCGAGTTTGTAGCTTGGTGATTGTATGCTGTTGATTAGTGGTCTTATTGGTCTGTCTTGTTTGTGTAGTTTTATAAGTCATTTTAATTGTGGTGCCTTGGGGTTCATTTCTACGAGTTTCTTGTTGTTTATGTTGTTATTTTTCATTATAGTCTTTAGTTTGGCTTGGTATTTGTTGGTCGGGTCCGAGTTTAGTGGTTTGTAATTGTTGTTTTGGATGTAAGTTTCAATTTTCTTTATGTATTCGTCTTTGTTTAGCACTACTGTGGTGTTGCCTTTGTCTGCTTTGGTGAGCCGAAAGCGCTCTGGAATACAGCAGAAGGAAAAGTGAATTGGCACACCCTACAAAAGGACTATTGTAGAAGTTGCAGAAAATATAACTGAGAAATAATTATCAATTTTCGACCTGTAGCTTATAGGGGTGAGGAGAACATTTTGTTGAGTGCCTATAGTGACTTGGTTTCTAAATCCGCAGCTGGTTACAAAGAGCGTAAGCAAAAAGTGGAGCCCATAAGACATTAAAAAAAAAAAAAAAGAAGAGGTAACGTGACCACCCGCTCATCAGTCGTATTAGCAGCCGATGCTGGTAGTGCGGGGAGGGCGGAAGGAGGAAAACTACAAGAGTTTTCAGGCGGGAAAAGATCACGGATGTGAATCACAGGGAATTGTTAGAAGGACGGGAAGGGAAGATGGGAAAACGGTTTGCTGTAAAGGAAAGAGAACCCGATGCGCAAAATCCTACAAGTTACCCGGGTAACTAAAAGGGAAACAAGGGTAATCTGAGGGTAATTCGAGGGTAACTTTTCCGTGGGTAACTGGGTAACTAGAGGGAGAGGACTAACTCAGTTGACCCAACACACTTTAGCCAGCTCACATTAACCAACTCATTTTAGCCAACGGTCTAGTTGAGCCGTGAAGTGGGTCAGCTAGTCTTCTATATAAAAATGAATGTGTGTCTGTTTGTGTGTTTGTTGGTTTGTTCGAGGTTGGCGGGTGAACCGTAAGCGCTGGAGAGTTCGAACTTCCTGGATTTGTTTGTATGATCTCGGAATAGGCTTAAGGCTATAAAAAGTTTCGGTACCCTAATTAGGAAGAGGGCCACAAAATTTTGTTCCCTCTGGCCCCCTAATTTTGTTTTCAACTTGAACTTTTTAGAATCGTTTTATATGAAACTTCTTCACATTTTGTTAAAATTTGGTGGCGATAACTGTCTCCCTTCAGGAATTATCGAGGGGTTGATAATCTGAAATTTCTAAGATGAGCTCAAAATACCTCATTATTATATGTACATCGGGTTTAATGCGACCATAACATATTTGGATATTGTTTCGTACTAATTTATGTAGCACACGGCCCATTTTCAACCACGTATCACCTCCAAAAGGCCTGAAATTTCAGTTTTTGAAAAATATGTTCAGCATTCCTTCTAATTATCCGACTGAATTTTTGAAAACACCAACATTTTCCGTGGAATAACACAAACATGAAGCAGTAATCTGCAAATAGATCAGGACTCTCCAACTGAACGTAATGAGAGTCGAAGCTATTTGCAGTGGTACCCATCACTAGTGTAAGGTCAGCGGAGGGCTTATATTTCGGATTCCAACGCATTATAAAAATCTTTGCGGTGGCGCCTAAGCTAGGATTATGTAAAAACGACAGGGTTTAGTATTCAATCGTATGACCATGATTCGATCGTTAATTGGTTTGAAATTCGTGACGGCATCGCTCCATGTCCTGGTAAGCAGCACCGCAACGCCCCTGTGCGAGTCGGAGTTGCTTCCGGAGTAGAAGACGGTATTTTCAGATGAGGTATTGAAATGGCACGCGCCTCTCCAATGAGTCTTCGTTAGGCTTGGGATGAACATTTTACATCTGTTTTGTTCTCCCTCGATAATCTGCATCTTTCCCGCAAAGCCGAGTTCCCGGATAATCCATGTTTCTATTAGGTACATCCGGTCCACAATTGGGATAACTTCTTCGCTTGCAATTACTCCCCCCGGAGATACGAGCAAGGAGATATTTAGGCCTCCGGAACATTTAATGGCAAACGAAATCATAGTGGGTTTTCTTGGGATGAGTACTTGGAGTGGTTTCCCGTTGCCTTCTCCAAGTCCGTTTAGTCGCTTCTTACGACACGCCGCGGCGTCGTGGGGCTATTCTGCTACCCGTCCCCACACGGCTGCATCGAAAAATACATATATTCAACTACGAATAAGGCCAATAGCTGATTGTAAAAAATCAGCCAAAAGCCGTTTTGTGAAGCATCCTGATACACGTCCTCACATCGCCGACCCTGGTGGTATTTCAATTTAATTTGTGAATTGACAACTTAAAAACTTGAAACAGCAAATTTGAAGTATTTTCAATTATTGCTACGTATTTAATTTGTTTTTTCCGAGAGTGAGGGAGGGGGCTTCCGAGTATCCGGCACTGCTTTTATTAGACCGTAGGCTCTGAAGTATGCCAATATCGAAGCATCGAATTAACTGTGACAATATCGATTCACGCGTGCGTTATGATTCATAAAAGTGGTACTTTTTCACAGCGCAGTACAAGTAGCACGTTAATAACGGATTGCGAGCATAGATGAAGTATAAGCATCATTTTTTCGTTCGTGTTTACCCGAAGGAAAGTTTTCAAAATAATTAATCAACCGGCACTTGTGGACCCGTTAACCGGCAACGAACGTGGTTGGAATTTCCTATGCAGCGGCAAACTTTCCACGTACATTCCTAATTTCGCCGCGTATAAGTTAATTAGAAATTTTTTGCGGGTTTCGTTTGAACTGCACAGAAGTTATAGGAATCGAGAGAATTACATAATGTAACTCAGTGATGATGATGAAAAACCTAATATTCTTTGGAATTCATTCAGTTGGGCTACACAGGGAATCGGGAATGTTTGCTGAAAAAAAAGCCCAGCGGCACGTGCACGGCGAGAGGAAACCAAATACTTGGAATGCATTTTGACTACGGTTCGTCTCCCCCCCCCCCACCTACAGTACCCCTCACCAAGGCTGCGTGTATAGCTGCATGCATTTTCAATGTGGAGCAGCGAACACGAGCTCGCATGGTGTTATATACGTATACATACTCGTATATCGGAATGCCGAGATGATTTAGGAGTATTAAAGCGCGGGAACTGGGCCAACTGCATTACGGATTTTACGTGTGTAATTTTCCAACCTCTGTTATTCCCAATTATTTTTCAACTCGCTCGACTCGACTTCGTTCTTTGAATTTCAGTTGCTGGAAAATTGTCAGCGCTGGTGGCTTACTTTCTGAAGTGCGGTGTCATTCCCAGCTTCGGCACGAAGTACAAGAGACTTCGTCGTTCAGCCTCCTAATTTATCTGGCAGCACACTCATCCTCCGACAAATTTTTTTACTCCGACACTTACATAAGAAACGACTGTAAATTGTGTCCTAATCGAGGGAACGATTCGATGTTTAAACAGTGCTGATCTAGTTTGGCTCGGATACACGTATAGCATAATAGTATGGATACATACGTAGCAAAATAATACAGAGTGTTTCACGAATTGATCCCCTCTTTTTTCCATTTTTTCTGATTGTGAAGTCGGATCATCACATAACAAAAATGGATCTGCAAAATGTAGTTCTTTTTCGTGTAAAAAAATTTCCCTCCTCGAAAACGGGAGCTCATATATGTATACCTCATTAACTTTGAAATCTCCCATGGAAAGCTTCTGAACAAAATATCAGAATAGATTCCGAATATTGCTTCAGATTTCGATCTGGCTCCGATTTGAGTCTAAAAATCTAAATTATGGACCTGAAATGGGCAAAATTAGGTTGACTTGAAAATTTGAAAGAAAGTGCAGAAATAAGGTGGCCTTTTGGATAGCTGTTTCCGAACATCGTATCAGATTTTTGATCCATCCATTATCCAAATTTCGGATCTCAAAAAAATGAAAAATTAATTGGCTTTAAAAACTAAAAAAAAAGTTATGTCGGGAAGATAAGAGAGAGGAGCGAAATTAATGCTGCAAATCGTAGTTTCAAAAATTCAGCTTAAAATTTAAAATTTCCAAACTAGCTTCTATTAAGAAAATACTGAAATATTTGCGAGCGAATGGTTATAAAAAAAAAAACCTGTGCCGGATTACTTGATGAAGAAGGTATGTTATACTGAAATCTGTAATGAGGCAATCCTGTGTCTTACCTAAGACCCCCATGCCCAGACATAAAAGCTGAGAAATATTTTTTCAAGATAAATATTTTTATGAGAAATTGAGCTGGACAGACTGTTGAAGTTCAATATGGCGAACAGCTGTACTAAGCATATATACATATAAAAATGATATGAATGGAAGGCGGGTAAATTCTTCGGCTGTAATGTACAACCTCTTAAAATCAGTGCCAGGAAATTAATTCTACACATCATTAATTGGCCTATATTATGTTGTGCATTTCCAACAAGTCGTTGCACATTACCAGATACTTGTATGTGACAAAAAATGTGGGGTTATGGTTGTTCCAGTGTACCAATATGCTTCGATTATCATAAAAAATAATAATATGTAAATCTGATATTGTAGCTGTCATTAGAGCCTTGCATCAAGTACGTGAGAAGTTTTCTTGCAGTAATTTACAAGTACTGTTTGAGATTTTTCTTCACTTAACGGTTTCTCTCTCGCGTCAGTTATGTTCTTGGATAGGCACATGGGAGATAGATATTTAAGAACCTTGTTGTGCCTGCGTGTATATCTTCTTCAGCTACATATCCGTATCGAAATGTATGTGAATTAATATTTACAATAACATTTCTTTTATATTTTCCTTTATTTCTGGGCAGCCATCTGGACCTTTAATGCATTTGGAGAAAACGAACGAAGTAAGAACCGTATCGTGAATAAAAGTATAAAAATGAAATCTTTGACACCCGTCACCGTGGAAACTTCATTGCTTATACAGACTTTTCTTCTTTTCCCATGTATTCTGCATATTTAGAACCGTTTGTATAGGAGTACGTATAGAAAAAAAAAAAGAAAGGAGAGAAAAAATAAAACACGTTTAAGTAAAGGGGAAAAGAGATGGCATCCAGACGAATAGTCAAAGTTTCAGACTGTAAATTTAAAATTGAAAAAAAAAAAAGAAAGAAAGAAAAAAAAATGGGAACAATTGCACTTGACTTATCTCTCTTCAATATTTGGTTGCCTTTTACAAAAAGGAATTTCTACTAAACTCGTTGCCAAATGTTTGTTAAATTTTACTGTCGTATGCGTAGCGATATCCATTCCACGAAATTAGCTTTTTTATTTTTCTGTCTCTGTCTGTCTGTCTCTCTCTTTCTCTCTCCCCAACTTATTTTCATTAATAAAATGTAGAAAGAATGCAATCGGAGAGAGATCAGTACAGATTTTAAAACTGTCACATTAGCCTGACCCAGCTTTAAGTACTCGTATGATGCATATTATTTATTAGAACAAATTATGGTGATCACCAAAGAAATCGGCGCCTGGAAATGGTTACTGCAAAATAGTCAATGAAAAGGGTAAAAAAAGTAGTTAAATAAATGTCTGTAGACATATTATGTGTACAAACGAAGTGAGACAGTCGTACTATATAGACTCGCTCTGAGGTTTTATCTTTGATGAACGTACTTAATGTACGAGTACCTAGTAATCTGCCAGTGGCGGCGTGTTAGAAATTAATTGAGCAAAATAAAACAATCGCTCTTGTTCATTTAGAGAATGCACGTGATGAAGATGAAGAATCGAGTATCGTTGAAGAATTTTCCTTGATTCCTCTCCACCCCCCCTCCCTACATTCTATTTGATTCTTCTGTTAGTTCAGCAAAATTAGCATCAAATCAAGGGTAAATTAAAAGAAGAAAAAATGGGATCAAAGGTTCCTAATTATTGTATGGGCCGGCTCACTGAATGATCCGCATGAAACTCATCTCCCCTAACTCGTGTGCGTTTTTTTATTACGGTGGTAAATATGTTCTCTTCCTCAGTTTTTTTCCAAATTACTCGAATAGTATGCAAGGATATTGAAATTGTTTATTGGACCAAAAATATGCTCTTTAAAATTCCCTACAAAATGATACAAATATAACCCCTTCTATGTACTTGAAGAGGAAGGCCTCAGAAAGTCACACAAAAAGTAGGTATATTTAAATTTTTAAACTTTATTATTTTTTTAAATTATGCGAGTCACCAGAAACGTTTTAGACAAAAAAATGCTGTCCACAATTTCATACAAAATTGTACCAAATATGATGCCTTATTTGTCGTGACAGTGTTGGTTCGCTTTTGAGCGTTCTGCCGAATGCTAAGACAGGTGTCGTGAAGTGACACCGACAGGGGTCCGCCGCGTGAACCCAGGGGGCTGACGTTAGCATACCCTGATGTACAGTTCTCGGCTTAAGAATAATTTGGTCGATTCGATTTTGATTGATATAATATTTTTATTGATATTTTGACATTTTCATGTCTTTGCTTTGCCACATAAACAAAAATTTTCGCTCAAGTATACCCATGGCTGGAAGAAATTTAGTCAGTCCAGTCAGTCCAGCCAGTCCGTCAGTCAGTCATTATATAATAATATTAATAATAATTATCATTATTTTCGTAACGCTCTTTTTGTCACGCTCCAAAGTAACGTTTTTTTCTGTTGTGTGTCTGAGTAAAAACATAAAAATTTCAAAAACGTTACTTTTTAAGCGTTACTTTGAAGCATTACGAAAAAAACAGCTGCTCGAGAGCTTTAGCGCATAAATGAAAAAGTGTTACTTTTTGAGCGTTACCTCTCCTGATCGTATACGCTAATAAGAATAATTTTCATGAAAATTTCTATCAACAACACGTCTGAAGACTGTTTGAGTGTTACTTCCATCCATCAGATTTAGCTCTTCATGGTCACAATTCAGTTCAGAGGTTCAAATTTCCATGGACATTTTTATTTCACCCACCTATCTTTTTTTCTTTCAGCCGTGGGTATACTTGAGCGAAACTCGTAATGCTACCCGTGACACGAATTCAGTGGCTGACATTCCCATGGAAATTGTTTTTCTTCTAGTCATGGATATACTTAAGCAAAAACCGTAACGCTCCCCCCGACCCTGTACTATTTCTAGCGTATCGTAATAAAGATGTAGGTATTTATTTGCGCCGCTCGTCGTTTATCGTTGTAATTTTGTCGTATGTAAGTACGAATCGAGGAAATCGGGGACGATTATAATCGATTACTGATAAGTCGATATTAAAAAATCGAAACATGAAAATGCTTTCCCGTGGTTGCAGATTCGTCAGCGACATGTTTTGAGACGAACTTAAGGAATGACGGGCATATATCGATTTATACTAGTTTCATAAATTTTTTCTTGAAAAATGCAAACCAGGGTCACAAAAAATGGGAGTAATACGTAGTAAAAAAATAGACTTCGTTTTTATTATTTTCTGAATGAACTGGATGAAATAACCCATACGAGCCAGATTTTTCAAGTCTAATGCCTGTGATACGCATCGAACATCACGTCTGATGTCACGCAAGACATTTTCGTTATTTAGAAACTTGTACCCACCCTCTTACAACATTTTCGGAAAATTCATCATTACATAATATGTCGTTCAGAGACAAGGAAGTTTGACGGATATATCCGCCACTAACACTTAAGGAGTTGATAAAACCCTGAAGCATCTAATGAAGTCTGAAAGGTCATACAACGTTTTTAGTGAAGCCTGAAAAGTCAGAGAGTCTTGAACAAGAGCCTGGCCTAATCTCGAGCAACTCAGAACGAATTTTGGAAAGTCCTAGATAGGTACTGAAAGAATCTTAGCAAGTTTCAACGAATTGAAGAGTCTTATAGTTTAAGCCATAATTATTTCCAGGCCCCCAAACATTTATGTAATTTTTTTCGTGATGCTCCAAAGTAACGCTCAAAAAGTAAAGTTTTATCCGTTTATGTGCCCAAGCAAAGACATAAAAATGTTGAAGCTGATTTTGGACGGGCTCGAAAACCCATCCCCGATTTTTTGGTGAGACTTTGAGAATCCACGCAAATTATTTAAGCCGACCTTCAGCTCCGTATCAAAAATGTTTTAGAATTTTCCCTAGCTGCCGATATTAAACTTTTGAAATCATACCTTCAACAAGGAAGGAAAAGCTCTGAAAAATTCCTTGAACCTAATGTTCCTCAGTGTTCATTTAAGACTCTCTCGGACTTGATTAGGGCTTTTAAGACTCTTCCTCTGGACTCACCAACTATTAATTTTTTGTTTTGTTTTTAAGATTACTTTAATTCACGTTATTAGAATAATACAAGAAGCCACTAGGCTTTTATGAGCACACTATACGACGCTTTTAAACAAGATGTAAGATTTTCCAAGTCCGACATTCGGACTGGAGAATCGTGACGGTACTTTGTTGGAAGCCGCGATAGTAGTGTACTATACGTGTAATATCAAGAAAAGATTACCGTGTGTATACTCTCGTTAGAGGCATCAAAGCTCATATTCATCACTCGACAGTTACGAGCTAGGGCGAGCCGATTACCGATCAGTACATCAGTACGACGTCGGTTGATATACTAAAAAGGTCGTATATCAGTTCTACTAGGCTCGCAGGTAGCTGTATTGTATACAAAGGACAGTCATCACATGAAGGGATGACTACAGCAGGGCGAATGACACATACATGAGTCATGATATATGAGATTAACATGACACGAAGTCTAACATATTTACTTCCAGTTGTTGATCGGATAATTGGAAGACGCTTTGTGGGTAGTCGTGATTAGATTATAAAATCTAAATTTTGATCCTGGTTCGGCCCCCTCGAGATGAAGATTCTCCCAGATGAGAGATGATTCTTGGATGTGGTATGACCGAATGCAGCGGTCTGGGGACCTCGAGGATGGATCGTCGGGCGAGTAGAGCTAATGTGCATTTCATTGTCATAATTACAGTAGTAATTCCGTAACTGGTTATCATTCGTATTCTGGAGTGAGTATGATGACGCAGACGGTGGGATATAATTATGTATCTAATTGGTGCTAAAACGTTGGCAGGAGATATGGGTGATATTGTTCATTGTCTCTGTCTGGATGCATAGGGTCTTCGAATTCTAAGAATTTGGAGGTCATCAACGAGGAAGAAAGCAGGTGTGTATGAGTCATCGATGTCGAAAGTATGTTTGGCTGATGTTCGAGGTTTTGTGCGACCGATAGTTTTCGAAACGGATAAGATGTAATTGATTGGAATAATTCTCTGTTTTAATGAAAATAGTCACACAGAGTCGAACGACGTGAAAGACAGCGACGTTCGGGAGTCGAAGAAAGTGAATTTCGCTTCCCGACCGCCTCTAATATATAATGGTGCGGTGGGACGTATGGCGATGCACGCATGTCAAAGTGGCCCCTATGACACCACACCCCCGGTTCCGGAAACTACCCTTTCGAATATCGCATCAGTGACCAGAGGGACGCCTTGGGGCCAGACCCGAGCCCCAATTTCTCCGTGCCGCAACGGTGCGCGCTTCCTAGCAGGGCCACTATGTGGTTCCCTACTGACCGAGGTCCGCTCTCCCTGAGCGCTCGCCTGGAATTCAGATCCCCCACGGCTGGACGCGCTGCCTCTTCACTGCCTCTAATATATAATGGGAACCAGGGAACCACCATAAAAGGCCACTAAACCAGTAGCGTTTCCATTTTCTCTGCATTTATGTAAAATAATACAAATAGGTACGTATCATATAAATTATGAAATAGGCACTTTGGAAAATCGTATTTTCTTGTTTCTTGTTGGCTCCATTGTGTTAGGGGCATCATATTTGGTATCATGAACAGTTTGTTGTTTTTTTTTAGGAAGATGAATGTAAAAGAAAAAAAAATAACGAAAATGAAAAATACCTATTTTTGGGTGGCCTTTTGTGGCGCTTCCATTTGAGTCAGTGGCATCATGTTTGTTATCATCTCGTTGGAAATTTGAAAGAACGTATTTTCAATTCAATACACGATCTCAATATCCCGCACCCTTTTCGATACACATATTTGGAGAATACTGGTGGTGATGAAGGCACATGTCTTATGTGGGCCACCCGGTCGATCAATTCGCACAAGCGAGTTTGATTGAAAGTTTTTCCAGCTCAAGTAATACTAATTTGACTGAATTATATCTGATGTCAACAAGCTATCCACTATTCTCTAACTGTACATCTGCGTTAGTTCTCAAGAAAAATGCATTTGATGGCGCAAGAATAAACAATGCTACGTTTTGTATTGTTTTTGTAGCTCGATATCGGAGAGTAAGGTGGTTAGGCAATATATCGGACATTTTTAATTTACTACGGGTAGTTGAGTTTTGTTGGTTCTAATGAGTTCAGTGGCCTGTACGGGTTATGCAGAAATCAGTTTTGGGTTCATGTATATTTTGATTGTTATAATTGAGCTTGAATTTAAATGTGGAGCTATGAGGTTACTAATTATTTCAGTAAAGCTTCCTTCCTTCAAGTTTAAATTTAGGGTAGAGGAATACCTAGGTCATATAACAATCATCATATTATGGTCAGCTTGTTTATTTTCAATACCTACTTTTCCTACGTGCCACTGTTTTCAATTTAATGCCTCAAGTGATATTGAGAAATGAATTCAATAATCTTGAACTCTCCCTCTCTTTAGAGTAAGTCGGCCGTTTTCATTAATTGTTTTTAGAATTGCTATATGTGTAAATTCGAACATGAAAGTGAATAAAACACAATTTTATGAGGTATTATGGTGCAAGAGCTGAAATTAGGAGGTGTGAAACTCTTTTTATGAATGGATAAGAACGGACTTCGGAAAATGGGTCACAGGGTGGCGAGCTTCTTTTCTGTTTGTTAAAGTCAATATTTTGATGCAAGGAGTGAACATAGGAGAGAGGAAACAGTTCTTATGAATGGATAAGTATGAACTTGGGGAAATGGATAAAAGGACAATGAGTTTCTTTTCTGTTTATTCAAGTCACATTCACTTTTCTGTGATAGTTGTGCAAAAATTGTAAGAGACCCTATTAACAGCGAACAAAGGAGGCCGAACAATATTTTCGAAAGTTTCCCGTATTTCTTGAAATGGGGAGAAAGAACAGATTTTTGGTGATTGTAACTCTTTGGAAACAAAGTTCTACTGGAATCTCTGAAGACTTTAGTTTATTGATTTTGAGGAGCCAGTTCAAAGAAGCTATACAAAGACTTCTGTTAGAAATTTTTCCTGAAACTCTAATTTTCCTTGGCTGCATTTTTGGACCAACCATCAACCGTATACTTCGTACGTGAGAGGGCTATTTGTCGGGGGGGGGGGAGGGGGAGTCGACAGATTGTAATTCGCATTTTGACTCCGGAAAAACAATAAAAGTAAAAATGAAAGAAGCCGCGCGTTTATTGTGCGACTAAAGCATAAAGTTTTTAATTTCAGTCTTTAACTTCCTTTATTGTTTAACTTTTTAATCTTTTCGTCCTTTTTTCCTTCTCTTTGGTTTTTCCTCCATTTTCTCCTCCAGCTTTCTTTCTCGTGCCAGTACAAGTTTGTTTCTCGTAGGTCCTTCGAAGTTTTTAATAATTGTAGTAAAAATTACTTCTTAGTTGTTTCGGGCGTTAGGGTGTAGGGTAAGAAACCATATCCCAATTTTAAGTCGCTGTCTTTTTTAGGAGATTTTATGGCTTCAGTTATACTATTGAGGACGTTCGTAAAAAG
This sequence comes from Acanthococcus lagerstroemiae, assembly GCA_031841125.1. NCBI lineage: Eukaryota > Metazoa > Arthropoda > Insecta > Hemiptera > Eriococcidae > Acanthococcus > Acanthococcus lagerstroemiae. The sequence goes on from CM063106.1 coordinate 82,192,878, forward strand.
GAAATAAAAACGAAATGTGTAACTTTAATAGTTTACTCGCTTAATTTATTTACTGAGATTACCGTTTTCGTTATTAGTGCGGCGGAATGTTGTTGGGGCTGGCGTTCCAATTCCAGCATTCGCGATTTCGTACACATTCCTAGTTTTTGTTCGCGTGGAAAACAGTATATATTTATGCACCCCAAAAGGCTGGCACGACGGCCATTTAAAACGAATTACAAGAACGTAGATGCCGACGGTCGACTGCCAATAAATAAACATATAGTATATGCATGTATATATTGGAAAAGCGTTCTATTCGTTCAATTAATACTACTGACCGATGACATTTTAATTGCATTGTGGCGTATATACGTTGAAATGCTGCTGTTCAGTCTAGTCGCCTCCATTAAGCGCATTATTGCGCATAAATTTTCCACTCAATGTATGAAAATCTATTATACGAAGCATAACACTTATCTTCAATATACGAGTACGAGTATACGAGTATGTATGCGCTAATCATTCGATACAAGATCAAATGACAGAGAGGAGAAATGCGAATACGAGTATGTGTATGTGTATCGAAATTTCGTCGATGAATAAATATCATTCCTTGCCGATCTATCGTCGTCTATCAGCAACTCGCCACGCTGCTACCAATAATTCGATTCGCTCATACTTCGCCGATTTTATTCCATAAGTTACACCGCACACGTACATACTCGTACATTCACATTCGTGCACTCAGTTTGGTTGTATATGTGTACATGTGTACATATGACAGCGGTGGTAATTGGTTTCTAGAATTCGTGTCTACATGTACTACTACTACTTTTTCTTTTTCGTCATTCCCCAGTGCTCTTGCCCACCATCTTTCTTTCTGTTCTCGGAAAACTCGGTGTCTTTCTTGTTTGCTCAATCGCCCTATCTTTTGAGCGTATACTTCCACCAGATTCTCGTTTGACAGTTTTCGGCTGCGATTTGCATATAGGTCTACAATACCTATATATTAAAAAAAAACGGCGGTGACTGCGTGATGCCAGGTCTATATCTCCTCATCAACTATGCCTAGTAATGATAACATTATCAATTTATTTATGAATATAACGTTTCTTAGGGCACCTTTTATACAAAGAGAGAGAGAGAGAGAGAGAGAGAGAGAGAGAGAGGGGGAGTGAGAGAGACCACAAACCAACTACATAGACTGACTGACGATCTGCATCGTTTGCGAGAATAGCTATATCTGAACAACCCCTTTTGTTCCCATTCTTGCTTTAGAAACTAGTTGCTTCTGCAACTTGCGGTGCATTCGCAATGTGGAAGTTAGCTGCAATCTTTTTATTTTTGTCAGATCAACTGGACCAGCTCGAGAGGAAATGAGAAATTCAAAGAGTACCTAAAATGCTAAACGCGGTTGTCCCCAAAATATTTCTTATACTATCACGTTCGTTAAAAACACGTGACTAGGGCGAGTTTTTTAATGCTTGTTCATATTTTTCCTATTGATTATTTCTGCGCATATCCAAATTATCTTTACGAGTCGTGACATTTCAAGTAGAATGAGCCCAACCTGATTGCGCATATTTCTGTATATTTAAGGATATATGCGTATCATCGTATAAAGTCGTATATCTCAGCGCATATGTGCGCGCATTTAGCCATTCTTTTTGTTTATTTTCTATTTTTACCGTGTATGGTCTAAAATACATGATATATGCTGCAGGCATGAAGAAAGTTTCATTTATGGGCGCTAGCGCTGTCAAGTGCTCGACCACAGTTAGCTCCAACTAGCGGAGTTCTAAATTGTTCTTCTTTTTTCAATATTGTTTTGATTATTCATTCGTAAAATCAGGCATGTATTTCATCCGATTCAGATGAAAAAATCCTGCGTTTTGATACCCATGTTGCCTTGTTTTGGGATGACATATTTTTGCACATATTGAAAATTTAAAGGATTCCTTGTGCATATTTTTTAGGTTTTGAGCGCACATTTCGCTATTTTTACAGTATAAAAAGACTCGTTTTACGACTATACATGACACATATTTCAATATCGTGGGTTTTCAGAGCGCTTAAGTTCGTATATTTTGGGCAATTTTATATATACTTACGAACCAGAAGGTTGACATGGCATTCCCAGTGAACAAAAACGTCCGTCAAGATTTCAATAATATATTATGCATCTAGAAATAAAGTAAATGCAGGCAACACACTTCATCTGACTCAAAAATCAGACGGCATCGACAGGTAAAGGGGAAAAATAAAACTGACGCAGCTAGAAGGTATTCTCACGTGATTACTGAACCGTTTTTCCTGGTACTGCATTGTGCAGTAATAACAGCCCAATTTTGTGTATAGCATTTATCCGTGCTGCGGATATTAATGCGCGATTTTAAAAGACTTATTTACATTCCCCGCTAGACACGAATGGAAGACTCAAAGGTTTTTGATTGTTCCGGAAAATGTCGTATTATATAGCAGTTTAAACGCGATTTTCTCTCATGTAAAGCGATTACTCGAAAATCGTCGACGATCTTTCAGAGTCGGGTATCGTTGCTCAGTCCGCACTAATGGTTTAGAAAATACGGTTCGGCGATCTTCGTTGCTGCTTCAGAGATGCAATTTTCTGTCGAATATTCCGATTGTGTTTTTTCTCATCTCTCCTCAGTTTGAGTTGACCAAGCTGGAGGGTTGAAGTGTGCACATTCTGACAACAGATAATTATTTTCACTCGGAGCAGAATACTCCATTTGTGAGTTCATTGTAACTAGGGCAACTGAAAGTATTTTCATCCATATTTCTGATGCTACATCTAATGATGAAATTATTGGTTAACAATCACGCGTCTTATATAAGTTTCTGATTTCCGACTAAGCCAATCGAATCTAGATCGCAGAACACTTTTGACGTTTTGACATCGCAGTAGTAGTAAGACTTGTAGAATTAGAATGCTTTGGGGTCGGGGTCAATTGTGGTGTGTGAGGCAGATGTCTGTTCATAACCCTGTCGATAAATTGAAAAGTGATGTAGCTTTTTAGTAATCAATTAAAAGAACATAATACCTATGTATGTATACACTATATAGAGTAACGTTTTCGAAATTGTACTACCTACTTTGGCTTTTGTTGGCCTCTAGAGGGAGCAACAATGAATATTTAAAGAAATCAGCTACACTATAATGCGGTCTAGCATTTTACCTAAAAAAGACACAATGGTCTTCAATTTTTCTCACAAAAAAGCTCTCACGCGTCGGTCTTTAGGTAGTGCATTTAGAGAACAGGTTGCCCAAATTGTACCCAGCATTTGAAGGCGTACAAATTTAGGCGTTAATAATACTCTCATAATCATAACTTTGTATATATCCATTATAGACACATTCAAATTTGTATTGGAATGAGAAAATAGAAAAACTTTTCTATTTTATATCTAAAATGCAATAACATGGAATTTATATATACATATATATTACGTTGACAGGAAGAATACCTAATGATAAGGCTTAGTTAATTAAAATATTGAACACAGTAACTATATTAAGGTATTTTATTAAAAGAAGCTACGGTTCTTTGCTCATTGCACTAAGGTTCTTGCAGAATACATATCTACATATCTCTATAATGGATACACTGAAGTATCAACAATGGAAAACGGACACAAGATAAGATCACGAATTCGTGATTTAAAAAAATAGGAGATTCTTACAAAATAATAAGAACGAAAACTTTAAAGCGATGATAATTGTACATTTTGCACCGAAATAAATGAATAATAAAAACTAACACCACATCAGCTAGCGTTCTTATCAGGTGAATAATCGAGGCTCCTCTATCACAGAAATGAAACGAACATAATGAATATTTGTACAGATGAATGAGGAATGATCCTTTAATAACCTGACGGAAACACGAGAAAGGTCCATTTCCTTTTACCTTTTACATTACACAACATTGCAGTCACATACTGGAATGTATACAAGTTGTAACGCCGGGCTAGCATTGATAAGTTGAAAAAAACTATTCGCAACAAAGGTTTTTTTGCGGAACATTATTCTAAGTGCCCAAAAATCGAGGGTTATAAATCATTTTCTACTTTTTTTTTGCTTGTTAACTGAAATTTCGTGGCTGGTGTTGTCGAAAATTCATCATTTTCGACTCGACACAGTCGAAATTTATGATAATAATAATAGTAATATTAATAATTTAATACAACTCTAATATGATTCAACTCTAATACGATTCAACTCTAATATGATTCAACTATTAATTAATGGTAATTAATCAACTGTGATTAATTAACCGTTCAACGCTCTGCTCAAACTCGGCTGGCCCTACCTGTTAGGATAGCCCCGCCTGTGACGATAATTTGGACGCATTTGAGTGAGCGGCTCGCCCCCTGTTGTGGGTTTCGGCCCCCTCATTGGTCCACGTACTACTATGAAACATATCTCCATTGGTCCACGTGTGATCATGTACGTACACGACGGAACCCAGTGGGGGAAGTCTAGTTCTCGAATTTGGGATCGGTGGCGAGCCTCCGAGACCTCGCATTCTGTTATTGTGCTCCACGATACATGTTTCTTGTGCTCGTTTCTACTCGTATTACCTGTGTTTGGATATGGATACCGCTACTGATCAGGTCAGACGATTTTATTATTTACTACCGGTTATATTTACGTTTCGTTTGAGAAGTCGCATTTTCCTATGGTCGTCGTTCGTTTTGTGTGTTCTACAAGTCTTGTGTCACTATCCGGTGGTGGTGCACTTGGTAAATTGAATTCTACAGGAATTTACGTTTCCTCTCTTGGTGTCTACTACAGGCCTTGTGTTACCACCCTGTGGTGGTGCACTTGGTAAAGTCCTACAAATTCTACAGCAATTCTACGATCCTCGCTCACTTGGAATTTCTATCAGAGCAGTTGGTAGTCGCATTGATGTACCTCGATGGTACTCGTCTCCACCCCCCTTGGACTTGAGGATGTTAGCTTGTGCTGGCATGTCAATCCAAGTGTACAGGGTGGTCGTATTATTTGTACCCCGGTGGTGCTCGTTTCTTACTTGGAGTCAGTGGTGCTAGTCGTGCTCACACATTGATCCAAGGTGTTATAAAATTGTCTTGACATCTTATGACTGACGGTATCTTGTTTCTACTTGTGCCGTTAGGTAAACCAGCAGAATAAGACGGCGAAGAAGAGGACAGGAAGACAGACATTCAAACCGTATAATTTGTTTTGTGAAGAATAAAGTTATTTTCTGTTTCTACCAACTTAGTTATTTCTATAGTGTGTTTGTCAGTTGTGCTCGTGACTACTTTTCTCCCTGCACCATGCAGGTGGGAATTCAACTTCAAACTACTACAAGCTTCCACTGCAAGTTCAACTTTCATAATTAATCTCATCGTGATTAATTTCAACTATTTAATAATTAATCTACCCCTGATTAGTTGCAACTTTAATTAAGGTGAAATAATTTAATCATAACTGTCATAATTTGGTAATTATGAAATATTAGTTATGATTGATACTCTGCTTCTATGAATTTATTTCACAGGTGTTGTTATCTTATCCCAAGCCTCCCCTCCCCCTTTTAGAAAAGTGGTTATGCTTTAGTGTTGAGAAATAGAAATACATTAAAAATATATCATGTAGACAGACAGATAACGCATGCTATGTTAGTATATCGAAGAAGAAGAACCCAAGTCTCAGAATTCCAACAATTCACTGCTGATCAATAACAGTTCTAGATAAATATAATGTAACACGGAAATTTCTGAAATGAAAAGTTCTAACAAAATCCTCTACAGTCTCCTTCAATTTTCGTCGCTAACAGACAGCCATCGTATGTTCAGTTGTAGTAAACTAGAAAGGTATTGACTGTTGGATTCGTTTTTCTTTAGAGGCAGCAGTGACTTAGACGGCGGATTAGGGGAAGGCCAGGTTTTCAGTAAGTAGTAAAAAAAAACATAGAAAATCATATTTTCAATTGTAATCTGATTTTCCGAACTACGGTACTTACTTGTTTGCGCTGAGAAAGCAGCAAGACTCTGGGGTATCCGAAAGCTTTAAAATTTGGAATGAAATTTTCGATGCGCATTAAAAATACGGAACTCATCATTTTTTTCGTTTTCCCTGGTGTGTACGTCTCTATTCTCTATACACCATCCATGAACGCGCCAACGGATGCCTACCAAGTACGAGGGTAAGCTCGATATAATAAGAATTGAAATTAATAATAATATTTCATATCCTTCGTTCCGACAAAAATTACTTTCCCGTCTCCACCTGCCTGCTTAGGCACGATTAAAGTTATAAATGCCTTCCTTTTGAAAAGGTAAAGCAATTAACCAGAGTCTCGTGTTCCATTTATCTTTTTCACTCGCAATAACACGGAGAAAGAAGCTCGTCGCTGTTCATAATTCTATAAATCGTTCTACCAATATCGGAAAAAAAAAAAAAAACAGATTTAGTTCTATGTAATATAACCTACCACTTTGCGACAATACAGACTTTTTTATTTCGAAAAAAAAAAAAATAATAATAAGGATAATAATATTTCGAAGTATCAGATGAAAAATGTGAGTTAGGGAAATGTAAATAAATAACGCATTATGTGCTAAATATGAATATACCGATGGTACATGAAAGAAGGGAGTATTTTTATAGCTCGGAAACCGGAGCACGTCTCAAACGACGAATATTACGCTCTTACTGGTATTGATTCGTCCAGAGAATTACTTATTTATATCACAAAAGTTATACTTATCCACTTTTCTGGGTCAAAGAGGGTGGTGCTGGAAATTCGATATAGTTTGGTGTACTCGACACGGTTCAAAGGTGTTTGTGTGTAACACTAGTCACTACTTTCGCGATTTCACTTCGACAAAGTTGACCATTTCTTGAACTCGAATCGCAATTAATTTGAGATTTATTCGATAGCGAGACGAAGACGCATACCTACAGCTCTGCATCGATTCTACCTCCCGACCATTTAATACAAAAAATAAAGTTGACGAACAAGAGTTTCGATTGTCTGTTTTATGTTAGATTTTTTGTTCTTGTTTCAGAATTTAACTTTCTTTCGCCCTTCTCCACTTATTCTTTCGACCAACATTATGAATTTGTCATCTTTGTCCAACGGTAAATGGTAACCTAATCCTATTTCTTCTTCGTTTTTAAAAATGAAACTCTTCTGTCTCGCGAAAGGGTCGCATTTTCTTATTAAAATACGAGCACGTAGACAGTCAAACAATAGTATATATCTGACGAGAAATATAAAGCGAATTTTCTTCTTTTATGTTTCTTTTTTCTTTTTCTTCGCATGCACCATGTTCGTTTTTTTTTTACGTTGTTCACGAAGAATCTTTTTAGCTTACAGTTGGCGCGCGTGCATCTGTGTGAACGTGTTTTTCCTTTTCTCCGTACGTTTATTTTCAAATCTTGGCCGACGTGCTTCGTCTCAGCGTAATGATTGATGGAAACCGGAGAAAAATAAGGATATATCAGTCGGATTGAAAAATTTTAGTAACCCTCTTACTCGTGGCTGAAATTTAAAATATTCCGCTGGAATATAAACACATTTTTTAGCTTAAGAGAAGAAAATAAAAATAAAATGAATTGAGACAGTTCGAAATAAAAACTTTAAGAAATGTTTGCTAATAAAGATCATATCACTCGTTTTTTATTTTAATTTATTTTTTTATTTTATTTTTTTTGGGGGGTGGGGGAATTCACCGAACAAAATGTCATTTTTTGTCAATGATGGCTACAAATTGCGGCTATTTTTTGTGGGAAACAAAATTTATCATCACTGCTGAGATAATCGAAAAGCTACATTAATTGACAGTTGTGCACTTAATAAGTTTACTAAAATTTGATGATTAGAACTTTAAATTGGTTGAGTCCCTTCAATGTTGAGAAAAAGCAATTCAGTCTGACAAATTTCTATTATGTTTTCATTGATTACCTTCGAAGAAAATGCTGAATTAAAATAAGCAATCACATTTGCAGTATAAGTTCGCTATTTTCAAATTGTGAAGACTTGCAGCCCCTTAAGTTTTGAGTACATGCCATACTTGTAAATAATTTTTATTAGTTCCTCTCACCGAGTGCGTTCACCTCCTACTAACTCGGCATATGCCGGAACACCCTATACTATAATATTTTACTCCAAATAGCCACTTTTAGATATTATTACATCGAAAATAGAAACATTATTTCTCTAATCTGCATGTACGTATATTGTGTATTTACAAAGTCTCTTTCCAACTTATATACTGTGTAACCTACAATCAGTGTTTCGCCCCACGTGTACGAATCCAAGTACAAGTATAATATAGTCAGCTTATGGAATTATGATTTTGTATTACGAGTGACAACGGAAAACATGAAAAGAATTCAACAAATACCGGATACAAATAATACATAAATTTAAATGGGAATTATTCTGACTAATGAGCTTAATTATGTTAGAAACCTTCTCCTTGACGGCTTGTTTTCCATGTTGCAATCCAATAGCTTTGAATTTTTTTTTTTTTTTTTCTTCTGTATTTACGATAGCAAATGCGCTGCTATACCCGAATGAAATTTTAATTTACATTAAATGTTGACCGTGAGCTTTTTGTTGTTGTTGTTGTTGTTTTTTTTTGGGGGGGGGTGCAGTATGCGGCAAAGGCCATGAGTTTGTGAACCGTGTGTATGCGAGCACGTGTATGCCCTCATCCTTTGTGATAAAATGAATAAGTTCGTACGGCTTTCATCCTTCGTGGTGGCAGTGTTTATCCACAACAGGACTTGAAAGTTACAACGACAGAGGTGAAAGGGAGAGTCAAACTATACGCTCGTAGTTGTCTTTTAAACAGTACCCATAGAAAAAAGAAAAGTTGATTATATTTTCAAACTGATTTCCGGTCGTCGTTTTCTGCTTTTTATTCGCGTATCCGAGGGAAGCAATAATAATATTACGGACTAGGTCGCCGGAGTTAAATTAATTTCTTAACCATGGACTAAATAATATGATTTGAAGCGAACTTCGTTTACTTCTTCATTAATCGGTAGACGGGAACGGAAAATACTTGCTTACCTTTTTGTTGTTTTTATCATTTCGTTTCCTTCCCATCTTGCTGGTCTTCGTAAAATAAACATGGCCAACGAAAAAGTTGCTTCGATGGTTCTGTCTGGGGTTCAGGAAATTATCTTCAAGCAGTTTCGATGTAGAAGCAATCGTTGGTGTCCTAGCAAAGCTTAATTGATATTTAATTATCATTATGCTAATTTAATTCCTTATAGAGCTTCCTTAAAAGGAGTGGTCGCTATTGATGTTATCAAGTTATTTCAAATTTACCCACCCAGTTTTTGGAGGTAGGATCTCAGATTTTTCGCTCTTGGCTCTTGACACTCTATTGAGAACAGACGAAGAAAATATATAGAGGCTTCCAATTACATGAAATTCGTTGTCGGGAAATATTGAGAGCATAAGCTGTGTTTATGCGAAAATTAATACGTCAAATAATTAGTTAGTTGGTTGTATATTTTAACATTATTACAAAATCTCAACGTAAAGACACATCCACGAACTTTTGCTGTACTCGGAAGAAGCCAGAAGGATAATGTTTGCTCGAACTGCAGTCGAAAATGATAAAGGAAGAAGAAGAAAGACAAGACAGAAATGTTATACAAGTGAAATCGAAGATCGAGTAGAAGATGCAGTCCGAACGACCAGTATTCTTTATATTATAAAGATTCCCACACAGGGGTTCTAAATATACGCGAGAACAAGCAGAGTCAAACTGTTTGCGTAGAGAGCGAACTTCTTTGCGACCTCTTTGAAGGATACCTATATAATGCTGAAAGTGAAACAAAAAGTATTTCCACCACTCGTTGCCTATTTTGTGTAAATTGAAGGTGCTATAAAAATTGAAAGACGTACACTTCAAAAATTATATAAAATTTTATGATTTGAGGCATACTCATATTTGTGGGCGCAGCATAGCTGCATGAAAGATACGTCTCCAATGAGAATTAAGACATAGGGATGCCAAAATATAAATATAATAAAGAATAAATAACAGATCAATAAATGGGACCCCGGGCAAAGAGGCCAAACAAATAAAATTGCAAAACAAGGTAACAAAAAAAAGTACACCTAAAAGCAATAACGAGGTAAAAACATTTAAATGGTAGTAACTAAAAAAATCGGAGAAAATCCCAACGACCAAGGGGTCCAACCCAGGGGAAACGGTAGGTCTCGTGACAGTTACATGACAAATCCCTCTATGATGGAGATAAGGACTTGGGGAATATAAAACAATAAATAAAAAGAACATAGACATAAATTGGTACGTGATACGAAACCCAATAAAACCAATATGACCACTAACAATTGGACGGTTAGACGGTACTAGACCCAATAAATAACGTGGAATACTGTCGCGGGGGACGGGACCATCCAATGGGGGACCACATAACGAGAAATGGGAAGGAGAGCAAAAGAGCCGTCCATAAACCCCGGGAAATAATTAAAATATAGTACTAGTATTGAAAATAGAGATAATATAAAGGATAAATACTTGGAGTTTCCGATGATCCGACGACAGTTCGAGCTCTCCCTGCAGCGGACTAACCTGCGATCTGTAACTCAAATAAATGCAAAGAAAAAATGAAAAAAAATCCATACGTCCACCCTGGTGGCAAAAATTGGGGGGGGGGGAGATACTTACGAAAAACCAATAAAAAGAAAAATTTGGTACAAAAATTAAACAATAATTAAACGATTGAGATGCCCAGGGAAAATTCATTTTTTAAGTTTTAGATACTTGAAAATGACTAATAGATTGAGCGATTGCTATCGGCATTGATCGGTGATGACGTTGATGACATGTCCTCGTCCAAGGGTGGTCGTGGTTGACGAAACGGCTTTTACAGGGTCCAGGTGGATGGGTATCGATTTACGGCGAACATGCATTTCTGCTCCGTGATGGGGGCTTTTCAGCAATTGACTAGCATTATCAAACGGCATCGTGATTGGTTAGGAGAGGCCCTCAACAATTAGGTCGATTCTGCAGTTGAAACCCATCGTCGTACCTGAGAAGAAAATACCGAAAGACGATCCAGAACACAGAGGAACTAAGGGTGGCGAGGAAGATGGCGACAACCCGCAAGCATCGATCTGGTGTTTTTGTGTAATAATTTAATAAAAAAAGATTGAGCGAGTGAGCGAGAGAGAGAGAGAGAGAGAGAGAGAGAGAGAGAGAGAGAGAGAGAGAGAATCTTTCAATACAAGTTATTCTACTAACTACATTACAAATACAAATATTTCATCATAACTGAATATTTAATTCTTTGTACGATACCCAGGATCACAATTTTTGGCAAACAAAATGAAATAATAATTTATTGACGGCCTAAATACGTAATTCAAGTAGTATTCCAGATAAAGAACCCGAGTACTTTTTATGTGCTACTATTCATACTTCTGAGGTCTATATGTAAGAAGCGTTAAGTATGCTTCTTCGAGAATTCTCAGCTAGTGTTTTTTATTTACGTACGGTTGACTCCGTCCTATTCGGTCTGGTCGAGCGCAACGCTGAGAAATTCATTCGGTCATGGTACTCGTCGATTACGAATTCGTTTATTAAAGAATAGGCTTGATTATTTCATTATTTGATACGAGTGAGTAACATGTTAATTATTCATGAATAGAGGTCGGATTCTTCGGCACTAAAAACTTCGGAATTCGGCATTTAAAATGGTCATTTTCGGCAAGACTCGGCATTAACAAAATGAGAGAACTAAAATTTTTATAATTTGCCAAATGTATGATTCAAAATTGAAAAACAAAATCGATTGAGATGTCTGAATAGTGAGTAAAAATAAATTACTAGCTATGGCTGACAATTACGTGATTTTCTAAATTATTTTGCGTGAAATTGCATCTTTTTTCTGTTAAAATACGTTTATATTCTGAGAAGGACCGGCTACTTCTACTGTAACGACAGAGGCGTAGCCGTACGCACTCAAAACAAGGGGTTCAGCACAAGGCAGCGCTGAACACGCTTCATCATCAGCAGTACGATTATCAAAAAAGAATTGATTGCTTCCAGGGCAGACAAGCCGACATTTTTCGTGAAAACCTTGTCACATATTTCCTTTGTAGGAGAGGGATCTGATATATAGCCTTGCGGACTTCGTCAACGACTTCTATTTGAGATTTTAGTGACAAGCCCCTTGTTTCAAGTTTCGTGATAGCTGAAGGTAGGATCGCGAGGTACGAGTTGGTGAATGCTAAATCTCACGATAAACCACGAGTATTATTGACCTACGTTTTCAATTTGAACATCTCTTTGCTATCATCAGGTAATTCGCGTCATAAACAGTGACTAGCGTGCTTGTATGTTGCAGGCAAATTCTTGTCGAATGTACAGAAAGAAATCGAAAACTTCTTCACTTTTCAGAAGTAGAAAGTGAATTTTTCAGAACATTGGCTGTTTTCGGCTTCATTCACCTTGAAACCCCGTTTTCGGCATTTTTCGGGTAAATAAAATTTTCTTGGTAGGTTCCTACTACTCTGAAACATGTTTGTATGTGATTATTTTTTATCTGCCCACAAACCGACTCATTCGGCCAAAGCCGAAGAATCCGGTCTCTATTTATGAATCATTTCCAACCTAGCTGCTACGACCGTTAAGTATTATTTGTATCTTATCGGTTAGATTGATTTCTTTCGATGAAACGGAGTACACGTTGATTTTCTACGTGGTATCATTATATTATTATGTAAAGTTTTTTTGTTCCATTTCAAATTTTAATTTCTCGGGATATTCATCGCTATTTGTTTTCCGATTTCTCTTGTAATAAACATCGTTCAATCGTCAACAACAATTTTCGTTTGTAAAGAAAGTCAAAACCGACTTATGCATAGGTATATATAATTATATGTACTGCTGATCCTAAATTTGTTATCTGTTATTAGAGGTAATTAAATTATAATTAATTTTCGTCGAGTTAATCAGAAAGTACGTTCTTCTCCATGCTCCGCTGATCAATTGTACAAATTTTCAGCAATAGGCTATTTTTTTATTATTATTATTATTATTATTATTATTATTATTATTTTCCCTTCAGAAATTCGCTTTCTCCGCTTTCAATTTTCCCGCGCTAATAGGAAATGATCAATAAAATTGATTTGTCTTCTTGTATTCTAGATTCTGTCTCGAATCGTAGATCTTGTTTCTCAAATACGTTATAATCATTTTCTCAGTTGCCAAATTATTCGTAATGTAAATTAATCACGAGACCCCCGAAGAATAATCGAATAAAGTATCTTCGCGGAAATCGAGACGCTTTTCTTTGGTTTCAGGAGTACGTATCTTAAATTTCAGCGTTGCTGTGAGGACACCCGGGGTGACTTCTGCCACGGAAATGCATAGTCCGCGCTTGTTTATTGAAATTTAATATCAAAATCTATACAGCTACCGAACCGACAGTTCGTAATTTAAATTCTACGAAGTTGAGTCAGTGGCAAAAAAAGTATAAATTAAACGAGTTCAGAATGCACAGCCAGGACGAATGACAACAGGACATACGGCACCATATGTTCCTAATTGTGTTTCTTCTTCGATTTGCGTATCATTTGTGTGTCCGAAACGTTATAAGAAATAAAAAATTTTACTCACTATTCTAAAACAAGAATAAAAGCCATATCGAATTTCTTCTCACAAAACTGAAGGCTCGTGATTTTCGCACAGCCAATTTTAAAACTTGGAATTTCAGTAGCGTAGACAATCCAATGCACGGAATTTGTACGAAATTTGAAAAAGAAGAAAAAAAAAGAGGAATCCTCCTCATGGCGGTAATTTTAGTACATGAAAATGGCGAAACAGCAGGCTACTACGTTGTGATCCGTTAATCTTTCTTTGTCACTACGAAAAATACGCTACTTAGTTTTCCGATACGTGTTCAGAGTTGGTTCATATTTTTTATTCTTTCTACCTTTTTCTCGTGACTCGTGCTTCGTCTTTCAGCCGAAGGCGAAAAAATGTGCTAAAGTAGTTCTTAGTGCCAACAGTTTGTTTTCAGTAAGCCTGTATTCCGGTATACAGCGCATTATTCGCGGAAAGCGCCCACCGGTTTATCGAAGGAGAAAAAATAGAATTAATTATAGAAGTTTTAACTGAAAAAAACGCGTTGCTCTCTTGTACGGATAGAAGGCTGTAGCATTCTGCGAGTGCAACCTTTTCAACGTAAAGAATTTTTGAATTTAAAAAAAAGTGGCTCGAAAAAATTGTTCTTGTTTTTATTTAATCGTTTATGCACATCTTCCGAATACTCCTTGTTATCTAAAATTTTCCATTTACAAAAATACTATTGAAATATCCAGTGCCTTTACCTGGTGTACAGGGGGGGAAAAGGGTTAAGGTCACCAAATCAGTTTTTTTTAGATTTTATCAAACATGAAACATCGTAGGGCAATAGTTGTAAGCTACTTCTTTGTGCGAAAATTATTAATTAAAGAACAATGGCGAAATCTCCTTTTTCGACTGAAATTGTTTCGTGGGGCACTGTACTTCCGACCCTCCCGTCCCTGGAACCTAGTAGCGCTCCCACTAAATCAGCATCAGCTCAATTTTTGACATTAGTGCTAGAGAAGACAGTTGGTTAGCTCAGTGACAAAACTTTTTCAAATGAAATTATCAAATAATCTACCCTACATAAGGTTCATTTTGTTGAACTATTTGGGGCACCCGGGGAGAGGTTGAAACTGAAGTAGAAAAATTCGTAAAATACAACATGGATGTCATTTCTGGGGCCCAGCATCTCACAATTTAAGCAAACTGATGCCATCATCGAATTCGATAACCTTGAAAACCTGTTATTAAATACCCATAATGTATTTTTATCTGTGGCGAATTAAGAAACAGTTGTGATAAAAATTTTAATACGGTGATTTTGGTATATATAATGGCAATATTGGAGAGCGATGAACGTGGTTTGAGTGAGTACTCCTGTCAAAAGGAACGATATCACTCGAGAGATATGAGTGGGAGCGTGTACCTTTACTAAAGAACCTTCAAGCACCAGTACTTGCACACGCCATATTGAGCGTACCGCGTAGTCAATTCGGCATCGACGGGCGCAACGAGCTCCAATAATATGGCGTATGTGAGTACTTGTGCTTATAGTCTTTATTATACTTGACGGTGGTGGCAGCAAAACGGCTAAGGAAGTGTGCATTACGAAGGTATAGCTCAACTAGTTGGTACAAACCAGGCCGATTATGGTTCGCCTAGGAAAACCAACCTAAGAAAACCAATTACCTGAGCGGTTGACGCACAACGAAGGAGTCATATGTCATATGCTTCCTGTGGGAAAAAGAGACTCCCCTATTGACAATTGTATCTCTATATATACCGGATTTAATCTAGATATGTCGAATAATGCCAGATTCTATATCGACATCCCGAATAAATCCCCGTTTAAATATCGACATTTTCGATATAGTCATTTGACGTGATTTTTCTATATAGATACAATCTCGACATTTTCTATATAGGTAGAGATGTGATTTTTCTATATAGATACAATCTCGACATTTTCTATATGGACGGAGACGTGATTTTTCGATATCGATTTTAAAACGCAAAAGTCGAGATCTACGAGAGTCCCAATAAAATTCTGCCTGCCGACAATCTCTTCGGAATAATTTTAATATTTAAAATGTTTTTATTTCCTTAAGACTCGTACCAATGCATTTTACTTTTGCGATGGTTTACTTTCTTACCTACATTATTCACTATTGATGCATCATGATGAAGCTCGAGGATTCTATAGTTTATACTTATTCTAGAAACATCGAATCAAAATAAGTATCATTCTGTGTTATGTTAACTCCCTAATTTGTCTAACGAACTGACTATTCGAGTTGACATAAGGAGCTCCAATTTGTATTGTCCACGCGATAGAATCGTGCAAGAATAAATAAATGAATGAATAAAGTGCTGAAAAAGTGATCACTTTCGGGAACATTTTAGTCGGATTAAAATGAACACATGAACTCATGTGAAATGGAAATTCTATAATAACTGTTAACTTAATTCTCTAAATACTTTCATTTTCGCGAGTTATACTGTGACACAGGCGTACGGGTCCCGATGTGCAAAACCGAAATCTTGTAACAAAAATTTTTGCTACATTGTCGCAAGTCTGTTACACTGTCACAAAAACTGTAATTTATAAATTTGCCAAGTGGGGACGGACAGATGGCGCTGGAGTCAAACTGCGACAGGAAAGAGTGAAGCAAATCAGCTACATAATTGTTACATTGTAACACTTTATTTTCGTAATACGGTAACAAAAACGTGTTACTGTGTCTCAATTTGGAAGTAGAAAATTTTCGAATATTTCATCGCTGTAATACATTTATGATGTGCATGTGTGTGAGCGCGTAAATAGGTGACAGCTACGAATTCAAATTAGAGTAGAGTTCGTGGTAGGTATGAGAAGTTGGTTTTTGATCTGAGCTTTCAATAAGTGAAAATCGCTTTTTCCGCTACTAACTGCAAATATTGTTGAGTCAATTTTGCATAGTCAACCTAATGTCTGGGGGGGGGGGATCTGTTTTGACCAAGAAGGAAGGGTACTAAACGGGGTGCTAAGATTAGGAAAACCAATTCTTGACTAACCACACCCCTTGACCTCCTTTTGGCTATGCTACTGATAATGATCAATAAAAACATTGTTTGCATTCGAACTGGTCTACGGTAGATTTACATATGTATAGAGTTTTCTTTAAGCGTATTTCTTCCTTAAAACTTATGGTCCTCCATCCAGAAAGACATTAGCGACTCGCTTTACTAGGTGCTAGAGTATGTAATTATGTAACAATTATGCGCAATTCGCGCAATCCCAGGGACTGGAGCTTGCGGTTCGCATTTTCGCTTTTGTTTTCCACGTATATATGAACAAGTGTCAGTGTAGTAGTGTACAAAGGCCGATGACCAGAGTGAGAGCGACTCATTCTTTGATGAGAATCAACGAAGAAACATTTGGTCCGAGTTTTATTGCCCTGTTCCGGGAATGTTGCCTCTTGCCTCTGTGATATGTTCCCAAACACAATATACCTACGCTATAAGGAACAAAGGATACATTCCTAAAAAAGAGAAATTGATCGTCCTTCTGCAACCACGGTCTCGATTTAAAAATAACGTTGAAAACCGGCTGGAAGAGATATAGGGCAGTTTGTATTAGGTTTTCGAAGTGCGACGTATCATTTATTTTTGAATGCTTACGAGTTGTTAGTGTAGAATTATTTCAGTGCGGTAGAATATCGGTTTCGTAATTAAAACTATTTCGATTCGAGTTTATCTTGTTCGAAGTGTCATACTCATCGACACCGACTAGAATTTGGAATGCCGAGGGACAGATGTCACCGGTATTCTCCCCAATCACTTTTGCTGTGCAAATTGGAAGGCCGTCGGAAGAAATTCAAGTTGCCTTGCAGTGAGGTTGTGGGGGCTGGAATTGGCTCCTCTGTTATATGTAAATAATATAATATGACAGGGACCAATTCCAAACAGCGCCTAGACGGAACTCAATTGTATGAAACTATACGCAGTAAGTAACCTTATTATATGTCTTCATATTTCATATCTACACTATATTGAGATTTTACATTAATGCAGATTGCTGGTAAAGAAATGTTTAGTGGTAATTTAGCGAGATCAGGTGTGTCCATTTTTACTAGTTTTGAGAAAAACAACAGAGGAAGCACCTGATTTTTCAAGGCGGAGTCTTGTATGCTAACTGGTAGATTCACACAGAGATATGGAGGACAAGGTTGAGAATTGACTTAAAATGAAAAGTCGATGGCCCCCATTAGGAAAATGTGAGACTTATAGAGACGCTGTTGTCTGTTTATCCGACAAAAATTTGTAAAAAAATTACAATTTAAGTTGCTCGCTCTTATGAAATCGGGACTCATCTCAGTTGAAAAATTTTGGACTTCTTTCCCCTTCTCTGCATAGTGTAAAGCATGGGACGGACTTATATAGGTAATATATAATCACAATGGAAACTCAAAATCACTTCTAAAATAATTATATCTGATTTTTTTGAGTTATCACAGAATCTGCAATAATTTGTAAGAGCCTGATTCACTATACATTTGGACGCTGATAAGCAGAAACTGAGCAAGCGACATTTTTTGACAAAATGAATTATTAGTATCGTTAGAAAGAGCTTTTAAAAAGTAGAAAAATTGATTTTACAGAGAAGCAAAAAACTGATAACAACTGTCGTCAAAGGTGGTTACACTTTTTCAAAAAAGGTTATTTTCTTGAGAATCTAACTTTGTGACATACGGGACCCTTTCCATCCGATCCGCTGTTTCATAGTCTATCCGAAACATTCAACACTTAAGAATTGCAGTTTTATGGGTCAAGTGGCATTGCTTCTAGTACGACGATTTTATTGTTTACAATAGTAGCTATTTTGAAAACACATACCGTATATAATTACGCAATTGAATAATGGTCGATTTACATCATGGAAGGAAAAGTTCAAGTTGATAATGGAAACTGAAAACTTGGGATATTTTGTGAGAATTTAGAATCTATCTTTACCACAGGGCTAATTTTGATATTATTTTTGTTAGTTACGAAACGAATTGGATGCCACGTTTAACGATGTTTCGGAGCCGAACTTGGATGGTAGTGACGATGGTGAAGACGACGAAATAAGCGAGGATGAAGACGACATTATTATTATTATTATTATTGTTATTATTATTGTTGTTGTTATTATTGTTTGCTGTAATACTTCATACACAACTTTAAAAACTTGCGAATGTTGTTATGTTCACATTTTTAGATGTTGATCTTGCCCTGTTCAGTATGGAGGTTTATTATCGCTTAAATTTGTACTTTGGTTCTTTTCAGTGTACCATTTTTCAATGTAATACCAGCAAAATGGTAGAAGAAATTGAGTACCAAAAAAATTCAATATTCCTGCCCTGTCACTGTGTCAGTATACAGAGACGTTACTGGAAAATTTTTTGGGTCGTAATTTTTTCAGTCGTGTTGACCTACATTTGTCGGCATTGTTAGATTTTTTGGGAGGAGGGGTAATTGCTGTATCACATAATACTAATTCGTTTACAAATTCTTTATAACTACGAGTATAAATATAATTTGCATTTGAATTGGGGGGGGGGATTTTGATTATTCCCTTACTCCCCCCCCCAAAAAAAAATTGGGGTTAATATTATCCGCCCCCCCCCGGCGACGCCCATATCAGTATAGCATTTAAAACATAATTCTATTGAAAACGAACAGTATAGTAAATGTGTGCGTGAGCATCGAAAATAGCTATATAGAAACAACCCAGAAATGAGATCGAAAAATTCTATGTCGAAAAAGCAATATAGAAATTTGACTTCAGAAGCGATATAGGTACGATATAGCAATGTCAATATAGATACGATATAGCCATGTCGATATAGATACGATATAGCCCTGTCGATATAGGTACGATATAGCAATGTCGATATAGATACGATATAGCAATGTCGATATCGAGTATATATCCGTACAATGTCGACATTCTATATCGTCATTTGTCGAGATCAATTAGCAATATTCGAGCTGGAAACGATATCGATTTAATCTCGACGTCGATTTAGAATCCGGAATAAATCTGACATAAATCCGGAATAATTGTCAACAGGGTCCTCTCTGACCGCTATAACCGCAATTGCTACAAATTAAAGCAGTCCGACTAACCTCCCTCCCCTTATCACAGGTCGGTACCCTTAGGTATTACCCGTCTTCGCAGATACTCGGGCGATCGACAAGTTGTGGGCCACTACGTTCGTCAATTTCACCCCTCATTTTCACCCGCTACGTAGATGGTGACCAATTCAAGCTACCATAATCCTTTAAGAAGCTTCACGCTCTCTTGGCACGTGATCGTCCGCGTTTCGTGTAACCTACCCGCTTCGTCCAGCTCGAAGTGATCGTAAACTTTGTTACGCACGCGTAGCTTGCGAACCCCTAATTTCAGAGAGAAACCTGGCTCCTAGCGCGACCGTCGTCGCTGGCGACTATTCACACGGAAGGGTTGTGTTGTACACCCTCCATATTACATCGCGACTGTTGGAAGCGGCCACGGTCAGACGATATAAACTCGAACGGACGGCCGTTCGAGAGTCACTTATTGTCGAGTTGAGGCTCCGATCTCCGATACAGTCTGCTTTGGTATACTCCGCTTCGTGCTGCATTCAGGTGTCGGGTTCACCGTTAAGAATATCCAAATTGAGAATCTTTGATATGCTCCCGTCACAGCATCCAGAGGTCTGATGCTCTGATACAGAACCAAAAGGGGTCGCGCCCTGCTTCGATATACTCTTCTACGTGCTTCATCTATCAGGTGTCTGGTATTCCAAGATAGAACCATCGCGACGCCTACGACCTCTGATCTAGCAAGGGCAAACTAAGCCTCATACCAAAGTCGATCCTGTGCCTCTGTTATTCGTTGTACATACTAAGTTAAGTGAAAGTCTTAATACAATTTACGACTTCAAACCTTGCGTTATCATTCCTTGGGCACTGATGAACCTCAACCCTTAACTTCAGGGTTTTACAACCTCCGCTTGAGGAAATCCGACGTAACACCAGGAACCTTATCTAATGCAACCATTGAAACATTCTTCCGTGTAACAAAATGGCCACCACGCGAACTTTCCCTGGTGTAACAACTTTAACAATATTAATCTCCGCACACATATACGTTGAAGAGGAACGCGACATACCTAAATCCACAAATCCCCCCCCCCATGTGGTTTTCAGCGAAACCGCTTCGCGGTATCGGGTGCGTTGGAACACATTGCGCTCTCTTTCCGCAAGAAAGTTTAAACATTAGAAATAATGACCAAGTATAGTCAGAAACATATGGACGGAATATGCGTGCGTAACTCACCATAGTCACTAGCACAGTCCAAGAGGAGCATGAAAACTTTAGCATCGGCGTAAATGGAGAACAGGTAGATGCGAGAGGAGATGAACCCTGCGTTGAGAGGCTGCGAATATTCTGCGTAGATTATACGAACTAGTAGTCTTGTAATAATGCATGCATTGGGAGGTGAAAAATTATACTCTTGGTTATACTTAAGTTGGTAGCAAGCATGTTGGGAGGGCACACTAGATATAAGAATTACTTGTAGTTCGTATTATGGAACCATCTAGCCAGAAGGTAGTACACTCCATTAGTGAACAAAAAATTGTAGACATTTGGGACATGTTTTGATCCTTACCTTGTTTTCTTTTTTTCCGTTCTTTAAATTTGACGGTAGACAAGACATTAATGTCTTATTTCAGATACCAAAATCTTTGGCATCCAAGCCGTAGATTTCCATGGGCAACGATCTAGTAAATCAAATTTCAAATTATGTCAAAAACGTAAAATATTATTTTAACAGACACTTACAGTAGCTGACCAAGTTGAAATTCCTTTTCATTATTTATTTAATTTTGAAGAAAACTTGGAATAACGAAAACGGTCAAGTCAAGACTTCTTCGCATGAATCAAAATAACAACATTTGGGATTGAAGTAGGATTAATAAAAACAATTAGAATGAGATATTTTGGCTCGAATCAGTACAAAAAACATAACATTTAAAACTGGAACAAATTAAAATTTCATGCTTATGTTTATTATAAGTTTTTTTATTCATTTGCATATTTTTCCTGTTGATTATTTCTACGCGTAGCCACATTAATTTTGCGATTCATGAAATTCTAACTAAAATGAGTCCAACTTGGTTGCGCATGTATCTGCATATTATTTGAGAAAATATGCATATCTGCACATAAAATCGTACATTCGTACATTGCAGCACGTGTGTGCGCATATTTGACCATTTTTTCAATTTGTACCGCATATTAACTGAAATACACGCTGCACGTTCCAAGCCTGAAGCAGTTTGATTTATGGACACGAGCATTGTAAGTACCCGAGTACGACTAGCTCCAACAAGCAAACTAAATTTTTTTTCCCAGTTTTATTTAGGTTATACATTTTTTCAGTCAGGTATATTTCATTCGATTTAGCTGAAAAAATCTTGCGTTCTGATTCCCATGTCGCCTTATTTCTGAAAGGAATATTTTTGTATATTTTTGACGTTCTTAACGCATATTTCACACGCATTTTCACGATTTTCATCGCATGAAAAACTTGCTCTACTTATGTTATATGAAACAGTGAAGCTTGTTTTTTTAAATTGGTCCAATTTCTATCTGCAAGCACAGAGTTTTCCTTTAAGCACTAGAGAAAATTCTCTCGATGGGGTTTTAAAAACTAGACTTTCAAAAAGTTTAAGAAATAATTTTTCTGTGCTCCAAGTTCCCCTTTGATAATTTTTTCGATCAGTTTCTTAATTTATATTATACCTCAGTCGGCATAAGTTCTTTACTCAACGTATTTTTTTCCCCTGTGGTTCTAGACTCTTTTCAACGTATTGTTCATTATCAACCTTATTAAATTTTGTTGTTCTTTTCACTATAGTCATTTCCTTCATCAGACGAGATGGAGAAATCTATAGTCAACATGTAAACATATAATAGCCTCCCAACAAATTGATCTTATACCTACACAATGTCTTGTAGCCTCACATCAATGTATGGCCTACTCATAAACAGAGGCGTCTTATGTGTGTGTGTACGTGTACGTGCACGCGCGCGCGCGCGTGTATCTCGAAATTTAGCAAATGTAGGTAAAGCCGTGGTGAAAATGTCCCCGATTTTATTTTTTGTGTTGACCCATTGTAAGGTCAAGTTGTCTGATAGGACTTCGAAACGTATGTAGTGAAAACTAAGTTTCTCGTCACGTTTTAAAGACTTCGCCTCTGAAAAATTGACGTGTGCAACTGCAGTTTTATTATCCTCATAGCGCTCAGACGTTTTGTTAACCTTAAATAAAAACTTCACCGACTGCATCTGATTGAAGCTAGTTGGCGGGAGGCGAGGCTGGCAGCAATGTATTCGGCCTTCGAACTTGATAATGCAACATGCGAAGATTTTGAGAAAAACGCGTTCAAAGTTTTTGAATACATATTGTTGATTTCCTTGTCAAAGATCAAACTGTTTCATAGAATATTATACAGGGTGTCCAGACTTCGTTCAAGAACTCGCTAGTTACGTACAGTAGTACTCGATAAAACTAAAAAAAGTTGAGTACGGAAATTTGAAGGGGCTACGTCGTTGTGACTCGATATAATAATTTAAAAAAAAATTACAAAAAAAACTTCAAGACGATATAGGTATGTACAAGACATGATAATTGACAAAATAAATAATCTGACTACGGGGGCTGGTAGTACTGGCTCGGATGAAGAAATTTTTAGTACGAGGAATTGCCTATTCTCAAAATTGAAGGCGTCAGAAAACGTTAAAGTTTGGAAAATTTCATTTTTCATTAAATAATGGTTAAAAATACCGTTTTTTAGCCCAACCCTAGGTAAATAATTAACGGTTTGAGAGCTATTAATTGTGACTATGGGAACTTGTTGTACGTATCTAGCAGATGAAAAAATTATTCGCTGCAGGATAAGTTTTTAAAAATTCAGAATTCGGCGAAGATGGTCATATATAATATATATTTTTTAAATCATGCGGCGAGAGAGCGATAATTTCAGACAGCGAAGCTTACGTTTATTTGCATCGGAATTGGCAACAATGATAACGATGAAACCCGTGGCGAAAGTAGAAACAGTGTGGATAGGAATTTGTGACGTGGTCCAGGAAAAGGGCCCGAGTGGTAACTGGATACTGAGGCCTTTTTCTTGCGTCGTGTTTAATGTTTTCACTTTTGCGACGACTTTCGTTTAAAAAAAAAAAAAAACATCTTACAGTACGAACAGCGATTCGTGAGTAAATATCGCAACTGTTCGATTCATCGAACACGTTGCGATATTTTTCATTTTCGCTGCTTGTACAGTAATATACTATTTCATCTCCTAGAATAGATATGTACAACGTTCGATGGTCGAAGATGTAGAACTACTTGCTGATATTTCTGGAGTGTGCGATCTTCTCCATGTGAAAGAGCATCGACTTTCGTACAAGAATCCATAATAACCTTAAAATCGATTTTACTCTTTAGTGTTTACCGTTTTCCTTGTCTTTTTCTTACCGACAAAGTTGTCCCTTATTATAGAAACTGCCAGGTTCGAGTCCACGTAGCAACTTGCCAGATTTTGACCTAGGCCGGTTTTTCGGCCAGAAGGAAATAGGGATAACACAGCCCTAATAGCCTCTCCGACGTCTCTGAGGTAATGCTCAGAAGGGCGGATTCCAGGGCTCGGGTTGAGAGGAAATCAAAAATGGTCTATGCCGAGACCGACACCGAGAATAATGAAAAAGTTGGATATATAGTGATCGAATTTCGACGAAAGTTTGCTCTTTCTCATCCGTATGTTCATGTTTCGGCACACAGAATGATACGCAGAATACGTCTACATACATTTAGATTTACAATGAATATGCTTTCGAGTAATACATGGCTAACTTTCGACGTTTGTGCTCAATATCGTGCGTGTTTTATTCTCGAAAAATGACAAAGTGCACCGTGCATTCGCTCACTCTTTCAAAAATCGTAAGCATTTTTTAATTCTACCATTCTTATAAAAAAGGTTACGTGTGCGAGTACTAATTACAAGTACGGAAGTTGTACACTTCATTATCATAGAGGAGAAGAAATAATAAAGAATTTCCATTGGGTTTTAGTGATCAGCCGCTCAGTTACTTAGGCTAATAGTTTGACATCAAACATGAGCTTAGCGACCCTCAAGCTTCCAAAATGACCTCTATATTGTGGTTCTCAAATTTTTCTATTTCAGCCCCAGTCCTCATCCTTTGGTATCCCCATTTTCAAAATTAGATTAAATGAATGTCCAAATTCAATTAAGCATCATACAAATCTCTGATTAAATACTCATATTGTGTTTCAAGGCATCTATAGGTCGTCATCCGTGTCCCATGCTACCACAGTTTTCAAATTATAGGGTCAATATGGTAATAAAAATGAGCTTTTAGCCAACCTGAAAACCCCGAAAACGACAACCACATTGTCTTTCTTAAACTTTTCCTTTTAAGTATCGCATTTTACTCCAGGTGCCTCAATTCTCGAAGCTGAGTTAAATTCGTATCAAAATTGAGTTAAGTGACCTTGAGAAAATCTGTGAAATGATATATACATTAGGATGTTTCTATATTTTGCGATTTTTCTCATTCGCACGCAGATTGATACCAGAAACATAAAGAAGCCTCCCATTAATATGCTTCAAGTCGATCAAATGAGAAGAGCACTTGCCGCGAACTCTCCCTGCTTATATTTTGGAAATAACACGGAGTTTTGGTTTCTTTTTCTATTTCTTTTTTTCACTCAGCCCGTAATAACTGTAAAAATAATCTTCTGGATAGTGGTTTGGACTTACTTTAAATATCAAATTATCGGACTCCACAATATGGGTCGATGGCCTCTGGAGAAGAGAAGAAGCTTCAAAATTACATGTAGAAATCTGAAAATAAAATTCGAAATGGGAGTCGATTCATGTAGGTCTTCAAGGTCACTAAATTCAATTCTGAGATTGGTTCTTTGTGAAATGGGAACTTAATGAATACTAAGTACTAACTGACGTGGTTCTTTATCCTTGATTTCTTGATACACGTAACTCAGTTTCGTAAAAAGGGAATTTTTTTAATTCTGCCAAGAATCAAAATGGTATGTAGATGTGCGTACTTGCATGTCCCCAGGCTGTTTCTAAAGTACGTATGTTCAATTTCACTCGCAGATTATCAAAAATTTCAACGCAGCCTAATTTGCAACAGTGTTAGCTGTTAGGTTCCCTGATCTTTATAATTAGGGTTTCGCGTTTACATTTGCTAGCATTAATTTTCATCGTCCTTGCGGCCATTCGTTAGAAACAAACACAACTACTCTAATAAAACGCCCTAATAGTCACTCTTCAGCAAATTAATCTATTAGCAAGAAAGACAGAACCATTCGTTTGAAGAAGTGTTTTTTGAGGCAGGTAATTCCGCCGTCTTACGGTTAGGCTCGCAGTTGAATGTAAATTTTTATTCACTTTTTCGCTGGGGTTCGACGTGCAGACAAATATCAAGTGCGTGAATCGAGTCGGTATTAACGTCTAACTGCGGCATTCTTGCAATTTTTTAATTGCCTAAGTAAATTAATTCAAAGGTAAGAAAACGTTTACTAACTGTTAACTGGAACACTGCGTACACTGGTACCCAACTGATTGAACGCAGGTGAAAATTATTTTTAAGTAATCCCAATGTGATGGTGTTTTTCGGTTGGCGGAATGGAGAGAAAATTATAAGGACATTGTATCCAGTTATCGAACTACTTTGGAGCTGAAAGCGACTAGCTGCTTCCATATTGCCATTGTGAGAGACTGAGTTCGTATCTCTACATAGTATGTATAGGTATGTATATATATGTATAATGAGAAAACTCATTCGCCTGCTTCTCGGCCTCCTCGAAACGAAACCGAAGATTCATTATCGCGCTATCGTTTTTGAGAATCAATTCTTTACTAACTTTAAAAGGGACATTAGCGTCTCTTACAATCTCTTGGAAGTCTTAATGTGTCATTTGAGGCCATTTGGAAGAAGTGAAAAACTCGGCGGTCGAGGGCTATTGTAATAACGTATAATTAAAATGGCGTATTTTTGCGCAGAGGACTAGAGGCTACCTGTACGATATCGACCGGCCGATCTGGCGTTGATGTATTCATTTTTGAACCTCGAGACTTTTGCACTTGGTAAATTTGCAACGGTGTAAGTGGCGAAATTCAGCCTTCCATTCGAGACGAATTGTTTCAGTACCTGTCGTGAAGTGGTCGTTGGAGCTGGTGTCTGGGCTCTGTGGGTACAGAGCCAGGTGTTGTGAGTAGTGAACGTTGGGCAAGACGGGCCACAGCGAGAGCAGTGAGGGCCGATACGACGAGCCATTATGTCGATGATTATGGTCTTTTCAGAAGCTGTTGAATTAGGTAATTAATACTATTCGTGCACTGAGGAATTCAGATAAATTTGAACAGTTGTTTAAAAAATGTGCATCTGAAGGTGAAAAGCTTAGCTTGGATGCACTAAAAGCGCCTCGTAGAAGAACAGCAGTACCAAGGCGATATGATGAACATCCAGAAACTGCTATTGAATTAGATCCTCGAACACATTTTAGAAAAATGTACCTTGAACTTATGGATTAGGTAAAGGAAGGATTTGAAAAGTATTTTGAAGATGAAAACACAGATTCGAAATACTGCGTTCAAGTGGAACGATTCATTTTAAAGAACTTGGTGGAGGATGTCAGTATTGATGACGAGGATGAAAGTATCGACTTAGACCTGCATGGAACTGGAAGTGAAGTAGAAGCGTCCTTAAAGGAATTTGTACAAACGTGATTTTGCAGGTATTTTAAGAAATCAAAACTGTACAATTGTACTCGATTAAAAATATTGTGTGAGTGAGAGTTAATAAGCCTGTCCATATTTTTAATTTACAGATTTTGATCGCTTAAAATTACATCGAGACGTGTTTCTGGACATTATTAAGGAAGAGGGTAAAACAGTCAATAATTTTGGCGATGCGTTCAAATATTTTAAAGAAAATGCACCTGTTCGAACCTTACTCACTGAACTAGAAAAATTGTTGCGAATCATTGCATGTTTGGCCATTTGTACCGCCACAGCAGAACGATCGTTCAGCATTTTAAGGCGTCTAAAATCATATCTCAGGTTAGTTTTGAATTCCAAATTTTATTACAAATATTTGTAGTAATAGGCCTTCTATCGTCTTGAGGCAGAGTACACACATAATTGAATAATTTGTACTCTACTTCTTTATGACACATCTACTATGAAACAAATTCGCTTAAATCATGTAGCCGTTCTCCATTCGCACCAAGATTTATTGGATGGCCTAAATCTTGAAGACTTGGCTGATGAATTTATTGGTCGCTCCCAAACGAGGAAAAATGTTTTTTCAATGACTCGTCAATTGTAATGTCTTCTCTAATTTCTAATGCAAAGAAAAATGTTATGAGTCTTTGAATAAACCGACATTTTTTTCATTTTCTGATTGAGAGTATTTTTTAGTATCATCACCAAAAGTAGCCCTAAGTCCTAACAAGTACGAGTAAATACAACTTTACAGTGATATATATTATATATGAAATTGTACTAGAAAAATCCTGAAAATTGATATTCATGAAACGTTAATTGAGGGCGGAGTCACTAAATATTTTTGAGGTTCTGCTTCCAGTTCAACACTGGAGCACCCACGTAATTTTTTTTAAATCGGCGCGCCTGCACTACGAGTCCCACGAAACTGTTCATTCGTTTGTTTGTTTCATTTTCTGGAATCAAGATAATTTTGCCTATATTCTTAAGACTTGGATTTTGAAGCCGAAAATTAGAACCGGGTGGAAAGTCCAATAAAATAATTCAAATTTAGCTGCTCGCTAAATCTTTATACCTACTCACAGTTTGTTCAGTTATTAGAAGTCAAGTTGATTATCGTTTATTTAAAAGTTGAAATGTCGAGTTTGGCTCATAAATTCGAATCGCATCATAAATTTGACGCGATATCCAAAATCAATGATCTAACAAACTTCTACTTTAATAGATTATTCAATTAAAAAAAAATTAAAGTTGATCTTGCTCTTTTCAAGGGTGAAATTCGAATTTTGAGGCCCTAGTCCGTACAGATAAAACATCTGATGCATCATGCGAAATCAGCGATCCCAAAAATCCATATGAGTATTTTGGTAGTTATTATAGATAAATCAGAAGTTGGCGTAGTACATCTCAGCCTCCCATCGGGGAAAACTGAATTTTCCACCGGGGAGAGAAGTAGACTGGCTCACTTAAAAATACGCGTTAGTGCCATTTTGATTCGACGACGCACGCGTTCGAAAAAAAAGGAGGAAGATGTATCACTCCTATGTTTTTGGTGCCTTGGCCATACTGATACTTGTACCTCGTAAGAAATTTCATAATATTGCATAATTTTGAGTTATCCATCATTCACCCCTTCTTAGCCATAGATTTTTGCACAGTCTCCTGCATATGAGAATATTCGGGCATGTTCAAAAAAAGCTATATTATACGCTTACGTCACGGCTTCGAAGTCTGAGACCTGCACTCGGAATGTGAAATTCAAAACCAGCGAGCGAATCGGGTGTGATGTTCGCTAGATAGGGTTTCTCTTCAGGGAGGCTTTGGTTGTCTGCGTTGTCAGATAGTGAGTACTACAGGGGGGGGGGTCTCGGAGTTCAGCTCGAGCACCCGCGGCAGCCCTGTAGCCAACGGAAGTTGGGGGCGAACGGTTGTCTTGTGTGGTCAAAGGCGGACACTGGTGGGGAGACAGTCCTGCGGAATGTCCATTGCAGTCCTGCAGTTGGCTTCGTCTGCGGATCAGTGGATCCCGATCGGAGTCAGGGTGAGTTGATTCACTTGTCTAGGGACACCACAGGGGAGGGTCGCGCCTTCCAGAACCTGTGGCCAGTGTAGTAGCACTGGGGGCTGCGGCCTGGTCAGGGAGCACTGTATCACGGTGGTGGGGAGCATCCGGTCGACGGCTGAGTCAGGTGCTAGCCTCCATTGCACGTCACAGCCAGCGTTGATGCGTCAATGCGGGGGGGGGGGGTCTACTGTCATGCATTGATGGCGCTAAGGGCGAGTGGTCAGTAGGACCACTCCGACATGTTCTTAGACGGCACTGGAGCGGGCTACCCTTGGTGCTGGGATGGAACTTGTAGGGCTCCATCTCGCCAAGTCAACCTGAGAAGGTGGGCGACTACCCGCACTACCAGTTGGGTGGGCTGGAGTGCGGAGCTGGGTCGACTTGAACAAGAGCTCAGGGGTATCGCACTCGCAGCTGGGAAAACACCCATT
Organism: Acanthococcus lagerstroemiae; assembly: GCA_031841125.1. Taxonomy (NCBI): domain Eukaryota; kingdom Metazoa; phylum Arthropoda; class Insecta; order Hemiptera; family Eriococcidae; genus Acanthococcus; species Acanthococcus lagerstroemiae. Next base: position 82,222,821 of record CM063106.1, read on the forward strand.
GCACGTGGTAGCTGGCGCTGGGCTGATCACTCAGCGCTGGAGGCAGTGAGATCGTCTTGCTTAACTTTGTGCACACTGTGGATAGGATGCTTCTGCGGGGCATACCCTACGGGGATCCACAGCTGACAGGCGGAGCAGAGGTACTTCTGCCACTATCAGGGACATCGCGTTGCGCCTTAAGTTAGCTCTGCCAGAGGGGCAGAGCAGGGTTGGCCAGACGGGCCAGATTTGTACCTGGTGTGATTGTCCAGGAACTGGAAGCCTGTGTTTTGAGATGCGTCATGGCTGGCTGTGCAAAAATGTGATATCAGGTGTATGATCATAGATATGATATCTTAGTGGTTAAGATAGGTGGACAAGAGTGCTCACCTTTTGGTTTTTACAGTGTACCAGGTTGAATGAACTATTCTGAATCCTGCCGGCTGAAGCTGTACTTTAGCCTACTCATTCAGACGTGAGTTAGTATTCATTAGTGTCATTATTTAGGTTTCAGAAAAAAAAAAAAAAAAAAATGTATATCTAGATTTTGAAAGAATCTTCCTCCAGATAATTTCTAAAAATATTCGTTTTATCACGCGATATTAATGTCGTCGAAAAATTTTTCCGATATAACATTATTAATAAGATTTAATATCTACCCATTATGAATTCACAATATCATATATCGTCGTGCCTATGCATGTACGAGTGTGTGAACATCTTAACAAGCCTAAAACGAGTGTATATATAGTCTTGAAAATGTTTCAATGAATCTGAAAGAAGTTTCAAAAATCTTCAAGAGTGCCCAAAAATTTTTTAATCTTTTAAGAAAATATTTCAACAAGCTTAAAATAGCCTTCAGTTAGTCTGGAGAAGTGTTAGAGGGTTTTAAAAGTATCTTAAAACTGTGAATAATTGCTGCAAGAATGTTAAATAAGTCTTCAAGAGCAGTAAGCGAGACTGTAAAAGTATTTTATTTAATTAACTAAGCCAGGGTGAGTCCGAGCTGAATTTGAATCTTTCAAAACAATCAGTTCATCGTGTGAAACCTAAATATCACAATGTTATTTTTGCGCAAAACTTTCAAATTCTTATTTGAGTCATCATCAAACTTCAAAAAACTTTTCTTCTTTTTTCTATCTTGGTACTTATGCACCAGAATTCAAAAATTTTGATGCCAAGACGAAGGTTAAACTATACTCTCTGATTTTGTCTATGTTTTCGTACTATAAAAAAGACCTTGCGTGTAATGGCATATTGTATATCCTGACCAAGGCTAACGCCGCTTCCATACGAAGGGAAAACAGTGTGACTTTGTGAGGAAAACGCAGCTCTTTAAAATGGCTCAGTCAAAGGATAAATATCTGTACCTGTAATTAAATTTTAAAATAAGAAAATACTTTTCATTCTCACTGTTTCACCCTCTATTTAAAAGATAGAAAGAAGAAAAAAAAGAAACGACTCCAGTCTTTACTTCTTGTGAGGATGCACATGTCTATACAGCTTGGAGTGATAAACCATCAATTTCTACGTCATTTATCGCAAATTTCTCAACTGTAAAAATTCTTGTGCATCTTCAATTGTAAAACATGCGTCTATTTCGTTTATTCTCAAATTTTATTTTCGAAAACTTTTTAGAAATTTCCAGATCCACTCTGAATTTTTCAACTGAGAAATTTCGGGGAGGGGGGGGGGAGTTGTAGAGACTTCGCTGCTTCCACAATTTTTGAGCATAGCGGATCTATTTTTAGTGAGAAAAAAAGGTGGTCGCGTTCTCCTGCGAACAAATTCTTGTTCCTTTACCATAGAAATATAGAGAGATGGTGGAATCTAAACATCAAAAACATCGCTGCGTTCAGAATTCATCTTGAAATTCTTTGAATAACATGAAAATGTAGGTTGAAATTTTCGTATCGTAAAATCTTTAGGAGCATACTGATATACTACTGACTAATGAATATGATTACCTTGTTTGTGTGATCCGAATTAAGAATAACTTTTGGCTGGTACGATTACAAGCAAATACCCTACCAAACTAACCATGCCTGTACAATGCAGAAGAAAGTAATAGAAAAGGCTTCATTTCCTTTCGTTCCTCGTTTAAAATCGCTTAATAGAAAACAGAGAGAGGGAGAACAAAAGAATAAAAAACTTCGAGTTCTATTTTCTGGGTGATAGTGCGACAATATTTTATCCCGTCATTTGTGTGACCGATTAAAGTTTCACGGAATTTTATCGATAGCTTTGACGCCAAACTTGAAAAACTTTCTCACGTCACTACGATTCTAAATTTCTTTTATTATTTCCATGCTGCGACTTCTCTCCTCCCTTTCTTGTTCTTATATTCTTTTTCTCTCCTGCACTGGCAACGAGAAGAAAAAAATCACCCGAATTTGTTTTTGCAAACTGTTCCGACGCCATTAAAAGTTAGAAGCGAACGAAAATTACAAAATAGTTTGAAACGTACACACGTTCGTGAAGTTTTTCAGCCGTAGTAAAGTTTCGCATAGTTCGACGCTCGTGCATACGACTGTTCAAATTTAAATGCAAATGATCACGCAGTGGCGACGGACGTGCAAATGACGGACAAAATCGACAGTCAGGGTGAAAAGAATATACTCCCCGTACTCATCGTACGTACAAAAATGATACGAATACGATTGGAAGAAACTCGCTGCTTCAAATTGAAATAAAAAACGGAACATTTCGTTTCTCGGAATTAACAATTGCCGAGATAATGATGGTTCTGAGGAAGGAAAAAGAAAATGCGCTATTCTGTCGCGAATTGAAAATAGTAACCGAGAATATTTTCTTTCGCTGGAAAAGTAGGGTGAGAGCTGATAATGAAATTTAGAATCAATTTTCTTCAGCCTGTCGAAAAGAACAATATAATGTATGAAAATAGTGTTATTACTTTCGCAGAAGAAATGTTCGTTGTACGGCAGTAACAAAATCACCGTCCTAGGGGACTGGGAGCTGAGAGAGTTTTCTTGTTAAACAGATCACTGCGGCAAACCTAATTTAGTTCAGAATTTTTATTTATTATTTTTTTTTTGGGGGGGGGAAGCGCGGAACCAGTGAATTAGATGAAATTAGGGTTTGTAATTTCCAGTAAAATCTGTGAAATCAGGTATGTATTAATGGGCTTTGACTCCTGATTGCTTTGCAAATAGGAAAAATTGTTTTTTTTAGCGGTATATCTATGTAAAAAAAACCAGGGTGAATGAATTACCTTTCCTCGGATTCGTAGTTTCAAAAAATGGCGGTCCTGATACAACCAGCTGCCAGCACTTTTGTCATTAGTGAAAAGTTGACAGCTCTATATGTGAACAAGATACAGAAAACACAGTACGACCAAACCCCTTACTCCACCGTGTCTCCCAGTGCATTTGTGCTAACCTTTCTCGTACCTTTTTTGTCTGCCTGTTTGTCTTTTTGTCATAGTTTCTCTCAGTCTTAATTTTCTCCTTTTGTCTGCTTGACATCCAGTCTTTATATCTAAAAACTAGTCGAACAATCTGTGAACCAGTCAGTTAGTCTGTCGTCTGCCTGTCTGTTTCTCTGTTAACCTGTCTGTTCATCGCTCAGTCTGTCCGGCCATTAGTCAGACGGTATGTCTGTCTGCCAGCTATTTGTTAGATTGTCTTACGGGTTGGCTAGATATCATTTTCATTAACTGGCTGTTTATCAGTCTATTAATCTGTCTTCAATTCTAGAGAATGACGTTATCCTAGTAGGTGACAGTGCAAATCGTATATAAAGCAAAGAGAATACCTGAAAAGCTGTTAACATACAAATACATTTCTTCCACTTAGATACACATGTGTCGGACATACTGGAAGTAAAGTTGTCAATTAATGCACGAAACAGCGAGTTTTATTATGTCCTCAGCGAAAAGCCGAAATTTTTCTGCCATCATTTTCAGTAAAATGGGTTTTCATGCTATAGATGGTTTACTGAGAAAGCTAAACGCCATAGATCATCTGCGAGTTATCGGATACGTTGCGAAGCTGATTCTCCCTTCATTCCGCAGAATCTTGCTCATGTTATTTACGAAGGAGACTTTAATTTCGAACTGCTAAAATGATCAGTTGACAAACAAGAAGAAAAAAAAGTAGGAGTGTGATAGAAAGGAAATAGTCGTTATTTTTTCAACTTTGCCTGTTAACAAAATATTATTATTCCCTTATTTCATTTGATGTGTTTTCTACTGTATCGCACCGCATGATCGACGCCCGATGGCGTAAATGAATATTTATAAGAGGGAACGTAGGGGGGAGGAGAGAGAGAGATGCTTCAGTTTTCTTTTTTGAGTTATTCTCGTTTCAGGCCCCGGAACTATAGAATATTCAACATGTGATCTGGGTAACCGCTTTCTAAGCCTCTGAAATCTCCCTCCCCCTGGGTGAGTCTCGTTGAGCTAGTCATGGCTTCTCCCAGGCCTCCTTTTCGGATTGCTGCATTTTTAGTAGTATTTACGCCAAGTTCCGAATTAAGCACGTACCCGTTGGTAAATAACATCTTTATGGGCGATCCATGTTTCATTATTTCCCTTTTTTCGTTTCGCGTTTTTTTTTTGTTTTTTTTTGTCGTTCGTTCATAAAAGTGCCATAGTCTAAAATGAGAGTAGTGGCGGAAAATTCGAGTGGGCAGTCCACTCGTAAGTTCTTAGGTCGCTGAATTCAATTTTAAGGTTGGATTCTTAAACCGACCCATTGGGGCATCACAAAAGAGAGTAGAGATCTATATATTATTAACAGTCGTTTCTCAAGATTATCCTAATTGTATTGTCCATTCAATCTCGTTCAATATTAGCATTTTTGGCATTTTGATTATGATTTTTCTATATTTGACATTAATTTGAACAATCAAATTATTGCCAATCACTTTGGGAATTGATGAGAGTGGAGCTACAGCTCTTTGCAGTTTTGACAGCATATTTTGGTATTACCAACGTAACGAAAGACAGCGATCCTGCAGATTAGAAATTTTTCTAAAAATTCAACATTTATCTAAAGTTTGAAGTTCTAACTTGAAAATACAATAATAGAGGTAAAGATAGCTATTGTATTGAATAATAACACCCACACTTCATGTCTTTTTATTTATTTATTTTTTAAATCAAAACTTCAGCTCTCAATTTTCTTTCTAAAATATTACAATTTTGGAAATTTTGAGGGCCCGGTAAAAGGCTTATGACTTAATATGAAAGCTACTATAAAAAATTGTGATTATTACTCGAGAAAATACTTTATTATTTTCTATTGCGTTTCTAAAATCGAATTTCAGGTTTTATAAATATAAGGTAGTGTTGAATAATCGAGAGTTAGCAGACGGTACGAGATTTGATATCAAAAATAAAGTATGAGTATCCTTACTCGATATAGTACCAATTTTCCCACCCTATTGAGTTTTCAAAATCGGACTTGATATTTTTCAGCCCACTCTAATTCACCTACATAGCTAATCGTCGGTGAAAAAATTGATGGGTCTTAGGCTCGAAGACACGCGTCAGCCTAACGTTCTGCTTTATTCGACAACTTCATATTTGTCTCCCGGAAACGCTATGTATGGTTATATTCATATTTATCAACAAATCGCGATATGCCTGTTTTCAAAGGCATATTGTACAGAAGTTCTTCTCATCAGCGAGAGTCAATTCCTTATCTGAAGCAATAGATTAGCACTGTTTTCACGTATCACGTATTGACTTGTTCTCTAATTAACGTAATGTCTTGCTCGCAGGTCTGAGGACCTCGCTGAAGTGCTTGACTTCTTAAAATACGTCTCGAAGACGTAAATTCTAAACCGAATTTTGATACATGTTCACGTACATAGTACATACATGTATACTTGTAGTTGAGAATAACTAACTTTTATCTAGTAATAATTTTGATTTGTGATAATATCGTATCTATGATTTATTTCCATCTAGTTAACTACGAGTATGAAGCTGTATTTACTTTACAGAATCTTTAAATGCAGGCATGAGAAAACATGTTCGTGTCGATACTCGTAGCTGGTTGAAATGGGTGATTTGGAACGAGGTGTTATTTTCTCCGAATACGATGAGTTAATGCTTATCTGTATTAAATTTCGTATCGTGTTCATCCGGCCTTTGAGAAAGAACGAGTTACCATAGAGCCAAACCTTTTGAAAATAATCGCTCAAATACAATAAATTATTTGTGTCTGGTAGAGTTGGTGTGAAGAGATTCGTGGCTACCTTTCGAACATTTATAGTCACCTAAACCACACTTACTGCGCTCAGAAGAGGGTTGATTTTCTCTCAGACTTCAATAAGAAACTGTGGTTCTTATTTGGTATAGGAGAAAGCTCGTATAGCCAGTTCCTGAAAAAAAACAACAAAAAAACAAGGAACCTCGCTACTTGAGAAGGGTCGGCAAGAAATAATGCATCTTTTGACTCTCGACAACAAATGATGGAAAAAAAAAAAAAACTTCCATGGAAAAAATATTAAATAATTCATCCCGATCCTGCCCTGATAAAAAAAATCCATGGAAATTTCTATTAAAAACACGAACGCACTCTGTAATCAATTCAATGAAACAATGGTTAGCTAACGAAGGACCGCCACGCCGTACTGAATTGTGACCATAAAGAGCTAAATCATACGGATTGCTTCAGGCAATACGCACTACTGAAATGAAATGTGACTCAGATCATACAAACTAAAGAGTTTAGGAACCTATCATTTCGGCGCGAACGTTTTAGCGTCGTTCATTTCGGCGCGGACGATTCGGCACTGGAATTGTTTAGGCGCTGACTCACTTCGGCTATTAAAATTGAAAATGATTCGTCTTCAAGGAGCGTCGCTGCCATTGTTCGGATACAAGTATCATGATATTCGATCTTGATACTGTCGATATATTTGTCTGCTGACACCGATCATTCACCAGCATAAAGCAAATGTACGGTGTAGACATGCAAAATGGGAGAAACTCGTCTTAGTATGTTACTTCATTTACAGAAACACAAAAAATCTTACGAGAAAGAACTGACTGTTCTCAAAATTGAAGGGAACATATATTAATTAAAAAATTGATATTTTGGTAAATTTTTTGCTCCTTCAATATTGAAGATAGACAATGTTGTCTAAAAAGTATTTCGTTACGAATAGTATGCACAATGAAATACCATGTTTGAATTTTTTATTTAAAAATTTTTGAAATTTTTATCAGCATTCTAAGAGAAGTAATAAAATTGAATTGCCCCTTCAAAATAGAAAGTATGCAACCAACTTTGTAGCGGAAATTGGAGTCTTATTTCAGGCGCACCAACATCAAGTGTACACAGGCTGAGTTCTCACTAATAGTCGCAGCGCGTGGAGTTACAGTGCAGTGGTGGTGAATTTCACCATGTGTGCGATCCGAGGATTAACGGAATATAATTTTTACTCAGCGCCAAAAGGTATGCATCGCCCAAATAAATCGTGCCGAAACGAACGGTGCCCAGAGTTTAAAGAAGAAAATGCGATTGCAAAAGGCTTGGCTACTCGTAGCTGACCTTAGAGAGCGATTGCAAGAGGCTCGTTTCCAACCCTAAAAAGCTTGAATGTAGGGAGAGCAGAAAAACGCGGCTCTCTAGCCAGATTTCTCCGAGAGGAGATATGAATAAAAATTCAAAAGATTGCACTTCATTTTACGCATATATGCGAGGTCATGAATAAACTGAGGGTAAGTTTTTTGAGCATTTGAAATGAGAAATGTGGCACTGAATGCCGAAATTTATTTTGAAATTAAAGCCACGACCTAACTTTCACGAAGAAGTCCGCTATCCAGAACTATTAAAATGCCAAGTTAGGTAATGCAAATGGAGGTATTTAAAATTAATCTGAAGCATTTTATAATAAAGCCTATCTTTTCAGAATAAATATAAATCATTTCTAAACCTATTTCAATATTCACCATGCATTGGCAGAGGATTGATTTTGTAAAATTATTACTTTGAATCACCCTGTTGAAATTTGTTGAGTTTTTACAATAATATGTAGAAGTAAACGGTGAATCGCATGTCACATTCTGTGTATTAGCTCGTATTGAAAACAAGCTCAGAATTTCTTTCTCAATCCTACTAAATGTAAAAACTGATTTCATGAATTCAGTTATCGATAGAGATAGATCACCGTAAAAATTTATAATTTAAATATATTCTGCCATTTGCTACGCCATTTTGCCATGCTATAATTGCGATCCCGGAAAACATCGACAAATTTTTTAATGGAGGAGGGGCGTGAATCTTTAGATTCCAACCAGGTCCGAAGTAACAAAGAAATATTGTTAAACCATATGTGTTATTCAGGAAACGTAACTGCGTTTGGATATTTAATTACGCACAGTTTTGCTGCTTATTATATAGTTGGGGATAAGAAAGGAAAAGTAATATGGTATACCTAAGGAGATACCCAAACATCTTCCGCCTGCGTGCACATAATACTAATATCGTTGTGCCCACAAATTCAAAAGCATCATCTGGTTCAAAAATTTTGCTCGCTTGTGAATTCGTGCCACAAACATCCACGGTTCTAATTATTATAGGTCTATTCCTGAAGTCTTTCATTTTAATATTACATTATACTGCAGCGCTAATAGAACAACTAGTTCATTTACTTCGTCCACGTATTTTTGTAAGATGTTCTCGACTACACTTAATAAGTACCCCTTCTGTAGCATTTCGATTTTTGAAAATGTAACCTAAATTAAACACCAGTCGTGAGATGCTCGTACATTGAAGCCAGTAGAAACAACGTATTACTCATCATTTTCACACTCTTGAAAATATTGTTTCCCTCATCCGCGTATTTATAAAATTAAATTACAAATTTTTGCGATGAATTTTTCTTCGATGAATGTAAGTACGTGTGCCTCTGTTTTTCTGTTGTCCATTCGGTCTGGCCTTTTGTAATCAATACAAGACACGCGAATTTGGGACAACAAGCGCATGCGTAAACTCATTCTCCGATTCTAGGTTTCTTCGCTCTGGTAAATGGAAAACGAGCAAGAGCTAAATACGCGTGTGCTGATTTCGCTTGTTAAATTTCCTTTCATCTGTTTTTTTCCCCTCTTTGCCGAATAAAAAAAAACCAAAAAACTTTAAAGCTAAAATGAGACGAAAATAGAAAAGGAAAAATAAATTATCGAATTTATAATTAAATGTTACCAAAGGAATATTATATGTATATCTTTGCAAATATTTTACCTGATATGATTTGTCGGTGTTTTTCGCGATTGCAGCTATAGCATGGCAAAATGGCGTAGCGAATGACAGAATATATTTAAATTATAAATTTTCACGGTGAGCCATCTCTGTGGATAACAGAAATCATGAAATAAGTCTTTGAAATGGTTAGTAGAATTTTAAGAAAGAAACTCTGAGTTCGTTTCCTGTACGAAGTAATACACAAAATAATGTGACATGCGGTTCACCGTTTACTTCTACATATTGTAAAAAGTTTAAAAATTTCAATTGGATGATTTACAGTAATAATTAGAAAATAATTATAGTAATAATAATAAATCAATCCTCTGCCGATGAATGGTGAATATTGAAATAGGTTTAAAAATCATTGATATTTATTTTGAAAAGATAGGCTTCATTACAAAATATTTCAAAGTAATTTTGAATGTCTACACTTGCATTACCTAACACCTTGGCATTTTCATAGTTCTAGATAGCGGACTTCTTCATGAACGTGAGGTCGTGGTTTCAATTTCAAAATAAATTTCGGCATTCGGCTCATTTCAAATGCTCAAAAAGGTTATCCTAAATTCATTCATGACCTCGCATACGCATATGCTTAAAATAAGGTTTTTCTTGTTATTTTCCAGTTTCACTCGTCCTACGTCAAGGTGTCAGAAGGGCCCTTGTGATTCCAGGATTTTAATTAGGGATGATGATTCCAAAAATTAACTCGGTCTCTCGCTTCCGGTTTCAATACTTTAATTTTCTTAATCGGTTCTTCGTTTCCAATCTTGGCTTTTTTTTTGTTTTTTTGTTTTGTTTTTTTTTTTTCATTTTAAAATATTATACTTCACCTCTCTATGCTTAGATACCCGGCAGGTGGCACTCTTATATAGTTCGTATGAGCGTTGGTGACCGTCTTTCTGGGACAGCCTATGTATTCGGGGAAAAATCGCCCGAATGTATAGAGTGGAACAACTTTTGGATAACTTTACCTTTGCGTTAGACATTGCCATTGTTAGTCACTTACCCAATTATTGTACAGTATACGTACACGCATCCCTCGCCATTGTCGATGGAACTCCGGTATGTCAATCTTGCATGGAGATACGGACAAGCTGCTAAGGGTTCCATTCTCACCAATCTTCCCTAGTTAATCGGTTTCCAAACCTTTGTGTGATCAGAGTGTGCTCTTTTGTCGAAGCTTCGAGCGTTATTTTCTTGATTATCTCTCCCGTAATGACCCTTCATAATGCTTATTTTTGACTACTTCCATCCCACTCTTCATTCGTTTTGCATTATTTTCTGCGGTAGGTATACGCACTTGGCATAAAAATTCAGAAATCGTTTTCAAAAATTCTAACTCTACCATAATTATGTACGATTTCCCAGAACGCGTCACAAAATAAATTCATTCCGCATAAATTACTTGAAATTCTGTACCTACATAAATATAGGCTATATGTATATCGCGCGAGAGTTTCGAGCTTGATGCGATTCCGAACACGATGGAATCGAATTCATATTATAGGAATTACCAAACGAGACTATAGAGCATAATTACGTCGAACAATCTCGCTTTCGATATCGATTAATACTTCTGCAAAGCGAAAGCTGATTTTTTGAAGTCTGGTGTCTACACATAACTTATACGAACTTTTTAAAATTACCATTCTTATGCTCTGTTAATTCGGAGAACAAAGATCACTGCATGGCGCTTAAGAGTCAGATCACAATGTCTTTTCCTTTTTCCAATGTCGTTCTACATTAAAACTCACCAAGAACGTAAATTTTATTGAAATTTAGGTTCTTAAGCTTCACACTGTGGATTCGGTGCCAATTTTACGAAATTCTTTTAAGGAAATGAATCAACTGCTTCTCATTCACGTCAACTGCGAAATACGTACGCAATTTAAAAACCGCTCCAATTTGAGTTGCTCCGCATTTACGTACGAATAAAACGACCGAATGGATTCCAAACCATTATTTGCGCGTACAACAAAATCAATTTTGATGTTGGTAATCGCTGACCCTTTCCGAAGCAAAGCGTGCTCATGATAATCGCCGTAGGAATCCTGCTCTGTCGAATAAAAATTTAAGAAATTCGAATGAGCAGGAGTAAAGGGGAAAGAAGATTCAATGTATATAAATATAAATGTAAGTTGTGCATGTTAACAAAATATATTAATTTCAATACTATAGCAATCTTCGTCGATTTAGAGGGCAGGAATAATAACGATGCGAGCTTCGAGAATATTGCATTTCATATGATTTGCTCCTACTTAAGTAAATAAGAGGATTACAACAAATACAGTCAAGTAGTTCCGGTGTCAGTTAGAATATCGAATCCCGAAGCCGAACTACAAATCGACATTCCTTTGACCTAGAGGACTTCATGGAAACATCATATAACTATTACCTACTCGCATTGTTGAAACAAGAATTGAACAATATGCAAACAAAATAGTAACCAATTTTGTGGCAAGATATACCAAGGGCAGAAGAGGTCGAAACTCAGCGTTATTTCCCTTAGAATAGAGAAGCGATTTCTAGCACATGTTTCCTTTATTTTATCAACGCTGAACTTTGATAGATTTTTTTGGCAGGATCTGAGAAAAGTTGTTAAAACGGCACTGTTGATCAAATACTCTATGTTAACAAGGGTGTAGATTTTGTCCATTTCGAGCGAGAAACTTAGAAGCTGGTGCATAAGAATGAAACTAATTTAAAAATCTTACGGGATATTCAAAATTAAAGCGACCAAAGGAACCCAAATTTTCATAGCATATTTCGTTTCTGGTTATTTACATTCATTCTGAATGTATGATCTATTTAATTTAAGTTTGTATTTTTTATTGATGAATACGATGGAATCATATTTCCTCACTTTATTTCCGGACTAGTCGGTAGTAAATGTGTCACGTTTTCCAGTAGACAAAGAGGCAATCGTCTAAAATATTAAAATTTAGAATTGGCCTAATTTTCAGAAAAGGAAGGAAATGAATAAATGAGGAGAAAAATCTAAGTACTTAAAGTAGAAGTACTTTGTAGATAGTTAATTTCCATGAAGTGGCTCCATGCGGCTTTTATGGGCATCGAATATGAAAATGCAAGCCCAAATTTCCCACGTACAACTAACTGACAATCGAATACTGTGAGCCGAAAAAGAAAAAAAAAAAGGTTCCGACTTGTTTGTTCAGAAAATATTTCTAACGGCTTTGTTTTTACCATTTGTTAGGAGAGAAAAGAATAAATAAATAAGTAAATAAATTTTCCTATGGACAGTCTAACGCTGAATGCGCGATCGACTCTTATACTGCCGAAAGATGAATAGTACACCTACATATAAACTTACATAACTTTATTACCTATTTGTTTATTCATAACAATTCCGACTCCTGCTTGCTCTTTTATTCCCTTTGTATTTATTATTCTGAAGTCTCCTGACCAAAAATTGTTCTCCTCTTTCCACCGAACTCCACTTATTCCAACTATTCCTAGGTTAAGCCTTTTCATTTCTCTCTTAAGATTCTCCAATCTTCCAACTCCATTCAAGCTTCTTACATTCCAGGTCCCTATTTTAATTGCGCCCTTCTTTTTAAAACTTTCCGATGATGATGCTCCCGCAAGTAGCTCCCTCCCGGACATCTGAATGGGGAGCTCTTTACGGCTGGAAAAATTATTTACGTGGAACTCCATCATCAGTAATTAACATTTAGAAAAGCTGCATTTCCTGGAAAGAGATACTGTTGTAGTTTTTCATTGCTTTCAACCGGGTTTATCTGTCGGAGTTTGCCTGCTCCTAGGTGCTTTTGGTCGCGATTCTAACAATATAATATAACCTTATAGAGATTTTTTTTTGTGTTTTTTTTTTTTTTACACGCTTAAGCCTCCTCACCACGGCAAGGTATTGGTATCACCCAAGAGGAGGAACGTTACATATGCGAAATCTGTGAACACATTCGTAAGATAAATACTTTTGTGTAAATTATTGGCCTTTTTCAAGGGTGTATATATCTGCCATGCGCACTCTTACAGACCTATTTTTTGTGAGACCAAAGATGACATGTCATCGGAAAATGCTAATTACTCATTTTCTATCCACTCAACAGAGCTGAAATATAGATACATATATATTATACATGAAGATTCAAATTACAACATATCTTATAACGAAGGGTTTTCAACTATTAGGGGGAAAAGTTACAGTAACTTTTTTCCATTAGGTGTGCAGTCTTAACCGATCATCACCCTATCTCGGTAACAGGTTTTTAATCAGTTTCCAAAAAAGTAATGGGATGTTCTTTCGAAAAATTGGAGTTTTATACGCTGTTTTTCGATATGTCGTAATAACAATGAAATTTTGTTTTATTTTTTAACCTTGAGGTAACGAAACAAGATGGTTTAACTGGGCTTTAGTGCTTGGTAAACCGACAATCGTTTAAAATAACGTATCAATATTAACTATCCGAGGCGAAAAATTCAAGAAACTTCGATTCATTTTGTTCCGAGTAGTTTCTCATTGTTGGCATGTCTAAATGACTAGTAATTTTATTCTTATTTTTTTTCCGAATAAACTTGACGATGCTGCTTCATGGCAGGTGCGTATTAAAGACATGATCGATTAAGTGCTTTTTCTTCTTCTTTTTGCTATTATTCTTTATAAAAATTAATGTAACTCCCTACTTTCTATTGGGGCGGGAGAACGGTCTCCATTTTTTATTACCATATTGTCGGTGTATAGTTTCACCCATTAATCATTTAAATTTTTCTCGCAGTTTTCACATTTCATTTAGAATGAATAATGCGCGCCGGAGACATATACCTACGACTTATGGTACTGTACATCCACCAACGACGTATTCTTCCTGAAACTCAATACGTACAATAAATTAATGAGCACACGGGAACGGTACTATCTTTACAAACAGAACTAAATGCGCATTAAAGTAGGTACGATGTGAAGAAAGAAAATGTTACACGAAAGTGTCGTGCTTTGGAGATTTCTGGATTTTCGCACAAAAACACCTACGTCTCAGTTCACATCCAGAAATCATCCATCCAAACCTTACCCAGGCATATCATAGCAGGAAAGCAATTTTTACGTCATCCCACATAATGTTCTTTACCACGAGAATCAGAGGCCTAAAGGGTGGAGGCATGTTTGGCACTTACTGAGAGTTCACCAAGTTTAACTTTCATAGGCACATGTAAATAATTAATTGAGGCGAGCAGTGATAACGAAGCACAAAGCAAAGCAGTCGCAGCCTACCACATACAGCAAGAGGAACTGGTAAGAAAAATAGATATTCTTTCGTTGCATTTTAGTCATCAGCTCAGCACCCTTTCACCATTTCACGTCGTCCAACCAAAGTGCAGTTTCTCCGCTGAACTTCCTGCCTAGCGGTAGGAGATCGTAGCTAAAGTGTCACTTAGTTTTCAATTTGTATTTCCGCTCGTCCCCCCACCTAAATTTTTTCCTGTAGGTGTAAAAATGAAGCTCCGAAGATTTCAGCTAAATCAGATAGTATTAACCCGTGCCGATTCGAGTCTCCACCAATGAATAAATTAGATAGGTTACGAGGAAAGAGTAGTGCGAATAATGAAGCAACTCACGACACTCGAAAAAGGGAGATGCTGACTCCCGAAATGAAAGCCGCTGACTGCTGTTTGAAGAGAAGGTGTTCAGTTGTCAGCCGTCCATCTGGAGAGACAACCGAGAAGAATATCTTTAATGCATTGTTCTAATCAAAAACAATAATTATACGTAGGTATGATATCCATCTGTTTTAGTTGTAGATTCATCTACTACACACGCGAGTTCAAATAGATGCATCGCAAGTATGTCTACAGGTAAGTAGATTAATCACTAAAATGCCTAATTAAATATAACATATTAATGGAATATATTCCCTTCTTGTAGTTTACCCGCAGAATCTGAAGAAAAGCCTATGCAACACATTTCCTAATTTTCCTGGACTAGGTACGTTTTGTGTAGTCGAAGAATTTCACGTATTGAACTTAATTATGATAGCGCTAGTATGGCATTGGTTATTTATAACCTGTATATTATGTACCTACTTTATGTCACATGTCTGAAGAAAAGTTCTAATTAAAAATGAGTTATTTTTTCAAAATAATATATACTTACCTCTTTTATATCTAGTTATTATGGTTCAGCTAATCAATTTTGATGGTAGCCCATGTTGATTAGCGACTAGCAAGGGCGTTAATAACTTAATGATCATTTTGCTTGATGAACTATTCCAAAGTTATCGTTCACTGATGACTTATTGTGTTATGACAGACTGCACTAAGTGACATGAAAAAATTGATGAGATATGCTAAGCGACATAAGCTGCGCTATCAACTCACTTGATTCTGAATATTTGACTGTTACTTATTAATAATTGAACCATGAAAATTGAATATACAAAATTGAAAGCTGTTAAATTTTTATTTCCCGATCTTTTTGATTTCAGTGTAGCGCGAAAATTCCCTTAGAACGAACGAAGAGCCTATACCCAGCTTGTTTTACAGAATATTCCACCTAATGGCATGATTTCCGATCTTATGTTCCTGATTTTTTTGCGTTAAAAAACCCGAATGTAGTTTCTTTTGACAAAGGCTGAAAACAGCCTCTTGTACCAGAAAGTACAAACCAGTTTTTAGAGAGGAAGGGGACCAAATTTTGGAAGGTGAATTTCAACGTGAAGAAAAAAGTTACTTTTTATGTGATTAGTGAAACTCAAGCTTGTTATAAGTTGTTTTTTCCGATTTTTCAAACACAATCGCGTGAATGAGGAAATGTTTCAAACAATGGTTGTTTATCCAAATGAAGAGCATTTTTCCAAAACGGCTAAAGTCCATTTATGGCAAAAATGAGACAAACGCGCTATCTGGTGGAGAAATATGTGTCGCTTCACCTCGGAACACAAAAGTGTCAGAATAACCTGTAGAGGAAGTGTCGGAAGCCAAAAAAGGGAAAATATCCAAAATGCATTAAGTCCACAGCTGCTAAAGTTGATGGCGTCATATCTCTGTTATTAGCGCATATAGCTGGTACGAAACTTCAACCTACTTATATTCCAGTAAGTGTTTGAGTATGCAGCAAGGGTGTCATCTGCGTCGGAACGATTGTAGGTAACACAGGAAACAGTTATTTGCTTCTGTTGTAAAATCGAATTTTTGGATTTGAGCCGTTTTGGAAAAAAGCTCCTCAAATATATGTACGACATTTATTTTTAAATATTATCGTGCAGAATGCACGGTAAAAACGAAGAAAGGCCTCAAGTGCTTCTGAGTATTTTTCTATCTTTAATTCACTAATATAGTATTGATGAAAGAAAGAAGGGATTTTTATCAATTAAATACGAAAGAGTTCCACGCTGACGCTGGTATGAGTTGAATATCTGCTTGCGTATCAACGTGAGAAACAAAACTTAACGGTTGACTTCTTAATTCATTATTCTACCGAAAGAAACATCTTCATAAACAGGAGATTCCCTACTTTCAGGTTTTGTCTGACCGATCAGTGTAAATGAGCGGATTTTTTTTAGAATCGGTTAATATTCTCGCTTTTTTGAAACGAAGCTCCTGTTTCCTAACGTGAGCCTTGTGGTCACTCATGCCAAAAAAAGAAAAAAAAATGCAATCGTCGGTAGGTTTTTCTAAACCCGCTGGAACAGATCGTGAACAGTCTTGATCAGTTCTTACGACGTTTTTGCAAGCTTCCCCAAGAGATCATTTTTTTAATGGTTCCGCCGATTCCGTCGCAAGTTCTGTGTTCATGCAACGTAGAGTTCTTTGGAATTTCATGAAGACAGCCGTTGTTTCTTCTATCTATATCAGCAGATCGAGGATATAAAAATCCACGTAAATTGCGTGCGGTCCTTTTTTTGCCTTTAATGTGCACCCTGCATGAGAATGCGTGCGAACAGAATTTTGTAGATATTTAAATACCAAACAACTTTTGTTTAAGACCATTTTTACATTTATGCGATTGTTCTCAAAAAATTGAAAGAGCATCGGCTTACAAGAAGCTTAAAGTTCCCTCCATATTTTACAGAGTAAAAGGGAGAGTGAATTCTTATTCGTATTATGCTGATTAGAGAGTCATTCTCAACAATATGTACTGCGTTAAAAAATCGTTTTCATTTATTAACCCCACTCAGACTCAGTGTACCACTAAGCTGCCTTTCCTAGACTTCATAAATTGTATTATTTATTTGTCACCGAATTTTATCCAGAAAACCATTTTATCTTTTCCAAAGATTTTTGAAGAAGTCGCTAACCATGGCCGGCATTCTACCTTTTCCCTGAGTGGTGCAAAATATCTTTTTTTTCTTTCAGAAATCAAATAGGTAAACATTTTTTTACTACATAAATGGATGGCTCTGTGTGGTGCAATTTGTGCACTGCACCATACCTGTACTTGATGCTGGCCGTGTCGCTAACAGCAAAAATCGACGTTTAACGCTTTAATTATACGAAAAATTGTACTCTATACTTTTCTCCGCCAACCCTTAGTATAGAAGAAGTGCACAATTTTCGTTTTCGAATCGTGGTTAATTCGTTGTCTGCAATAATACGGAAGAACCCGAGATGCTTAGGCTCAGGCTGGCGAGATTACGCTTTTTCACGAGAAATACCAAACACCATGCTCGCCACAGAAATTTTTTCGGAATAGTACACTTACGAACTGTTGTTTTAGTAGACGCTCCCAAGTATTTAAAAAAACATTTGAAGCAAAACAAAAAAATACAAAGTTAAAAATGTTCGTTTTTTTGTCCGATTTCTTATGAAATGACCCTAGTACTCTAATATGATAATTTATTTTTAGAATTTCAGAGCTTCAGAATTCAGGCCCTACTGATGAGGTAGCTACCGATAAATAACGAATAGCAATAGCGATATTGTGCGTTAATGTTATTATGGCGCAAGATTCTAAAAGCGTTGTTTGAAGTAACATGCTTCCGAAGTGCACATCTTTACCAAAGGGACAAAAAAATGAAATATACAAGATCAGCTAAGTAGATTATGCAGTTATTGCATAACTTAACTTCCTAAGTTGCACTCGACTTGAAAGTTTAGTAAAGCTGAAAAAGTGTTATATTTTCCAATTACCCTCATTTTGGATAAGAATCCGAGCGCGGTAAAAGAATCGACTGAATATTTTTTTGTAGTTACACGAGTCGCAAGGAAAATATGAAACGTTTGAGACTTCCTTCTGCACTGAGTTTAAAAATTAAAGCGACCTCTTCATAAAAAAAAAAATAATAATAATAATAATAAATAATAATCGTAATAATAAACAAATAAATAAGTAGTACCTAGGAAATAATTGTATTAATAATAAAATAAAATCTCTGTAGCGCAGCTAAAACGCGTTACCTACGAAAACTGATTTATAATATTAAGTCTGTATCGGTTGTTTCTAATGCATTTATTGTTTCTTATTTACCGAGAAGTATTGATGATGATGAAACATGCTTCCAATCATTTCTTCTATGTGAAAAAAGAAATAATACAACTGATGTAAAGGGGAAGGGTTAACGCTAAATAATGGTAATTTTTCGAGATCGTAGTTATTCTACGTACAATAAATTATGTACAATACTAAGAATTCTTCTCCCTCACTCAATAAGTCAGGTTCCGAAATTGCTTGCAGAATCGAGTTCATGGACCTAAAAAACCTTTAAATAGAATAATATACCATTTAAAAAAAAAATAAAAATATTTGGTCTCGACTCTGTTGGTGGTTTCACGAGGGGTCATATTATGCTCAGAACCGAATTAGGTGATCTTGAAAACTTATAAAGTGAGTACAGTCTCAAAACTTACTGTTGTTTAGACTTACACTAACCTTAAGTGTTATCTAAGAGGTCAGATCACCGGAATTAGCTACTTTGAAACCATAAAAATTGATACCATTCTTGAATTTCAAATTTTAGCCTTCCTTTCCATCGATTCCTCCTAGGAGCCACCAACTCAATTCGTTGAGTCGAATAATTTTATATTCTGATATCGTTCAATACCTCAAAAAGTTGATTATGATTGAAATTTGGCACATTATTAGCAGGGACCCAAAATTACTCGCAAAATCGAATTAATTGCCTTAGAAAACCGATAAATAGAAAATGAAAAATATTTGGTATAAATTTCCTTGGTGACCTCACGAAGGGTCGTATGTGAAAACTAATCTCAGAATCGAATTCAATGACCTTGAAAGCAAGCCTCTAATTCGAATATAATCTTAAAAAATTACTATTATTTGGACTTAGTCCTCCTAAACGTTTTATATTACCATTAATAATTACGTATTATAAATAATAAATATATATTATGATATTTTGTAATTAATTAATTTTAATTTATTGATTGATTAGAATACTAGTTGAAATTATACGAATTCCTTCTGATTTTTTTTTTTTTTTTGTAGGGCAATCTGAAATAATTTTTCTGGGCTTAATATTGAATTTAGTCCCCTTTATGGCATCTCCAAGAAAAGAATTAAGCCCAAAATCGGAATCAGTGACTTTTTAAAACTATGAAATCAACATCTGTCCCCACTTTATAGGTTAGCCCTAACTCTCTCTTATTTAAGAGCTCTCCTCAGGAGCCATCCATCCAATATTCGCGAGGTTAGAAAATTATTTTATATTATCCAAACTTCTGTCCAAAACTCGTATCCGAATATTTTAGCGTCATAATAGACTAAGAAATGAAAATTAATTGGTTTTTGAAATTCCTGAACTCTCTCCCGTGATATTTGCCGTAAGGGGGAAATGGACATAAGAGAAGGAGAGAATTTGTGGCACTGGCTCCCGTAATCCGATCGAGCTGAAATTTTTAGGAGATGCTTTTTGAATTTTTTGACACCCCTTGTCATGCTGCCCCAAAGAATCTGAGAAGAGTCGTAAATCAAAACTTAGTCATATTAGGAACTCTCGCTTCGTATTTTGAATTATTTTATTTATTTTTTAATTCTAATGTCTTTGGAAGTTGGCAGCGTTTATATCTTTTAAATTCATCAGATTTTAGCAGATTGAAGGTTTGTCAGATACACGAGCAATCCCTTAAGAATCAAATTCCAACAGTGTTAAACAAGCGAAATAGCAAATAGGACAGGATTGCCAAATGTACTAGCAATTTCCTAAATGGAATCGTAGTAAGTTGTAAGTATAAACACGAGGCGTTTTACAGAAGATCCTTCAAGTTTTTGAATATGTAGAAATGAAATAGAAGAATTATCGAAAAGCAAAGTCTAGTTATATTTTTCTAGGTGAAGAGAGTCTTACTTCTCTAAATGAGAGCCTCAGACTTGAAAAGATGTGAACCGAACATCAAAATAGGAGTTCCTATCGCATCCAACTTTTTGATCGTGTATAAATAAAACCGAAAAATTATCAAATCGCAAAATGTAGTTACCTTTTTCGGTCAATAGAGTTGTACCCTTCTAAACGAGAGCCTGAAACACGAAGAAGTGTGATGCATGGTGGAAACATTGGTCGAGGTTTCTTCCTGACGATTTCGAATGTGCGAAAGAGTGTAACTCTGCTTATTACCTGTTAATTGTATGTAGTAGGGTAGGTGCGGTTATCTTTTTCTTTGCCCGTCTGCCGTATCAAAATCGTACCGAACTAACTTCGATCGATGTTTCTGACGGTTAGCTCTGGCCGATGCTCTTTGAAAGCGACGGATGTTCACATACGCCTGATGATTTTTCATAAGTGAAAGTTCGACGCGCGTTACTTTCGGCGTAGATTCGAAGTCATCGAAACTCAATTTCGGCAATCTGTACTTTCGACGTGCAGTTCGTAATGTTCACTACCGTAGTAGTAATCGTTGTCGATATGTAAGTCGCAACCGCGGATATTGGGGAAGGGCCGGGCCATAGCGATCTACCACGTTCTCATGTTCATCGCTGCATTCATGATCGTCATCGATGTATAAATTACAACGGATCCCCAGGAGGGACCCACCAAGGGGCCCCATGCCTTTAATCAACAGATGCCTCACCTGTGCTTTTCTTCACCTAAGTTTTCCGCTGGATGTTTGAAGTGCTGATACTGCCGAGAACCATTCAGATGACATTGATGATGCTACCAGTCAATTCCGTAAAGGTCCTGGTCACCTATTTTGCTGCGGGGCCTCATTGCCTAGTTATTATTTTCTGCCACAATGTTTAAATGAAAAAACCAATTTTTTAAAATATTTTTTTCTTCTGAAAAGGGGGGTGATGGAGTTTCTTCCTGTATTATCATGCATGTGTTTCAGCTCTTTACAGAGTACATCCACCACGGGGAGAGTTCTTCTCGACGGTTCGTGTCTCAAAAGTAATGATAAATCTCCAGTGGTACACACAAGAAGGGTCTAAGTTAGAATTTAACTTCAAAAATGGATTCAGAGACCTTTAAAACCTATAAATCGATTAACCAAAAAGTAACCTTAAAAATAAATTCAGAGATTCCGAAAACCGTATGAATCGCATCGAACATCGGGAAAATTCATAAAAAATTGTTGGACCCATATCAAGCTCTATTTTCAGTTCCCTCCCCACAGGAGCAATCAACTCACAGCGTTGCATGTGCGCTCATGCTTTATTAAGGTTTCCAATCTGTAGGTACAGATGTAAAGCCCAATACGAACTACGCTCAGTCGCTCAGTGAGGTAGAGTAACTACACGGTATTTTAAAAAAGAAAAATAATAATAATAATAAAACGCCTAGGGCAAAAGCGATTATCAAAAAAGTCAATAACTGCCTAGAGAAGGACCTGCATCAGAGTGGAGAAGGCCAGGAGGAGGACCTATATGGAAAAGTCTACTGCGCGGCTATAGCAGTGGTACGACGACTTGGAATGAAAGTCCGAGAAAGCCCGCAAGCGACCGTCCAGCCATAAAAAAGGCCAGATAAGCCAAAGTGGATGATCAGACTCGAGAACGAAATAAAAGAGCTAAGGGCGGAACTGAATAAAATGGTCGCATAAGGCAAACTTAAAGCCATGAGCAGAAGAGCGAAAAACAAGTATGAAAGGTTAAAAAGGAAATATAAATGCCATGCAAAGTATGAAGATGAAAACCAAAACACCAGTGAAATCCAAAACACGATAAAACAATAGCTCATGAGTAAGTCTGCGAAACTGAGAGCATATACAGCAAGCTACAAGAAAAGAGAAAACAACAAAAAGTTCAAAGGTGACGAGAAAAGGTTCTACAGAAATATAAAAATAAAAGGAAGCACTGAGCAGACAAATGAAATAGTAACAAAAGAAGGGGTCACCAAGTACTGGGAGAGCATATGGTCAGAAGAGGTGGAGAATGAAAATAAAGCGCACTGGATCGAGAAAATAAAAAAGAAGGCTGCAAACATACAGTCAACGATTGAAGCAAAAATAACTACCACTGAACTGGCCGAAGTCTCGAAGAGATTAAAAAACTGGGAAGCGCCAGGGCACGATAAAGTTCAAAACTTCTGGTACAAGAAAATGACCGCAATACATCAAAGATTGCTGAACACGTTCAACAAGTACCTCTGGAAGAACCGGAGACAGTCCCATTGTACCTCATGCAAGCTGTCACGTACATACTGCCAAAAAAAAAGGAGACAGCTAAGATCCTGCTAAATATATGCCAATAGCTTGCCTGCATACAGTTTATAAAATATTTACAGCCTGCATAACCAAAAAGATTAGGGACCACTGTGAGAAAAACAGCATCATAATGGAAGAACAGAAAGGGTGCAAGAAGAACGCATACGGCTGTAATGAACACCTGATTATTGACCAACTAATTCTGGGGCAGAGCAGGAAAAACAACAGAAGATTGACCACGGCGTATATAGACTACCACAAAGCGTTCGATTTGGTACCACACACCAGGCTAATACTGATCCTACAGGTCTATAAAGGGCAGCCAATAATTGTTAAGTACTTACAGAACATGATGAAGAAGTGGTCAACTGTAATTCAGCTAAAGAATGCGGAGAGTGCCATCAAAACGGGACCAATCCACACAAGAAGAGGAATTTTCCAGTGAGACTCTTTGAGTCCACTCTGGTTCTGTGTGGCCCTAAACCCCCTCTCGACCCTGTTAAAGGAAACATCGATAGGTTTCAACATACGGACTAACAAAAGAGCTATGTACAATGTGACACACTTGTTATACATGGACGATAAAAGGTTATATGCCCCATAGAAACAAACTTCTCCAGCTACTGCGGATGGTGAGAGATTTTTCGGACGATATTCATATGAAATTCGGGCTCGACAAGTGCCGTATATTTGATTTAAATAAGGAATGGTCATCTTTCGTTGATTATAGAAAGTATGTGCATGGAATCTGGGTAGTCACTGTGCGTGGAACGGAATCAACTTGTACCTGCCCATATTACATGAAACACCTCCTCAGCAAGCATTCCCTATAGGCGTCCTCATTCGTCTTAAACTTGCCGAGGCTCCACCAGCAGCTCGAAGCGTACCGTTTGGTCAGAAACGGAAAAGAGGTCCCCCAAAAAGGCCAAGTGGGCGCTAATTAGACAATAAGTTTAATGCTGGATTTACACCAAAGTTATAAGCATGCTATTAACAAGTCCACTACATTTGAAATGTCAAGGGATAACTTGTTAATAGCATGCTTATAACTTTGGTGTAAATCCAGCATTTTACTCGTATTACTCCGTACCTATATCGTGATTAATTTTACTTATATTTTCAGACCGGGCACTTTTTTTCACCGTGCCCATCTTTATCTCACCGTGTCCATCTTTTTTTAACCGCTGATTATATTTATTTGCCGTTATTTTCTCATTTTCTGCCGGACAGGAAAATGCATGCCGAAAAGTTATGACAGAGCCCCGAGGCCGGAGCCAGGTTGAAACGGCTCCGATTTTAATGCCGGCTCTCGCCTTCTCCCCTTATACATAATACGTATATAAGTAAGAGGAAATATGAAAATTCTGAATTAGCGTCATTCGTTTTCTTTTGTCATGAAACGTCGAGAAGTTCACCCCGTCTTTCACTTCCAATGCCGGGTGATACGACCAATATTTAGTTGTTTTTAGAAATCAGCTAAAAAAATTGATAAATACAATAATCTACGAGCGACTAGTCGACGTAAAAATTATAAGCAATACTCCACAACGGATAAAATAAAGTGTCACCTGAAAATATCATTGAAATGAATGGCACGAAGTTTTGTAGTATGGGAAGAGGCGAAAGTAGTATATGCGGGGCACGTACTTCATGAGGAAAGAAAGAAAGAATGGGGGGAAAAAAATGAAAAAAACGTTGACACCTTGATTTGGTAAATAATTTAACCGGCCTTACGTTTTCCGCTTGTAAATCGTCCGCAAACGGGAAAGGATAGCAGAAAAAACCGCCGTCAGCAGATTTTCAACTCGGAGGTAATTTTATCTAAGCTTATCGTATATGCTCCGGATACGGAGGAGAACACAAACAGATAGGTACGAGTCCGTAGCTACTGGATATTCTCTCACTGTTCACGAAACCATCGCATCCGTCATCAAATAATCATTAGCGCTGCCGTGTTCTCATCTAAAGGTCGCAAAAATTTGACCGAACTAAAATATTTATGGCTCTTTTGGGAAACGTGGTTAATTTTTTAAATAATCGCTTGCCATAGATTTTTTTTCGTATTTTTCCACCACTATTGTAGATAAGGTATTACAGGAAAATTATGGAAGCTAGTGTGCAATAAAATAGCATTGTGGCGCGAAGCATTGCCAAAAACTTGAGCGTTGGCACCAGATTTAATGCTGAATACGCTGTTATTTTTCAAAAGCATTTATACAAAAAGTTCGATAAGCCTACAATTATATATCTTTTAATATTTTTGTATTTCCCTTCCGTAATGAATGTTTTCGAAACTTTTTTTTTTCAACTCTACATGGAAGTGCTCACTAACGTCATTTGCAAAGTAGTTTCCGCTAATCTGAAATAAATATTAAAAAAAAAAAGAAAGATGTATTCGAAGCGGATTAATATAATGTTACAGATTATTTAGATTTTTCTCACGTTATAATATGCGGGCTTGTGAAAAGTTTCTCTTCCCTTCGATGAATTATTGTTCGCAATACGTGAGAGAAAACTTTGGCACTGCAGTATACATTAGCCGTTTTATGTTCAAGAGTTATCAACATCGTTTTCAGGTAAGTTAAGTTATGCTTGACATGCGTGCTTGCGGACAGTGAATGTTCTGAAAATAGATTGCTGGATGTGATAATAACACAAAAGGGGATATTTCGATCTTCAGCGTATGCAGAAAGCAAGAAGAAAGTAAGTAAAACAATAGGTCCTAGGATACTATTCAAATGTTGTGTAAGTATTTGGTCACCCTAGTTACTTATCTTAGAAGTTTTGGAACACAAATTCACAATGCCCTACGCAACAAACCCCTCAATAAAAATTTCAAGCTCGAGAGTGAAGCCTAATCCTTTTACAGAATCGATTCAGAAACTGTTACAAAATCCACTTTCAGACATGAAAGTAAAAAGTTGAAATTATTCTCATAAACAGTATGGCCAAATAGAAATTTACAAAAGAGCTAAAAGTTAGGGGGAGAGGGGGGGGGACTTGAAACACGATTTATAAAAAATTCAACACTCCAGTCGATATACGAATTCCGTTACTTTGTCGATACGAAAATGTAGTCGAATTTGATTTAGTTTAACAAAAACGTTGAGTTACAGTGTCAAAATTAACTTTTGGACCAAATTCTACATTAAATTGATATAAAATTCGATCCAAAAGTCGATGTCGATAAAGTAACTCATTTTTGCATCGAATATTATATATAAAGTTCGACTGTAATATCGTATCGGAATAGTAACAAATTTTACGTGTTGACATTTGTTTTGCGGGAGAAGCTGGATACCTATTTTAATCTTTCAGAATGGAGTACTGGAGTAGGAGTTCAAATGAGTTTCGTGATCTAAAAATTAATTTCTAGATTCGACCACCTTGTGTAATTCGAGGAGTGGCCGCTACGAAGAAGATGATATCGCAAATGAATTTAGTGGCCTAAAAGGCTTGAATTTCAATCTAAATTCGATTAATTGGTAAAAAATTAAAATTGGCACATGTCGGTTTACTGTGGCGTACAATGAGTAAGCGGTAGGGCAAAAAATAACATTACAAATGAATTCCACGTGTTGGAAACCAATAGATATTCAATTTTGTAGTTCAATTTTTTAGCCCTCATACATTCGAGAATTAATTTCCATTGCTTCCTTTTCGAATTCACCACTGTGTGTACCACGTCACAGAAAATTTTACAAAAAATGAAGATCGTAAGTTACAGTTGCGAAACTGTTGAAGTATATAAAGGTGGGAGGAGGTGATGCTATCGAACAGCATTAAGGTAATATTTCTAAAAAGTGTTTGGTTCCCAAGAAATTTATAATTAACACCTCGCTCATTAATCCGGGAGTAGTGAATTCTACTTCTACTTCCTAGAAAATGTTATGCCGTATAACTCACGATATCGAAGAATGAGCTGCCAAGCGTGACGGGATCGTACTTTTTCTCTTTTCAATTAACTACGAAGCCAAAGAGGAAAAATAACATACAAAACTGAATAATTTACTATAAATTAATTGAGGCATATTATAAAATTAAAAAGAGCCATCATCCTCTTTACAAATACACGTTTTCATTCGAAAAGTAATAAATATTAATGTGGCCTATCCTATTATTCAGCGTACTTGGTTAAAATATTCCTCGATATTTTTTCCCTTTTTACATTCGCAATAATTACCATTAAAGCTAATGTAGAGCCCTTAGCAACTTGCAACTTGACACAAGTCGGATGACTCGCAAGGGAGAGTCCCCTAGTCTGGGCAAATTAGGATATTCAGAAAAGGAGAAAAACAAAATGTAACTGGAAATTCGCCAGAAAATGTTGAGAATGGCGTCACAACAAACAAATTAAAATTAATAAACTCCACCCTTTCTGCTAATTTTTTAGGTATCCCTCCCCCCTTGAGCACATTCTTTTTCTGTTTCTTAAAAAAAAACAAAAAAACTCGAGTACTATAGAACGTATTTATTAAAAAAAAAAAAAAAAAAAAGTACCTAGTGAGCAGAAATTATTCCACACCAAATTCTTCATAAAAATAAACTGTGATACTTTTTTCGTACCTACCTCGGAAACGTTACAGGTTAAGGATGCAGAATGCATGACCTTTCCGAGCAGTACAATTCAACATAAGCATTATGACTTTATGATGCAAAAAGTAAAATTTTGAGAGTTTTTGTTTTCTCATTTTTCAAAATTTTGAGGATTGGATTTCAAACTGTACATAGTTCAATTGCTTCCTTTGTAGCTTTCGACGATATCAAATTGTACATGCACTTCAGTTTCTTTACTCTGTAGCTCTCCACTTCTGAGAATATTTTGTGCCCCGTTGTCCCCACCTCTTGGATACCATACATGTGAATTCGGGTATTTTTGTGTTTTTATATTTATGGATAAGTAGTATATTTGGTGGAAATTTTTGAGCTGAAAAGTGTACAAAAAATCCATCGGGATATTGGTCGTGGTGTATTCGAGGAAGCAAAATCCAATTTTTGTATCAATTTGTCTGTAAGTTGAGAATTGTGGCGTCAGGAGTGAAGGCCGAGTTCAAACCCGTTATAAAATTACATATACTCGTAGGGTTAGTGGTTCCAAAATGATACGAGTTCCAAGATGACAAATCGTGAATATCTCGTCTGTTATTAGCACTATTTAGGTGAAACTTATACTGCTCACATGTGGCAACATGACACTCATTTTAATGTGTGAACGGAATAATTATCAGAAAACAATCTCGTGATATCACCAAAAACATGTTTTTGAATGCCAAAAGTAAACATTTTTCAAGTCCGTTTTTTTATTTATTTTTATTGAGAAACTAATTTGTTTAACTGGGGAATAAATTTCAAATATGTTATACAACTATAAGTTCTGCATTAAATGACGTTGAATTCATAATCATAACTCTTTTTGGTCACGACAAATACCACATTAAACATGAAGAAAACGTTGGTTCCAAGATGACATATTTTTTTTGGGTTCCAAGATGACACGTATTAATTTTCATATATTTTTATACACATGGGTACAGGATATCAACAAAAAACAACCCGAGGTCAATTTGATGCAGAAGATATGAAAAAGGCAGTAAATTTAGTCCTTGGAAAATAATTACTCGTATACAGCTGCTTGTAAAGAATTTGATTCTAGGAAGTACGAAAAGGCAGGAAAGGGCCTTGACAAATTGACGTTGACCTTTCTCATTATAATATATTATATTGATATAACTATTATATTATATTTTAATAAATAAATAATTTTGACTTTTTGCCACGCTTTTTAGTCGTGTCATCTTGGAACAGACTTCATGTCATCTTATACCCCAGGGTTCCAAGATGACACAGCTGATCACTGCAAGTATTTGTTACCATATCTTTGGTTAGAAAAGTGATAGATTTTGACATTTTCATGTCTTTACTTTGGCACATTAACGAAAAATTTCAAAAAACGTTACTTTAATGCGTTACTTTAGAGTCTCACGAAAAAACAGCTGATCGAGAACTTTGAGGAAAAAAAGTTACTTTTCGAAATTAAAAAATTTTCACGGAAATTTTCCATTAACAATACGGCTGCAGACTGTTTGAGCGTTACTTCCATTCGTATGATTTTGCGCTTCATGATCACAATTCAATTTTTATATTGGTTTGACTCCGTATTCATAAAACTGTAAAATCTGGAGAAGAAACAGAATTGAAAAGAAGAGAAATACTTATACAGTATACCCATCCCATTTAAGGTTCTTGTGTTGCTGAATTCACATTTGGTATCAGTTTGTCCCTTCGTTCAAAATTATTATACGCTATAGGGGTAAGGCTACAAATTATATTATTGGAAAAACAATTTCAAAAATAAATTTAAAAAAAGGAAGGCAATGGGATGGAAAAAATTCAGGAGTCTAAAACATAATATAATGAAGGGGCCTTACAAACTGTTCCAAAAGAGCAAGAATTTAATAGCTGTGTTTTACCCACTCTATCAAAGTAACGGCAAGCTTGGACCCTAACAAAACAGAACAAAAGGAACTAGCAGTATCTCAAAACTCCATGGAAAAATTGGTATAAAGAATTAATTTGAATAATAAAACAAAAATCTCAGAAATTAAAATAAGATAAGTACACGACTAGAAATATCATGAAGATAATTAAAGGAGACACGTGAGAAAAGGGGGCACGATTAAAGATTAAAGGATGAAAGATGGTCTTGCATTTTATTATCTACAAGATACCAACCAACCGGTAAATGGTAAAATATTGCCTCAGTTTAACAGGAAACGCTAAAAACAAAATGGGTTCAAAATACACTACTTACAAAATTCATCATATGAAAATGTTAAGAAAAGAGAAGTGGAATATTTTCATCTCTGAGGTGTATTCCTAGTTGAACGTTGAAGCATTGTTATACTATTTTTAGTTAAACCCATTTTTAAAAGCTTCGTCGTGGTTGCTTCAAAACCTTCAAAACTTTTCCCTATAAAATTTGTTTTTTTGCAGATAGCACCTTTTCAGACTAGGTAACCCAACGAAATGGGGATAAAATGACTTCGAGCATTTCCTGAAAAACAAATTATGGTATCAAAAACAGCTGATATGCGGTCGGAATGGCAGAGTTGAGAGTAGGCTTATATATTCGGTCTGGGCTCGACTAGTTAAACTGTTATATAACGGTGATAAGTATGATGCATAATTTCCTTCACAACTTTACGTGACTGATGATTAATTAGATACTTTTTGACCGTTTGCATTAATGTTACCGACGAATTACAAAATTCCGCGAAATGAGCAGCTTCAATTTTCAGCTGTTGCCGATTTCACGCAATCGGCTACCCAATCTGTGTATATCGCGCATTTTATGTAATCGGCAAGGGCTTTGAGTATTTCATGAAATGAGCAATTTTTCTGATCATTATACACGGAGTGAGTAATTTCACGAATTACGCGTAACATATGTACGTAAAAAAAGTACTAGCGAGTTGAATTGGTAATACTACCTTGGGTAGGTCATAATTTTCATTATCATTAATTATCTGTTTCCTCAATAAGATTCTCATGGTATCTAAAGCAGCAGCATTCAGATTTTCAGGTACAACAGACCAACACAATCTATGTCGACGTGGAACTTTTCGATGGAATAATATTCGATGAATTATTTGTGCAATGTAAGTATCTATGTTTTGTATTTTGAAGTATCAATTTCTGTCTCCTCTTTCGATGCCGCATTTGATCGTAAATACAGTGTCAAAATGATCGTATAAACTATATCGGCGACCTTTTGATACTCATATTGTATTTGAGAACAATTTTGACATTGATCCGCCTATTTTTAACTTAGGAGCAAACTGACATCAAAAATAAATTCAACGACGCCAATAATCCGGGTAAATTTTTTCAGCTCGCAGTTCTATCGGAGAGGATGACTCCGCTGTACCGTTTTCGGCTCGTCACTCGTGCAAACAGAAAAGTGAAAATGAAACGACGTCTATTCGAAGATTATCCCTCGCTTACCGGAAAATGATATCACGGGAGATGCGCCTACGTTTAGAGACATTTTGTGCACAGAAAAATCTAATCGTCGGTCCGTAGAAACGTTTTTGCCACTTAGACAGACAGAAAATTGGTTACACTCCGGTAATCCCGATTAAATGTTTTCTGGTTATACATATACATATACGTATGTATTCGTACAATAGAAAGAGGTTTACTCTACTATGGTAGCCGGGACTACGAGAACACACAACATAGGGTAGGGAAGGAGCCCGACTGTGTTCTTAGAACAAAGAATCTCCTCTGGCTTCAGCCCTTAGCTATGGATGCGAAGTCTATCTACAGGCGGCATACTTACATACTCGCATAATGATTTCGATAACGCAATTCCCACGACAAGGGCGCGGCGTGGGCACGGGCACGGGCACAGGCACGGGCACAGCGCGGTTCAAAGGTTTGCCGAAATTTGCAATATATGTACCTATTCGTATACTCGTACGTATCTATAGCTTCATTTCTATAAATTATTTCGTTTTGCGTCGCGGCGCACGAGAGCCCGAATGCGGTTATTTAAATTATGAAAGCGCGTATACACGCTTCGTTTGCGACAACACACAGCGCCGATTCGAACGCCCTAATTTCTTTGTCGCTGCGGCTTTTTGTCGATCTCGAACACGTCGTCGACGATGACAGACGCGGTTGAAATTTGAAACGAAAAACTTGGGAAAGATGGTACATACTCATAGGTAGGTCTCGGTTTTTCCGACTTCGGGCGCTGGCTATATTACAATCTCGACGCGTCCGCATCTTGCCTGCCGTCTTATCGCCTTCCTGCCCACCCCGCACCCGTCACACAGCGCGAGCCGAGCCGACGTAGTTTCGCAATATTGTGTCGCGTTTAAGTATTTTAAGAGCCGTATAATTTACGCGTCCGAGGAAGCAGAAGGTTATTGTTTGTGTAAGTACGAGTGCGTATGTATATGTGGCAGTTTCTATAAAAAGGGGTAACTTTGTCGATCGATCAAAGTCTCAGAAACCGCGAAAAAAGAAAAAGAAAATTTTGTGGTCAAAAAAATCAGGTTCAATCTTGCCTATTACAGTAATTTTGGTACATCCGTGTAATAACGAAGAGACAAAATTTACGAGCGTGAAAGAGAAGAGGGAGTGTCAGAAGGGGAATTACAAACAAGAATGAGAAAAGAGTGCGAATGTCTGCATTCGCTTCGTTGCGGTTTTTTGATGCTCGCGAATAAATCCGATATCTGAATTGTTACCACGTAGAAGAGCGAAAAATTACCTTTCCAACAAGCCCCCCTCGAGGCAGGTAACGTGATTCCACGGCGAGTTACGGCCGCTTGAAGCTTGAAGTTACGGGAGAAATAGGTTAGGTGTGTCTAACTTGAAACGTGTTTTCGCGCGTTCTCCTTACACTCATCTTTGACTCCTTGTATCTCTGCAACAAAAAACGCTACAGATCACGCCGATAGCTCGTTGGAATGGGCATTCATTCCTCTATTACGTACTAGCTGTAACTCAAAATTCATCGGATCGACAAAGTTACCCCTTTTTACAGAAACTGCCACATTATGTATTTATATGGAATGCGCCGCAGTGGGTACTACTGCTCGTCGATAACGTTACAGTTTCAAGGCGACTAAATACATATGTATACGTTTGTATGTATCGATACATACCGTAATACATGTATATTATATATATAATATATATATATTTAATATATATATTGCTCGTATTTGTGCTCAAGTATATACTGTATGTACGAGTACGATTTTATTCTACATTATAAAGCCGGGAATACACTCAAGTTCGACTCGGCTAATTAAGACAGCGCAGTAAATGTCTCAGTTTGCCTCGTGCGGTGTTCGGACCCGATCCGATCGTTGTCGGTTCATCAAAATGAGGCAAGCCCAAACATTCGCGCCGAAAACTGGATCATTGCCTCGTGCTACCTCGTGCTGCCTCGAACTTCGCATGCCCAACAGATCCGCGAGACCGAACGAAGCAAACCGAGGCAGCCTTGTTCGGCTTCGGGTTGCCTCTGCCTCAAAGTGTTTTCTTGACTTAACGCATTTCAATGCCTTTCACTCGTCTACACATTTTCGTGTGTATTATGGCGTATAGCTAAGCAATTCGTCATTTAAATGACGAACAATTTTTAACTTTTAATTTCCCCCCCCCTCTCCATCTAAACATACGTACACGTATGGGAGACGTTGTTGACAAAATCGAAAAAAACGTTTATAATTTTCAAGGCTGACGTTACGAAAGTTCTGTACAGATCAGGCCAGTATATAAAAGCACGAGTCGAGTGGGCTTACTCTCAAGAGCCTAGAGTAAATGGGGGTTTGCGGTTGAAGTGTAAGTTTTCCAGCCGAGTCCGAAAACCGACTGAAACCCCAACGCCAAATCTAGAGGACCGGTACACCGTACATCCAGAAGGGAGTCGGCGATAACCATGAAGGGGTACTTTAACATCATGCAACCCAGATATCAACAATCAGAAGCCAGCTAGCAAAATCGTACCATAGGTTCGTTGACTGACCCGAAAAACTAAATAAATGGGATAAACGCGGACATATTTTAGAAAACTTCCCCTCGGCCAGAAACAGGTAAAATAAACAACCAACATAAAGAAGAACAACTGAGCCAACGAAAAAACACAACCATTAAAATGAAACCTTTCTATTAGAGGAAATTATTATAAGGTAAATAATAGAAGAAGAATAATTATGTAAATTAAATAGAGTATAGGAACTCGGGTTTTTTGAATCGCTGATTAACTGATGCGTGATAAACCAGTATCTTAATTTTGTGAAGGTCTAGTTTTTCTGTTTAGAGAAAAAATTTGTTCTGATTCCTCCTTATTCCAGTAGAGGGATTAGCACGTATTCTCAACTTTTGGTTTTCAAAAAACTTGTACCGAGCAAACCATTAAAACAATAGTTTTATAGGTCACCAATTCTGAGTATTATTCCATCTGATTTTTGGTTCGAATTAGGGCTAAATACGGATTTTCCTCCTGCCAAAGGAGTCCAGTTGACCTTGCCGAAACAGCTGAACTAAATGTTGCATTTGAGCTTTGAGCCAATTCAGATGTGGGCGTCGAAACCCAAAATTTACCTCTGAAAAATTACAAAATGAACTCGATTATATGTACTAGAAAATGTAATCAACTTGAAATAGTAGTCTTTTGCGTCACAGACTCCAAACATCGTGACGGATTTTTTGATTCGATCCAAATTTATGCCCTAAAAAGGGTGATTTTCTTCAATTTTTCTTCGCGGGAAAGAACAAGTCTTTTCTCTCTCTCTCTCTCTCTCTCTCTCTCTCTCGAGGGCTGGCAGACAGTTTTAAGTCCACTCAGCGAAAACAAATTACTTGTTTCTTCTCTTTCGTAAGAACAAGTTTCACATTTCTTCAAGCACGAAATAATTTATTCTCCTTGCTCGAGAAATAAGAACTAAGATCTTATCATACAAGAAAAAGGACGGAACGGTCTTTCTTCCCTTTCCTCAAAGAAAAGAATAAGCTCCTCTTTCATTTATTAACTTTGAAAGTTAGTTCATCCATTTACAATTGACTCATTTCAAATGTGGAAAACTTGGATTTTGGCGGGGCAGAACACGACCTGATTCAGAAGGAAAATTGTAACGAATGACCTAATCCTAAAGTTAATGGTTTGTTGAACACTGAATCATCAAGTCAATTTTGCCCATTTCAAGTTCGAAATTTGGGTTTTTTCTTAGACTACTTTAGAAATGCCAAATTTGCCAGAAAATTATACATTCGAATAACCATTGGTATACCTATAGTATTTGCAATTGTAGAAATTTCAATATCGCGATGTATAAGATGGTGGCCACTAGTTTTTCTACCGATGAGATGCGAGCTTGAAATAATACTGTTAGTCACTATATTATTTTATCAAGTTAAAAACCTTTGTGGAAGAATTATTTGTTGTCTAGAACACTGTCTGCGAAGTAAAAGTTCGTTAAGTTTGTAATGACGACGCGCTGATCGTCCCAACATTATTTGGGATTGCAAACAGAACTGCCCGATCGCCTCCATACGTGCCCGCGTGGCCGAATTAAGTACAACCTAACTCGTGTCGTACTACGGTCGCGTCCTCACCGACACGATCGAAGTAAAAGGTCATCAGCGTCTGTACCGGAGCTAAATCACGTACCTGGAGGTTACTCGCTAGGTTGTGATTTCGCTCGCGTCTGAGATAAATAGCGTACCTGAAGGCTACTCGCTAGGTTGCTATTTAACTCCAAGACAGAGTCATCAGTGTCTATACCGATCTAAATCACGTACCTGGAGGTTATTCGCTAGGTTGTGATTTCGCTCGCGTCAGAGGTAAATAGCGTATGTGGAGACTACTCGCTTGGTTGCTATTTAACTCCAAGACATACTACGATCGCGTCCTCGCGGACCCGAACGAAGCAAAGGGTTGGAATACAAGTAATTAGGCCTCGGCTACCTCTCCGTCCACTCCGCCTCCTAGCTTTTCACGACCTGCCAAGCGTTGCGAAAGTACCTAGTCAGGCCACTCGGTCATCGATACGACCTGTATCTCGCCTCGCGAACCGCCCGCGCCGCCGTCTTACCACCGAACCGAGAAAAACCTTTATTTCGCGAAAACTTGCTCCACTTCGCGCCGTTTGTTTTTCTAATGTGCCGTGTGCCATAAATGCACTTACCTAATTACTTAATGGTTAAAAATCCGCCAGCCGTGCGTTATTTTTGTGTTTGTGTGTTCATATGTGAATATGAGAATCTTACAATACAGAATTATTTGCCATACCCGCGTTTTTTCAATTTTGGTTTTCCCTTGTCGTGCCGCGAACTGATCGCTTTTGGCCGCCCGAACTCTAAAAAAATATGTCGAACCGCGAAGAGGCATGCCCCTTTGCTAATTACGAGGCGTTCCGGTCCCTCTGGAATCGCCGGGTCCCGCTGCCTACCGGCTGTACCGCCTCCTCTGCGACCCAACCGGACCGGATAGCCCAAGTTTCGCGACAAGTTAAATAATTTAGGCATTTCACACATAATTATATATATTGCATTGAAATACGGCCGTACTGCTGAATTTTCATTCTCGATCGTAGGTTATTAATCCTTTAAGTTAGGCTATGTTAGGTGCAATGGCGTAGCCAGACTTGTTATGAAGGGGGGGGGGGGTTGTTTCACTTTTACAACATTACAGGTGTATAATACTTACTATTACAGAATAAATTTTAATTTTTTCACATTGTTGGCCGATGCCAAGGGGGTTCAGACACCCCTCTTAGCTACGCAACTGGTTAGGTGTATGCTGTCATTTTCAGAAGTAGGGTAAGGGTCCGTAAGATCGCGCAGTGGTTATATCTCGAAAACTAATGGTTATTTTTCGAATCTGATGAGGTGGTAACCTTGCCACAGTTGAAAAACCATTACAGAATGCACACCTGTATTCTTATCGAACCATGTGAAAATAGTATATTACGTGTCAGGTGCGGAAAGTAAACGATTGCCGAGTATGAAATTTGCGGAGCGAGCGTAGCGAGTGACGCAATCATACGAGGCAATTGGTTTACTTTCCAATCCTGACACGTATCATGTTTTAATGGAAAATGGGAGGAAAAGGAAGAGTTCTTTTTACTGATACATCAAAATGTTCTGACAAAGGAGCTTTTAGTAAAATCGACTTAAGGGCTTCTTTCTTAGGCCAAAGATGAACTGCTGCGGAAAGTAGCGTTTTCCGCGTGTTTACATGTGCTCGCGACATTTCATGGGCTACACCTGTAATTACGTACTTTCTGCAACGAAAAAACCGTTGAAAAATTGTCTTTTCCGACCATCTTATATCAAAGTTATTTACGTTAAAAATTTTTTCATGGTCGAATTGTAATTTTTCTCAAGTTTTCCGGATATCAAGAAACTTCTTTATGAAATGCTAACGGTAAGTACCTTTAATCATCTTAAAGAAAATTTTATGCTCTTTCGAATGGTATGTTCGATATCTTGATTACGATCAAGTTGATCACTGAAAACACCCAGTGAAAAAAAAAGTCAGTAGTCTGTAAGTTCGCAAATTTTTTCTTTTTCTTAGGTAAAATTTTCAATGTTTTTGGTTTAATTTCAGGAAACGTCGATTGCCGATGGGGTCGTCGAAAACTGAGAAAAAAACAGCTTCTAAACGAAAAAATAGACGAGTAGACGAATCAGGTTGGTATATTTCTAAGTTGGCAAATGCACAGGCTAATTGAAACACGATTTTTTCAATTAATTTTTTTTTAAATTGAGATGAGGAAATGGAGGATTGACTTGCTGCCGAATTGGTAGATGACCCAGAGGAAGTGGTACCACCTCCAGTGAAACATCGTCGAAAGCATCATAACGAAAACGATCTACTGAATGAGGAGCTCGGCCCTCCCGAATCAAGTTCTGAAGAAGAATACGATGATGATCCGAACTGCCTGTATTGTGTTGAAAAATATTCGTTTTCGAAACGAGGCGAGCGGTGGATTCAATGCAAGGATAAAAGTTACCGGAAATGGGCCCACATGGTCTGTGCGGGGTTGATCGTAATGTTATCCAATATACATGTGACTTTTGTATCTAGATGTCAATTTCAATTAATTTCGGGTAACTATAGCTTATTTACTTGAGTAATTAGCGTTTTTCAACTATTGCGCGATCTTAGGAATATTGGTACGCGATCTTACAGCACCATTTTTTTGACGCCCAAATTTTGAGCACTTTGGGAAAAATTCACAGGGGCGACTGTAGTGAACCAAAATGGTTGAAATTTTGATATGTTATGCCCAAGGGTCTTGGCTACAAGATACCAAAACATCAGCCCATTGGATCCATAAACATGGAAGTTATAGAGGTCTAACTACTAGCTGCGAGATCTTTCGGACCCTTACCCTATGAGGATGGCGAACTCGGATTAAAAGCCCGATCGGGATGGTGAAAAGGATATGACTTCGAGAATTGACATCGTTTTGTGAAGAATGGTGCTCCTCTTATTTGTACCGTGCTTAAAGGTTACGATGACTTGTCAACAACGAGCTGTTGATCCCGCAAAATTGTTGTGACCTCGTGACGTTCTGAAATGATTAAAGCTGAAGGCTGACATATGGGCGGGCAACAGTAGTTGTTGGCCTGATATAGTCATGTCCGTAGATCACGTGGCTCGCGATGGTAATGGCAGGGTACGAAGTAGGAACTTTTGCTAGGTACTTCTTGTACGTCATATGTAGCTGGCATGGTAGGAGTGCCTGTGATTTCATGCTCGGAGCGATCCTTCATTTTACTTGCAGACATTGTAGGAAAGATATTATACTGTGCGCCTCCACTCCACTAAATATGCTGTACAGACAGTAAAATCGCTGCTAATTCAGCACCTAGTTGTAGTGGTGGCCAATGACAGTAGTGCACTTGGCGTCTCATATATGAGAGGGTTGAATACCCTGGAGTTGCGAGGTTACCGAATGGGTGACTGGAATGAAACTTAAGATGAGTTGAGTCCATCAGTCTAATGATGTTAAAGCCATTGTTGCCGAGAAAGTGTTGTTAACTGCACTGGAAAGGAAGACGGATCTGATATGTCTTCGGAGAGACGTGACTGAAGAGGCTTAGACTCAGAAATTAGCTTAGCTTTGGCATGATTTTAGATATCTGGTCAATGAAGATTGTTCGCATTATTTATTTATTTATGTTTTCAGAATGTGCTATGCTACTTACAATTTTGTCCAGAAGACCACGTAAAATTATTACTTATTTACATTCTTTGGTAAGTTCTTTTCTTCTCACTTACACCAGGCTTAGGACTGGCTACATAGTTGCAGGCGTGATTAAGAAGTGCCGCACACACATTAGGCCTACACTATTTTAGTGGGTTGGCACCGATAGCCTACAAATTGCAGGTATCGCTGGGGGCTCGTACGACCTGCTTTAAACGAGGCGAAGGCGTCAATTATGGTCTTCATTTTCGTGACGATCTCGCTGCTCCGGGGTTTTCGCATATTTTGATCAACTGAGTTAATTTTGAAATCAGATTCGACTTGGAGCTTTTGAATAGCGGATTTCATTTCGTAAATGTGTGCTTTTGCGTGATAAAACAGATCATTATAATGTGAATGAAAACTTTTAACGGTGTTATTAGACCGCGGGTCTAGGGATGGTTGTGCAGCCCTGGGTGTGGCGTCCTCTGAGATGTAATTTTCAAAGATGTAGTCGGTGAAGGACGTACATAAGTCTTTAAGTCATCATTTGGTGCTTCCGACATTAAAACTACGAAACCATATCTGACACTTCACCCGGCTGCAGGTACTATGCAATCCGAGAAAACTCTTCAGCCATTTGCCAATATCTGAATTCGCAGTCGTGTAGCCGGTACGTAGTTCTCGAACCCCATGTATTCGCATTTCGTTCCTGTGCGAAAACGTGTTGCCGGGTTCAAAGTTATCTGTGCGCAAACGTATCGCACCTTTTTCTCGTATCTTAGGATTATGTGCGCAAACGTGTTACGGCCGTACAAATAGTTCAAGAAAGGCTGATCTGGACTTTAGAAGTCTTACAGAAGGAAATCCAAATAATTTTAATTCGAATGCGATATGATTATGGATACGCGAGAGAAACGTTCCCAACAATTGTTACATTATGTGCATGAGGAGGGGATGGAAGAAAATGAACATCAGTGCATAAACTGGAAATGATACAACATACGCAGTACGCATTGTTAATACTCGTACTACTGTATCGATTGTAATCAGCGTATTTTCGCGCAAAAGAGGATGTTTTAATTGTACGGGAACAGTCAAGCGTGAACGAATATCGATATACCGCCGTATTGGCGAACAGGCGGCTGGGGAAAAAATATTATTTTTGTCCCGAACCCGTGCTCGCTTTAAGCCGGACAGGCACCCATAATCTGAGTAACGAGTAGAGTGTATTTCGAGTATACAGCATTACTTGCAGCCATGTGAAATTATCTTCGCAAGAGGCGGAAGAGAAAAGCGCTCCACCCGACATGAATGAGGTTGAAGATCACCAAATTTCAAAAATGAAAAAGAAAGGAAACGTCCTAGTAATCCTTTATGAAATGAGGTAAACGGACGACATTCGATGAAACTCGAAAACCATTCGATTTAACGACCCGCTCTAGAGAGGGTCACGATTGTTTATCGACATGCCGTTTTCGTTGGTACTCGTAGTTACGTATATACAACGAAATTATTATAATATTTCTTCAATAAATGATCCGGTCAGCGCGGCTTAACCATACCTATACAGAGTGTAATTGCTTGACATTTCAGGAAGGTGAACTCATTCGATTTCACGCGCCATTCCGCATTTACATAAATTTTGGCCGTGCTTTCGAAATGATCGCGAAGGGGGGAAAAAGAGCTGAAAATATCACCTAATATCGGTCGGTCATCTGATGGTTGTCGAAGCGCACATACTCGCGAATGAAATCGATTTCGAGAACATCCAGATTTTGAATCAGGGAACAAACTGAAAGAGTAAACTTTTCTGCAAAGAACTCTTTGCTTACTTCATCTGGCGGATGTTTGAGCACACACATACATATTTTATAAGAGAACTGGCGCGCATTTTCTGCCACGTTTATCAATCAATTTAACAGTGAGACTAGGGAATAATTAACCTAGTTCTGAAGCCGAAGCATCGTGACTTCGACATCGAAGTTATTCTTTTAATAGCGAATTTGAGTAACTATTGATAGGGAGTGTTACTGAGCAGGGATGGAAAAATGCCGAACATCGAATGCCAAACGCCGAACGTTTTCTGGATTTATTGGCATTTGGCTTTTACTTCAAATGCGGATGCTTAAAAGTTGGACTCACAACGCTAAACGCTGATGCCTTAACTTTTCAGCTCTTAAAGTCCTTAATGATTATTCTTCTAAATATGTGAAGATTATTGAAATACCGAACGCCGAATGCTAAACGCCGAACGGCATTTGCACCAAATGCGAATGCCTAAAAGAGGAATTCCAAACGCTAAACGCTGATGCTTTATAATT
This sequence comes from Acanthococcus lagerstroemiae, assembly GCA_031841125.1. Classification (NCBI taxonomy): domain Eukaryota; kingdom Metazoa; phylum Arthropoda; class Insecta; order Hemiptera; family Eriococcidae; genus Acanthococcus; species Acanthococcus lagerstroemiae. Next base: position 82,263,633 of record CM063106.1, read on the forward strand.
TTCTCTCAGATGCTAATGCTGAACGCCGATGCTTTTTCAATCGGAATTCCATCCCTGTTACTGAGTGATGGGTGATTTGCTGGCTGCTCGACGAAGTTGTAGAGCAGAAAAAAATATACCTGATGGAAGCCGACGACTTATTCAGAAAACAATGGGGAATAATATATGTGATTGAGAGGCTACGTCCACGATCGAGAGTTGTATAAGTAACGGAGAAACAGAAAAGGAATCATGAGTGAGGAGAGGAAGGTTCAAAATTCTAATGAGTGACCTTCTTCTTGTTTATTTTTTTCTCCGTTGGGAACTCAATCAATCATAATTAGGTGAGGTGCGAGAGTTAAAAATCGAGTAGTACAGTCGAAATTTCAGAAAAATCGGGCTTAACCTTATTCTGCAACGATACACTGTACTTTTTAATGTAAGCAGATAAGAAAGGAACTAAACATGATGTTGGAATTCTAAGATTCTGTTTCTTAGAGTTGAAATAAAAAATTAATTTTGTTCCAAAAGGGCTGGGGACGTGCCAACGTTTTATTATTATTATTATTATTATTATTATTATTATTATTATTATTGTTATTAATATTATTATTATTATTATTATTATTATTATACGAACTCAGTTTACTTTCCCATAAGAAGGGGAGAGCGCTTGCTGTACGCGTTTCCTGTATTTTTTCAAGCTAAAATTTTTCAGGGATATTTTTATTTGGAACTGATTGGAAATGAGAGAGGGGGATTGCGTCATGAAAATTCCAATGTTGGAAAATAAGGGCACGCTGTTGTACATATATTCTAACAAAACAAAAATTTGGATATCGAAGCCTTCATTTGGGGTGAATAAGTAGCACAAAACCTAGTGAAAAATTTCTATTCAGCAACCTGAACTACTTGTGAATCGATGTATCATACTCAGTGACGTGTATAATAAAAGGAAAACCGATAAAATGGGGCTCCAGGGGAAAATGAGTAAAAAAATTCAAACTCAGTGATTTAAATTACCGATGAATCGATATATCATAGTCAACTTCTCCGTTAATTTAAGACCATCCCTAAATGTTAGTGGACTCAAAGTGAGAAAAAAAAAATGTCTTTTGATATTTTTTCCCCGAACTTAGAACTTCTTGAACTGATTTAGATCAAAAAATAATTTTATCTATCTAGATTTCCATTCTATCACTCTTCGTGTCTTCATTTTTGAAGTTTACAGTTTGTTCTCTCGCTCTTTCTCTCCCTCCCTCCATCTTTCTCGGTGTTTTATGAAATTATTCGCGCATGTTTGAAAACGTGTCTAAAACGGCTAAACTTCGTTGCGAATTCGCGGCTTTTCGGTTCACGATTATGTTCAGCTCGAACAAAATGGGACTTTTCTGGTCTAAAAATGTACAATTCATTGAAAAGCGTAAAGATGCAGCAAAGTCGTAGATACCTATAGGATACACGAACAGGTAGAATTTTTAGGCCCTCGCCGGCGATGACCAGCAGCAGGCTGGAGCCTTTCGCGATACGACCAAAAAATCAATCAAACCCGATCCCCTGGCACAGGTCATGGCGGTTTGACTCGGACGAGATATGATTTCATTAATCCGCCGCACGCCGGCTCGATGACGACGGCCGAGAGAGATGGAGGATGCCGTCCGTAAAAAGACAATTTTCGCGAAAGCCGCTCGTATAATTAACTACCTTATTTCTAGCCGAAAACTCCTCCTGCTGCGGACGAAAATAAGGGCTGCGTTTGGCGAACGCGAACGATTCGCTCGCCAGACTCAGCTGGAGACCAGAGAGCCACCTCTCGGAGAGCAGAAGAGAACGCACGCTCCGCTCGCCGGCGTGGCTTCGCGAACGCGAACGATTTGCACTGAGAAAATCGTTCGCGAACAGATGCGGGCTTCCCGGAAGCTGGTTATCTCTATCTCTCCGAATCAGTACGTTTCGAGAGGACGCATAGTAAAGTGATCGCAGTGCATTTCGGGGTTCTACATACCAACAATCCGTTGCTGGCCAAGTAGGAGTGACGGATCCTCAAAAAGTATTCGACCATCGCTGACAGGCGTCAGGGCTTTGGCTCTCGCCTCGCATGGTAACCTTTTTCGTCGCTAGTGTCGTTTGCTTCGAAATGATATTGTGGCCGTGCAGGTCTTGATGAAATGAGCAACATGGAATGCTTTGGCCTCCGATGTTTGCTGACCGTTACCGCCATTTTCTTCGATATTTTTAAAGGTAAGTGGGAACCGTCGCGTAGACACGAGATCGCGAAGTGCATTTAAATCGAAACCACGCCGTACAGTCGCTAACTCGTCGGCTCGAATCGCTTGTGCGGATTTGGAAGACTGCAACATGTAGTCAGTAGTTATGCTCGATGCTTTGATAGTTTTGTTTTTGTATTCGTGTTTGGAAAACGAACTGGTCTTATTATTAGCGCATAGATTCTTATTCAGCCAGTTCCGCCGTGAAATGTGGAACAGAAATTCGACTTCAGATTGTCGAAGAGACCACGATTTCGTCCTGAAATATCCAACTGTAGATGGTATCGATATTAGCTACGATGCTTATTGAGAATGAGCATGTATGGTTTGAAAGATACTAGTGGGACTATTATATGTACCTGCCTACCTAGTACCTACGAGGATATTTGGTAAAACGAGAGCTGCGGCAAACTTTGAAGTTACGAACCCAAAATTCAAAGAACAAGTATGAAGAAAGGAGTACCGAAAAACGAGAGACAGTAAGGACACGAGGATGTGGAATGTAAAAGTGCTCGTAAAACGCTATTGTAATTAAATCATATACGAATCAGGGGCTCGTGTAACTGATTAAAATTACATTTAAAATTTTAATTTTAAGCGCATTAAAACACAACGAAGCAATAAATCGATAAGTATATAGGTACTTAGGGTCTTTGGCGTAAGTAGGAAAGCGTCGGAAATCCGTTACACCTGAACTGCAATAATAATAAAAAAATTCTATTTTGTATCAGGAGTTTGACTCTTATTTTTAAAATAATTTCATCGTATATATTTTGAGTTCGTATCATAAGGGCCGCCATTCCGTCGATTCTACTTCTTGCGATGTTAACAAAAATGATATTCAAATTCAGGCGATCTGGATTCCTTTATAACAAGTTGGTTATTACCTACAGTCATTTCAATACATTCAATCAGAAATGGGCAATATCACTTGATATTTATATCCTTATTATTAATAGTCTATTATATTATATCAAGATGTAGTATAATTCACTTTATATGACATCAAATATCGTGATATTTTTTTCCTGCTGCCGAGGATATTAATAATTTATACTATCATTAATATGACTGAAATGAAAAAATTATATAAGCGTAAAGCCAGAGCGCCAGATTTAGGTGAAAGGAACCCCGAGACAAGTATTAGATAGTGCGAAACAGAGATACGAGGATTCTTGCCGCACCCCATCTTCTTAATTCGTATGTAGTTATGTACGAATTAATACTATCTCAGAATAATTTATAAAGGGTACTGCACTTTTATTTTTCACCACCTGTTCCCACTTTCTGAGTATTTCTTGTTATCCCTGGATTCCTATTTCCTAATGTTTCAACTGGTTTCTTTTGAATTCTTATTTATGACTTCCTGATGAAAACTCCGTAAGAATTCTCGATTCCTGAAAAATTATCAGTGAATGCTCAGATTCCAACGCTGACGAAGGTTTGAACAGTGCTTCTGTAGATATCAGTGATGGAAAACGAAATGAAATTTCATTATGTTTTTATAACGTTATTCAGATTCAAATATTTTCGGTTTTCATTTCGTTTATATTATTCCTAGAAGTTTATGTTACGTTATTTTTTCGTTCCTGATGAGTTGTAGAATTTTAATAGTTTTATTTTGTTTCGTTATTTCACTACACATGTTTAAAAAACGTTATTTTTCCGTTTTTTGTTACGTTTTTCAAATTCTACGCTACAGTTTACCTACAACAAATTCCTCTCTGGCCTAAAAGCTGAAACTGAAAGTAGTTATCTACGTACCTATACATAGGCTGCGGTAGCATGGTTGGAATAAAATTATAGAAAACAATTACACAATTAGTCAGAATCTGGACTACATCTAGAGCTTGCTTCACTTATCAGTTATCAACAGTCCAGCCAGACATAACTGTTTAAACTCAGTAAGATTAAGGTCCTTTTCCCGGTTGCTATTCAAAACATAAACAAAAAAACAAATAACGGAAAATGTTTCGTTTTTGTTATGTTTTTTCAGTTCTATTTCAAAGCTCAAATTTGTTACGTTATTTGAAGTCAATTTTGTTACGTTTTAATTTCGTTTTTCGTTTCTTTAAAGAATATCGTTCTGTTATGTTATGTTTCCCAGCCTCTAAAAAATACCGTTATTTTTTCGTTATTTCGTTTTGGTTACGTTACGTTTTCCATCACTGGTAGATGTATGTGCATACATTTTTTATTTCTCATACTGGCATCAGTGAATGTTATAATAACAGTTGTGAAATTACATGACGCCGAAATAAGACGTATTCGAGATTTCAGAACATTTTCAAACACCGGGTAAAATTGCATTCAACCATTAATCAAGATGAAATTTTGCCTTGCCGCCGCTAGGCATATTTAAATGTCAAAACAATGTCATAATTCCTTTTTGGCGATAATATTATTGAACTTCAACCTGGACCATCCTTAAAATACAAGTCTACAGTACCTACTCCAAAAGTTTGCAACTTAGTTAGGGATTTTATAATGGACAATAAGTTCAGGAAAATCCTTAACTTTTGAAATACCTGCTGGTCGTGTTACTGATAAAAAACATAAAATTAGAAAACTAATATCAATAATATCCTACAACATACGTAGCGATATTATATCGTTAATTGATATCAATGAATATCGCGATATGAACAAATTTTTCAATTATAATACCTAATATCGAATAAGTCCATTTTTGTTTTTAAGCAACCCGCTGTTTTCAATATACAAAAATTAAGGGCACTATTCTTTTTAATTTTAATTTTATTTTTATATTCAGAACTTCAGTGGGATTTTTCTCAAAATCCTGATACCTTTGAAGTTTGAATACTTTTAAAACTTGTCCATTGAACGCCATATGTGATGCAGCTCAGGAAAGCTCACCATAATTTAAAAAATAACACATTTTAGGAGTGCGGAAATCCCATTCTCCCTTATGATCCAGTCCCCCCTTTTTTAATCATAGTTTTGTTTGTATTAGTTATTATAGAAATGGGCGTTCGGTTAGTACTTCCATTATTGGCTCATTACCTTGGGGTTCCTTTTATGTTTCAGATAGTTTGTGAGTTTTCTGACGTTTTCTTCTGATATTGTTAGTCAGGGTAGACTAGTTTTGACCCGTGAAATGACGCCAAACTTCGGGCTTTCGTAAATGTATAGGCTATTGTCCCCATTCATGCTTTTACACAGCCCGTCCATTTCGTTGGCGAACTTTCTCCTCCTCTGGTACGGGGGGCCTTTCCACACAATATTTCTCCGTCGGGTTTTTCTACGCAACCGAAAACTGAAAATTCGTCGATCACAGATCTTGCTGAACCTCTTACGACTGACTGAGGTTGGAGTATTCTCAGGAACTGCTTGGAAAACGATGCGAGAATATTCTTGAAAATGCTAGGGATTTAACTTTTTTTTGTTGGTCAACTCAAAATTTTATACTTCTCCTCCCCCCTCAGAAAAAAAAATATGTAAAAACTTTCCGACCCCACTGACCTAGAAAGTAGCCATTACGTTACAAAAACAATTCCGTTTAGTGTAATGATCTGGTACTACTATAACTTCCTGAACCAGCAAAATTAAAATAGGACCTTTTTATTTGCAGATACACAGTGCTGCGCTCAATGTATGTATTCAGTTGAGAAATTCTTCAAAATCACTGATTTTCTTAATCTTCATACTTGAGCTGTTGATGATTGAGGCACCAGAATATCATAGTATAAAATAAAGAATGTACGACGCGGAACTTTATTTTAGTATTTTGCCTGTGACTGGACAACTTTCATCACATGTAAAAGGTTCAAATATCACTAGTTTTTTAGTGGAAAACTAGTGCGCGAAAGATACTTGAAATTTTTCAATGAGTAGTAGGAATTTCATTTAATTTTCAACAACGCATTTCACAAAATCTTGAGGAAAAAGAAATGACGATCAATCTCGACACATGTTCGTGATCAGTTTCTTAGAAATCTGCGAAACACTAAAGATTTTCTCCTTGTCCCTTTCTCCGTACCTATTCGAAAATACTTGAGCACAATATCAAGAATGCTAGGAAAAAGCGAAGTAAATAAGATTAATCGTTTGCTTCTGTTCCATTTCATCCTTCCTTGGTGACTCGTATACTCCTACAGCAAGATTACAACTTTCTAGCCTCTTCCTCCCAGCCGTTTTGTCTTTCACTCACTATTCATGCTGCTCAAAACGTAAACAAATAAAAATTGATTTCGCTTAGTTGCGCGGCCACCGAGTTGTAATTACACTTCGCTTTTCTGCAAACGTTGTTCATTCTCTAATGTAAATTACTTCTACCTACGACAGAGCCCTTTAACAACCCAAGTACAGCTATACGCTATTTTGAATCAGACTGCGCCCGTGGATGCCAAATCCGGGTCTACGGAACGTTTTACTCGGACCCGCTTGGCCAATAAAATGGAACAAAAACAAAGAGGTTTCAGAATTTTAATAGTGAACCTATAAAAAGTTTGTATTTTGGCTTAAAAGTAACTTGAGCAAAATTCCTTCGAAACAAATCAATATTCAGATTTTGCACAAGGAACTGAAAGTTCAAAAAGATTCGAGTGCCTGTCTAAGATTTTTGGGACTCCTTGAAGTCGTGTCTTTCTGAATTGCTAACGCCAGAGGCGGAGTTTCAGGGGGCTGGAGCCCCAGTTATAAATTTTACAATATCATGCGCGCTAATAATTTTCTGTTTGGAGAGGAAGGGAAGGAAGGGAGGGGGTAACGTTATTAGGAGGGTTGACCTACATTCATCGGTGTAGGTGGATTTTTTGTGGGAAGGAGGGGGGGGTTACAGGTGTATTATGTTGTATGTATTGCGAGTCAAGTGTATGATATACAATACTACAGTACTAATTGCTGTAACGCATAGTACCAAGTCGTTTACAAATTTTCTATAGCTACGAACATAAATATAATTTGCATTTAAATTTGGGGGTGGGTAATTTTGATCATTTTCATCCTACAAAAAATTTCATAGAAGGAGCACGTATTACCCGTGTAACCCCCCCCCCCCCGACGTCTATGGTCTTAAGGAATAATACACACTGAGAAAGTTTCACTTGAACATAGATTAATCTTCAGCACGTTTACAGTAGTGTGATTTCCATAAGTATCCTAGAAGGATCAAGTGAGTCTAAAATATGGCTCCAATGATCCTAAAGAGATTTAGTAGAATTCTAAATAAGTCCAGAAGAGTCTAAAATGGAACTATATTTAAATTTCTCCAAACATTCGCTTCCATATAGACGAAACCTTTTAGTAGTGATATTTTTCCGTATGTAGGGTGTGCTATGTCACAATTCCATCTTCTGCATTCCAGAACACATTCAGCTGTTACGCCATCTTCAGTGGAGTACACCAACCCTTTTCTCTTAGTCGTCTTGTATTTATAGTGATGTGTAGTACCGTATGGTAAACCTATTTACCGTATGGTAAACCTATTTGGTGCGTTCCTATTGGCTGTCTGCGGTGGTGTAGTCTGTCCAATCAGCGAGTGTTATGTTATTAATTGGAATAGGTTCTTGCTTTCGAAGTTAGTTGTTGTGTTTATTAGGTTGGTGTCTCGTTTTGTTGTTGCCTTTACTATCTCTGGTGTTCTTTTAATTTCCTTCTTCTTGCGTTGTTTTCTGTGTGTGGGATTTTGTATATTTCTGTCAACTTGTGGTTGTTGTATCCGTGGTCGTTGCAGTGTTTTCCCGAAAGTGATTTGTCATCCTTTAGATTGTGTGCTTTTTCATGTTCTTCTATTCTAGTTGTGAATTTTCTGCCTGTTTTTCCTATGTGGGTCACGTCACAGTGTTCGCAGTCCAGTCTGTATACTCCGTTGCTGCTGTTTCTGTCCTTTGTTTCTGTTTTGTTATTGCTTATTTGTTTGTTCAGAGGTGGTCTGTTTCTGATTCCTAGTCTTGTATTGTATTGATTGAATATTTTCTGTATTTTTTGTATGTATGTGTACCTGTGAATGGTATTGCTCCTGCGTATTGGTCTGTTTTTGTGATTGTTGGTTCTGTGTCTGTACTTTTTTGTTGTATTATATGTTAATAAATTACTCTGTCCACTGTTTGTGGTTGGTATTTGTTATTAATGGCTATTTGTTTGATTTTCTTAATTTCTGTTGTTCTCTGGTTGTTGTCGTTTAGTATAATATGCTGATTACTCTATTGCAGTATTGTGTAGTGCTGCCAACGTTTGTTGGAACAAAGACGGGTATTTTTGCTAACAGTAACATTTTGTGTTTTTGATGGTGGTATGGGTCATTGGGTATTATTACGTCCGTGTGGGTGGGTTTCCTATAAATGTTGCCCTGTATCTTGTTGTCTTTTAATTGTATTTTTAAGTCGAGGTAGTTTATAGTCTTATTTCCCTTTCTACTGTGAACTTTATGTTGTTATTTATGTTGTTTGTCTCCGCGAGGAATTGGTCCAGTTGTCTGTTTGTTCCTGTCCAGGTGATTAATATGTCGTCTGCATATTTTGTCCATAGCTTTGTGTTTTTCTCGTGTTTTCTGTGGTTTAGTAGGTCATTTCCAAAGTTGTTCGTATAATATATTATTTCGGCTAGAATGTGTGATAGTGGTGACCCCATTGCTAGACCTTCCGTTTGTTCGTAATATCTGTTGTTAAACTGGCAGTAGTTTTGCTTTATAATTTATTTTGTGATTTTGGAGTATGCGGTTCTTCTGCACTTCTGATCAAACAAATAAGCAATAACAAAACAGAAACAAAGGACAGAAACAACAGCAATGGAGTATCCAGACTGGACTGCGAACACTGTGACATGACCCACATAGGAGAAACAGGCAGAAAATTCACAACTAGAATAGAAGAACATGTAAAAGCACACAATCTAAAGGATGACAAATCACTTTCGGGAAAACACTGCAACGACCACGGATACAACAACCACAAGTTGACAGAAAAATACAAAATCCCACACACAGAAAACAACGCAAGAAGAAGGAAATTAAAAGAACACCAGAGATAGTAAAGGCAACAATAAAACGAGACACCAACCTAATAAACACAACAACTAATTTCGAAAGCAAGAACCTATTCCAATTAATAACATAACACTCGCTGATTGGACAGACTACACCACCGCAGACAACCAATAGGAACGCACCAAATAGGTTTACCATACGGTACTACACATCACTATAAATACAAGACGACTAAGAGAAAAGGGTTGGTGTACTCCACTGAAGATGGCGTAACAGCCGAAAGTTCTCTGGAATACAGTAGATGAAATTGTGAATTGGCACACTCTACATACAAAATTTACCAAGTTCACACGCACTTCAAAATGGACAGTAAGGGATATTTTTCGATGAAATCTTGCACGAGTTATTTTTAGATCAACGTGCAACTTTTTATGTAATTACAAGTCCATTATCAAATTATGAAATAAAAAATGAACATTTTTGCTGGTTCACAATTTCCAGCATTTAAGAGTCTTGGAATTCTCTCGGTTTCGGGAATTCAATATTTTAAGGGCCAACCCTTTTGAGAATTCACAATCTGCTGACAACCTTGAAGATTCACAATTTCCAAAGTGTTCACAATCTTTAGACTCATCATTTATTTCGTGAGTCTACAAACATCATTGTTACTGAGTAAAAGTTTCCAAACTGAACAGTTCGGGGGGTTTGCCAAGTTTGACCATTTCCGGAGATTAAGTATAATTTCCAAGGCTTCAAATTACCAACATTTTCTGACCTAGATTCAGAGCCGGTACTATGACAGTATGGGAGTGGGGATAAACTCTCAATTATTCACCGAGTGGCATTTGGGGAAAAATCGAGTACTTATAGTTAGCAAAATTGTGAGAGTGGGGATTTTCTTTGTTGCTTGAACATGAAATTTTTAGCCATTTCAGTTGGCATTTGTTTTCCGGTTTCCCACCTCCTTCAACATTTTTATTCTCACTGGCGGGTCTGCCGGGGTGTTGAGGTTCCACATTATCACTCTTGCAATGTATTCAGAGTTCATAATTAATTCCAAGCATCACAATCATAAGAGTTTACAGGGTTCGGATTTCGTAGTAATTGTATTGGCTCGCAGTTTACTGCGTTCACAAATTGCACTTGCGCTTGAAGGTTCTCAACCACGTCGATATGAGCCAAATTTGAGTCATTGATGGCAAGCAAATCATATATTACATTTTTGACAACAAAAAGTGTAAATTTTATAATTCTCTGTCCTCTATCCGAACATCTATAGGATTGGGCTATTAATAGGCGGCAACTAATCGTGAGTGTTAGTAAATATATATATATATGTATATAAGTCCCGACACAAACTCGCGAACGATAGAGAAAGACGAGCTAGAGATGATATGATGCAACGACTTTATTCGTGAATCGAAAAAACGAGCTCTCTTTCCACAGAGGGCGAAATAAGGTAATGAGTTATTTACTGGACTAGCGGTGGAATCATCACTGCCTCCGCTAGTCCAATATAACATTTTATTCAACAAGTAATACAAAAATTTTGCGTACGACTCTTTTTATCATAAAGATATCAATATCATTGTACTCGATTCGACAATCGACAGAGCGTGCTGACAGACTGTATAGTGTATAATCGCGTTCTTCCTCCACTAGTAAAGGAAGAGCGCGCTGATTAGCATTGCCTTCTGTAGCCTACATTCTGTGGAGGAAAACGCAATATTTTTGTATGTTTTTAGTAAAAATATGTAAGGTAGAATCGAATTGTAGGTACGCGTGTACCATCTGACGACGAGAATTCAAACTGAACCTAATTTCTAATAAAGCTACAGGTAAATCGTACCAACGATAAGACAGGCTAGTTATGACCGGCAGATTCGTTCAAGATAGCATATAGTCTAACATCACTAATCGCAATCGAAAATGAAAAAGCAGCGCCGGGTGTGATTCGAGCAGGCTTGGATGGGAGAACGTATTACGTACAGAGTTGAACCGATGAGTGAGTAGCGAGTCATAGACGAGAGACTTACATATGTATGTATATATTTCTGACTGAACTGCTGGTCTGAAGCGTTAATTCGTTATCCATTGCTAAGTTATTTGATACGAAACTCGTGGCAGAGCCGGTTTTCATATTATAGAATTAAGTTACTTAAATTTTAATTAAATCAAACGTTACTTTCAGTCGAGCGAACTTATTTCACCTTAAATTTTCTCAGCCAGCAACCTCATACAACACATAATTTTATTTATTTTCTCTCCTCCTCGTTCTGCCTGCTCTGTTCTTAGACCCGAAGGCGCTAACTTTTAGTAAAACAAAAATAATCCAACCTCACTGCACTTTTTTCTCATTAGAGTACTCTCTTACTTTCTTGCACTATTCTCCTTCATATTATTTTGTAGACTACGCATATTTCTCTGCTGCCACTTTTTTTGTTGCGTACCCTCCAGGCGTGTACATATATATGTACATCTGTAAATACCTTAAAAGTAGTAAAAAACTTCTGGATTCTGAAAATTTCGGAAACGCGCTGTTAACTTTCCATCAGAACATCATAAACAGATGATGGTTCGGCGGAGGCAGATTAATATTAATTTTTATTCGAAGGGGGAAAAGTTTCAGTTAAATAAAAAAAAATTGCCGTGTAAACGAGAAAGTCCAGAAAAGAATTAATAAAATGGGGCGTCATGCTCGTCATGTAGAAGAATAAATAAGCAAGTGAAGACATAAATACACGTTTGTTATTAAATATTAATATGTTCGAAGATTTACCCACGGGAAAAATTAAAAAGCAGGAAGAGTATTCACTTTACGATATTGGTGGGGCTGGTGTACGTATTTTTTAATCATGGATCTTTAATTCATAAGTTGTTGAAAAGGCAATAAGAGAGTCAATTATACACTTTTCCAACCTAAATTATGAAGACTCGAATTTTAGCAGCAGCGTGTTACTTCCAATATTTGCTAGTGCATTTTCCTGGACAATTCGTTACGGCTGGAGAATCTGGGAAGTTTGTGGTGGCAGACGTAAAATTCAGTAACACTGAATACGAAGCGTCCTGTTTCAAAACCATTCAAATTGAATTTTAAATAGGAAAAATTGATCTTCTGATACTGAATAGATGAAAACACTTCCCTGTATTTCAGTAATAAAATTTTGATTGGTAATAATGTACCGAAAGAGAGTAACTGAAAGAGAGATAATAATGACTTGCTCATACAATTGTACAATTATGATATCTTGATAGAAAATGTGGTTCCCCAATTTATCTATTACAGACGCAAGATTTACAAAAAAGTGAGTTAACTTGTTTCAGAACTACGCTTTTTCACATTCATGTTTCGACCCCACGTGCATCATAATGCATGAATGGTTATTTATGTGGAATACAATCCATCTAAATGTGTTTTTGAGTACAGCGGTGTATTTCATTCGTATTTAATTAATTAATTTATTTTATTTTATTTATTTATTTAACTTTCTACGAATTATAAAAATAATATCCGCCTCCGCCTCGTCCGTAGCGAAAAAATGCCAGCCTTACTAAAAGAAATCGAAAAATTGTAGAGGCAGACAAGCTACCTTCTCCTTCACTACTAATATGAAGACATGATAACATAGAGACAGATATAAGATAGTCATGAGACTCATCTATATATTGCTGGCCAGATATAATATAGATATGTAACAGATATGAAACTTGAGATGTACCTAATAAAAATATTATTGATAGCTACCATAGGCCTTTTAGACTATAAGGTCTACGGTAGCTATCTCTTCCTTCAACCCACCTTTGTCTTAAAAGGTGTGAAGATTGGGCTCTGTACAGTCCTGAAGTACCTGATGCTGTGGTTCGACGAGAAGTTGCTCTTCCGAGAGCACTGTAGGTGGGCAGCTGAGAAGGCGGATCAAGTAGCCGGACAGCTGTCCCGTTCAATATCGAACCTGGAGAACCAAGAGAGAAGAAGAGAAAGATGTACGCCAATGTCGTCATGTCGGTCCTCATATACGGGGTGCCAGTATCTGCCGACACCATCAAGCTTCTCTACAGAAGAGAAGAGATGGAGAAGATTAAGCGAAAAGCTGCGATGAGGTGTGTCAGTGCGTACCGCACTATTTCTTTGGAGGCGGTAGGCGTGTTAATGAGGTCGGCGAAACAGCGGTACCATACGGTGCAAAGAAGAGAGCGAAGAGGAAACGGGAATCACTTTGGGTCAAGCGAGACATCCAGCAGTCCACGCTTCATAAGTGGAAGGCCGAAATCACCCACTCGACCGAGGATGGGTGACCTCGAGCCCCAATACGTGACCTTGATGTATGGGAGCAGGTAGGTCCCATGGGGAAATGAATTTCCACCTGACCCGAGTCCTGAGCGGCTACAGGTGCTTCAGTACGTACTTACATCGGATGGCGATGGCGCCGAGCCCTATGCTGTGTGCACGCACTGGATCGAGGGGTGGAAGACAACCCCTGACATGCCCTGTTTGAGTGTGAGGCCTGGAAGCAGGAGAGGCGCGGGAAGGCAACAGCATCAATCCAGGCAGCAACACGAGCGATAGCGGCGGCGTGATCAGCCGACTCGTGCCGGACACCTTAGTTCCTGAAATGTTGAAGAATGGAACCGATGTCGGCCTTTGTCTCGGTCATCATGAAGAAGAAGATGTAGACAGAGTGGTCAAGGCAGAGGGCCGACAGACAAGGCATGGCCCACATCGAACACAACAACTCTGTACCATCCTAGAGCTGCTGCAGGTGCTGCGGATCCCCCAGCAGGGCTCACCTTACCGTCAACACCTTCCTGTGTCGCCACACATACCAAGATGAGGAGGTGAGCGGTAAAGGAACGAAGCGTGTCCGTCTGTGGTTAACCCGAATTTCAAGTTAATGCTGGGCGAATGCGGTCAATAGGGTGTCCCAGAGTGGTTCTGGCAGGACATAGCGCGAATTCGAAGCAGAGAGGCGAAATGGGGGCTCTCTGGTCACTGATGCGATACTCGGAAGGGCGGTTTCCGAGGCGTGGAGTGCGGTGTCTGTGGAGCTACTTTGGCATGCATGCATTGCTATACGCTCCACCAAGTGAGCTATCTCTTCCTTCACTACTGATAAGACATAAAGGCAGACATGAGACTTGAGATATTGATCTCTCATCTGTGTGTTACTGATAGCTGATTTTTACATGTGACTACCAGACGCATCTCACAGGCTGCCTACCCAATAAATACAACAGAGGCAGACCACTTACCTGGGAATCTGTGACACTAGTTTCTTGTCTTGGTGTACAGTAATTTAGGTTGACGTCACAAAACTACCTCCAATTTTTTATCACGTCATTTTCTTCATCTCATCAGGGTTCGTTAGCTATGACATCTTCATCAGTATTACAACCATAATTTTTCCAAGGAATACAGAATGTAAACATAAATATTTGGCCCATAGGGGTTGGGCTTTAACGGGGTTTGGTTGGCTGAGTGGATAGAGTGCTGATCTCGGGATCCGGAGGTCCCGGGTTTGAGCCCACGTAGCGACTCATCGCTACGTTTCGACCTAGGCCGGTTTTCTGCAAGTAGAGAAGCGCTAAGACAGCCCTAACAGCCTCCCCGACGGCTCTGAGGTAATGCTCGAAAGGACGAATCTTAGGACTCGGGTTGAGAGCAAAATTAGAAAAAGGGGGGTTGGGCTTTGAAACTGCCTGGTTTATTTTAGTGTATTTTATTATTTAATTTTTATTATTTTTTTTTAATTTTATTCCGGTTTATTTACTTTTTGATAGGGTAGGGGACAAACACTGTTAATACTTTGTTTGTAGTTAAGAAACTAAATGGAATAATTTATCAATGCTTCCATTTTCAGAGCTACTCAAAGGTATTATAATAAACTGGAACTTATAAAATTTAAACAATACTTCATCGGGTACCATACATTTCTATTTTGTAATAAAGTACATAGACCGATAAAAAAATTTTGGTACATTGCCACGTTTTCTGAGTCTTCAATAGCAATCTTTCCGATATCACAGGCGTACAATATACAGGTAAGCTGAGATGTTCTACCCCGAGGAGAACTGGCTGCTTTTGTGTTGGACCGATAATGAATAAAGATTAGTAACTTATTGAAAAATAGAAATTTTTCTCATTTGGATTCAGGCTTTCGTGAATTTTAGTTCAAAGAGAAAAAAAAGTGACCTTCTAACTGCCCCAGTGTATAATTCCTGTCAATAAACTTAGTCTTGTTATGCAGCTAAAAAAGATAAAGGAGGCAGGCATAAGTAGCGCTGAAGCTTGTTAACAGAAAAGGCATCTGTAATTTTCTCCCTTCGAAATGGTGGGGGGAGGAAAATATGGATGTTTAAGTATTGAAAGTTTAGTGGCAAGCAATAAACGGCTCATCTCAATTTTTTCGATTGAATCCCAAAATTTCCTAACCCTTCGGTAGATTTCAACTGAAATAATACAAATTTCCTATTACAAGTGAAAAAATAAATACCTAAATAAACAAATAAAAGATCTATGTATACGTAATTTTTTCGACTTGATGTCTGAAGTTCATATAATTTATTACACAAATAGGAGGGAGGGGAGGGTATTACATCCCTAACCCCCACTCACGTGGACCCTGCAAACAACAGTGTATATCAGTGTAGCAAGATGAATCGAAAAATTATTTGAAGCGTCAACTTACCTGTAACATCAACAAAATAAACTTAGTTATTTTAATATTGAACACCGTAAGGGGGATAAGGAGTCCAGCACACCATCAGTTTTTGATCGAATTTCACGCGCTGTACCTACTAGACAAAATGATAAAATTACCGGCTGTATACTAAATAAAAGTTTTAATTTGGCCACCTCTGAAAAAGAAAGACTCCTTCTGGGAAAAAACGGCAGCCGTGCACCAGTTTGCAACGCTCAACCGACAAAATGCATGTAGGATAAGTTTCCATTTGTCTTATTTTAATTGTGATCAGAGAGAGGACGTCAAAAGGAATCAAGTGGTAAGAATTCAAAATTTTTATTTGTGATGGACAAAGTGATAAATCAGAGGCGAGCTGTTGTTGTCATTTTCCACTATTTGCAGTTGTGTTACTGGGAATGATGCCTGTTTATATCACGCGTATTAATTGATGCTGAAATGATATTACGGAATATTGTGAATTGAAAGTATGTTTTTCGAGATGGCGAATACTTTTAGAAGTGATTTTCAAATTAAATGCTCTCTCGGCCCCCCTAGGTTCGACATCAGACGGGACAGCTGGCCGGCTACTCGATCCGCCTTCTCAGCTGCCCGTCGGAAGTGCTCTCGGAAATGCAACTTCCCGTCGAACCACAGCCCCAGGTACTTCAGGGATGTACAGAGCCCAATCTCCACACCTTTCAGGACAAAGGTGGGTGGGCTGTACTTGCGTCGCGTCGTGAACAAAACGGCTTCTGTCTTCTGAACCGCTAAGCACAGCCCCGCCGACTCGATCCAGTGGGTCAGAATCTCTAACGCCTGGTTCACTTGTCGCGTGACCTCTGCTGTTGTCTCCGCCTGGCATACCACCAGCGTGTCGTCGGCGTAGTGCCAGCCTCAGTATCCCGTTGAAGGCCATTTTCCACAGAGTAGGTCCGAGTACTGATCCGTGAGGAACGCCGCAGGTCATCTCCCGTGTGATTGGTCCGGCCGCCGACTCCATCTCTATCCAGCGGCCGGAAAAGTAGCTTCTGATGATGCGCACAAGGTAACCAGGGACCCGCGCCATCTCCAACGCCTCCATGATACGCGTATACGGAATGGAGTTGAACGCGTTCTTGATGTCGAGGCTGACTGCTGCGCAGACCTGCCGCTCGCGAATCGCCTTCTGCGCCAGTCTCTTCAACTTCAGCGCGGCGTCCGCAGTCGAGCGGCCAGTTCTGAATCCGTACTGACTGCTTGAAATCGCCTTCCGCCTTTGAAAATGCTCCTCCCGCCTATCCACGATGGTACGCTCAAACACCTTGCCGACGGTGTCGAGCAGGCAAATAGGCCGGTATTATTATTATTATTATTATTACATATTATTATTATTATTGTATTATTATTATTATTACTTGAATTGAATTACTATCATTTGGGATTTAAACACAACAGAATAAGGCCACGGTGGGTACGTGCGTCTGCGACTTCAACAATCAGAAGATTATTGATATCAGACAAACGTTCTTATCGCGATCGAAATTCTATTGTCTCTATTATGCGTTGCAAACTGGTGTGGTCAGTGTTGCATATGGTGCATCGTGTTTCTTGTGGTAAAAATCTGTACAATATAATTTTCAGCGCAAACAATCTTATTTTGAATTATATTTTCGGATTATACGTACAACTTTGCATATAGGACAGTCGACTTTCATTCACGATAGTCTTTTTACTGAGGTTTATACAGTGTTCTGAAGTTGAAAAATTTCTTAAGGCGTTGCTGACTGCTACACTTATCTCACCTATATTTATGCGATGGAAGATTGAAGAAAGTTGGAGAATGACGATTTTGTTCGAATTTATTAACTATATTCTTCCTTTTTTCTTTTTTTTTTTCCTGTTTTGAATGAGGTTTATGAAAGTTAATCCATAAAAAATCTTGTAGTACGAGAAGAAACGAACGAAGAAAAAAAGTTTAGGTAGAACAAGTGTTTCTTTTGCCGAACACTAAAAACCTGGCAGAAACCCAATAGAAGAAAAAAGAACACCTCCGCAGAATACAGTTTCTGATACCTTCAGAATCACCTTTTTCCGAGAAAACAAAAATGAAAAAGTTATTTAGTATATAGACTTCGTGGTATTTTTTCTCGTCTTCTCGAAAATTACTATTGATTTTGGTGAGGTAGTGTACCATTTCAAAACCGAGCTACAAAATGGTGAACCGTTGATTTTAGTACCTAGTATAAAAAATAATTTACCCTGTATCCCAAAATGACAATTTTTCATCGAGCTTACGTAGCGGTTTTCACATAAGTAACAGGTTTTAGTTTTCTAATAATAAGCTTGTTTTAAGAAGTAGAGTTTTATTTTTGACTAGATCTATGAATGTGAGCTGGGAATAGCTAAATAGCTGCGAAGTATCGAATAATAAATTAGGAAGGGGAGGGGGAATTCTTCTTTTGTCCATGCTATAAGACACCGATGTAGCCATTGCGGAAGCTTTTTGTATTTGTTCTTGCATTCTGTTGACTATAAAACAGAAGCCCTGAGATTTCGATAACTTCTTCATGGAAAGCATAACCAGTTACATTTGTCTTTGTTTCATTTTGAACAGTTGCGCTGAAATATCAAGGTTTCACAGTATTGACAAAATATTATTGGTATATTTTTCGAGTAATTTAAAAATAAAGAACAGCTACGTAGAATTCTATATTTACATATTTATACGCGTCTTGACACACGCACACAAAGAAAGGGAAAAAAACGGCGATTGGTTTTACCTTTGTTGGGAAAAGTACGTACATTTAACATATAGAGTATTGTTATATTTTACGATATAGTTGCTATATTTGAGTGAGAGATGAAAATTTGACCAAAAGTGTGGAACTCGTAAGTATGAAATGGTGTGATAATTTTGGTTTTAAATTAATGAGTTGACGCTCAAAATAATAAGTTCCTTTCGAGAAGGTCGATGTGGTGAAAAGTGGATTTGTTGTATCAATTTGCGTTGTCAATGTTGTTTGCATGAATGATGCGCTAGTCACGAAACCAATGAAAAATATTTGTGTGATTTTTGCAGAATTTATTTATTTATTTATTTATTTTAGACAATATTCTACCCTTCTCCACCTATAGGCGAGCTCAATTCGGTGAAGGGGAGCAGTTAAGATATTATAACATGTTACAAAATGGATGAGGGAAAAAATGAAAGAACCGGACGATATATAGTTAAGCCAACAGCTCAGGCGCAAACTACCACCAGCTTCTACCCCGACTCCCGGTGCCCACTCCCATACTCACATACCATTCATACAAGATCCATGCACTCAGTTCCGCATTTACTCAGCCCGGCAGTAATCGATTCATTCACACTTAATCAGGCATAATTTTTCATTTTAAATTGATTGATGGTCTAACTTATCTAAACTAGAAGTTTTCCACTCGAATTTCGATATTTTTTTCATTTTTATTTCTCATACAATAAACATCACATTTCATATTTGGGTACTCGTCATTCCATACTTGGAGCAATTTTTTTAGACTTTTTTTTTCAAAACAAATTTCTTGTAAAACAATGAGCGGACCAATTAATTTTAAATCTCGAGGGTACAAAGTAAATAGATTGGGCCATACCGGAAATGTTTCTTCAAACAAGTTCAACTAATAGTTTACCCCCTGGATCGCCTAGAAGAGACTCCATCCCATATTTGGCATCTTTTCCATACCTACTCTATGATGACGATGATAGTGATTGCTGGTAACCTGGTCGATTGTAACGTTAATGATAGAGGATCTGGTGATATTTGATATAGGTAGTGAACTAAGAAACAACTAAATCTGCAAAATTAGTCAGCAGACGGTATTGACGCGTCAATTTAATGACAAAACCTTATAATATCTAAACTCTGCCCATTTTGTTGTAAAATCTCAGAAAATTTGCGTATTGCAAAATTTTTATTAAAGTTCGCACTTCGACTGTATTTTGACAGTCAATCGAAACGAATCTCAATTGATGTTCAAGGTCAAATCAGATTGATTCGTCAAGAGAACTAATGGAGTTTGGCGATTTTTCTTTAAGTCTTTCCATCTTTCCCCTTACTCAGTTACCACATTGAGATCTTAATGATTTTTATTTTTGTGATTCAAATAATTTTTTCATAATTCTTTTCATCTTAAAATCACGGAAATCGTGTAAGAATGATTTTTATTATGATTTTCAATTGTTTTTGGAAGAAGGTATATATACATATTATGTATGTTGATTCTAAAATCGTAACTTCCGAAAGATTTTAGAATGATTTTAGAATCATGATTTTCAATAATTTGCATTTTGATCTTGCCTATCTTTCTTTGTACCACGTTTTACTGTCTACTCATTTTGCAAGTTCGAAAGTTTGAATTTCTGCGAAATGTTTCACGATTATTTTACACTCCTATCTTCCTCACTCACGGGGTTAACGTTCTAAAGCGAGACGTATTCTCGTTTACAAGCACGGCAACGAATTGAAATATTTGAACGAGGTTTCTCGAAAATTCACTCTTTGGATTAATTTTCCATAAACTACCTTACTTACCTACGTGTGACATGCCTGGAGGAAAACGACCCGTGTGCAAAAAAAACCCAAAAAAAACCACATTTTTGTGATAACTGTTTTTGACTAATCTTTGGCCGCTCTTTCGCGTGGTGATGTCAAAAAAATTTAAAAAAATTTTCCCAAACTGCTGTAAGTCTTCAAAGTTGGGTGTATCGAAACGTGAATACGTTAATATCCATTTTGTTTATCCACTCTCCTGTAAAATTTACATTTCTGCGCGCAGGTCCCTTTCCTCCTGGCATGTCAATTGTCACAAGTACTTAAATTGAATGAACCCGAATGAGAGTAAACAAATGAAATGAAATGGACGAGCTATTCTGCAAAGTGAACTAAACGGAACATGAACGACATTGTTTCTGCAGTGAATCGAACAAAACACAGGTTGTTAGACCAAGGATCGGCAGGTAACATGTATTGGTGTTGCAAGGCTCTCGGTTCTATGGTCATCCAGGAGAAAATTACAACATGAAGCGACCGACATGAGAGGGCACGGACACTGTGGTATGAGGGTAACTCAGGTAGCTGTTAAATACACGTATGTACTATACAGAATAAGAAATATAACAACGACGGTGAAGAGATATTCTCTTCTTCAAATCCGGCTGGTATTCTGCGGATCTTAAAATTTGATATTTTTGCTCCGGGATTCTATTTGCTGTTTCTAGGAATTCCAGTGGCTGCAGGCCCATTTTGAAATTCAGGTTGTTTCATTTTATGGGAAACGTGTCAACCTATCGTCAGGTTCGGTTATCGTGCAAATTTCTTGTTTCTTGAGAATTAAAAAATGTACCAATGAAAATTGATTTCGCCGCGCGGTTCTGAACTCTATCTACGAAATTTTTTGTCTTCACTGGTGCGAATCAAACGAAACACTATCCGGGTGTAAACTACCTGCGACAGTTTTGCAGAGCGCAGAAAAATCATATTTCCAGTGCGCACATAAGAGGTAGACTACAGAAACCTCGTAATCCCTCTTATTATATCGGCCGGCCAGTCGATTCGCTACCAAAATCATGCGAACGTGGCGCGGAAACGACAGAGATTAGAAAAAGTACATTACAGAAGTTGCCAAACATTCTATTGAAATTTATATCTTCATAATTTCAACGTATCCTGCATAGCTAAGGAAATAACCCGTAATTTTGCGGTTATAAAAGGAACTTATTACGCGTCGTGGGGACAAAACTTCGAGCAGAAAACAATAAATTTTAATATCACAACGTTTTCGTTTACAGCAAGATATAGCATATTATACTCGATTTCCGTGCCTCAGTATCCCCTGAAGTGCTTAAATTCCCTGTACCTATACAAGACAATACCGAGCTCGTTTGTGACCTCCGTTCCGCTGCTGCTGCTGCTGCCGATTCCAAATGTCAGCTTATTTTTGAACAATTTTTGTTGTTTCTCCCTTCTTTATACTCCTGACCATTTTGCCTGCTTTTACGGTCGAATATTTCGGATAAACGTAAAAACAGACAGTAAACTTTCCTCTTATATATATGTATACGTGTATATACTCGCGCCGCATCTCTCCCTGTGTGTCAAATCTTCGAAGTTCAAAATTTTTATCGGCATTAGATACATATACCCGCTCTTTTTGTTTTTTCTAAGTGTATACCTACATTACCTACATATACAGTATGCAGCAGTCTAGCGACGGGCATCTCGCTCGATTCGGTATACAGTACTTAGAAAAGAGAATGTTGCGGCAAACTTTTGCATAATATCTACGTATTCGATCCTACATACGACTCGCAATTTCTTGTAAACCCTAAGCGAAAAAAGGAAATTTAACCGAGTGAAAATATGTATATATATCAGAGAGAAAAAGCAAGAAGGCATCGACTTTCTTACAGTTTTAAAATCAAATAATTTTTGCAATATTTTTAAAAGCTTTCTCAGGAATATTAATGTTTTTCTCGAGTGGTTCGTTGTTCCCAGTAACATGTGGCAATATTTTATTTCTCTCTTTTTCTCGCACTGGTTACGTAAAGCCGTTCTGGCTGGGATGGATTTAAATGGGTAATAAATCGTTTATTGTTTTGACGATAAGAGCTGCGCACATAGCAAAACAATACAGCGGATAATTTTTCACTTTTGGTGAAGTTTTTATTATTCGAACATCTAAAAAGAAGTAGAGAATGGGGCGGATTTTTTCATTCAGCGCATTGCACACTCACATACTAACTGATAAGAACTAATTGCGAGCAAGTACCTAATTCTCGGTGTGTGTGTGTGTGTGTGTGTGAGCCGTACTCATTTTAGTCGTAATAAGGTGAAGAAGAAATGGTTTAACTTTTCTTGGTAGCAGCTACCCGGCGCGCAAATCGGCGCGGATTTCGCGTCGTTGCTGCACGCACATTTCCGATGATGTTTTCTTTAGTCTTGGTAAAATAATGACGGTAATGATGGCTCAAAGTGCGATTAGATAATACTTTCCCTCTCTCTGGAAAGTTATTTACTGACTGTAAGTTGGTTTTATGGTCGGGTGGGTTCTTATATATTTTTAATATAACTTCTTTTTAAACGCGGGACTAATACAACTTTTTGTCGCACTTGGAAAAACTGTTCTACGGCAAACACACATTGCTGCACCATCCACGGAACCATAATGACTAACCAGCAATATGTTCATCAATGAGTTAAATAGCACCGGTTTTATTTTATCCTGGCGTTTTATTCATTATTCTGTTCCCCTCGGTACTGATGCGATGCCCGAAAGGGTATTTCCGGTGCTGGGGGTGCGGTGTCTCAGGGGCCACTTTGGCATGCGTGCATCGCCATACGTCCCACCACACTATTTATTATTCTACCTCAAACGACCAATGTTTGCGCAGCGTTTGAAAGTGGGGAGTTATTGGCCCACCCTGTAGAACAAACACGTATATACCTACTGTCAGGCATAAGATGTCACAATAACGGTATAGTTATCAGACGAAGACCCAACAAAGATTCTAAGGACGGTTCTTGAAGTCAGGACAGGGTGGTGTGCGAGGCGGTTCGCAATGTCTTTTATTAGAGTAAGCTTAATGAAAGCCGACTGAGGAACTTACGGGTAGATGCTATGTCAAGTGCTGTTTGAACACCTAGCGCACCACAATTTACAAGTGGTCTTAGTGTAAAGTATTGCTTGAATACCAAGTGCATCACTAGTAAATTTCACTTAAGACGTAATTATTGTTGGTCGACAAAAAGGAGTCGATACATATATTGAAGGGTCAGCACAGTTGGATTGTGTGCAACAGATAACAGACTCTGTCGACGTGCTGCCAATCGCGCGCAGAGAGAGAGAGAGAGAGAGAGATGACTGCCAAGAAAACAATGCGTGCAGCCGTCAAGAGAGCAAAGGTAGACAAATGGTCCGAACTCGTCAAGACGATGGAAGATGATCCATGGGACCGCCCACATAAGGTGGTCTTTCAGTGACTCCCGTCCCCTTTCCCGATTACTAGGCTACCGCCCGCAACACTAGGGGAAATCCCCGCCACAATTTCCTCCCGGTACCTGCTGCCACCATCAAGGCGGGAACTCACTAGGCTGGACAGGAATTCGCGGCTCGACAGCTTACGAGTTCAGAGTAGTGATAGATCGGATCACAGGAGAAGAGGAAGTCCCGTGGTTGGATGGCATAACTAGCCTGGCCTGGGAACTGATCAAGTCGCTGAGGCAGGAACGGCTACGCACCTGCTTCATCAGGTGTTTAGAAGAGAGCTA
This sequence comes from Acanthococcus lagerstroemiae, assembly GCA_031841125.1. NCBI lineage: Eukaryota > Metazoa > Arthropoda > Insecta > Hemiptera > Eriococcidae > Acanthococcus > Acanthococcus lagerstroemiae. Next base: position 82,287,793 of record CM063106.1, read on the forward strand.
TTTGTCGGAGATATGGAAGATAGCGAGGCTGGTCCTGCTCTGCAAAGGCAATAACAAACTAGAGGGCGTGCCCTCTTGTGCCACAGTTTTTCAAAGGCTTGGACTACATCAAAACTGTAGCCGTATTTTCCCCCTCAAGTGCATGCTAACTATATTTGTTATCCGGTGCGCTTTATCTATATTTGAGTGTTTGCTGCGGAATCTGAACTGGTGTTTTGGAATCAACTTCTTTTCCTCAATATTTATACTGTCTCACACTTTTGAGAAAACGTTTCTCGAAGAGCTTTCACATTATTGAGAGTAGTGATATTGGTCTGTACGATGTTGCTTCATCGAGAGGTTTTTTAGGCTTGAATATCATTATAACTTCAAGAGTCCTTGAAATCCTTGGTACATACTCGTACTTCAGTCGGAGTATTCCATTAAGAATGTAGGTTAACGTAATCCGGCCTCGTCTCGGTAGCTCTTTGAATATTGGTCCTGTATAATTATCTCATTTGTAACCTCAGATGGTGTGAAGTGCTTGATTCGATTGGGTATAGTTCCTTTCGGTATCGGAGTGTCGTTCATACGTACACGTACATATCGGATCCAGTACCACATTGAGCCTTTCACAGATGATAAGTTCTCATTTTTTACTAGATTCTGGTAGTACTTAATTACATACTGCATCTTTACTGAATTTTATTGGTTACCAGGATCTTGTAGGAATTGAAGGTTACCAGGAGCCAGAATCATTTTCGGCATTAATTTTGACTGATCATAAGAAGCATTTGAATACGTACAAAGGTGAGAGAGGGCGACTCAAATCAAACAGAATCGAGAGATTCAAAATGGATATCAGTTTTCAGCTGAATTGATTTCATCTATTGTTTTCCCTAGCCAAAAGATCTGCGCGATATCTGGTGGTGAGCAGAGCTGATAGAAAGGAAGACAGAAAGTAGGGGAAAATGTACAAATGTATGTTAGTTTTCTAAGTTTCGAAGGTCGCCACAATAAGTTTCAAATATTATTTCTACTTGACATACCTGTTTGCAAACGACTTGAATTGCCAGTTGATAAATCGAGTCACGCAAACTGAAACACCACTAACAAGAGTAAAATATTTGGAAAGTAGTTTTAGGTACATTGATTGAACTGCATTAGTGAATCGTTGCGCAAGTGATACAGGAAATATCTTTTTAGTTGACTGGTCGATCACGATTGACGTTTTGAATATCCCAGTTACATACTCTGAATGTGCTTGAGTTTATTTTGATGTTAATTTACCATAAGTAAGACCTCGGGTACCTATTGCAAGAAATGAAAGAGGAAAGAAAAGTATATATTAGAAAATTCACACGTGCAATATGAATGTCAGTTTTAAATCTAGAGTTAGTTAAACTCATCAAGATCATTCGAAACACTTTTCTTACCTGAGGTAAAACATTAGACTCTCATGGAAAAGGAAGCTGAAAATAATAGAAAGAATGCGGAGGTATAATATTGTTGTCAGCTTTTACACAAGTTCTGCGTATCGCTAAATTTATTTTGAATAGTAATTTTTAGTTTCATAAGGAATGTGACACCGCCAGTAACTATTTCATTTTTTTTTTTTTTTTTTGTTTTAAACAATTTTAACGAGGACCCCGATTATAGCTATAGATGTGCTTTTTGTTTTCGACTCAGGGCTGAAATTTCCAGACTGGACAGGGAGCGACAAGTTCTCTTTTTTTGTAGCCTTCTTTCCCTGCCTGATTTCAAATCGACGAGGACAAGGTAGACAGGATTGGTATAAAAAACATATTCTTGTGGTAGAGGGAGGAAGATGTTGTAAAAACAAGAAAAATCCCTACTAAAAGTCCTCAAAATTCAGTTGGGAAAAAAAAAAGGGGGAAATCAGTAAATTTACACTGCATACAGATAAATCGGTACAGGAATATGTCTTATGGCTACCAAACACATTCCTTGTCCATTCTCGATGTTGGTCGGCATTCTCCATGTGTTGGTCGATCGAAACTTAGTGGAACGAATGGCCGTGTAAAGAGGAGTACACACTTACGTCACCGAGATAACCCTTTTCTGCGCCCAGAACTTTTGTTTCGTGCCTAGCCATTAAACGTATGTGCTCATTTCACAAAGATCTCCAACTGTACTTTATTTTTCCGATTGAATTTCAGAATTTTCTGGATATCCTCCCCTCTCGTCAGTCCTGAAGCCAGAGTAACTTTTGTGTCATCAGGTTCCTTCGCTTTTAGTAAAAGCTTTTGTCAATTAACGATTGAAATCTAAAAGACAATCTGGAATTCGAAATAAGGAATTCTCCATCGTTAAAACGAAAAACGGTTAATTAAGGATGGTACAAAAGTTTGAACGAAGACGCAGAAATTCGCCGGCGGCTTTCAATAATTTTTCACTTTTGTCACCCGGTTGTTCGTCATTCCATATAATTTATAATGTCTTAATGTCTGTGTAATTATCATCAATAAATGGAATGATTAAAGAGCAGTGCTATGAAACTTGGGTGATCAGGCGTTCGGTCCTCGTTCCTATTAAAAAATAATGATAGTATATTACACACCCAGAGCCAAAAGTGAGTGTTTACATGACTCGGGAATTGCTCACTCGCTACGTTCGTTCGCAAACTTTCCCTCGCCATGTAAACACTCACTTTTGGCTCTTGTTGTGGAAGATATTTTTTATACTACCTGATCAGAAGCGGCAATGTTTTCCCCTGACATGGTCTGTATTTTTTCTTTCTTTTTTTCTATTTATTTATTTATTTAAATTATAGACAAGTAGTTTTTGTGTGCGTAATTAATTCAAAAATTTAATTTGCTCAGTTAATTACTATGAAGTACAGTATCACAATCTTTTCTTCAGTTGGTGGTGGCTAGCAAAAACGTAACGACGGTTAACAACAAAAGGTAACAGCTGTACTACATCGTGAATATTTAAATGCGTTCTGAAATCGCTATTTTGTAATTCGCTTCGTGACCGAGTGGTTAGAAACGATTGCTACATTTCAGTCAAATGTTCCAATGGACGCGGGTTCGATTCCCTAATACAAAATTACTGGCCAGCAATTTTTTCATGTAAAAACGCTTTACATCGACCGTTATCGCTGAGGTTGGAGTATCGGTTTTTGTACTTCGCCATTTGATGCAGTACAATGACACGACAAGAAGGCAGGAATTTTAATTTTTTTTTTTTTGTTCGTAAAATATGCGATAACCCAGGTCACTTTATACTGCGCATGCCAAGAATATTATGAAATAATTTTCCAAGGTTCATGGAAATAGTGCAATGAAACTTATGTCTAAGAGAAGAAAGAATGCCCCTTTTGATCTTGCAAATTATAACTTCACACTGAATTTACCTCACTCAAGTGACGGCGAATATGTTTTCTGGGCAAATTCAACAGGTTGAATACGAACAAATACAGGTATAGAAACGCACTAAAAAGTAACGTAGTATTTCATCGGAGTGAATGAATCTCCATAATTGGAAAACTACCCAGTTTCTAATCTGAAGTCGCATCGCATATGTAACGGTACTATCATCAGTTGTCTTGGTCAAAATGGTACTTTTTCCAATATTGGAATTGAAAATTTTCCGCTTCATCTCTGGAAAATGGATTCAATACCGGATGAAATCTCAAACAGAATAAAATTGAGTTCGAAAGCACCTATTTCTCCGGGACCCTTCGAAATACGAGTAATCATAATTAGTCAGCTTATATTTTCCTAATTTAAGTTTAGTACATATCCTGAACGCGCGTTTAAGTCTCCCAAAAAATTATCATCGTCACATAACCAAAGAGTAAGTCGGTGCACAATCAAGTTCCATGTCCACGCCCCCTCCCCCAGCCCGTAAAATTTAAAATCAATTTGTTCATCGTTTGTGCATCGCTTGTGCAGAAATGTACAAAACACGCCACCGTTTGTGCACACCCTCATACACAGATAATTGGTTTCCATAGGTTCGGCGAAAAGGATGTGGGAGGAAACGCCTCCACCAACAGAACTTTCCCTTTGGGAGAAAACAGATATTTTTAGCCCTGCCACATAAATATATCCAATGATCTCTCGCAACATAAATCCACCAGTGTCCCTTCCGGAGCTACCATCCATGGAAGAAATTTTATTCTCTGGTCACTCCATCAAATTCGCCGCAATGCTTTACGTAATATGCATGTGCGATAAATCTGACATAGTGAAGACTAATTGACATATAAATTTACTTTCTCGTTCATACTCTCAATCGTCTACAACGTCCCTCTAGATTTATGCCACTATTTCTCTCCTTCTTGCACTCATCTTTCTACAGATCCTCTCTCGATTCATGATTTCTCTCCACCGTTAATCTTATCCACCTACACCTCCACTCCTCGTCTTCACATGTCTTTAGGATGTATAGGTGGATACGATTAACGGTGAAGAGAAATAATGAATCGAGAGAGGGTACAAGTGGCGCATAGATACAACATTTCATCAAACCAATATGAGTGGCAGCCATTATTTTTCGATTCTGCTTCACGGCTCTCGATTAGAGACGTCTGAAGGGAGGCTGTGCAGGTGAGGTCATCCATTTAAATCTGAGATACGAAGTCCAAGATCACTAGAAAATTTGTTTCCATAGGTTTAGCGAAAAGGATGTAGGAGGGAGAGGCTATCTAAAGACATGTGCGTCACATATGCGATGCTACTTCAGATTAGAAACTGGGTATTTTTCCAACTATGGAAATTCATTCACTCCGATGAAATACTACGTTACCTTTTAGTGCGTTGCTGTACCTGTATTTATTTGTTCGTACTCAACCTGTTGAATTTGCCCAGAAAACATATCCGCCGTAGCTTGAGTGAGGTAAATTCAGTGTGAGGTTATAATTTGCAAGACCAAAGGGGGTATTCTTTCTTCTCTTAGACATAAGTTTCATTACACAATTTCCTTGAACCTTGGAAAAATCTTTCATAGTATTCTTGGCATACGCAGCAAGAAGTGACCTGTTATCATGTTTTACGAATAAAAAAAAAAATTGAAATTCCTGCTTTCTTGTCGTGTTATTTTACTGCGTCAAATGGCGAAGTACAAAAACCGATACTCCAAACTCAGTGATAACGGTCGCATAGATGAAAGGAAGATTGAAGAAAATAACTTTTTTTTTTTAACAGGAACGAGGACCGAACCCCTGATCACCCAACTTTCCTAGCACTACTTTTTAATCATTCATTTGTTTCAAGGGTTATTATAAATACATAACAAGTTACAGGTCATAGCTGGTGACTATGAGGAGGGAAGCTGTGTAGGTGACTGCGCCCCTTACCCAAGAGTAAAAGAATGGAAGTCGTTTAGCCCCTCCCCGCCATCACCAGAAAATTGCTAACACAGAAAGGAAAATTAGGTTTTATTTTCTAAATGCCCTTTTGAATATACTAGAATTCTAGAATTTAACTTGTAAAGTACATCTCTCCATTCCTCTGAAAAAAAAACCATTTTAAACCCTCTGCTCATAAATTACGGGATGCCTCCCCCCCCCTAAAAAGTAGATGATAAGTCACCGCCTATGTAAAACATTACATATACAACCGATTGAAACGGAAAACGGAAATTTCCGTAGTGTTTTTCAACTGTCCGATAATTACACCGCATGACTTCAACAGTTTTCAAATGAATCTGAATGAAAAATAAAATTTCAAGTCCATCTGTCTGTCTTTCTGTTAACACAATAATGGCCTGAGAATAAAAATTTTTCAAAACCAATCGTTGATAAGACAGACTCCAAGAAAATTTAGTTTCGTATTTGGTAAGATCAAGTCATGCATGTTTTGGCCTACAGGGGAAAGAGAACAGAAAGTTAAAACAATAATTGCAAAATAAAAACAAAAATGTTCACTTTTGCCTGTTTGAGATCTAGCAATACAGTCGTCTTTAGAAAAAGTGAATGCAAAGCAAAATAGAATGGTTTCATGGCCCACGTATACATATACTATTACTCAGATATCTGCTACCTTTCTATAGTATGTAAGTGCGCAGTAACTGAAGAAAAGTGAAACAACAGAAATTTGCGGCTTATGCCAGAAACATATGACCTTCTCAACGACAAGATTGGAGGAGTCAAATAATGTGAAAGGCACTTTTTAGGGTTTTTGAAAAGCAAATACCCTAGTGTGTTTACTTTTTATTGTCGTTTGTTGTCATAAAACCTATGTTTATATTTCATATTGATATTTGTTACTCATTACTGTAGCCTAAAAGACTTTTTTTTATGTTCTTAAGATTGAGATAACGGATTATCTGAAATTATATTAAAGAAGTGTATAGTGAATTGTAATATTGGCTGCACTTGGGAGATTGTAATCGACTGACTTTCTGGATTTCACGTTTTTTTATGTTATCATTAATTTGTCTGATTGTTTCAATATACAAAGCACTAATTGATCGATTTATCGACATGATTTAAGTTTCTTCATCTTGTATAATATTATTGTCTTACTGTTATATTTTATATTACGATTTGTCGATTCAGTCTTCAGTATATTGACAGAGTACGTATGCTAAATAACAGCTCTATAGACCGTGCAAATTTTATTAGCCTGGTATGTTTATGACCACCTTGTGTTATGACATCCTGATAATGTTTTCTAATATTTTTAAATTTCAGGATATGAACCATTATCAGTCGATTGTTTGACTGGTTCAAAAGGTGTGGCCTTAACAAGAATTACAATCCGTTCGGTTTTAGCTGACAAAATCCATCTCATCACAAATTACTGTAGAATCAAATTCTGATTTGAATCCGTCAACACGGCAAAAAATGTTCAGTTAGAGTATTTGCTTCTTGGAAACCTCAAAAATAGATTCAATGTCTCCTATGTTGCCTGCCAATGAGGTTTATTTAAAAAAAAAAATAAATAAATAAAAAAAAGCATTTCCATCATCCTTATTTAAGAATAGTTCAGAAACTAAAACAATCTAGATTCTGACCTCAAATATCTACATTCGAGCCGCAAAAATGTTCAATACTGACACTGTCTCAGTGTATCTTCAATAGTTCATTTCGAATCTATTTCGGATCTCTAATGTACCTACATATTATACTTGTAGACTGAGTGAAACAGATTCCTCATCGAAAATGTAATTTAATTATCACGATGTTAGGATACTGCAGCGCATACAATCAACTCTGCAAGAAAATATATACAGTCTTTTTTCTGCAATTTCCATTACCGATGAGCCGCACGCGTTATAAACACAAGAGGAAAAAATTTACGTCGGTGATACGGCGTATTTTATACACCTTTCAGTTGCTCTCTATTCATTTTGGGCTCCCAGAATGCCTGCACGATCAATACTAAACGAGATGTAAAGATGTGTTCGGTCCCAGTTCACTTTCGCCTCTTTCGTACTGCAGAACTGAGTGAACTCTGTACGTATACCGACTCTGAGAATTGAGAAAATAATTACTTTTACGCGTTGCTTTCCAGTGTACCGGGCAGGAAAAATAGAAAAGAACGGAATAAAGAGAAGGAGAAACGAAGGGAATAAATAGAGAACGAAAAAACAGAAAGAAAATGAGAAATTTTAAACAATTTTTCAATGGCTCGCCGACATTTCTACGAAATGCAAAGAGTAGAATCAAGATTCGTACATTTTCGCGATTCAGCTGGAGGATTTGGTTCGTTGAATTTATTTTTCGGCGTACTTACTTGCCTGAAACTAGGTATACTGGTATATTTGCGGCGGTTCCATGAAAATTCGTCGCGGAAAACTCGTAGCGCGACAGTCGTCTCTAACAAAAATTCGTAGCGTGTAATTTGCAGCAACGAAAACTCGTTTCGAACGGAAATCCGTTTCGAACGAAAATTCGTCTGTCATTTGTAGCAGGAAAAGTCGCAAATAAAATTTAATGAGAAAAAATATCTTTCAATACTAAAACAAAACGGTTACAATCTCTAATATTGTGCGCGATAGTTCGGAGGTAGTCGATGGTATCAACATCGTCATTATAAGATGCTATAGAACTTTGAGATGCCGTTTTCAGAGCATCCGCGAGAATAACCGCTGGAATGTCTTTACTGTTTTTGCGCCGTTTCTTTGACTCATATGCCGCGATCATCTGAGCTTCTACTTCTGCAACATTTCCAAAGTGCGTATGTTCATTCGTACTTCGTATAACTTTTCCGTCTCGTGTGGTAACCTGTGCTTTGCAGAACTTTCTATCGTGGCATTTCCGACGCACAGTATCGTCGTACGTTCTGTCTTGTTGGTAGATATGACCCTCTTCACAAAATTTACGTTTCCCCCGTTCACTCGTAATAAGATTAAGATCCGACATTATCGTTAGTATGAGCAGAATGAGTCTTCTCCACGACGTTTCTAAAAGTATATCATACAGCAACCACATGCAACCGATTCCATGGTCGACGAATTTTCGTAGGCTACGAATTCCACACGACAAATTACGCGCTACGAGTTTTCCGCGACTAGTTACGCGCGACGAATTTTCCTGTTTCCATTTGCGGCAGTTCTCATTTGGTTTTTACTCGCGATTGAATTCAATTTTGGAGTCGTTTTAAGGCAAACTAATGGTATGCGACACAGAGCGTGTAGGTATTACCAAAATGGGGGGGAAAAACCCTATAGATGTAAGCTGGATCTCTTCTTCAACTCAAAACGAGAAATGACTGCTGACGAGTTTACCGAATTTATTTGAAGAAAATCGAAAACGAATGTCCGTTCACAAAGGCGGGGAAAATCATTTGGTCGAAAAATCTGAAACAGTGTATCAATTGGGCGAGTGTCGGAAAAGGTGTATGGATCATTTGGGCGAACAATATTTTCCTTCCCATTTTCCGCAGACTGAGGACTTTCAGAGTACTCGAGCGAGTAAACCGGTACGGTTAAAAATATAGCGCAATTTGCATTCAAAAGTAAGTAAAGTATATGCTGTACAGTAGTTCTCTCTGCCATCAAAATTATAAAAAAAACTTTTTTCAACCAACTGCACAAAATTTCTCAAATTTTCTTTCCTGAGTAACGATAACCTAGAAGCGATGAGTTATTTCTACATTTTGGTACTTATTCCAGCAGTCTTGCGTCATCCTTATTCTCGCTTCAGCTTCTTCACGTTACCTCGTTGTATACCCCCTACTGTTAAATGAGTGCTGACTTGAATGTTTTGTAGAGTAACTATGACAGCGTGAACTGATGGGTGCGGATGGTAAAATTCTTTATTGAATGAGCTGTGGAAGGATTCAGGACCGTTTATAGTTCGAGGTTGAGAAGTTGGTGCACCAGCTCATGTACCTATACAAGGTGGGAAATCGGAGTCTGGTGCAATATACAAGTCTGTCAGATAGTCTACATACTTTGTTACTTCCGGTGGAGCTATTATCATCAAATCGATAAAACTGTCAGCAACTTCGGCAGGTGGTAAATATGGCAAACCAAGTGTGCTTCAACCATTTATCAATTTCAGAATATTTTCGTCGGTATAATACTGCATCGACGTTTTGTCAGCTCTAATTTTCTTGAAGCCATTTTGCGAGAGGTGAAATGCACAACCCATAAGTGTGCACTGAGGAAACATTTTCAATACGGCATTATGGGCAGCCTTTTCAAAGTCCTCGTGAAAGTTTGGTATTGTAAATACTTTCTTCAAAATTCGTTGGCATATACGCAATAACTCGCGCCACATCAGTACATACTCATCTTCAGTTTTCGTCGCGAGAAAACAAAATGCCACTGGTGCGTAATATCTCTGCTTATACACTTGAGTTGTGTATAATTGTTGAAAATGACGAGGTGAGAAGGAAAACGTTCCATCACCAAAGACGTTGGTACTATTGCATAGGGAGTTCCAAATTTTCAAAATGGGTGATAATACCCTTAAACATATCAAGAGAAGCACTTCGCCAGTCTTCTCGTGCAAACCGTTACGTACTGTAGGTGTACTACTCCTTATCTACTATACGGCAAAAATAAATTGCAAATATCTACAACGTTTATAGTCATCTCCCTTCTTATTCATTCAAACAAGCCCGAGCAGGAAAGGTAATAGTGAACTACGAACGTTACATAGATACATACATACATATATTGGTTCGTCGGGTTTACTAGAACACCACACGAATCCCGCAGATGGTCATTCAAATCACTTCCAGTTGAAAAAGAGAAAGTAAAAACGAATGAGAGTGAAAGTGAAACAAAAATGGGCTTATGGAAGTTACAAATAAAAATCTATACTGTCGTCCCATGTTACACGTTCTTCCACCTATTTAGTATTGGTATCCATTTCTGCTGTTCATTTTATTCTAACTGGAGGCACCGGAAACTGATATTTTCAAAAGGGACTCGATCGAGTTGGCTGTAGACTATATGGAAAAATGCTGACGGTTGACAAATTTTTAGAGCAACTACGCACGATGAGGAAGTCGGTGTTTCGAAAGCTACTCGTGTACTAGAAACACTCTTTATATGTATCCAGACCTTCTGCTGAATTTAAATTGCCATAGTTCGGGCAGACCCTACACTACCTGCCATTCGAGATAAGTCAGTAAATGCAGACGTCTGCCAAAATTAATGAGACTACTCTCCCGTACAAAACCTTACCGGCCATTTTCAGTACTTCCTGGTAATAACGCAACTATGTACTCATACTATACATATGCAAGTTACCGCTGACATGTGGCTTTATAGCAGTTCGAAGTAAAAAGTCATGGAATAGTCGCTACCCCTCCTCTTCCCCCGTGGGTGTCAATTATTTTCATACCGTATTCTGTAGTCAGAAGAAGTCGAAGAGCAACTCGCGATCTTTATGTGAATATTTACCTTCATATTGCCCGTTTTCGCTGCACAGTGAAGAAGCAAGGTTCGACTCGGTGAGATGCATACTAAGAAACTGCTTGTTAAATAGTAGCTACGGTCAATAGAATGAATATACCCCATCAGAGAGAGAGAGAGAGAGAGAGAGAGAGAGAGAGAGAGAGAGAGAGAGAGAGAGAGAGAGAAGCTTTGAATTATTGGTGCAGAGTACGAACCATTTTGTTATTGATGTTGAATATGAAAGAAATATAAATATAATCTTCCATGGTTTTTTTCAACTCTGTAAGCCCCAACTCCGCGGGATTTTGAAGCGCTTCTAATACCCATCGAATGTAGTAATGTTATTTCTTTTACGGGAAAGCGGCGTAAAGAATAAAGAATTATAAACCGTTCTTAACGATTTCTGCTTATCCTTTTCTTATTTTAAACTTGAAATAAAGGATCTTACCCTGTGGCCACTTCATGGTCCATTCTCCACACTGTCCAGGGTATCTCTTTCGGCGGATTTTTGCTCAATGCTACCCGCTCACTTTCTGTCTGCTTGTCTTTCAGTCATTTCTGTAGCAAGTTAATCTGTTCAGCTATGAAAAAATCTCGGTCAAGTATTCGGGCTGACTTACAGAGAAAATAGGTAGTTCGTTAGACATAAAATTAGGTAGTCAGTCAGGCATTCAGTCTGTTGACACGTCTATTCATGCCTGTCTATTCGGAACTTTCTGTCTGTCTTGAATCCTGGAATCTTTTTCTTGAAAGAATTTAATGATAAGAATAATGATGATCACGACGATGTTACGCGCACGTCGCTGTCAAATGTAAGACACGTGCCCACTTTTGAATCTATGTATTAATATATTCTAAATATATTTCTTGTTTCCATTTCTCAGCCCTTTATGCCTAATACAAATATCTTCGTTTTATGTATTTCTTTATATCTCAAGCCTTTGTTTCTATGTCTTACCTCCTGACCAAGTCGTTTTTAGATAGTAGAAAAGGGAGAGAGGTTAGATTTTTAAACAATATCCTTATGCCTGATGTTTTTTTAAATTGTGCGTTACGTTTCTGACCTTCTTACGTACTTTTGTCTTATAATTGGAGGAAATACTTAATTCACTAGCTGTACAATGCACAACTCTGTCACGTGGTAACGAGGGAGGGAGACCTGCACTCCTCCCGCTATAACGTTACGAGCTCAACAAAATTAATTAGAACACAGTGTCCAGACTATCTGATTTTAATAAAAGATGGACTCAACTTATGACACGTGAGTAAAAATCAAACTAGGAGATAAAGCAGAAAACAGCTACAAGTTTCACCACACAAGGTTAAAATTTGAATCATTGCAGCAAACGCTGGTAAAACAAAGAAATACATAGGTATAACATAAAGAAAAACGAAAATAAAACACGGATAAAATTTGACTAGCATATCTGAACCCTCGTATATAAAATAAGGGAATCCATAATAGATTTAGACTCAGCTCTTTACAGCTTTTGACTTAGCCCCCGACCTCGACCCCATGACCAGATACGTGACCAACTATAATAAACATTATTTACTCCATCCACCCAAGCAAGCCTCTTGAGGCATAAACTTCCTTCTGAAAAATGTTATTTAAATTTTCTGAAGAAAACAATAACCGAGCTAAGAACTAGAAACATGAATATAGGTAAATAAAAGTTCAGCCACGTACATTAAGTTTAATATGTCCGGACGAGAAGGCCGAGTCGTCAACTCATCGCGACCATCATCTATAAAAAATTGAAACAGGTCCCCTAAAACAATAGAACCCCTAAGACGTGAAAATTTGAGAAAAACAAAGAAAACTTCATCAAATTTTGTACGCGAAAAATCGGGTGTATTTACAGTATTTTACATATTGAAACATGAAACAGCGCGAGAGCGAAGAGTACACCCTGTTTCGTCGGGAAAACGAGTTTTTGGTAGACTCAAAAATAAGGAAGTTAAGAGAGATAAAGTAAATCCCCATTAAGTACGTCATATACGAATATGATGAACATTCTCCCCCGTTCGAAAAGGAGTCAAACGAACTTTCGAATATGAAGATACGGTTTCCAAACTGCCCTTAGTCCAAAATTTTTGTGTTTTTTTGGGAAATCGATAAAAACTGTGCTACACTGTACCAGTTCGTTTAAAACTTCTGTAAATGGTACAAGCGAGTAGCCTGAATCCTCTACCATACTACCAAAGACGCACGAAAATGAGAATGCAGCCTATCTAGAATTATTGAAGGAAAAGTGGTCGAAAGTCGTGGACAAAGGACAGTTTGGCACTGGACGTAATACAAGAAAACAACAAAACGCTGCCTACACCGGCGCTGTTCATTGAATGCGCCTAATTCGACCATCGAGCGTGGTGTCGAGATTCTATAAAGTCACTTTTGCAGTGCTCGCATTGGCCACTAGGTAGCGCTGAAAACCGCATTTCGATTTTTTTTTGGGACTAAGGGCAGTTTGGAAACCGTATCTTCATATTATGCTAGCTATAATTTTTCGCGCTAGATCGGTAGCTTGACTAGTGTTTGTATGAACCTAGTGAAAAAGTACGTAGTCGTCTTTGCTTCTACAATTCGTATCTGTCCCGATGAGCAACAATCGTTTCAGCACTGCAATCAGCACAGTGGTTGAGAACTCGGACACGGTTTCGAGATACACCGCACGAGTGGCTAGACATACGAAAAATGGGACTCCTCGATACATAATAGCTTTCCAAAATATCTCTTGTTACCTGACAGGATTTTATGCGCGAATCCTCCCCCAATGAAGAGATTAATGCATCGGCTAGAGGCAACTTCAGACATAATGAGGTAAGCTTCCCTCGAACTTCGAGTAGGATTTCGTATGGTACAACCATTCTATCACATAAGCTAAACTGGATACTATAGTTATTCAATTGAAACGAGACATCGAGCTCCGCAGAGAGATGCACATCATGGTCGTTTGGGTGCGCAGTTATTATCACGGAAGTACTACGCCGAGTTGCAAGCTCGTGTCTTTGAATAAAGGACTTAACCACAAGATGCGCTTGGCATTACCGCTGTTGGTAGTAAAACAATGCCAGTAGATTTTGACGCAGCAAGTGACGTCTTCGTGGAATTGGAAGTAGGTTTACTACGAGTATCTTCTTTGCACTCGTTTGCAGTAACTTCCCAGAATATCGTCACGGTATAACAGCGTATGATGTCCTTTGTGACTTTTCCTGCAAAGGAAGGAATTGTACTCTGCTGCTAAATGACCGTTGCGTAGCCAATTGGAGCATAAACTCTTATTACGAATTATCACACCATTCTATCAACTACGCTTTTTCCCGTACGCGTAGGACACTGCGAGAAATAATGTTATTTCGCACACGATACACCTTTAGCGCGATTATTCTCATTGCCAGTATGAGACGACGTCACCCCCATTGATGACTTACAGCCTTGCTAGAACTTTTCTCGTCAGGGGAGGCAGGCTCCGACGACGATTTTTGGAAGGTAGCTATTTTGACGATTCTGCTGTCATCAACTCATACGCGAAACAACGGTTTTGTAAAAATTTTGATAGCGGTTCAAACCGGACGCGTAGGTCCAGGTATGGCGGTGGCACAGTTCCCAGTCAGATCTAATTTTCTTTGGCACTTTTTGAACGACAATGTACGTGAAAAGTGCAGACATTTGGGCGCGTCAACTCCACAAACGAATAAACTACGCATGATATATTAGCTTGTCGATTGATTCGCATTCGTAATCAGCAGGAAAAGATAATACAGTATGGTACGAGAATGCGAAACTATAATCGCTCTTTTGATAAAATATAGATCAAGTACGATTTGACACGTTTCTTCATAAAGGTCGCCGTCCAATATGACATCTTTCAACAGGTTGTTAGCTTCTCTCATCATAGCCTGTCGTAAAATAGAACGTTTGAACGGGCTTCAAATTTTCGTTATTGCGAATGACTGCTTCGAACAACGATTTCAGTTCGGTGAAATTTCCAATATCACACCGTCGGATTTAGGCACTGGAATATGGTAGTTGAACACCATCGGATTCAGAGAAAACGCATGGATACCTACCGGATGAGTCTAACGATTTGCGAGGCGAATAAACGATTGCCTCTCTCGACTTATAAATAAAGGCGCGGCGCGCACTTTGAATAGTCTGCCCTTCGCGGATGCATATACGACCTTACATAAAATGTGATCATCACTAATCCTGTTTTCAAGAGCAGCGATTTCGTCAGCGTCCTTACACTTAGAATCATCAGTAGGTAATTTTGAGGATATTATTAATAACAGTTTCGAGTTTGTCTAATTCTGACTATCGGGAATCGAATAACGCTGCTGCTTTATTGGCAATTTCTTCCGACGATTTTTATTCCGCTCCTGCTCGCAGGCGTTTTCGTCCGACGTACTTGTATTACCCGAAGCTGACGCTTAGCGTTTGGCAATGATGGCTCATCAGTAGATATGATTCAAATATGCAACGAATTCGGAATTCGGAATTAGTAACGTGTAATTAAACGTATTACTCGCTTTGGCACGCATAACTAAAATTAAATTTGGTTTACTTGAACCAAGCAGCCAGTCGGCTCTGTTTTGACACGAGCAGTCATAAAGCATCCAATGAAACGAGAAAAATAATGCCGCTTAAAAACCGACTCGGCTAATCCGCTGAGCACGTACCCATCTTCAATGAACCAAAACAAAATTTCAGTTTTTTGCGAAACACGGGAATCGCAAATACACAACATTTTGCTTTAAACAGTATCGGAATTAATTACATCCGACTTCGGAGGACCATTTGCTACATGAAAGTTGGAAAGAACGAAAAACGTTACCAAATCTTGTACGCGGAAAATCGGGTGTATTTACAGTATTTACATATTAAAGCATGAAACGCAGCACGAGAGTGAAGAGTACACACTGCTTCGTAAAGAAAACGACTTATTACATCACAAGTCTTCCAAGCTAAACTCAACAAGGAAGATAAGAGAGATAAAATAAATCTCCACACACGTATATATACAAATACGACGAACAACCCCGGGAATGAATGTAGAGGACCAATCCCCTCATTTTCAAGTAAGTATATCAATCGAGAGTCTCATGATTCCAACAAACAAAAAGAGCAAGAAATACTCCAGATATCTCGCAAAACCGTCCTATACTTTATTCTATTTTTGACAATATTTATACAGAAATAAGACAGAAAGAGAAAACGAAATTGTCTGCACGCTTTCTCACCTTATCAGACGAGTACGTAGCTGTAAAACATACGAGTATTGTAGACTATGCTTGAACGAAAGACACGTACGTTAATAAATAAATAAATGAAGGCTGTAAGTTCTTTGTAGAAGTCAAAACTTGTACATATCACGTATTTTAGGCAAAATTGTGTAAAAGTTTCTACTGAAAAGTACTAACCTTCTTCTTCCTACAGAAAGAAGAGAAATGTTGTTGCACCAATATTCGGCAATATGCAGGGTATTTCTTTTAATTCCCCCCTTTTTTTTCTCTTACCGTTGAGGGGATGATCATATCGATGCGTGTAAAAATAGAGGTTCTTTGGGTCGCTAATTTGAAATATCACTCTAGATTTTTAATCTGACCCCAACTAAGGCCACCAAATTTTAAAAAATGGGCAGAACTAACGTGGCAGATTTCCTTTTCTCGAAGAGAAAAAAATCAGCTTCTTTTCATTGAGAAATAACAAGGGGTGATTTTTCTCCTTTTCTCAGAGAAAAGGAAGAGGTGTTATTTCTTGAAAGAGAAGGACCAAATTCTTTACTTTCACTAAAAGAAGCGAGAATGTTCATCTTCCTCAAGAAAAAAAATCATGTTTCTCATTCCATAAAAAGAAAAAATTACAATAATAAATGAGATAAATCCATCGTATTCATCACCAAAAAATGGCAATTTACTTCTCTTTCCTCAAAGAGGAAGTTTCGTTCGCCCAGGGCAGAAATCAGCATTTGTTTTTTTCTTACTCATAGAAAGAACACGTTCCTTATTTTTCAAGAAATGGAACAATTTTCTTTAGTCTTGTTCCAATAAAAAAGTTCTTTTCATTTATATTCCTCTATTTTTTCAAAATATTTTTTTCAATAAGTCACTTCTTCTCCAAAAAAATGGAACCAGTTATTTTCCATGCCTCAAAAAGAGAAACAAAATTTTTGTCAAGTCAGAAAGGGAATAAGAGAGGATATTCTTCATCCTCCTCAAAGAATGCAGCTGAATTCCTTTTATCTAAGACAATTTTCTTATTTTTCCTTGGGGAAAATAACAAGTTTGCCCTTTTTTTTTCTTAATTTCGATAATTTATTTCACTGGAATCTGTACGAGTCTCAAAATTCAAATGCCAAACTGACTCATCTCGAAAAATATAACAAACCATAATCAAAATTTTATAATGAAGTAAATACTTGTTCCTATTCTAGAAGCAAGAGAACATATCCCGGCTCTCTCTTTTGTGATTGTACGGAGTCCACCCTTCCACCCATTTTTCCCACCCTCCATCTCCCTGCCTCTAGATATGTCCTCGGTACTTCCATTTATTTCATATTACCGCTTCACTTTAGTCATCCAAACCAGTTTTCGCCCTGATCCCTGAGGATTCAATTTTATCTTTTATCTTGATGCCCAATATACTGCGCTACATCGCTCTTTTGGGTTGTCTGCAAGCGCTTGATGTTTGCTTTTGGTTAATGCCCATGTCTGGGCTCCATATGTCAATATTGGTTTTACACAACTCCTCCAGACCCCAGCCTTAGTTGGTATCGAGAAGCGGCCTTTGAATCTGCTCTTCAATTTCCAAAATTTCTTCCAAACACTTAAGAGATACGATTGAGAGTTCGTTTTCTCTCACGTTTTTGAAGGAAATTATCTGACCTAGATAGTTCGCTTCCTTTACCCATTCGATTTTTCGTTTTTTATTCTCACCTCGCCTTCTGAGGCGTTCGTTAATACCTTAGTTTTACTTGTATTGACGCTCGGCCCAGCCTTCTCGCAAGCCTCAAGAAATTCCTCTGCATTCCTAGTTAATTCGGTCAGGTTGCTCGTTATTAACACCACGTCGTCCGCAAACCTCAAATTGTTCAAAAATTCCCCTTCAATTTTGACCCCCCTACCTTCCCATTTTAATCCCTTCATTGTCTACTCCAGTACGCAGTTAAACAGGTTGGGCGACAATGGGTCCCCTTGCCTGACCCCTCTTTCAACGCCGAACCAGTTTCTTCTCTTATCTAGTTTAATGTAGACGGTAGCTGGATCATACATATTTTGGATGATTCTTATTGCTTTCGAATCAACACCGTGAGAATTCAACGCCTCTCACAAAAATTCTTGATTCCCCTAATCGAATGCCTTCGGAAAGTCAATAAATAGCAAAAATAATTCGAAGTTGTATTCGTTTGCTTTTTCGATGATTTATTTTAGAATGAAAAATTTGATCAATTATTATAGAAAGATTTCTGCGGAAACCCGCTTGTTCTCGTGGCTGCTGCTCATCCAGCTGGGGGTATATTCTCGCCTTTAAAATTTTCATAAAGATTTTACCCAAATTGGAGTTTAGACTGATTGGTCTACAATTTTTGATATCCTCCCGTTTGCCTTTCTTGAATAATAGAATAATCTCAGCTTCTCTCCATTGTGTCGGAATTATTTCTGACTCTATAATTTTGTTACATAACTCCAATGCAAACCGTTTTGTGTCCGTTGTCTAGCCCAACCGGTCCGACTGCTTTTCCAATTTTCTGTGTACTTAGCGACTTCCTGACCGCGCGGTCTGGAGTAGACTAGGGAAGTCGTCGCTTTCCCCTGACAACTCTTGCTTTGCCTCCGTACTTACCGTCAAACCGCCTTCTTTTACTCTTTTCAAATATAGCTCCTTGTAGAATTTTGTCGCTACTTCTACTATCTCGCCTCGGCCATGAACCCTCTTGACCTGCTCGTCATACATACTCGGAATAAGGTATTTACTCTGATTTAGTTCTTTAAATACTTTTTTTTGTCGACCCGCTGTCAGCTACAACACCTTTTATTATTTTACACTCATAATTTCTCAAGTCTTTCCTAATTTTAGCCCAAACCTTTTTCCTCAAGCAAACTAATTCTAGTTTATCTTTCAACGTTTCCCTGTCTTGCCTCTCAAATTCCTTCCTCTTTGCAAGAAGCGTTCAGGTACTAGCGGACAGCTTATCATCCGTTCTTGCTTTTATTCTCAGTTTTCCAACCTCTGATTGACCGTTTTTCTAAAATCACTTTTATTATTGAGTCGTATGCCTCTTGCACGGTAAGATGTGTCCACTCCCGATCAATTCCCTACAGGCGTTTACTCATTGACTCTTGAGCTATGCCCACTGTATATGTAGGGACAATTCTATCTTTTCCTGACTCTCTTTTCCGATTCGTATATTTTACTCCCTTCGGAATGCGAATCGTGCACCTGCAAAGCCTATGATCAGTACTAAAGCTGAAGCACAGCAGATTCGAAACATTTTGCACTATTGACATACCGGTTACCAATATATGATCGATTTAGTTCTTATATTTATTCTATACATGATGTTAAAACAGTATTTTGACTGTAAGCTACCTGCGGGTAAAAGTGCATTTTACCTGCACCTATGTTAGCTGTGAAAGAAAAACAAGGTACAATGAAGAAACGGGTCAACCACAGTATGAACCAAGGAAAACGCTTGACAAGTTCAACAGCGTGAGTAGTGTGAGAACATGATTCGTTCGCGTGTTCACGTTCCTTCCATTCCATGAATTCGTGTATCCTGAAATTCCTAATAGTGTGAATCTGAATTCGTGCGATTTTGATTTTGAAAGTGAAGAGGATAGATTTCTGTTTTAACATCATATAGAATAAAATATCTTACAATACATGCGGGTATCGTGAACGTTTACCAACTCAGCAAATTGCTCAACTCGCCTAACAGCTTATATCGCAAACTTTTGCTTCGTTGGGTAAACATTCACTTTACCCACATGTATAGTAATATACTATTACCCCCTGGAGACTGTCATGTCCATTTTAATTTCTTGCTTTTTCCAAATAACGTGATCAAACGATAATTGCATCCCTCGAAGAGGAAGAACGCATAATGCTTTTAAGACTTGCTAAAATTTTTCAATCTTAAATGATTGTGGAAGAATATTTATAAACCCTTTCGGATTTGTTCTGTATTCTTCAAAGCTTTCACAAAACTCATTAATTTAATACCTACTCGCTATAACTGTTCAAACTCGATTCCTGACTCTATGGCATTTCCAGGGTTCATTACGTTTCGCCGAAGCAGGGTCAAGACTTCTTAAAACCCTTAGAACATTCTAAAATTCGTATTACACCCTAAGATTCCTTCACATTAAGACGTTAGAATAAATATTTAAGACCGTGCTGATCTATATTTTTGAATATTCGCTAAGACTGTTCAAGACTCGTTTAAAACTTATTATAACTGTTCTAGACTTGCCAAGGATTCTTTGGAGATCTTCCAGATGCGATTACAACTTCTTAAGATTCTTCAAGTTTTTATAAAACTTTTGAAGACTCGTTTAAGACTCTTGAAATTTTGTTTAAGACTCGATAAAACTCTTTTACACTTGTTTGAGACTCGCTACAATTCTTGACTTTTATCTCTTTCGGACTTATTTAGGATTTCCTTGAGACTCTTTAAGACAAGTGGGTTTGCTTGAGACTCGGTGAGACCTGGCCATTCGTAAAGTGGTTTCTATTTGTATTTCAAGCTGAATATGACCTTCATAATCCGTACGTCCGAATAACTAAAGCGAATTCCATTAAGATAGTAGAGTCTAAGGTTGAGCCTTCCAAGGAACGCGTATGAGGATTTATAACTTAAGAATATCACCATCTAACATGAGGGTTGCTTTTTCTAAAATGCTTGTAGAAGTGCGGTACAAATTCAACATACTCATTAATAGTCTTAATTCGGAAGAAAATGCGATTTCTTTTTTCCATTCTTATTAGGGCTTTCTATTCGGTTTCGAAAGTGAAATAAGGAGGTCGAAAGGACGTGGCTGTATAGGAATTTCAAGCCACATTTTCGAGCCCTCGTAACCTGTTAATCAAATGTTTACCTTCCTAACCAGGCAGCATGCGGTATTCGGAAGAAGAACAGAAGCTATCGAGCAGGAAAGAGAATCCGTCCAATTCCGCTCCCTATCCTCAAACTTCCTCCAGTAAATTTATCGTGTAGTCGATTATCTATTACCAGTTGAGGACCCCAAATAACGATTCGTACGAAATGTAGACAAGCAGTTTAGAAGCACTCTTAAGAGCGTATTTAGCGAGCGAAGTGAGATGGGGAGAAACAGAGGAGCCGACAAGAGAGAAGACGATTTGAAAAATCGTTTTAATAAACGTAAATTCGTATTAATCTAGTTTCAAATTTAATGAAACGAAAGTAATTTCTTTTTCCTAAATAATTTTCTTTTTTTTCCCCGCCGCTGAAGAGGAAAGTTACTTTTTCCCCAAAATTACCTTCGTTCGTCGCAAATTAAAATGTACGAGTAGTTTATTTTCAAGCAAGCGAAATAATACCTGCGCTAAAATACTCCGACGCATTTCCAAGCAGCTTATTATTTTTATTCTTCATGAAGATTATTTCTTTCGCGGTCCGCAGAGCTACGCTTTGAATTTAATGGCATTTCTGCATTCGCACTCAGTGGCTTTTTGAAAAAAGCTGCTGCCTACAAGCGTTTTTCTCGGCTGTAATATTATCCTCAGATCGGAAACAAATTATTTAAAAAAAGGGGGGAAGAAGAAAAAAATACTTCTGGTTCCTGCTACTACGTTGGTCGTCGCCTCAGAAACCAAACTGATACCTATTATATTTGTAAGATGAATCGGAGCCATAGGTAGTGTACACATATTCAGCCTGCATAAATTCTATGTAATTCGATGCAAAATTTACAAGCCTGTTTTCATCGGTCACCAAAATTTTGTTACACGTTATAGTCGTGCGTTGAATAAATCGACACGGTCTTTCTCGCTTAATGAATTTTCAAACTGAACCTTGCAATGCCGAAGAGCTCGACATTGCTTGTGTTTTGGCCGTAATAGTAATCTCCAAGTACACTCGGGGGCAAGGTTATATTATTATGGTTGACGAGAACGAGACGGTACAGAATGAAACGAACGTAAAAATCATTTTAACAAGGTCTAGGAGCATTAGTATGCTCTTGAAATAACGAAATTTC
Organism: Acanthococcus lagerstroemiae; assembly: GCA_031841125.1. Lineage (NCBI taxonomy): Eukaryota > Metazoa > Arthropoda > Insecta > Hemiptera > Eriococcidae > Acanthococcus > Acanthococcus lagerstroemiae. Next base: position 82,309,822 of record CM063106.1, read on the forward strand.
TATTACGTGTTCGCAGCTTCAATTTTCCTTTTAGTTAGTGAGGGCTTTTGTCCCTTGTCCGCAAATACACTTGCTGATGAGAGTAACTGAGAGCAATCCACAAGGGAAGCAACGCAAAAAACAAGGGGACATAGACTCGAAGAAATAGCTTACTCAGTCGTTAGTATCTTAAAGAATATTTTCACACTTTCATGAGTCTAATAAGACCCCCCCCCCAAGACAAATAATGAGTGCTTGGTCTTGATAGTTCTATCATGCAGCTTCTGTGGTATAGAATTTTAGAGACGTGTTTCGTATTTTAAACAAAAAATAGGTAAAAATTATTTAGAAAAAAAAAAAACAAAAAAAAAAGACTACTTTTTTGACGTAATAAAAGTTTACACACCGATGATCATAATCATAATAGTCGTAGAACCACGTACTTGACGAGACGTCAATCAGAATTACATCTTACTTAAAGTTCAGAGCGGGAAGCTCGATTTCACAGATTCCTGTTGGAACCAATGTATGGTAAAAATAACCAATGTTCAAATTGAAAACAGTATTTAAAAGAACTCTCATGCGGAAGCGAGAAAAAATCAGCTTCTGTGACTCAGTAATATCATATTCTGTCATATATATCTGAAGCACGTTGTAGAAGCTGGTATTTTGTATTTCTATAGTTCATCAGTAATGTATGATGTATATGTATCTGCACAGGAGATGCATCATGATTGCCGTAATAGTTACAAGGAAAAGGGCGTAAGAGCTGAGACATGAAAAGAGAAGCATTTCAAAAAATCAAGTTTTCCCTCAGCTACCTGCCGATGCTCGTTGAACTCACTGTCATAAACCACGGTGCTAGTGATACTGGTATTCGACAGGAAGATAGTGCAGTCGACCTAGGCCGATTCCCGGCAAAAAGAGAAGAGGGCTAAGGCATGAAGTAATGCTCGAAGGGGCGGTTCCAGGGCTCGGATGAGAGCAAAATGAAAAATAAAGTTGGACTGAAAAACGATAGGGCAGTCCGCGTGTTTTTTGTTTTTTTGTTTTTCGTTTTTTCCTTAATATTTTAGTAAATTTTCAATCCTACGTAGTGGCAGCCAGAGTACGTGTGCTAGCGAAGATTGAAAAGAAAAGGATAGAGTATGTACCGTCTTAGCGTACACGTTCCTAAAAGTCGAGCATAGGTAACAGGGTAAACTTTTTGTAAAATCAAGCATTTCTTCTCGAAATATTGCTAAGAATTTCTCCGAATGCTAAGCATTCAGTAGCGGGCATTTACTCGTTCGCTATTATTACTTTTAGATATAAAGGCTTCCTAATACAAAAATCTCTGCGAATCCTCAGAACAATCGCGACTCACATTTCTTCATGCCCGAGAAATTGACGGTGTCTGTACTGAAGATGATAGCTCCCCCGTGAGGAATTTCGAGTCTCTAATTAGCGACGATTATCTTATCGATTGATTACGCGGTGAAGAGTCACTTTGTCGCCGACCACAAAATACGAAAGCACAGACGTTCTACTAGACCGAGCTCGAGAGTTCGCCGGCGCTAATGAAATTCGAGTCAACGAGAGCGTAAGATCGGTCGCCGTCCACTTGTGAGCTGCTCTGGCGGGCGCTCGAATTTGAATATCATCAGAAGTGCGCGGCACTTGCTCGGTGAAATGCAAATTGTCTTCCCATTGACCTCCAATTTTCCGGCGGCAACGGGTCTTCTGGAACGGCGTGAGGTGGCGCGCACGGTACCTTGACACACCACGACTGCAGCGCAAAAGGCAGTAAATAACGATTTTTTTGTTTCTGCGATGCCATAAGTGACGCACACCGTATTCCGTATACCGTTTCGAGCATCGCTTTCTACATACCCTGTCATCCCTCCTCCCTCCCGCCCTAGAAAAAACTTAATTAAACTTAAGTTAGCTGTGATTAATTGTTGGATTTTGACGAAATCGATCGCGAACTGTTCTTTCTCCTTGCCGTATGGAGAAGGAAAATTATACGATTTTGCGCCAGCGGTAGCGACAGTGGTGGTGGTGGGCAAATAGGCCACCGGTACGTAACTTAACATTTTCTTTACATCTAAAACGTAAACGTACTTTTCGTTGATACAAGCGCGGTGCGGCATACGCTGTTTGAATTCGTCGGGCTTCGCATTTAAAAAATAAACACGCGGGACGACCGAGTCATTAATTCTGCTGTATTGTCGGCATCTATGCGATTCGAACTGGCTTTAAAATATAATTAAATTGCATGAAGAAGAGATGGGTCTCGTTTCGCGGGACTGGTAAGTGTGCTCGTTCTAGAACGAGGGAAAAAAGAGAGAGAAGAAAAAAACATAAATTGGAAAAAACGTCTCACGGCGTTATCGGAGAGCACCGAGAGGAGGGAAAAAAGGGGAAAAAACGAGAAAATGTAATAATAGCCGATATTTAGGAATTAGGACGAATGCGCTACATCATACGGAATACAGTGACGAACAGGATATTAAAACAAATGCCACCGAGCGAGCGGTAAAACGCAAGCGCAGGCAAAGCGCTCTTCGCATTCCACTCGAGTTGCTGTACATCGGCTTTTCTCTTTTATTTCTCTCTCTCTCTCTCTCTCTCTCTCTCTCTCTCTCTCTCTAACATTGATGTCCCCAGAAACATTCCCAACCCTTTCCAGTCATCGATAAGCAGCTTCGCGAACGACCTAGTGATCCAGTCGTCCCACAGGGATTCATCATTAGCAACCTTCAACAAGCAATTCACTGTCTCCTGAATGAACATGTCCTATATTCCCACAATGTACCATTTTCTCCTAACAAATCCGCCTTTCCGGTTTTCTCCCTCAGACCGTTCAATCCAGCGGATGCCTCATTAGCATGCCATGATGGAATTATCTCTGTCAGGTCTTTGACCAGGTACCTGGGCTACTTACTCGATTCTGGGTTAACGTGAATCTAACACATCACAAAACCAGCAACAAAAGCCTCCTTCTCAGCCAACATACTCTGAGTAATGTTTCCCTCGGACAGGGAAGGAAACCCCAGTACATTCACTTTGTGGTACAAATGTATCATCAGACCCAAGCTAGAGTATGGATCAGCTTTCTGTCGCTCGGCCTCAAAATCTCACCTCTACAAACAAGACACCATTCAAAAGACGTGTCCAAGGTCAATCGTAAAAGCTCTCCCTTCTTCTCCACTACATGCTCTTCAAGCAGAAATCAAAATCCAATACGCGGAAAGTACTTCATGTCAAATTTCCTCATTCAAGCACTTCCAACTCTTCTTCACATATTCCCCCACAAGGTCAACACCATCTTTCCTTTTCATGGAGGCTTTCTGCCAACAAACCCCCACTTTTTTATAGTGGATGGACTTATACCAAAGCTAATCCCTAGAACTCTTACTCCCGGCCTCGACGTCAACTGTCATCTCTCAGATAGTAACATGTTACAGACGACCTCCTTCTTATCCCTTCATCCCACTCCGAAAATCTCTACCTCAGTTGCTTTCAACTCCCTAATAAAAAACCTCCTCTGATACCTCCCTAGTGTTCACAGATGGCTCCCATTCTCAATTTAAAGCAACGGTAGACGTCTCTTTTCTCCTTCTCCATCGATCTCCGTCATCTCTACCATCCGCCTCCCATCCACCCTTTAACGAACTAGCAGCTATCTTGACAGCCATAAGACACATCCTCTCTCACCTACGCCCGGCCAAATTTATAATAGCCTCCAATTCTCTCGGAGTTCATCGAAGCCTTCAGCATCTACTATTCAAATTCAAACGGAATATTACTTTCCATATCCGACCACTAATATTAACTCCAACCGATATTCCCACACTTTTCGTTTCCCCTGGACCACGGGCATAGAGGAATCCCAAAAAACGAAACGATCCCATCCCATATTGCTTTTCATCGACAAAATCAATATTGCGCTCCTTACAACTCTTGTTCCTGTGGAATAAGAATTGTGTATCTCTCCATCAATCTTTGAAATTCGTTCTTCATTCACAATTAGCCACACTAACAACATTTCATGTTCTTTCCAGTATTACGTTATTTTACTTCTCCATTGAGTACAGCTTGTACCGCCATCCCCGTTTTAAAAATTAGAACGCTCAAAAAATTCAAACTATGAACCAGACACAACAACTTTGCGGTAGCAACACTCATAGCAAACCTACAAATTCGCACGTGGTGCACAATAGCATTCACAGAAGACAAGTGGCACAAGCGGCAGAGGTGACAATATCGGCCGTAGAGGTGGCTTTAGTGGCAAAGAGGGCATGGTAGGAATACATCAAGAAGATCACGTCTGGAGGCAATCACAGACATTAGTCAAAAATAACATACACTACATTTCCTTAAGCGGACAAAATAGTGTGTTTAAGCCTAGTTCCAATGGCGCCTGTGGCTTGAGGAGCGTACTCACGGGTCAGTGGTCTGTTCATACTTGTGTTGGCGTGTCGAGTAATAATAAAGGTCGTTCCGACGGCGCCAAAAGACTTATGGATTGATGAACTGCGCGCCGCAGAACGGACCATTGTTGGAACACGGCAAGCCAAGCGCCGTGCGAACTAGGTTTAAAAAGCATATTTACAGCAAGATGAAATGTGTTACCTTTGACAATTCCTTAAACGGACAGTACTCATTGTAATTTTACCGCATACAAGCGGACATCAGACACCTCGATTTTCTCGTACTACGAGTATGTAGCCGTTTTCACGGCCAAATTCGCACCGACGGATTTCAAGAATATCTCCTATCTCGTTGAAAGCTATTATGTGTTGAGTACGAGGCAGCATGTTACATCCTACTGACCTGGTAGGTACATGGGTAGAAACGTACAGAACGAGATAAAATAGCTGGCGATTACAGGCCTTAAGGTACAGTACCAAATTAGCGCCGTGGACTGCTCAGTTACCGTCTAAGCTTTCTCAGCGAAGGGGTGCTCTCCGTCGTAGCAATAATTATTTGATCCAAAACGGAGTACGTCTCGACCGTGTCGGCACGAAGATCAGTATAATTAGTTCGACTCACGTGCCCCCCCCCCCTAAGAGGTTAATTAGTTTGATTAATAATCTTATCCCTCTGTCGGTGAAGTGGCAGTTTGTTGGAGATGGAGCTGAACCATATACGAAGTCAAGTCTACGATTCTGGCGATCTGTAAGCATACAAGTATATCCATCCAGAAATCCGGATAATGTCTGAAACCCAAGGTGATAATAAATCGAGATGGTTTCGTTAAGCTTTATCCAGACACGTGATATAAATACGTACGAGTATATAGCCATATTTCAATGAGACGATACATACTTAGTGATGCTGGCCTTGATTTGGTAAGGGTAGCGAGTGCTAAAAAAGGCCATCAGTCGAATCATCGGCACGAGATCGCAAATCAGCGACAGTCGAAACATTAATTTGAATAAACGGCTATACGAATCCAAATTAGAGACCAGTATACTGATAATAGACCGCGATGAATAATTCACGTTCGGCAGAAATTATCGAATAATTTGAATTTTTAATAACGTCGCTTTTAATGACAAGGTTATTTATGAATTGTGCAGCCATTTTAATGAGTACGAGGGTTTTCCATTCGCGCGATAAAGACAATGAAAGGATTTGCGATCACGTTTAAGCTAATGAAAGTGATTACACTCGACGAGAGTCGTTAATTAAGTATAACTCGATAACCGGGGGGGGGGGAACAGGGAAGGAATAATGTTGAAGTGGAGTTAGCATCTGAGCAGCGCCACAGCGGTTCTTCTTTCCGCGAATAAAATACCTTTTGACATCTCTAAACTGGTGACGAGGAAAATGTTCGACGCTTTCTTCTCAGCTGCTGAAGCCGGCGCGATACGTAATTTTATTTTTCGACCACCCTTTATCTTCCGAGAAATTCCAACGACTGGTCATTTTTAGCCATAAAAATTTCGTTCTAACTATTTCTTGTTCAAGCATGCTCGGCGATGATAGCGTTCAGGATAGAGGAGGTGAGGCGCGGGGCAGTCACGATCGATCCCGGAGACGGCGTGATCGACCGTCTTGCGCCGGACACCTTGGTCCCGGAGCTGTTGAGGAGCCGAAGCGGTTGGAACCGGGTGTCGGGTTTCGTTTCGGCCATCATGCGACGGAAGATCGAGGCTGAGTGGTCGAGACAGAGGACGCAAGGAGGAGAAGCGGATGTTGCTGCTGCTCCTGCGGCGGCGGATACCATCCAGCGAAGCTCGCCCGTAGCACCAGGGCTGGAGCAGAGCTCGCCCGCAGTGCAAGGGCTGGAGCTTCAATCGGAAGAGTCTCACACGATAAGTGAGTGAAGAGGAAAAGGCAGCGCGTCTGGCTGCGGGGGACCTAAAATTTCCAGGCGAGTGCTCTGGGAGCGCGGACCTCGGTCAGTAGGGAACCCCGTGGTGGCCCTGGCAGGACGCGCGCACCGTTCCGGCCAGGAGAAATGGAGGCTCGGGCCCGACCCCAAAGCGTTCCCCTCGGTACCGATGCGATGCCCGAAAGGGTAGTTTCTGGTGCCGGGGTTGCGGTGTCTCAGGGGCCACTGTGGCATGCGTGCATCGCCATACGTCCCACAACACCAGTATACTTATACGGTTCACTCTGTCGAATACTCGTCGGTATTGTAAATAATAACTCTATTTCTTGCTGAGTGTTGTCCATATAGCCTACTATCATCTCAGCACGCGTAAGGCGGCATCCGTGTTATAAAACAGTGTCTGTTCCCACGTCGAAATCTCCTGAAACAAGAAACTTTATGGTGTACTGATTTGAAACCGTTTGTCTCCTATAGTATTTATCGACGAAAGAAATTAAGATCGCAAGACAACGCTCCATAACACGCCGGGAGATTCATGGACCAACTAGCTCTGAAGAACGAGGATTTACAAGCACGTGGAAAATTAGAGATTCTGACACATGATTCTGTGGTACAGATCGCAACTTACCGAACAACTATTTAAACAAGAACGAAGGATGACACAAACAGTAAATTGCTTATTTTAAAATACCGACAAACATTATTTCAGAACTGAAATAAATTACGGCTAATGACAAAATTATCGATGCCAAAAAGGTATTCGTAGACGATAGTATCACTCACAAGGAGATAAACTTCACGATCGAAAAGATATTATGTAGTGGCTCGTAGACGTTCTCAAAGAAATACGCGAAAATAAAATACAATTAAAAAAAGTAAAAAACCTTAAAATTTTCGGTTCATTAGAAAGTTAAGAACTTTTTAAATACATGCCGAATATGAACAGATGTGTGCACGCGGTACGAGTACTAAATAGCTAACTATCATTGTTATGTCTTATCAGCTGAAGTTTCTTCTGGAACGGCAGAAGGGATTAGCTTTTTGATCGGGGCTGCCTTTTTCGTCCTCTCCCCTAAAGTTGCTTCGCAGTTGACTACACTATGCCTCTGGCGGTGGGTGGAACTGGCCATAGTTCTACACACTACGATTCATTTTATTTTTCAACACAGCATTTTCAATAGGGACACTCCAATAGGGGGCCGGGGGCAAGGACACCCCGTAGGAATTTTTCACTCAGCAGTTGAGAAAATTTACCATTTTAGTCAGGCGGAGTTGGAAAAATCCAACAAGTCAAAAGGTTTTTTTTTTTTTGTGCTTTGACACTTGGGAATTGAGCTAAGAAATTGGGAAAATCCTATATATTTGGGAATTTTGACTCTTGTACCACGCACGAGGTATGTCCGCATTTCGAATTGGTAGAAGAATTCCTTGCACGAAACATCTGAAAATTCTTAAGAACCGATATGATCCTATTTTTCGGAATGAAAAATGTTTCATCTCTTAAGGGAGAGTTGCCCACATAGGATTGCCGCCTAAATTGGACCATTGCTATTTCTCCAAAACTGTGCTAGGTAGCGCTTCAGCTCCCACATAATAACGCGTCTATTGTAAGAAGAATAAATTTGATAGCAAACGAGAACCGGAGCTACTGGCGTCGCGTTGTCATATTGTTGTGGATGAAAGAAAATGCTGAAGGTTTTTGTGTTTTCTCGGCTATTGAAAAGTGTTGCAGAAAAAACTGAGGGAAGTATATATAGTAAATCAAGGTATATACTGCTGAATTGCGCTCAGTTAGAGCTTTAATTTCATCTAAAGATATGTGAGCTTGGGTCTGTGTATCAGAGCAGTGCACGATACGAGTATATATACTCATGTGATATTCGGTATTATATCGCTTAAAACGATACCGAATAGTACACGGACGATACCGAGTATACTCGGTATTGTAGCGACAGGTAATCGTTTTCGTGATATGGTATCGCCGATTACGAGTATCACTGATAAGACATCACTACTGCACCACCTAACCTAGGTACCCTAGGAACATGGTATGAAGATGAAACGCTCGCCCAGAGATGAGTCATAATACAGCGCTAATCATAAAACGATTCCTGAACGAGTATACTCGGTGTCGGTATCGTAAAACCGACTACCGACTACCGAGTACGTAATCGGTAGTCGCTCTGCAATGATAGGATACCCGAGTACCGGTATCGGTATCGTGTACTGCTTTGCTGTGTATGCATGAATGAAGGTGCATTATGAAATGAGCGCTGAGTGCCATAATTGGACCACGTGGAAGTTTCCTAAAATGGACCAGGCAGATGTCATGGAGGATTGCGGTTGCGCGCGTTCTCTCGCTGCAGTGCTGCCAGTTTTGCGTTACGCGAGGTGTGAGTGTGGTCAATATCGGCTCTATAGTGAAAAGAAAAGGGAATGAATGAGCCGCGCAAATTGGACCGGGTTTAGTGGTTCAATTTTGGATATATTGGTCCAAGTACAGGAATTATGGTGGTCCAATTTAGGGCACGGCTCCCAGATTGGACCTTTTCAGTTTTTTTGTTTTTTTTTAATGTCTCTGCACGCTCACAAAATAACGCTGAAATTTACAAACGTTTTGGTCCAATGTAAGCTTTTATTCCCTCTGTCGAATGGTATACTTCGTTTCAGATAAAGTGTATCTGCAGCTGCGTACAAGCTCACTGAGAACAAGTGGTCCACAGGCAACTTTCTCTTAATATTCTAGCGAATATTGTACAAAATATAACTGGCAACACAACATCCTCAGTCTGCACATCTATACCGCTGCCCAAGTTCCAAAATGCAACGATATGTGTAAAAATGTCTGCACTTCGTAAGTATACCAAGCAACAGAGTACGCCATGAACAAGCTCTGTATGTGAGTTCTATCTCCCTCAAAAGGAAAGTTTGAGACTCAGCCAAATTTTAAATTTCGAATGAGATAATTTTGGAAAAATTATCGAGTCGGGAGTTTCCTGAGACGCTGATTTTGAATATTTTATCAGAATCTTGATGTAGCCTTTTCATTTAGGCCCCACGGATTGTTTACTGATACGCGTGTAAACTCGTAAGTTTAACAAACCATAATCGATGCAGTATAATACTGAATCGACTCAAAAAGTCGAGAGTCATGTAGGGTTGCAGTACAGCTGTCTGCTCTCCGAAAGATAATCGAAATCATACATTCCGGTATCCGGTTTATATCTGTTGGTCTGCGCTCGACTATCTGCGTGGAGTATCATCGCAACACCAACGACCAAGATATTCGACAGAATGAATATCTTACACGCGTATGTATATTTCCACTGCACCCTACATCGCGAACCTTAATTGAGCATTCCAGGCCTAACTTGGGTTTACACGGAGTCTGATTTCCATATTCAGTACTCAGCAGTCATTGTCCATCTCTAGGAGAGTAGTCGGTTGTTAAATAAGCACTGATCTTGTGACAAGAATTTATGCTGCATTTCATATCACGAACTTCGACTGAGTTGTCTCAATCGCAATTTGACTCTGCATAGTCTGTCTTCTCGTGTTTGGCGGTTGATTATTATTATTAACGTTTGTTGGTGCAGGTACTGATACATTGTCATATGCTAACCTTTACTGATAACACACTACTGAACAACTATTTTGCACCAAGTACGCATTTCGAGAGGTCATTCTGAGGTAATTTTTAACGCTGAGCACGATACTGCGACCCATTTTTCTCTATCACGTCACAATTCGGAGTTCTGAACGACTGAAATTCGTTTCCATTTTGTTTTTGCCGTAGAATAAGCAGTACCACTGACTGAATATTATTAGTGTTATCAGACCACTATAACAGAAAACAAACAGAGGAATACACACCACTACACACAACCTCAACACTCAACAACACGAATCAGTATGACCACGTTCAGTTCCTAAACCTCTTTTTGAACACATTTAGTTGAATTTTTCATAGTTTTTGATCGGAAAAACTAGACGTGATAGAGAAAAACGGCCGACGGCACTGTATTCAGCGTGGAAAAGTACTCAAGAATCACCTCCTTAAATACGTTGTGCAAACGAAAAATTTCATTTTGTTCAGTAGTGTAATCGAACATTTATCTGTAGCTGCGAAAGCCCACGTTTTGGGCACACGTGTGCCTCAGTCTGGTTCATTTGTACCGGTCAGCCGTGACTCTGTGAAACAGTTTGTTTTGTAAAAATTTGCAAATATCGTCCATCCATCTTGTCCTTTGTTTGCCAGGCTTTCTCTTACCGTCGTTTTACCAAAATGTAATTTTGTTTGCCCATCAAGAGTTGTTCAGTCTACTCTACACATGCGCCTAGCCCAATCCCACTTCAGTCTTTTAACGAAGTACACCAAATCATGGCTTTTAATAAATTTCCTCTTGATTTCTTTGACCTTGACTTTGTCTTTTAGTCTGCAATTAAGTATGGATCTCTCCATAGCGTTTTGTGTTGTCTGAAGTTTTTTCACTATTTTCCTAGTGAAGACCCAAGTCTGGCAACTGTAGATCAGGGCTGGGACAATATAGCTGTTGAAGATCCAAAACAAAATTTTCTTAGATGTCATTTCACTTGATGTTTTATAAACATTCAGTATTTTTTTTTTTTTTTCCTGTCTGCTGTAGTTTCTTTGGTGCCCATAATTCACTTAAACCACGAAGTTTTTTCTGTGTGAGTTCGTGCAATCCTAACCAGTTCACTTCTGAAGAAACTAATTTCCCACTTTTGAGCATTCACTGTTGAAAACATTTTTTCTGTGTGAGTTCTGTGCAATCCTGAATCGAGTTCACATTTCTGAGCATTCGCTGTTGAAAACACTTTTCTGTGTAAGTTTTGTACAATCCTAGACCGAGTTCACATTTTTGTACATTCGATGTCGAAAACACATTTTTGTACATTCGCTGTTGAAAACACATTTGTGTGTAAGTTCTGTTCTCTGTAACCAAGTTCACATTTTTGTGTTGGTGTTAAAAGAATTGATATTGTAATATAAAGTAGTCGAGTTTCCATTTTTTTATCAGACCACTTTTTTTTCTAACTTGGATTTCAAGTGATTTTGGTTTGAAATCTTAATACTAAAAAAAATAATAAAAAAAAAATCGAAAATTGATAACCTAGTTTAAAATAAAAAAAAAATAATAAAAAAATAATAAAAAAAAAAATCGAAAATTGATAACCTAGTTTAAAATAAAAAAAAAATAATATTATATATTATAAAATGGAAATGATTGAAAGTAAAAGCAATAACTTTAATTTTGATGACTCTACACACTGTGTATCTAAAAAGATACCATCAGTGAAAGTGATTAATCAAGAACCTGTAGGCTTCTGGATGTCTAATGAAAATTTGATGTCTTGTGAGTGGAGAAAAAGTTGCAACGAGTCATGTTCAGATGCCAGCTGTGTAGAACATTTTGTAAATACAAAACCGCACACAATTGAGACTCGAGATGGATCAATTCAAGGTAGGATTATCGATAAAAATCGTATTTTAATCATTAGACGACAATTTAAACTTATCAGACTTTCTCGAGATGATTACTCTTTTGCTGGTTATTGGGTAAAAGGAGATACAGACTATATTTCAGCACGTAAGTATCTCTTAGTGTTTCTAGATGAAAAGAATCATCCACTACATAAAGAACCAATCCAACTTACAGCTAGAGGTGTATTTCAGGTAGAATTTGATAAGAATTTATTAAAGTTTAGAAAAGAATTTAAAACAGTTTATAGTAAAACACGAGGTGTAATGTCAGATTTATGGTATTCTATGCTTGTGTTCTGTCCTACTTTTGTATCAAACGTAGTAGGTTCTTTAAAAAAGAGTAGAGCATGTTGTATTGAAAATTATATTGTTCCAACAGAATCTAATTTGAACTCTTTATGTGTAGGTAGAGATAAAGAAGTCTCAAAAATTGTTGAAGCTATGTTTAATGATTCTGAAAAATGGAAAGCTGAAAATAGTAAACCTTTCATAACCACATTAGTTCAAGAAAATGAATAATGTATTTTTATATGATTTTTCATATAAAAATAATAAAAATGGAAATGAATAACACTTTTAAAAATTATCATTGCGAATTAAAAAACATTGAATTCCTTAAATGTTTTAAATATATTAATATTTATTTGGAAACAGATCTATATAAATTTATGGAAAATATTGTTTATGACTTTATTCCTGAAAATAAAATTAAAGAATTTTATAAAGATTTAGAAAAAAAAGGCGAGAAAGAATTTGTAGAAGATATTAGAAAGACATTTAAATCTAAAGAACGAAAAGAAAATCAAAATATTTCAAGAAAAAATATTAATGATACAATGATAGAAACATTTGCTATTAGAACGGGAAAAAGTAAAGAAGATATAAAAAAAATTAAAATGCTAATACTTTTAAAAAAAATAACTAAAAAAAATATTACATTTAAAAATGGAGAAATAGAAAATATAGATTATTAAGATTTCAAACAAAAATTATTTGAAATCCCTTAGAAAATGCGAAAAAACTCACGAGAAAATTTTGCAAAACCACTGCCCCCCGCGAACGCTCTGAATTTTTATTTGCATTTTTTTTTGTCCGCGGGAGGCTGTGGAAACTCTGAGAGTTTTTTTTTTTTTTTTCCACCAAGGCCGTCGATTCACGCATCCGAGACTGATATGGCCGGCTTCATATCAGCTCAGAGTACGCGAGTCTAAACCCGGTGTTATCTTTTTTTTTTTTTTTTTTCACTGTAGTTCGACCTCCAAGCACCCAGCGACGCGTGTGCACCCGCGCCATCGGAGTACGTCAGAGATCTAGTACAGCGGTTTTTTTTTTATTTATTTTGCATTGAATGTTACTACCTAATCAGCGCTGATTACAGAGACTTAGTAACTCGACATCGTCGACCCCGAGATAACACTTTTGATTTACCGCCGTGACGCTGTTCAGTCACGGTTACAGTTTGTTATCCCGAGGGGAACTAGCCTAGGTGAGGTGTACGGACCTTTCCCCTCTTTAGCACTTCCGTCTAATATGGGGAGGAAGCCTAATGTACAGCTCCTAGCTCCGATAGAGTGTTATTTAAAATTTGTATATATACTTACGAAGCCCGTAACCAACATTACATATGAGTTTGAAAATGCAAACATAGCACTCTCATATTTATGAATAAATTATCATCGCCGTATAGATTCGATTCATGTATAATTTTTTTTTCAATGCCATGATGGTGTTATCATTTAATTGATTGCGCTAACCTTGTTAATTATTTGGTTGTTTTCGTGCATAAATTAGCGTGTAATGAAGAAATACGATAAATAAAAAATTGAATTACGTTAAAAGAATAATAGTAGTATTATATATAATAAAATGGAAATGATAAATAAAAAATATGCACCGAGAATGTGTATAGAGTGTAATAAAAAAATTACATACAAAAATTATGCTAGACATGTCAGATCTAAGCATGGAAGGACAACAACAACAGCAAAAGATTTAAGAAATGATTTGCGAAATTGTGGAGTGAAAGGTGTATCTAAGTTGAAAAAATCTGAATTATTGGAAATTAGAGACAAGATACAGAGACAGAGTTCGAATTTTGAGAGAGAGATTCTGAATAAATTAACGAAAAAAGAACTCATTAAAAAAGTTGGAGAAAGAAACAAAAATTTAACTAGAGCTAAAATAATTGAAAAATTCTTACAATCTCAAAATGTAAAGTATCTCCAAGAATTTAATTTTGATGATGATAGTTTTGATGAGCCTATAGTTCGTCCTAGTGTGAGAAAGATAGATGGGTGTTGGAAAAATATGGTAAATCAATTCTCTATAGTATACGAACCTGCAAAATATGATTTAAGAATTTATTTAGACAAAATTACAGAACTTCTTGGTAGAAAGCTTAAAAGTGAGATGAAAAAGAAAAAGGCAATAAGCATAGGATTAATAGCAGTTGTAAACTATATAGAAATAGATCACACAACTGGAGATAAAATAGGTGATAAAGAGGCATATTTTCGATCAAAGCATCATATTATAGTAGATTCGAATGCAATTGAAAGTGCATTAATCTCAGCAAAAAATGAAGTTATACAAAAGTATGAGAGTTATACTGCTCAAAATACTAAATATAAATTTGATCAAGTTATTGAAATAAATATTCAATCTGATAAAAATGACCCTTTACGTGGTGGGACTTATATTCAATTACCCAAATTTATTCAATCAAAAAAGTGTTGTATTAATGTGAAAAATATTCAAAATAGAAATTTTAAGTGTCTCAAGCAAGAAGATCTTAGATGCTTTGAATATGCGTTGGAAAGTATTTTGAATTCAGTTACAATTAATACAGATCGAGTTTCAAATTATGATATCACAAAATATGAAGAACTGAAAATGGAATATCCAGTTAATTTAATTCCAGAAAATATTAAAAAATATGAAAAATTTTTAGGTATATCTATCAATATTTATAAGTATGAGGAAGATGAAGAGGGTATTGGTCAATTTTCTTTAATTTATAAACCAATTAGTAGTGAAAACCATGTAAATTTACTACAGTATAAGGATCATATTGTTGGGATAAAAAACTTGAGTGCTCTATTAAAAGGAAAAATACATAAATATACAAATCATGTAGAAATTTGTATGAAATGCCATAGAAGATTTAAAGATAAATTAAAATATGGGGAACATTTAAAAAATTGTATAAATGATGAGCAAAATATAGAAATGCCAAATGAAGAGAAGAAATTTCGAAAATATTGCACAAATGGGGCAGAACAATATCATCCATACACAGTGACATTGGATTTTGAATGTCTATTGGAAAAAATGCAAAAAGAAACTAAATCAACAAAATATCTCCAGAAACATATTGCTAACAGTTTTTGTTTCTATTCTGACCAACAAGGAACACAGCTGGTTAGAGACTCGAATGTACAAAACTTGATGAATCAATTCAATTCTTGGTTAATAGAACATGCTCGCGCATACAACAAGATAAGAAGAATTAATAAGCCAATGATTTGGAGACAAGATGAAGATATCAAATTCAAAGAAACTTCTCACTGTCATTTATGTAACAAGATTCTTGCAGAAAATGAAAAAGTTAGAGATCATGATCATTATACAGGAAAATTTCGTGGGGTAGCCTGTAGAGAGTGCAACTTGCATTTAAGAATGCCAAGATTCATTCCAATTTTGATTCATAATTTAAAATACGATTCCAAAATATTTTTACAATGGTTGTTGAAATTATTTAGTGGGAACGAGAGGGAGCCTTCTGAGAAACATGATGTGAAAATTATTGCAGAAAATTGTGAAAATTATAAAACATTTTCCAAAAAGGTGGTGATAGATCATTGTGAAGTAAAACGAGATTCCACTTATTGCTGCACTTGTAAAAGAAAATATTGGGACAAAATATTAAAAAAATGTTCCTCTTGTCAAGGAGAAAAACTGAAAATAAGTAGGAAAGGAGATAAAATACCTATAGAAATGGAATTTAGATTTATTGACACATTAAATTTTGTGGGAATTAGTTTAGATCAAGCAGTAAAAAATCTAGCAGAAGTGAATGACTGTTTTTGTGCTAGGTGTAAAAAAGTACAGAAAATTAGGAAAGGACAATTTTTACCAATAAATGAGAATGGTATTTTAAAATATGCAGCAAAATGTGAAATTTGTGATTCTGAATTGACAAAACCGATTAATTATAATAAATTTCAAAATATATTGAGAGAATTTAAAAAAGAAGACCTACATTTGGTTTTACAGAAGGGGATTTATCCTTATGACTGGGTTAGTACTTATGATAAATTCTCTGAGCAATTACCATTAGATAAAAAGGCGTGGTATTCGATGTTAAATAATAAACATATATCTGATGACGATTTATCAAAAGCAAAAAAAGTTTACAAATATTTTGGATGTAAAAATTTTGGAGATTATCATGATTTATACTTGAAACTAGATACAATTCTCACAAAAGATATTTTTGATAATTTTAGGGAAATGTGTTATAAACATTATGGACTAGATCCTGTATATTATATTTCAGCACCACATTTATCAGATAGTGCTTCTTTAAAATTCACGAAACAATCGCTTGAGCTAATTACTGATCAAGAAAATTATGAAATTTATGAGAAAGGAATAAGAGGAGGGATTTCCAACATTCCTCATAGACACGCTCTTGCTAATAATTGTTACTTTTACGATGAGAAAGAAAGAAAAACGATAAAATTAAGCAAAGAAAAAGCCAAAGAGAAAGGAATTTGGGATAGTAAAAAGCATATCAGTTATATTCTATATTTAGATTGTAATAATTTATATGGGTGGGCTCTGAGTCAACCATTACCAATAGGTGAATTCTTGAACTATAATTTGCTAGCCCATCAAATTGAAGATGCGCAAGCAAAAAATTCCGAAGCAAAGAAATCTTTAGAAAGCAAATTTGAAAAATTGACTTATAAACCATCAGACTTTACTCAAGATGTAATTCTTACTCTAGATGACAATGGTGAGTATGGATATACTTTTATAGCTGATCTTGAGATTCCTACAGAATTACACGAAAAATTTAAAGATTATCCCATGCTTCCAGAACAATATGTACCTAGAGAATCAGAATTGTCAGATTTTCAAAAAATTTTGATTGAACAAAAAATAGGTAATAAACCAAAAATGAGTAAATTAATAAGTACGCTACACCCAAAACATAATTATCTCATTGATTACAGAATGTTGAAAGAATGCTTGAAACAAGGTATAGTTTTAAAGAGTATAAATAATTACATAAGATTCAAACAAAAAGCTTGGATGAAACCATATATTGATAAGAATACAAGCTTAAGACAAAAAGCAAAAAATGATCATGAGAAAGATCTCTATAAATTACTCAATAATAGTGTCTATGGAAAACAGATGGAGAACGTTAGAAAAAGATGTACAGTACA
This sequence comes from Acanthococcus lagerstroemiae, assembly GCA_031841125.1. Lineage (NCBI taxonomy): Eukaryota > Metazoa > Arthropoda > Insecta > Hemiptera > Eriococcidae > Acanthococcus > Acanthococcus lagerstroemiae. The sequence continues at coordinate 82,327,088 of CM063106.1, forward strand.
AATAGTGACTTCTTTAGACTCATTTCTTAAACAGAATGAGTTTGAAACAAGAGTTGTTCTTGATGAAGAAACTGTTTTACTTCACATTCAAAATAAGAAAGTAAAGTTGAATAAACCAATATTTGGGGGGTTTGTTGTTCTGGAGTTGTCAAAATTATTAATGTTCCAGTTCTACTACAATGTTTTAAAAACGAAATATGGAGACAAAATAAGATTATTAGGAACTGATACAGATTCATTGATTGTTTATATAGAATGTGATGATGTTTATGAGGACATAAAAGAGAATCTAGATTATTACGACACTTCAGATTATTTAATGGATTGGATGCCTCAAGTAAACAAAAAAGTTCCAGGATTATTCAAGGATGAATACTTAGGAATCCCAATAAGAGAGTGGGTAGGACTAAGATCAAAAATGTACTCCTTCAGAAACGACACATCGAAAGAGAAAAAAGTGTGTAAGGGAATTAAAAGATCGAATATAGAAAGAATGAAATTTGAAATGTATAAAAACTGTTTGTTCAATAGCAAGCAAACTAAGGAAATTGTGCATGGAATTGTTTCCAAAAAGCTGAAATTGTATACTATATCAATCAATAAAATTGCACTATCTCCTTATGATGATAAAAGATACTTAATTGATGAAATGAATACACTTCCATATGGCTATAAAAAATATTGTATAATAAATGAAACGAACTAAAATAAAGAATAAGACTGAAGTTTTAAACTTTGATAATAGTGTTCCAACTTGTAGATTGAAGGAAGTGTTTCCTAATATAATGAGATGTTGTATATGTGGTCCTAGTGGGTCTGGAAAAACGAATGTTTTATTGACTATATTAGTGGATAGACCATTACCTGATAATGTATATTTATGTTCAAATACTTCTAATCAACCAAAGTATGAAAAGTTTCGCCAAATATTGCAAAACGAGAAACTTAAAAACAAAAAATTTCATACAGTATCACTCGAGGATTTACCAGACCCTAATAAAATAGAAAAAGGATCAGTAGTAATCTTTGATGATATCTACACAGAAAACCATGATAAAATAGGTAAATATTATTCATGGAGTCGTCATAATGATATTTCATGCTACTATTTATCCCAAACATATTCAAAAATTCCAAAACAACAGATTAGAGATAATTTTAATTACTTAATTCTTTTTGAACAAGATCTTACCAATCTGACACATATTTATAACGAATATGCTAGGACCATAACATTTAATCAGTTCAAATCAATATGTAATGATTGCTGGCAAAAACCGTATGACTTTGTAGTTATAGATAAAGAATGTGATCAGAAAAATGGTAGGTTCAAATACAAATTTGAGGAAAATTTTATATTATAAATGAGAAAGCTAACAGATTATAATTCAAATGATATTGATTTTGTTGTAAAACAACGTGCACTTCTACAAAAAAATATTGAATGTGCAAAGTTAGGTCAAGTGAATAGAAAACTAGAAATGGAAGAAAACTATAAACCAATCATTGATACAATAAAAGACCTTAAGCCTGTAATACAACAACCAGTATTACCTATGATTGCTGACAAGCCAAGAGAAATTACCTATGAACGGTCAGAGGAAACACCAGGATTTGATATGTCTCAAAGTCTTGCATGTAGATATTTGTCTTACTATACTAATAAAAAAATACCTACTGATTCAACTTTTGGTATTAGATACGAAAATAAAGATTATTATATAGGAAATGCACGACTCATGGAAGTTCATCATTATGCTGATAATGATCGTGCTGATATTAAGCTAAGTAATGACACTACCCTTTATCCAGGAACACAAGGACTATGGGAATTACTAACTATGCAAAAACCTGAAAATTATACTGATGAAGACCTGAAAAATTATCAAAAAATTATTCTCAGTACAGAATCTTATCGTTCTGAGAATGGACAAATTAAAAGTAGTCGTGGGTACAAATATTTAAATTTCATCCAACCTATGTTGATTGAGAAGGAACTCATACTTTCACATCGTGGCTCTGGTCTTAAGAAAATTTATACCAATCAGACTGATTATAAATACTGGAACGATCCTAAAGAATTAATTGATCGATTTACAATACTGAAAGGTATGTGGGAAGCAGGTAATCATAATCCACAAATATTCAATGAAATGACCAACATTCGGGAGGAACTGATAGAAGCCAAAAAAAATTTAAAAACCTTATAATAAATGTTTACTAGAAAAAATCATCATTATTTGTATGAATCAGTTGAAAAAATTCAGAATAACACGGGGAAAATCTTAGAGTCTGTTCTGAAAATTGTCATAAAAGATGTTGGCGAAATTTCAGATATGATAATACAATGTATAAAAAATGTCATTAATAATGAAAATTATACTGTTGGTATAATAGAGTATGCTAATGGTGTGAAAGAGTACATAAACAATATAAAGGATAACACAAGCAGTATTTTACCACAACTGAAAAAGATTACTGAACATGATCAATCAGCTGTAACTGAACTGAAAAATATTACGCGGCAGGTAGTTGGATTGGCTACCACCTGCGAGAATTCACTTTTCAATATTACCCAATTAGGAGCAATTTTAACAGAATTGAAAAATATATCAAAAACAAATCAAAATATTCAGAAAATATTGGAGGAAAATGTTCAAGAAATATTGGAGGGAAATTTACCACAAAAAATTGAAAATATTCAGAAAATATTGGAGAAAAATTCACAAACAACTGAAAATATTCAAGAAATATTGGAGGAAAATGTTCTAGAAATATTGGAGGAAAATTTACCACAAACAAATGAAAATGTTAAAAAAATATTAGAGGAAAAGACAGAAATGTTCAAAATGTAGGTTATCATGAAGGTCAATAGAAAATGTCAAGTAATATAAAAAATGCAGTCATTAGTTGAACTTGAAGCCAAAGAACTTCATAAACCTGTGATAAAAAAATTTCAGAAAAGAAAAATTATCACAAATGAAATCAATGAAATCTGGGCAGGTGATTTATTAATTATGTCCCAGTATTCAAAAGAAAATAGGGGTTATAAGTATATGTTAGTAGTTATTGACACCTTCTCAAAAGTACTCAGGATAAAACCCCTCAAGGAAAAAACAGGGAAAGAGGTTTCTCAAGCTTTTGAGAAAATTATTGAAGAAAGCGAATATGGTCCACCTAAAAAATTACATGTCGACAAAGGTACAGAATTTGTAAATTCAGTTTTTAAAAAATTAATGGGAAAATATAATATTCATATGTATCACACAGAGAATGAGGAAAAATCAGCAATTGGTGAGAGAGTAAACAGAACCATTAATGGGATGTTGAGAATAATTTTTGAGATTCATAAGAATCATAAATGGGTTCCATTTATACCAGAGATATTGCACGAATATAATAATGTGAGGGTACATAGAACAATAGGAATGCGTCCTTGTGATGTGAATAAAACAAATGAACAAGAAATTTTTCATAGAATGTATTCTTCAAGTTTCTCCACGCGACCAAAATTCAAGGAAGGAGATCGTGTGAGAATACCCAAAAAGAAAGAAACTTTTGAGAACAAGTATAAGAACAACTGGACAAGAGAAATATTTGTAGTTGACAAAGTATTCCACACAAACCCTCCCGTCTATTCTATTAAAGATTTGAAGGGTGAAGAAATTTTAGGTAAATTTTATCGCCAGGAACTTCAAAAAACAGTTTTCTAAAATTTTCTACTATAAATATGAGTAAAAACTGTGGATTATCTAAAAGAGGTGGTGATATTGTGGATACAATTGGTAAATATGTACCATTTCCACTTCACTGGCCCGGATATAAAGCTCTTGGTCCTGGTTCGAATACAGACCTCGATATTCAAAAAGGTGTAAAACTGAAAAATAAATTAGATGAAATAGCTATGGATCATGATGTAGATTATGCAAATACAGATGATCCTAATGAACGTGATTATGCTGATAACAGATTCACATGGCGAGCCTGGGAGCGTGTCAAAGATCCTAATGCTAAATTAGATGAAAAAATTCCAGCATATGTAGCAGTAAATTTAATGAAATTAAAACAGAAGTTAGGTTTAGGAATTTATAAAAAATTTTATAATATAAATAATATGAGTAAAAACTGTGGATTAGGACAACATTTGCGATTACCTAATGAAATATTACCTAAAAAAGGTGAAGGATTTTATATTGATCGAAAAACCATAACCAATAATAATCAGAAAACAGAAGGCAAAGGATTTTATATTGATCGAAAAACAACCACTAATGATCTCCCAGAAATAATGAATTATTTGAATAATTTATATGTTAACAAACAGGAAAAAAAAGGTAAAGGATTTTATATTTATCGGGAAACAGCAATCAATGGTCGAAACAAAAAAGGGGAGGGTATCAAAGTAAGTAGATACATTAAATATCCTATCAATCCAGATAAGGAACAACTTGACAAAATTAATATTGGTGTTGAGAAAGGGGTACCTGTTGTACTAAATTTAGGATACGAAAATTTAATCAGAACTAAAAATAGCACACAGAACGAAACATATTTACCTCTAACAAAAGCACAAGTGAATCAAATTGAGACAGCAAAAACCAAGGGAAAAGGTTTAAAGCTAAAACTGAACAAAACACAACTGAAGCAGGTTAAAAATGGTGGATTCTTCCCACCAGCTATCCTAGCAGGATTGGCTGCTATTGCAGCAGCTAAACCTGCTGTAGAAGTAGGTACTAAAATAGTAGAAACTGTAGGTAATTTAATATCAACCGCCAAGCAAGCAATTGATAATAAGAAAGCCAATGACGAGTTAGTAGAAGAGAGAAAACGTCGTAATGAAAAGTTGGAGTACAAGTCTGGTGAAGGCATAGGACAATATCTACAAATACCTAACGAAGTTCTAAAGAAAAAGAGCGTTAAAAAAATAAAAAATGGCGTTAAAAAAATAAAAAATGGCGTTAATGGTAGTATTCAAAAAGACTGTTTAGGTGTTGAGAAAAATAAAAGAGGCGTTAAAAAAATAAAAAATGGCGTTAAAAAAATAAAAAATGGCGTTAAAAAAAAATGCGATGGCGTTAAAAAAAGAAAAATTGGGGGTGACATGATCACTCAACAAGTAATTAAAAAAATCTTAGATAATGAAAAAAAAAAAAAATAACCATCAAGAATGACGCATTAACTAATTTTGAAATAGAAGCATATGCTGAAAAATTGCAAATACCTCATTTCAGAGGAGTTTTTATGCTTGATGAGCTACCACCAAAAATCAAAAAATATGAATGTGGAATTGTAAATTTAGACACTTCAGACCACTCTGGAACTCATTGGACTGCTTACTGTAAGAATGATTCACAAGTTGATTTTTATGAACCGTTTGGTAACATTCCACCACCAGAATTAGTGAAATATTTTGGACAGTCTAGAATTACTTATAATTATACGCAGGATCAAAAACTTGATGAAACAAATTGTGGTAGACGGTGCATAGAATATTTATTAAAAATTAAAAAAAAATACTATAAATGAAATATATAAATGGTTCTTACAGTATGCTTATGAGCGGTACAGATTCTGTTCTTTATCATGATTTTAGTGGAGTTGATGACATTATTAGACTCAACCCTAATAAAGAATGGGAAATTGGGTTAGAATCTTTCCACACATCTTATCGTTTTTTCAATATAACTGTAACTAAAAACAATTCACTTACTTTTTATAAGGAGGTGAACGAATTACCTACAACTATAGTACTTGATCCTGGTATTTATGAAGTAGCTGATATTATTAAATGTATACATGAAAGTAAACATGCTAGGGCTGCTAATATAACCTTGAAAATAAATAAATACGCTCATACCATAATAATGGGGAGTCCATCACATATAATAGATTTAAGAGATGTAACTTCTGTTGGTAATATATTGGGTTTTACTAAGCAAATTATACCAGCTGGAAAAGAAGTTGAATCTGATAGCCACGTTAAAATTTTTCCTATTGAAAGCATTAAGGGGATATGTAATGAATGTAATAACGGTAATGAAAAAATACTTTTTTATTTTCCTATATCATCACTACCCGGAGAAAAAATAATCTATACACCAAATGAAACTCAATATTATAGAGTGAGAAATAAAGAAATAAGCGAGATTGTATTAAACCTTTATGATCAGAATGGCAATCCACTTGAAAATAATGGTGAAACATATTGGGCATTTTTAATCATACGTGAAGTACGATAATTAAAAAAAAAAAAAAAAAATACTATAAATGAATGGTTACGAAAGTTTTGAATTAATAGAATTCTCCACTGCTAATAATATTGATATAAATAAAAAAGATGAGGAAATTATAATTGAAATAAATACTCCTAATATTTGTACTTTACCTTGGAAAAGCGAGGTAGTTATAGCTGGTCGTCTGATAGTACGTGATAAAGACAAAAAAATTGCGAGTTTCGATCGTAGTACAGTACAAGTAATTAATAATGGGTTTCTCCATATTTTTAGGCAAATTATTTATAGAATTTCTGATGTTCAGGTAGATATATTGGAGTATCCAGGTGTAGCCAGCACCATTAATGGTCTCGTTTCACTGTCCAAAACCACCAAGTATTCTAATGCAGGATGGAATCTAAATAATGATTACATGAATGTTGATGCGAATGGTTACTTCAAAGTTGCATTACCTTTCGATATGTTTCTAGGTTTTGGAACTTATAAAGAAATTCTCTTTAATGTTAGTCAATCCTTGATACTAGCAAGAGAACAACATGGTGTTACAAATATGCTACAAGTTGACCCAAATTTAAAAGATTATACTGTGGAATTGAATCTGAAGTATATAACTTGGAGAATGCCAGTGGTGAAGCTTTCATTACAACTTGAAAAAGAAGTTTTACCATTGTTAAATAAAGACATACCAATTCGTATGAATTTTGAGCATTGGCAATGTTTAAAGAAACCTGCTGGTAGTGTATCAGGAAAAGAATTTAGGTGGTCAATTCCTACAGATATTACATCACAATATGCTTTTGTAGTTTTCCAAAATAAAAGGAACAATGATCTCTTTGCTGATAAAAGTAAATTTGATCATTGTAATCCTTATGATGTACGTTTCAATGTCAATGGTTATGAATATCCTCGTCAGCAAATGCGATTAAATTTTAATGAAAAGGATTCAGGAGCTTTATATACATATTTTAAAAATTACAATGGAAAAGACGATGTTTTAATTGATCTTGTGCAATTTGAAAAAGAATATACTATCTTTTGCTTTGATCTTACAGGACAACCTGACGCTCTACAAACAGATGTAGCCAATGTACAAATTATATTCTCATGGCGTGATGATTTTCCTAATACAGCTGAAATATTTGTTCTTTTGAAACAACCTGTTTGTTATGAATACAAACCTATATCTAGAGCGGTTAGACCTGCTCCTAAAAACTAAAAAAAAAAAAAAAATAAAAAAAATATTCTTATAAATAGGTATGCAATCAGAAAACAATTCAGAGAACAATTCAGAAAATAAATTCAACTGGATGTGTATTATAATTTTCTGTTGGAATATTATCGAACAGGTGTTTAAAAAAATGAGAAAAAAGAAAAAGAAAAAAAAAGACAGTCAAATAAGTATTATTTTTATATGAAAAATCATATAAAAATACATTATTCATTTTCTTGAACTAATGTGGTTATGAAAGGTTTACTATTTTCAGCTTTCCATTTTTCAGAATCATTAAACATAGCTTCAACAATTTTTGAGACTTCTTTATCTCTACCTACACATAAAGAGTTCAAATTAGATTCTGTTGGAACAATATAATTTTCAATACAACATGCTCTACTCTTTTTTAAAGAACCTACTACGTTTGATACAAAAGTAGGACAGAACACAAGCATAGAATACCATAAATCTGACATTACACCTCGTGTTTTACTATAAACTGTTTTAAATTCTTTTCTAAACTTTAATAAATTCTTATCAAATTCTACCTGAAATACACCTCTAGCTGTAAGTTGGATTGGTTCTTTATGTAGTGGATGATTCTTTTCATCTAGAAACACTAAGAGATACTTACGTGCTGAAATATAGTCTGTATCTCCTTTTACCCAATAACCAGCAAAAGAGTAATCATCTCGAGAAAGTCTGATAAGTTTAAATTGTCGTCTAATGATTAAAATACGATTTTTATCGATAATCCTACCTTGAATTGATCCATCTCGAGTCTCAATTGTGTGCGGTTTTGTATTTACAAAATGTTCTACACAGCTGGCATCTGAACATGACTCGTTGCAACTTTTTCTCCACTCACAAGACATCAAATTTTCATTAGACATCCAGAAGCCTACAGGTTCTTGATTAATCACTTTCACTGATGGTATCTTTTTAGATACACAGTGTGTAGAGTCATCAAAATTAAAGTTATTGCTTTTACTTTCAATCATTTCCATTTTATAATATATAATATTATTTTTTTTTTATTTTAAACTAGGTTATCAATTTTCGATTTTTTTTTTTATTATTTTTTTATTATTTTTTTTTTATTTTAAACTAGGTTATCAATTTTCGATTTTTTTTTTATTATTTTTTTTAGTATTAAGATTTCAAACCAAAATCACTTGAAATCCAAGTTAGAAAAAAAAGTGGTCTGATAAAAAAATGGAAACTCGACTACTTTATATTACAATATCAATTCTTTTAACACCAACACAAAAATGTGAACTTGGTTACAGAGAACAGAACTTACACAGAAAAGTGTTTTCAACAGCGAATGTACAAAAATGTGACTTCAACAGCGAATGCCCAGAAAAGTGTTTTCAACAGTGAATGTACAAAAATGTGAACTCGATTCAGAGAGAACAATACTTACACAGAAATATGAACTCGGTCTAGGATTGTACAGAACTTACACAGAAAAATGTTTTCAACAGTGAATGCTCAGAAATGTGAACTCGAGCCAGAGAGAACAGAATTCACTCAGAAAAATGTTTTCAACAGAAAATTTACAGAAATGTGAACTTGGTTTAGGATTGCACAGAACTCACACAGAAAAAATGTTTTCAACAGTGAATGCTCAGAAATGTGAGCGTTAACTGTAAGTCTTCTTCACTCCCCGCTACCACTGCCACGTCGTCCGCAAATCTTAAATTGTTTAATGTTTCAACATTGATTTTTATGCCTTTGTCTTCCAAATTTAAATGTTTGAAAACTTCATCCAAAGCGCAGTTGAATAGGAGTGGGGAGATTGGGTCTCCCTGCCTGACCCCTCTGCTAGTGTCAAAAAGATCATCTTCCAGGTCAGTGACAATTTGTGCTTTCAGTCCCGTGTATATTTCGTGAATCAGATTGACAAAGTCACTGGTTACACCATGGTTGATCAGAGACTGAAGCGTAAAGTTTTGTTTGAGTAGATTGAAAGCCTTGGTAACATCGACAAAGGCCAAGTGGATGGGAATTTGGTATTCTAAAGCTTTTTGAATGAGTAGGTTTATCGTGTGGAGATGGTCTATCGTTGAAAAGCCTTTTCTGAAGCCTGCCTGGCAGGGAGTTTGTAGTAGTTCTAACTTGCTTCGTAGAGGAGTGTCGAGCATGCTCGACAGGATCTTAGCGAGTATCGGGATTAGACTTACCGTTCTATAATTTTTGATATTGTTTTTGCAACCTTTTTTAAATAATAGGATTATTTTTGATACCTTCCAGTTGTTAGGAATTTGTTTAGATTTTAAAATGTTGTTGTATAGAATTGTGAGAGTTCTGATTAGCGTTTCACTTCCATATTTAATGTGCTCGTTATAGATCCCGTCGTGCCCTGCTACCTTACCACTTTTCAGTTTTTCAATTGTTTTTTTTTTGACTTCACTTTCTAGAAATTCTGGTTCTAAGTCACCTTGCGACTCAAATGCTAGTGGGAGATGGCTGTCGCCGTATAGATCTGCGTAGAATTCAGTAGCTATACTTTGTTTATGCCGTTTCGATCAAAGACTCTTTTGCCTCTCTTGTTTTCTAAGCACGTCATGTACGATTTTCCGAGCATTCTTTCTTTTTTAATTGTTTTTGTACTTTTCGTCGTTTCCAATCCTCTAGTTATTACTGACTCCTGTCTGCTTCGAATAAAGTTTCTGATCGCTTGTTTTACCAGTTTGTAAGTCAGGCTGAATTCTAATTTGTTCCTTGGGGACTTTTTTTGCTTTTTCAAGGCTTCTCTGTTTTTGATCAGCTCTTGAATGTTTTGCGGGAAAGTGGGTTTATTCCTGCTGGCTCTGGCTTTACCACATTCGTTTGATGCGTCAAATAAAGCTTTTTGTAGTTGCCCCCACTCAGGGGCTACGTTGTCTACCGACCACTCTTTAAGTTTTTCGTTCAGCTTTGATTGGTACTGTAGCCTGGTTTCTGGAGAGATTCTTGGTTGAGTAATCTTGTTAGGTGTTTTGTATCTGAAGTTTTTAACAGACAATTTGCAAAATACTGGGCGGTTGTCAGAGTGGAACCAGAAGTTTCTGATCGTATCACAGTTTAGGACATTTTTGAATGTTAGTTGTGGCGCGAGAATATAGTCAATTTGTGATCTGATGAATTCTTGATTTGGGGCCACCAAGGTTCACCTTTTGCTTGGTCTTTTTTGTAGTAAGTATTTACGATTTTGAAGTTCTTTCCCTGGAAAAATCTTACCCGTCTGGTGCCTCTGACGTTTCTTGAACCAAAATTGTGTTTTCCCACCGTTCTCTGCTCGCCAGAATTTTGTGGGCCTACTTGACTGTTGAAATCACCTGTCACTAGCAGTTGACACTTCAAGTTCTGTTTTACTAGGTCTAGAGTTTCTTCTAGCCTCGAATAAAATTCTTCTCACTCTCTTTCGTCGACGGCTGCCGTTGGAGCGTTAATTTGGATTATAGTGAGTTGCATTTTCCCTAACTTGAATCTAACTAGGACTATTCTATCAGAGATGCCTCTGAATTCTAGCAGTTTTCGACTTAATTCATTTTTAATCAGAAATCCCACTCCCCTCTGGCTACCTGTCGCTCCTATGTAGCACAGTAGCTCCTTCTCTTCTAGTTTCAGATAGACCTAGTAGATCTAAGTTTGAGTTTGAGAATGCGGTTTCCAATTCTTCTAAACTGTCATTGGTCTTCAAGGTTCTGAGATCTTAAACGCGGCAATGTGTAACGCGTTTGACTTTTTGGAGGTCGGATCGACGTTTGTCGGGGGATTTGGACTTTGTTCTTCTTTTTTGTTGTGGTGACTGGCAAGTTTTGAACAATATTTTTACTAAGCGAAAGAGTGGGTGACTTCGGGTGCGATTTTGTCTGAGAGTGCGACCGGATGAATGAGGGCTGAGTGAGGGGGGATAGTCTACGAGTTCCTGGCTGACCGGGCTTACCTGGGCTCGTGGGCAGTTCATTAAGTGGTATTTTTATTCGTTTCAGTTTTCCCAGTTTTCTGGCGTGTTTTAGTTTTTACTCGAGATAGGATATCCCTGGTTACTTTTAACAATCCGCTACAATGCATGAATTGAATTATTCAGTTTTTGCATTTCTAGCTCAAAAAAAAAACACATACCGAATGTTCTCTCTACTCATTGTTTTAGCGTCAATGTCAATTTAAGTGCAAGCATTCATTTCTGGATTAACAAAACCCTTCCTTTAGGCATTAATGAAAGCTAATTACAGAACTATGTGCGTTCGTATTACTTCGTATTATATTAGGTGCTCTCGAATACGACCACGTGAGAATATTGTGATGCGGTGTTACCATCACCACGAATCCCATTTCCGTAATGAAATGAAAATTAGATTATGCGAACTCGATACAGCAGTAAATACTTAATCGATTTACCTATCATAGCAGCCTTCTCTTTCTCCCACATACTGTCAAAATCACTGGCTTGTTCCAGTTATTTCTTCACCCTGACGCGAATTATTGAAAAGTGGATTTATTCAGCTCCTGCCCTACGCTATGTGAATTGTTCTTTGTCTTATGTGTTAGTATGGCTACTATTTTATAAGTCGGCTCCTAGTTCGTGCACCAACTGTCATCAATATACCTATCTTCCTCGAATTGCAAACAAATTATTTTCCTTCGTGTTTTCTCAGTGATTGCTAATGAAAAATCTCATTCTCAAAATGCACGATGTACACTTCCTATATTTCAAAACACGAAAGTCCAGGAAGAAATGAAAGTATGAAATCGCTTACTTCTCGGTATGTACTCATCATCTGCATACAAGCGTCGCGCAATGGTCGGTTTTGCCCAAAAGACACACGCACGAGACCAAAAACCAGAAGTTAAGAACATGATCTCAGCGATGTAACTGAGTGGACATTCCAGCCACAGCAAACCTGTGCCTCGTTTCACCATTCCCTCGACTGCTTAATGTTCTATACACCGTCTTGGGGCGGAGGACACACCTTGGCACATCCTGTTCGAGTGTGAGGCCTGGGAGCAGGAGAGGCGCCGGGCGGCCACTACAGCGATCGATCCCGGCGAAAGAAGTGATGAAGACGACCGCGTGATCAGCCGTCTTGCGCCGTTCCGGAGATGATGAAGAACGGAAGCAGTTGGAACCGGGTGTCGGCCTTTGTCCTTGCCATCATGAAGAAGAAGATGCAGACGGAGTGGTCAAGACAGAGGGCCGGCGATTCACTAAACTCGGCCCACACCATCGAACAGGAGGAGAACTCTGTACCATCCTAGGAAAGCTGCTGCAGCTGCGCTGCGGACCCTTGGCAGGGCTCCCCATTGTCACCAACTGCCTGCGTCGTAACGCGTACCAAGATGCGGAGGTGAGGGATGAGTAAAGAGGCAGCGCGTCCGGCTGCGGGGGACCTGAATTCCAGGCGAGTGCTCAGGGAGCGCGGACTTCGGTCAGTAGGGAACCCTCTATGATAGCCCTGGCAGGACGCGCGCACCGGTTGCGGCACGGATAGGTGGGGGCTCGGGCCCGACCCCAAAGCGTCCCTCCTGCCACTGATGCGATACTCGAAAGGGTAGTTTCCGGGGTCGGGGTAGCGGTAATAGGGTCCACTTTGGCATGCGTGTATCGCCATAAATTTAGCTGCAGATAAGTATTTGCAGTTTTTCTTACTGAGCGATCTTATAGATTCGGAAGACGTTACTAACGAAATTCCAACTAACCTGAAAGGTAATCCTATTTTTCGTGAAATTTATTTCGAATTACCAGTGGATGAGGGCGTAACCAAAAAAATTTGGCAGCAATTTGTGAATGATCAAAACAATCAGTTCAGGACCACTTCTTTTAATTATACCCGAGACGGAGATTTCTGAATCCTTGCGCGTGTAAGTGTTGAAGCAGTGGAGGTTAGAATTTTATGTATACCTAGAATGCGGACATTTTTGTTGGGAATTTAATGCACTTTTCTTGTGAAAATTTCTACTTGAAGAATGTGGAATGAAGAATACGAAAGTCGACAGTCCATGTCAGCACGTTTCAGAGGTACATATTTACAAATTTCAAAAATCAAGATTACAAAAAATAACTATTATATTATTTATTGAAAGATCTGTCCGGCCTCACTCCCCCCCCCCTTTAAGAATAAAAAATGTGTAGGCGTATATTTTTTCATTTTGGTAGCCAGAACCACCTTTCGAACAAATAAATTTTGAGTTCTTTCTTACAGGAATATTAGAATAAATTCTTTCCATATTATTAAATGTCCTGCCAAAAAAGGAAAAAAATCCTAAAGTTGATTTGTTTTACGCTTACAGATAAGGCTATCAGCTACTCCGCTTACCTCAAAACATGATATCGCATTTTTTATATTATCTGGCATTAATGTTAACGCTTTAAATTAATTTTTTTCGAAAAAAAAAACTATGTCTTCTCATCACCATTATTTATGTGGCTAATTTCCATTATTCTTATTTTATTTTCTGCGGGTGGGGCAGTCCTGCTAGAGTCCATCCCGCCCTTGTCACCCTTGTGAATGGAATTCCTCCTATCCGAAGTCGGCTTCCATGAAATGGTATACAATTCATAGAAAGTTTCAGATCTATCAAAAGTATCCAATAAAAATGTTCCTCGTCTCTCTCACGATTTCCCAGTTATTTGAAATATGTATAATATACAAAAGAGAAAAATACTTACTTTTTTTGAATGACCTCCTGTAGCGCTCTTGTTCGGCTGAAATGGGTCATGTTTAATATTATTGTGTAGGGAATTTCGAAGAACGTATTTTCGATCCGATAAATTATTTCAATATCTCTTAAACTATCCGAGTAATTTGAAAAAAAAAAAAAAAAAAAAAAAAAAAAAAGACGAAGGGGGCACATTTACTTCTTAGTTGGAAAACGGACGTAGGTCAACAAGACTGGGTTTTACGTGGGCCATTCAATGTAATAATCCACAAAAAAAAAAAAACTTTTAGCGACAATTTAATTGGACTGATCTAATAATGATCTCAGCTATGACAGTGACTTACTTAGTTCCCGTATTGAGAGAATAAGCTAATGTTTGAATTCTACGACCTCTAAATAGTAAGAATGAATCTTAGGCACCATGCTACTCTTCTGTACCTTTCCTTTCTCATGTGATTGGTAGGGACGAAGCTAGAGCGGGAGGGGTGACACCCACCACGAATCTTCGTAGTCGACATTTTTCGAAAAATTCTAGCATTTAATCGTCATTTTGGACTATACGTCCAAAGAGGAACATATAAAACTCGTAACATTTTTTTCTTTATGGAATATTTTTGTATCGTTGAGTTGGAATTTTGAAGGTCGGTCTACAACATATAAATTAATATTGGTGAGATTTTACTTTTTCTGTTATATTTTCCTTATTACTTGGATGAAAATGTTTGTATTATTGAGTCGGCATATTTAACGTCAGTCGACAACATTTAAAAAACCGTTCGGCTTTTATTATTTTATTTTATTGATTTTTTACTATGGTTATTATTTCCTTTTTGGATGGAACGTTTCTGTATTATTAAATTAGCATTTTTAGCAATTGTTTTTTATTTATTTATTTTTATTATTATTAAATGTGGAATAATTGTCAGATCTCATTGAGTCGGAATTTGTAATGCTAGTTGGCAAAATAAAAAACTGTTCAGCTTCTTTTTTTTCTCTTTTTTTTTTTGTTCTGCCTGGAAGAAAAATTCTTGTATTATTATTTGGTAGTTTCAACGTCGTCAACAAGATGTAAAAAACTGTTTTCTTTTTTTTTTATCTTTTATTTATTTATTTATTTTTTTGCTACCTGAGAATCTCGGAATATTTTTGCATCGATTCGGCATTTGTTCCACCACCGCTCCGACAGGGCTCGCTTCACTTCTGGTAATCGAAAATATTAAAATTTGAAGGTCCGATCTAGAACTGACAAAAATGAATTAGGTAAACGCTTTTTTAAAATTTTTGATAACTTGATACATTTACGCGTGAGGGTTTTCGGAAAGCCCGAAATCGCTGAGAATAGCCTTATTCAACTTTGGCCTCATTTCTTTTTTTTTGTTTTTGTTTTTCAACAGAAGGAAGTAGAAAGAGGAAGTCGAAACGAGAACAACGTTTCGCAACGTTCTCGTATTTCCGCAATTTCGACCGCAAAGAAAGCCGGCTGAAAGCCGGTGGTGCTCATTGGAATCGTTAACTATAATCTTTATTTATTTTGGCCTGATGATCGCATTGCCTAGATTTGTTAGCACGGACGTCGCGTTTTGTCGTGTCAAAACGTCGCGTATCGCGACTTTCGAAAAGGAAAATAGGATTAGACTCAATTTACGCGACATTTCCTGGAATAATCGGATGGAAGCTGAAGTGCTTTTCAATCGATCTGATGTCGTCTGTCTGTTTTAAACGTGTCCGTCAAACCGACATTCGCGCGTCCATCATTTTCGTATTTGAATGGACGTTCCACGATAAAACGTTTCTTGTCTCTTTTTTTTTTGTTTCCCCCCCCCTTTTCTGTTTTAAACCAACGGACTACCTGACAGTCTGACATTGGTGGTGCCCTACCATCAAAATAGTAACCTGTTAACATAATTTTTTGCCTCCTGTTTTTCGAAAACAGCGACCTACCTCTGCGGTGGAAGCACCGAGCCTCGGGAGGAAGAACGAGTGGTTAGTGTCACCGTTGTTCTCGAGACTTTCTGAAAATAATTTTTCGCCAGCCCGACCAAGCAGACAATTCTTTGTAAATGAGCAGCTGTGAAGTTCGTTTAGTCGTCAAAACGAGAGAGTTAGCTAGGAGAAAATTTTGGATTGTATTTTTATATACGAGGGTGGTTTGAAAAGTAGTAATACTAATCATGGGATATGTGATGTGATGGTTGGTTATACTGCATACCATCTGTGGCCCATTCTTTTAGCCATCCAGAATAATTAGCTTCAGATCGATCGCGGCAGCGAGTGGACGAGAGTAAAGATTCGTGTAGTGTGTTTGATATTCTCCTGCCATATCCAGCATAGATAAAAAGTTGGAAGAACGTTGTAACGTGAAATTTTTAGGGGAGGGGGAAGAAAAAAAAGCCTATGAATTATTGACTACGGTGTATGGTGCAGAGGTTATGAACCAGGTGACCTTCTACAAGTATGTTGTGTAAAGCATTCAAGGAGGGTAGTTAGAGCATCGTCGATCAGCTCCGCGAGGGGGGGGGGTGGCCTTTCAATGGCTCGAACCGTGGTTTCAAAATTATAACTGCTTGTATCCTTCAGGAAGAATAACGAATTACCGTCAGGGTATCGATTATGATCGCAATGTTGCGTCAAAAACATCAACAAAATTTTGCAGCATCATGACAATGCGCGGCCCTACGTCGCTCACACTGAAGTAAATTTCTTGAAGGCTCGCGGCATCGGAACTGTCCCCCATCCACCATATAGTACAGGTTTGGTCCGTTGCGACTTCTGGCCATTCCTTGAAGTTAAGTTCGTGTTTAGGGGACGAAAATTGGACGAAAATTCACGACTAATGACGAATTCGGCAATTCTGT
Organism: Acanthococcus lagerstroemiae; assembly: GCA_031841125.1. Lineage (NCBI taxonomy): Eukaryota > Metazoa > Arthropoda > Insecta > Hemiptera > Eriococcidae > Acanthococcus > Acanthococcus lagerstroemiae. Next base: position 82,344,037 of record CM063106.1, read on the forward strand.
GGAGGCGCGCTACAAGGAGCTCCAGAGAGATGATCAGGCGTTTACGTTTAAAACGTGACGGGAACAGTAGTAAACTGGCGATGGTGAAGGTGGAAGTCAACGTAATTCTTAACAGCCATCTATACGGAAGGACCATTTTATCTAACCGTGAGTTGGCTGTTCGCTAACAATTACACACATTATACATTCTTTCTACTTACTTCCTATTCAAGCTTCGTGAATGGACACGCGCAATCCGCAGGATATGTAAATGTTCGGCGAAGCCACGCTCTTCAGCGTCGGTAAAAACACGTGGGTGACCAACGGATTTATCATGTTTCCGAGTCACTTTATTGTACGAGTATGTATAATGTTTTTCGGCATACCTACTCGTATGTTATACGTGCGACTGTGCGACTCGCTTCACTAAAATTCAATTCGCTGTTTTTAATTTATTCTGTCAAAGCACTGGGCCATCTTCTCTGGCGTAATATCCAAGTACCGCCGTGCGCCCAGCGTTCCTTTATTCGATCTCTAGAAGAAAAGACAGGAAGAAGTTTGTATTTCGATGACGGCAATATACTTGCGACACCCCAATGTATTTAATATGATGTGTTCACTTACCCCTATCATCCTAAACAATTTACATCCTCTGGAACGAAATTTCAACGCACAATACCAGACAGTATCGACGAATGAAGCGGCGATAGGGTGATGAACGAAGTTTGAATAAATTCAAAATTTCTTATTTAAAAAGAATTTTTTTTTCAGACTTTTTATTTACCGAATTCTTTTCCAAACTTCTTCTTCTTGTTATTATTATTTTATTTACTAACTCGCTATAACTAACCATTTAGTTTTACAAAGTTACTGATTGGAAAATGCAGCGTAGAACAGTGATAACAGGATTTCAAACAAACGATCGCCTTCAGTCGTCCAGTCATCCGTGCACGCATCTTTCCCCATACTATCATATATTGTTCGGAAGCGGATAATATTCTGCGGTCGGTTTACGTCAGGATAAAAATATACCATAGTACTATAATTATACTGTAAATAGAGGGAATTTTTTAACCCAAAATTTTCACCTTGCTTGGCACTGATATTTTCGCAGTGTTCTCAAACACCGTTGAATACATTTTTTTTTTTTGGCTCAAAAATATCTAACCTGATCGAATAAACATCCAGGAACACATCAGTGAGACCACCATCAATAATATTTCCTCTTTTCTAGATTGTACAATTATTCTCCTCGCGAACGCGGTAAAAATAAGTATGTACTGTGTAAAGTTACCCGACAAATATAAAGTAGCCCCAGTTTACGTTACGAAGTAGTGTATCAGTGTGGAATAAGCAAACTGAAAAAATTTTGACTGTGAATGTATGCGTTGAGTGTGAGTAACCAGACCACTAGGGATTATGTAAGGTGTTAAATACATCAAAATTAACTTAATTTTTCTTTTCAATTATTTTCAAGTTTGGGCCTTACAGACCCGAGTAAACGGCCCGATGTGATAGATTTCTATATTGCCAAAGAAATACCAACATCACATCTTTGTATTCAGTGCATAAACGACCTCAGCTCAGACCATGTACCCGTCCAACTGTGCGTTCATGAATCTTCAGTGGTCCAGACTCACGAGCCACCGCTAGCTAATAAGTCAACTGGCTGGGAAAGATATACAGAGAGCTAATCAATGAGCGACTCATTCTCGGCCCTGGCTTCTCCTCTGCCAATGAGATCGATACGGCAGCTGCCAACTTCTCTGCAGTTCTCCAGACAAGCATTCAGGAGTGCACTAAATACAGCCAAATGCTACCAGAATCAATTAGCTACCCTCTCTCAATTCAAAAGCTAGTCAAACAAAGAAGACGTGCACGTAAAGAATGGCAAAAACAGCGTACACCGGAGAATAAGAAATTATTCAACAGGTTAGCCAAGCAGACCACGAAGGTAATCCAGGAATGGAGGAATGATTTCTTCACAGAATATTTATCCGCACTCGACTCCAGCAAAGACTCTGGCTACTCTCTGTGGACGGCTACTAAGAGACTACGACGCCCAACACCTTCTAATCCACCACTGAAGGATGGCCCAGCCAAATGGGCTCGATCTGACGCTGAAAAAGCAGAACTATTTGCTAAACACTTTGAGCAAGTTTTCAAGGTCAACGACATCCACTCGGATATTACTCCGACGAGCATACATACATCTGTTGGAAAAATCAAGCTTGTCTCTCCACTAGAGGTAGCAAGAATCATCGATAGCCTCAGTCTTCGAAAATCAGCGGGACACGATCATTTATCCCCTATAATGCTTCGCGAACTTCCAAGAAAAGGGATTGTACATCTCACAGCGATTATCAACGCCAGCATACAACGAAGGTATGTACCAAACTCTTGGAAAATAGCCAAAATGATCCTGATCTTGAAACCCGGCAAACAGGCCGAGAATCCTGAATCATACCGTCCTATTTCGATACTTACGATTCCATCCAAGGTGTTTGAGAAGGCCATCAGTGTTCGACTTAAAACGATTATAATGAAGCAAAATCTACTGCCGAATTTCCAGTTCGGGTTTAGAGAAAAACACTCGACCATAGAACAAACACATCAAATGGCTCGAACCATCCTTCAAGCGCTAGAAGAGAAACTATTCGCACCCACAGTTTTCCTTGATGTGAGTTCGGCGTTTGATAAAGTATGGCACCTGGGTCTTATAGAGAAAATGAAACATTACTTCACACCAGGATTCTGCCAACTCATATTCTCGTACCTGAAAGATCGACAATTCTACGTCAAGTTCCGCTCAGCTGAGTCACAGTTGACCAACATACAGGCCGGCGTGCCTCAGGGGTCTGTTCTTGGTCCTACTCTCTTCCTCCTGTACACGATGGATATTCCAGAGTCCTCAGATGCCATGATCAGCCTGTTTGCAGACGATACATGCGTGACAGTACGTCATGAACAATATGATACAGCAGTTAACAAGCTACAGCAATCAATCGATAAAATTTCGCGCTGGGCCCAAGATTGGAAGATTAAGTTAAACGAGAGCAAATCTACGAGAGTGGACTTCTCTTTAAGACTACACGGATACACTCCCACGATACTCGATGGAAAGGCGGTACCAGTAGCTAACACTGCTCGCTACCTCGGGCTACATCTGGATAGCAAGCTCAATTGGCACGAGCACATCACGAATAAACGCAAAATGCTCGACCTGATGTTGTCGAAATTCTACTGGTTCATAGGACCACGCTCTCAGCTTAGCTTAAATAATAAGAGGCTTATTTACTCCTCTATTTTCCGTCCATCTTGGAGCTACGGAGCGGAAATCTGGGGCACGGCGGCGAAATCTAACATCGAAATCATGGAAAGATTTCAGAATAAATTTATGCGAACGATCACAGGCTGTCCATGGTATGTCAGCAATTCACAACTAAGCAGCGATCTCAGCTTCGAAACGGTCAGCCAAATCATTCGTAGGCAAGCAACCAGTTACGCTAAACGACTTCATCAACATCCCAATGTAGAAGCTATCGCCCTACTTGATGCTTCAGATGTCACACGAAGACTTCGTAGGAGACATCAACTCGATCTGCTAAATTAATCATTATTATCCTTATCCATAAACTATCTCTTTTACTCTTTCATCTAACTGAGTACCATTGTATTTGTTAGTAACCGTCAATAACTTTTGCACATTCGATTTCTTGAGATGGATACATGTAATGTAGTTACTCAATATACACTTGAAGAAAAAAAAAAAAAAAAGAAAAAAAAAGTTTGGGCCATATTTCAAGGTCTAGTGAAGCGGTTTAGTTCGAAATGATTTCTTTTTCTGCAAAATACTTTTGGAAGTACGACATTCTGATGAAGTAAACTCCATTATGCACGTACATTATTTGTCTATCCTGCATAATTTGTAGCCTTTCGTTGAGCTTTTTCTGAATAACGACTCCGCTCTTTCATTGCTTCATCCTTTATTTCTTCTCAATGGGCCCTGAAAATATGATTTTCACCTTATTAAAAAATAAAAAATCCTGCTGATGAGACGCAACAATAAATCTATTATTTTCTAGTTTGTCCGCGTATGTCTGAATTATATCTTGGTATGTTTTTATTGTAAAAGGTGATAATATTCTTCTATAACTAGACTGATATTAGGCCCACAATCCCCTACAAACAATTTATTCATCGAATATTCCTCGATAGCGAAGATACAGTATGTCACAAAATCTCCATAATTACATGTACACAGACTATACACAGGAAATATTATATCTAATCGGCTGGGCTTTGGCGGAGCAGATAGCTGACCGGCTCTCAGCGATCTTATTTTACCTGCAATTGAGATAATAAAAGTACGGCTGAGTATATCTCGACTACATTGATGTACTACGAGTAACTATACCATAACCAAGATCTCTCTCTCTCTGACGTAAATACACAGACCATGTGTCTCCTTCACCCCACGATGCGGAAAGATAAAATATAAGATATACATAAAAACATAAGATCTACAGATATAAGACAAACGGCATAAGAGAAGAAGACATAAAGATATGATCGGATGAAAAGAATGAGATCGGCGCACTATTATCATAAAAATCTCACTAGTCAGAGATTTCCGTAGTAGTTGTATTTTTTCGGCTAAAATTTCCACGGAAATTGAAATGTATAAGGCAGAAAAAAAAGGAAAAATAAAAAGAATTACAGAGAAGCTCAAAGACGCGAATAATGAAACGGTAGAAAAGGAAACTACAAAAAATTCCAACTATAGAGAAAGCACGAAAATTATAGAAGGTCAAGAGTGAATAAAAACAAAATGTTAACTAGTTTCAACGTTGACCTTACACGGAGAATCACTTCGTTTTAAATTACCAAATGATATTTACGGCGAATTACATATGCAATATTTCGTACTCAGCAATTAAATGATTTAGTTGATGTATTTACGGCGAATGGTGGATGCAACCCCTTGTATTCGATAAGCCATTGTATAGCATTGTCTTTGTCGCTGTCGCTGTCGTCCCGATATAAAAGCAACTACAACACACGACGTTATTTTTTTGTAATACGAGTACGAATACCAACATAACATTTTAGTCAGCAACAATTAATGCCATTCGGCATGACAGCAAGAAACAACATCATTATACAGGTGAACTTCGACTCACATGGAAAACTCCACCGGTCAGTTTTTCAAAATGTCGGTCACGTTTCTGAAGATATTGAAAATAAATATGCAAATAAGTCACGCGGATTATTGATTTTATGCATCGCAAAGGCGACAGACCTGAAAATATAGAGTCAAATGGTAGAACTTTTGCTTTGGGATTTGACATGTCACTTTGTAAAATAGGACGTTTGCCTTCCAACTTTCGAATTCTTAAAATGACTTCTGATTTAAGCTCTTGCTTTCACGTTCCAGAAAATGTTCAACTTTTAACTTAACCCTCTTAACTCTGACTGACTTTCAAGTTCTGGGTCAGATATCTGTGGTCCAGGAGAATATTTTCGTAAGTAAAAGTCAGATGATGCAATTCTGTATAGTTAGTTACGGAGAAGCCCTGCTAAAATAGGTTTGCGAAACCCTGGAGTTTGTAAAGTCATCGCTACGGCCGGCCAACGGCTATTGTGTCGTGCATCCGGTTGTATAGTGATCAAGGTAGTTGACTCGGTGACATTATTAGGTAGGTAGGGAGGTTTGAAACTGCCTTTGTGTTAAGGGTAGCTGATGAGCAGAGCTCCGGTCGCGAAACACGACGGGCATTAGCTACAGGTACTGTTTAGAGCGGTGTTGTGTGAAATACGCGAAATTGTGAAGATCGGAGTAGTGCAAAAGTGCGAAGTGTTTATTGAAATAATTGTTACTGGTGAGTAATTCACTGAGTATATGTGGGTTGCTCACGGGGCACGCCGTACCGAGCTTAACCTAGTTATAGAATAGATATTGTAATTTAGTCTAGTATTAAGTTGGCACCAGATTGGTAGAAAAGAATAGGCTAGTCATGAGAGCTGACAAGGAAAAGATGCTTGCTCGGAAATGAGGACACATTTTCCATCGGGATCGATAGTGAGTAATTGAAGAGGCCTTAGGTGTCTTGGTGCCGTGCACAGATCGCCGGAGGAGGCAGTGCACGTCTTGTTGCCTGAAGCAGGTACCGCGGGTTGCGCGAGGCAGTACTTGCGATGCAGCGCATTGTGGCGCATGGGATAGACATGTACACAGAGCGCCGGATGAGGCAGTGTATCATGTGGTCGTGGCGCGCTGAGGCGCCTAGGGAAGGCCGTGTACACAGATCGCCGGACGAGGCAGTGTGCAACGGGTTGGCACGTGGAGTCCCGTGAGGCATGTGGCCCGGGACGTTGCCAGAGTCTAGCCGGCAGAAGGATTGTGGTTCCAATAGGGCAGGGGCCTGCCCCCGGATCGCAGACCCGAGCTAGGAGTCTGATCAACCCTGCTCGGAGGGCGCGAGAGGGTGGTGGTTCCCTGGCAGTGATAGGCGCGCTTGATGTGCCTGGCACAAGTGCGGTTCCAACTAGAGCGGAGGATGAGGATGAATGGAGCCAGCCTGGCGAGAGAAGGGGTGTGCAGTCTGGTGCCAAAAATAGTCCTAGGAGTCCCAGTTGGAAGAGGGTGCTCAACTGTGTTTTTCTCTTACAGGTGCTGTGTTGGTCGAATGCTGCAGTAGGATAGGATGAGATTAGTTTAAGGATTTAGTTGATATAAGTAGCTATTGTTCTTTTTAATTAAATTTCTTTTAGTTGTCTCCAGTTGACTTGCCTTACTCGCCTCATTTACTTCTACATATCAAACAGGAGACCAAAAGAGATTGTAAAATCGAAAATGTTAATATAGTTAAACTTTTGTTTCCGACTTTCAGATGTTTAATATCTTCAAACTCTCACAGCGCTTGTTTTAACTTGATAGAAAACGCTTTGCTTTCAGTTTGAAACGTTGGCCTGTCGTTTGACCTGCATGCTGTGAATAGCAAAATCAAAAATCAACAATCAACAAAAATGATTTCTTTAGCGACAAAATGCACTTCGCATGCAAGAACCATCCTTAAAATCAGAACGGATAATAATTATCGACACTATTGTCTGCGTGTCTTTCGTCATGAGCTACTCAATAAAGCTTGCTCTAAACATTCTCCAGATTTGGTAAATTTAATTATATCGACTCTCGGTTGAAAAAATCGACTCGGCAGTCTACCAATTTCAAAGTATTGACCTATTTTCTTAAAGTTTTTTTCATCTTAGTACTCGTACTTTCAAAAAATTTTCCTATTAGCAAAATCGGAAGTTAAAATCAGTAAAATTTACAAGTTCAGTAGGCAAAATTGAATCTTTATATCCGTCCCTAAAAGATCGCTTCAATATGCCGTCGGTAATTCGGTGGAGGTATTCATGCAAAAGAATCATATGGGGAACAAAATTTAATTTATAAAAGGATCCATGTGATCACATCATGCTTGATAGCTGCATGGATTGCTTCGTGAAATGTCTCAAATGAAAGACTGCATTTTCTACATGGTTTATGACGAAAATACAGACCCTTTAAATATAAATTACGCATACAAGGGGGGAGGGGCGTCAAATTATTTCGAACATCGTGAGCGGCGAATATCGTCAATCACTCCACAAACTTTTGTTTTACTGCCGTGTGCTTATGAACCCGTGGCAGAGAGGGTGTAAGAATTTAATGATGGAAATGAAAGCGCTCTGGGGTGCAGCGTGGTGCGATGTCAATTCAATTGGTTGGAACTAAATGGGATTAAGTCCACAAAATTGCACTTTTCAGGAAGTGAAAAAAACTGTTTTATTCGAAAATTTGAAACTCGTGGAATACGTACAGTATCACAGTCTTGTCTTCAGTTTGTTCACGTGCACAAACAGCATACACAGGTAGTGGCCAGTAAAAACGTAACGACGGATAACAACAAACAGTAACAGCTGTACTACATCGTGAATATTTAAATACGTTCGTATGTTGCTATTTTGTAATTCGATCCGTGGCCGAGTGATTAGAGACGATCGCTGCATTTCAGTCAAATTTTCAATGGACGCGGGTTCGATTCCCCGATACAAAATTACTGGCCAGCAATTTTCTCATGTATAAACGCTTTACATTGAAGGACGTTTACTTTACATGCAGGTTTCGTTAGCACTCGATGCATGAATGATAGGCGCTTCTTGTCGTCTGTAAAACACCAACGTAAACATTGTCTTTCTGATCAAGTAGTATAAAAGATTTATTTTGCACGCGCGCTTGTGTGTGTGTGTGTTAGTGGGGGGGGGGAACACTAACTAGCGCTGACGTACTTATTATACATGATAACATCAAAGTACGCAGTGTTGCTGGTTCAAAGGATCTAATTTCTAAGCCATCTGAAATATGAGTGTTGATATTAAAGAACGATAATGTATGGAGATCAGATTTTTGCGTTTTTAGTTGTTTGACTTTGTTGAAGTTACACTTGATCTGAAAATTGACTAAATATTAATAAAGGTACAAAGAATAACGATTTTTTCATATAAATCACATTCACTGCTTGCCTAAAGGGCGGGTAGTGCAGCTAGTAAGGAAATCCTGTAGGTGGATCATATAGGGTACCTGTACTCGTATTATAGGGAAATAATATGGAAACATTAAATCAAGAAATCATGTAAGGCAACGGTTTGTGAAATATGCATGAGAAAATTGCGTAAATAAAGCTTTATAAGGAAAAATATAGGAACATAATTCGTGAGTATAAAATTACCATACCGGAAAATCTAAGGGTGATAGGAGAGACGAGCTCCCTCTTGATGTCTTCCATATTCAGTATATTTGGTAAACTGGGTTCTCAGCACAGTAGACTCGGCACTTGACAAATTTTACAAATATATTGACGCCTTTCCCCCCTTTTTTTAGCTCGTTGGTTCTTTTACTCCACACTGATTATCAAAGTGCATTTTGACTAATCGATACCTGGTGGTAAAGTAAGATTTTCTTCAGGTATTATCAGGGAAGTAATGAAAATCAGGGTTACCAAATAGAACAGTGAAATATAGCATCAGTGCATCGAAGTGAATAATAAAGCAAAGAAACAAGAAAATAAAAGAAATAATAATATTTGTTTGAAAGAAATTGAATATTCGAACGTCTTTCCGAAAATCTGACGTTCTGTTTATCATCTGCATTCATTATTGTATAGCAATGATTTAATTTATCTGGTTGCCGTTTTTGCATTTTGCTAAATTGAAGCGCTGCGAGGAAAAAGGACCTTGTCTCATAAGAAACACAAATACATTGATCGAAGGCCCTTTTTCCATGCGGTCCTTCAACTGCAACTACTGTGTCTTCCTTTTAGTCAAAAAGCTGTCTTCTCTTGTTCTCTTTCTAAGGCGCGTACCTATGTATTTCATTTACGTATTAATTTAGTAAGCCACCTCTGTGCTTTGGTTAATAATGATGAATACTGAATTCGTAGAAGGTATTGATGATTTTGAATCATCCGATCCCAAAAAGGATGTTGCAGAACAATCTACGAGTATTAAGTGATAGAGCGAAAGCTATACGTAGTAAATTATTGCCGGAAAAGTCGGAGAAAAAGTATAAGTTTGTATGAGATACTTTCCTCAAATGGTTGGAATCAGAACCAACGTCTTCAATCAATGAAGATACGCTACTCACTTATTTTCATAGTCTTCTCAAGTCGGTAAGACCACCAACCTTCTGGTGTTACTTTTTCATGTTAAAAACCACTTTACGTATGAATCGCAATATCGATATTGCTCGATATTATAATTTGATAGCTTTTATAAAATTTGACAATCATTATGGAGTAAAATAAGTATCTTACGAATACAAGAGGGTATCGTGAACGTTAACCTCTTGTATAGTTTTATATGCTATTACTAATATTATACACTTACCTTACTGTACTTGAGCTATATTTCACATCAATCAGGTAAAATATACCTTATTTGGGGTGCGATAAGGACGTTTTCTGATAGAATCGTTATCGGGTACGACATAATTCTCCTTTTTAAGCTTAAAATTCAATAACGTGCATTCTGTGAATACTTATGGAGCGATTGTTCGCTGAAATGGCTAAGACTCTTTCATCTGAGAAGCAGAAATACATTTCCGTAATGTGTATTTTGACTCAGGTTTGTTTATAAAGAGTCAAGAAAAATCGTTGATGCGGAGACATATACTTTTCCTCATCCGCTCTGCTCACTCTTCATCCGGCGCGGCTTATTAATGCAAATTTAAATCGTAATAATTTACATTTTCTGTGATCTTTTGATGTATGAAAGAAAGAAAAGTTAACTTTATTATATCAACTATAATGAGCTTTTCCAATGCATATTTTAACGTTTGAGGTTTCTGGGCGTACGGTGACGATACGATATTCGATAGCATCAAATAATGTATTCAGTCGGGCCCTGTGTTATTAAAATTGACCGTTTACAGCTGACTTACAGCAGCTAGTGACCAGGATAAAAGTTGCAACAAGTCGCGAGAAGATTCCGTTTAATTTCTATTGTATCAGAAAAAAAAAAACAATGACTTTTACCGTTATTAAATGTCTCCGGGGGAAAAAAATAGTGAGAGTAATCCATTACTGGAAGTATTTTTTATTCTTTCTTCCTTGTGCTAGGGCGGTTTATTTCAGAGAGTAGACGCGTATATCCTACGGGAGAGAAAACATGATTTCCTCGGGAAAGGCTTTCACGAAATAAGGAAAGATTCGTCGACCAGCTTCTATAATGGAAAAATAATAAAATGAAAAACTTCGTTGTCTCAGTCGTTTCAACGTCATACGCTGCTCTGTTCATCATCGGGAGAAAAGTGACAAAAAATATGCTCAGTGAACGTCAGTTTTTTTCTCTATGCGAAGAGAAAGTCCTTGTTCCGAGTTGAAGATTAATTCGGTTGAGAATTTGGGCACAATTTAAAGACGGCCGAATCCTTGTGGGTGCCCATTAACGTACACATTCATCGAAATTATTAACAATCGCCGTATTGATTCGCGCAGAGCATGTAATGTTGGACATCTTGTAGTTAGTTGCGTGAATGAAAGAAAGAAAAAAGCAGAAAGAAAAAAGAAAAGAGAAAATATAAGGCCGGTGAAAGGCGAGAGAGTGAAAAAAATAATCATTTCACAAAACCGTCTGCTGCAGCTATTGCTACCGAACATTAAATATTTAAACTTCTCTGCTTTTTCGTTTTGTAGAAAAGCTGCTCGTTAATGACCTGCTTTTTCCTTCTTTTTTTTTCTCTCCAAGTTTGTCACTCACCCTATTTACAGTTTATTTTACGAAGCACCGAGAAAAATTAAACGATTTTCGGCGGTCTTGGTTCCCTCTTATTTCGCGGTTCAGTTCAGTGGGTTGCGTTTTGGCGCTGCACAATCGCCTTAAAAATCTTTTCCCCACAAGAAATAATTTTAGCTGCAATGTGAAACGAAGACAAAACCATTTTACACCGCAAGAGAGTAACAAATGACAGTCACAGAAGCAAGAAGTCCGCAGAACAGAAGTAAAAGGAACAAGAATGAAAATGTATGCGGGAAAAAGAAAAGCAAATATGTGAACACTACAGAAAAACTGAAATAGACATATTTACCGTGACGTCACACCGTGAGTTACTATTAGCAAAAATACCCGTCGTTTGACCAACGAACGTATTGACTCCCATAAGAATAACACACGGAGTAAAGATCATTCTGTAAATACTTCAAAATGAGAAATAATTAAGAAATCGCAGGCATACATTTTTAATCCAGAAGGTTCGGAGCATTCGATAATGAATTTCTAGTTTCTAACGAATTTCTTATTCTCAGGTAGTAACATCTTTGCTCTGCGAGGTTTCTTAGGAGTCAATACGTTCGTCGGCCCAACGACGGGTACCTCTTCTAACAGTAACCAAGAACAGTTTCACACTGTGTGACATCACTAATAAATGAGTCTTTAAAAAGAACCTGAATGTTAGGAAAGGGGGAAAATTCCAAGAATGACACAAACGCGAAGATATTAGAGAAAACAAGGAAGAGAATGCAACTAACCTGTCAACTTACTGCTATAAAATTAAGTATATTAATTATTGATTATAAATTCTTTTTTGCTAGCTATAAATGTCGTAGACCTACGAGCCAACTGGGGGAAGTATCGTTTCACCCCCCCCCCCCCGGAAAATTTCGCGTCCTCTTTGTTTATTTGTTCCTCTTGCTATTAGTCGTTATTAGTGATACTTGATGTTGATTAGAACTCCCAATCTCTGGTCACACAATTTAATAAGCTTTACGATACCCTAAGATGTACGGATTTATCATCATCATATCATCCAACTTAGCAGAGGGCTATTCAGAATATTACAAGGAAGAACCCTAAAACTACAATATGAGGAGGTCTTTCTTCAGGACACAGAATCGTGTATAGTTTGTTACACTTGAAGAGTACAGGGAAAAAACCAGATATGTCAACTATTCACGAATCGGAGAAAAACGCATTTTAAAATTCAAAACCAGCTGTATTATTGTAGTTTGTATAAAAAAGAAACTTATGGGTCAAAATTAATCGCATGGGAACCTAAGAACAAAATTGTAAGTTAACCGTGAAACCTATGACATAGCTGGTTTTTTCGTTGGACGCTAGGACATATCTGGTTCTTTCCCTGCATGCCAAAACTTTGACATGTTATAACTCGAGACTAGACTGGTTTTTTCTCTGCAACGAAGTCGTAACACATGCGTCTTCACGTTTTCTATCTGACAGAATGAAAATCTGGATTTTGGAAAAAAAGTGACATATCTGGTTTTTTCCTTGTACTCTTCACTTTCAAATTAGAAGGTAGCAATCGCCTTAATAATAGATATTTTACTTTAAAGCCGTTTTGTTCTAGCGCAATTTTTCCACCTTGGCTGTTTTTATAAACAGCCTACCTACAGTTATTATTCCGTTAAATACTCAAATTATCCGTCTTACTTTCAACATACTGTTGACTTAATACTCGTATGTACAAATGGACTTTCACGTAGCATGTTACGCTGGTTAAAAACGTACATAAAAATTTATATGCCCCAAAAAATTTTACAACATTCAATTATATTAAATTGTAGCAAAGAGGGAGCCGTAAAATTAGATTTGAAAAATGTTTGCAATTAATTCATTAATAAACATGGTGTAAAGAGAGAAACCTTTGCTGTTGACTTTCTTGTTGATATTTTCTTTTTAAAACCAACTACATACTTTAAATATTTTGTTATCGTTGTGCTTCTACGTATTATAAGATTGAATTATATAAAATTACACTTTTTAAGATCACTATTCAAAGTTAGGGGGCGCGATGGGGGCAAATGTCCCCCCAAGACACCTGAAATTGAATGTAAAATATGTAAAAATGAGCAATTATCCGCCTTTAAAACACGTTTTTTTCGAAAAATTTTCGCTCAAGCAGTAAGTTTACCTTCATTGTCATAATATAGTCCTCTAATATCGGCGATCTTAAAAATTACCTCAATTTTCGACTTTTTCTCCCTTGAAAATCTTACTTTGCTCCCCCTCCCCCTCCAGAAAAGTTTCGGCTGCGTCACTGTTGTCGGTTTTTATGGCGAGTGTCGAAAACGAAACCCGAATGGACGACTAAAGCAGCTTCGACGAAGTTTTCTCATGAAAATATCGCGAGCACGATCGCGAGTGTACGCTGCTGCTCAGGTCTCGGATCTTGGGTGTCTCAAATAGGCTCGGGTAACTTGGGGCCATTAAATTCAAATCCCACTCCCAGTCCAAGCGTCCCAAATTAGTTGACCAAGCTTTTGTTCTAAATTTTAAAATGTTTCTGTGATATTGATTCTCTTCATCTCTTCTTTCTCTTTCGTTCAGCATAATGATGATTTTTTAAAGTTGGTATATTTGCTTATGGGGGCTCAGGATACCTTTAGAGGGGGCTCAGCCCCAACTTGCCCTCAATAGCCACGGGGCTGTTTTACTAGGAAAAGTATGTACCAAATTCTGCGCCTTAATTTCCGGACGAGCAGATTTCATATTATCGAGCTGCATTGAAATTTCCCAGTCGAAGCTGGAAGCTATCTTGAGTCTTCATGCACAAGGTCGTAATGAAGGGTTTTGTCTGGAGGTGGGGAGGGGGGTAAAAATTATGAAAGTCCCAACTGACTCAACTCATAATTCCCAAGTATTAAAGCAAAAAAAAAAAAACCTTTTGACCTGTTAGATTTTTCTGACTGACTCAAGTCAAAGTTCCACCTTTTCCTAGTTGCTGGTTGTGCATGGCTTTATGGTAGAACTGATACCCAGTTCTAGGATGTGAATCTATCTAAAATATTTTCGTATTAACTAAAATTATTACTTCATGAATTTTCTTTTTATCTTTTTAACAGATGACCAGGACCAAACATCAAAAATTGTACTGGGATTAACTGAATATTAATAAGTTTTTGTACATTATTGTAAGAATATAAAATATAAAAATAATATTGATCATTATTCATGAATTTTGGCTGTCGGAATTTTGTGTGTCAGGGAGGAGCGCACTGAAATGAGGGGTAGGTTAACCAAAATGCGACAGAATCAGAGACGTACAGAAAATTTTTTTTAGAGAGAGAGAAGGGGGGGGGGTCCCTACTAACTCAACTCAGAATTCCAAGTATCAAAGCAAAAGAAACCTCACCTTTTGACCTGTTGGGTTCTTCCAACTTCTCAACTCAATTCTCGAGTATCAAAGCAAGAAAAAGAAAAAGAAAAGAAAAAACAAAAAAACAAAAAAAAACACTTTTAACTAGTTGGATTTTTCCAACTCACCTGACTGAAATTGTGAATTTTCCCAACTGCTGAGTGAATAATTCCTACGGGGGTTGCCCCCTGCGCCCGTATCGGTACGTCCCTGGACAGAATATTGTCAGAACGGATTAGAGTCCTGCTAAAATGCGACAGAATATTGCTAGGATGTGACAGGGCGCTGCTAAATTGTGACACAACACTACTAGAACGTGACAGCATTGCCAAAATGTGACACAGTATCATCAGAATCTGACGAAGCCTCTCACAGGTTGTTGATAGAATATGGCAAATACTGGAAGTCGTACCACTTCATTGACAGATGCTGTCTGTCGCATTGTGTAACGTTGTGTCACGTTCTGTCGCATTCTGTCGCGTTGTGTCACGTAAAATCGCACGGCTGTGCTCGATTCTGATTGGTTCTCATACTGACATTCTGCGACAGATCCGCTGACAGGATTAGCATTATCTGGCATCTGTCAATTTTCCGCAGCGGGCCGCTGAAACTCGTCAGAAGAAAACGAAACATTATCGTTATTTCATGAGTATTTCATTTCGGTTTACTGGCAACCTGCTAACACGAACATTTCGATGCATTCACGCATGAACAATATCTCGGAGTCCAGAAATTTGCTAGAAAAAGTTGAGATTGCAGGCGTCGTTCAAAAATAGTACAATTCTATAATCTCTAGACAAGAGAGAGAGAGAGAGAGAAAAGAAAAGTTTAGCAAGAAAACTGTCCAAATGAAAGTGTTTCTTTTACTACTGATTTTGGTAGTTTCACAAAATCTTTAATCCTAACCCGATTTAGATCGCCAAATCCAAATTTCATACGTAGAATAAGCCACATGGACTCGAACTAAAGATTTAAAAAGCAGAGGGAATAGGAACTTTTTATAGTAAATCACAGGTCTACAGGGGCCCGTCGCGCCTGGTGTAGAGAAAATAAGGATACTGCCCCCGTTCCTAGAAGAGAATCCTGGACCTCTTTTTCTTGATTTTTTGGCGTGAAATTTTCGGTTGTGGCTAATAACACTAACTGGAATAAGACAAATTAAGAAATGATCATTTAGTTTATAAAATCTGAATTTTGAAGGCCCAGTTTGAAATTACATGGTGATTCCAATGAAAGATTCAAAATCAGCGACCTGTGAAGCCCCTATTGTTGGAATTATTTGTCTGATGTACCAGCCTTCCCAAAGTAAATAAATTGAACTGAACTTGAAAAGATCATGTGAAATAAAATTGAAATTTAACGAATTTTCATAAACGTAAGCAGAACACGAACAAGTGTTTTTTTAAATCTAGTGAACCTAAAATTGAACTTTTTCCAAATTCACGACAAGCGACGTGTACACGTTTTACGTCAAATCTAAACGAATGTTACACAGTCATTGAGAGAAAATGAAGTGTGTGAAAAATAATTTTAACAAGCCTACTACTTATAATCATACAGTCATGAAGGAGGGAGGCAGGATAGCCACTTTCCCCCTCCTCACCTTTATAAAAGTAGGAAAATTGGCAACTGTAGGTGGTCAGCTGGCAAATACAAACATCATCTTGTGGATTTTTTTGCTTTAATTTACAGTGGGAAGATGATGATTTTTTTTGCTGGAACATGTGGAGAACTTTTGATTCTCGCCCTGCTCGAAAATTCGCTTCGCTATAGCCCTGCTGTTGCTAAAAATAATTCTAAAGGAAAATGTTCATCGATCATTATTAAGTTATAAATTTTAGAAGTAGAAAAGTCATTTACACTTGGAAAGGTAACGAAGTTTGCCCCGAATGCTTTGTGATTTCACCCAATCGTCCATTCATATTTTCCCAGTCAAAAATAAAGATTGTTACGAAGTATTAAGGTTTACGATTTTCCTCTTTCCGCATATTTTAGTCAATAAGAACGAGCAAAAACTGGCGAAAATAGAACATCATAATGTGAGCGAACAAAGAGCCATTAGAATGAAGATAAAACGTGAAAGAAAATAAGAAAGAAACAGGGAGATAGATACGAAAACTGGCGAGAGAATAGATCAGGAATTCAAAATCGGAAAGCAAAAAAATTCTTTAGTCCAATAAATATCCAAAGTACCTACTCGAAGTCGTTTCATTTTTATTTCGTTTAAGGGAGTTAAAATTCATTTAGTTTTTCGCACTTCCTGTACACGTAATGGCGTTACGAATATACGTCTAAAGTTTGCAACTTTTCTCATTCACTTTTAGCAGAGAAAGTTGGAATAGCAGTAAAGCTGTTAACATTCGTAATCCATATTAATTCATTCATCAACAAAAAGCAGTATACATGAAAATCATTATTTGTAGTCCTAGTGTCACTGCTTTAAGATGTACTATCTGATTTCAATGAATTGAATTGTCAGCGACGAAAATAGATTGGCCTGTCAATCTTTTCTGAGCCGCATTATTGATCGACTTTGATTTCGATTTCTCACAAGTTCCTAACTGAAAATGGCCAGGTTTCGCGCGCGGTGCTAGAGAAAAAAAAATTGTTTTTATCATTTGCGTCGCAAAAAAAAAGAAAAAGTCAAACGTAGTCTTTTTCGCCCGTTTGACGTTAGGTGTTCTAGACTCGAACGGCATTTTTGCAACTATTTCCAACTGACCGACTTAACTTGGAAGAAGCCTTCCCCCAGTCACTATGCCTCTGATTTTCCGAATTCTAAACGTAGCATGGAAAAGTACGTATTACAGGATATATATCTTACAGGCAGATCCTGAAATTAAGGCATTTAATGAAACGCCTAGGCATTTAATGAAATGTCGAATGATTTTAGGCCAATCGTTCAAAATTTCATTTATTACACGAAGTGCCTAGGCAGTTTGTGAAATGTGCTTCGATTTTTAGGCACATCATTAATAGTGAAAATGTAGCACAGAAATGGTTTATTCATTATAAAAAAATAAAAACTGAAGTTCGTAAATTGTGCTGAATTTCTATCTTGCAGTCGTCATTTGATAATTTATACTACCGTATTTGTAACGTTAGGCCTACTTATTACAACATTTGCTGTTGCACAATAATCCCTTCTTCCGACTGATGCATCGATTACTAACACATATTTTTGTACAGTGGCATCTCAAAAACCCTTGGTCATGGCTTCCTAGTGTCTCTGCCTGGTTTGCGCGCCTGTGCGAAGGGCAGTTGTAGCTGGAACGTCTTCTTGCGATAAAAAAACTTCCGAACAAACCGAGAACACTGTGACAAGGCATATAACTGCGTTAATTGTCCACGTTTAGTCCCCAGTTTGTAGAAACCGTCATCTGTCTTCTCGAGAACTCTGGCTAGTACTGATCTGTTTGAACGTGTTCAAAAAGGATAAATAATATGATTTGTAATCGACGAGTAGAGCCTAATCTTCATATTATTACGATATTTCCAACAAAAAAAAACCTGTTGCATGATAAGCCTAATACAAGTAAAATTTCAGTCATTTCATGAAATACCTCATCTAACCTGGAGATCTTAGTCATTTCATGAAATGACTAAAATTTAGCCAGCATGTCATGTTATTACGGATTTCATAATTTGCCTGTAACATATATACATATTATGTTACCGTACATAATGTAAATTCAGGATCGAACGTGAATTCCGGGGCAAGTACATTGTATCCCAGCGTCATTGGGCCGTGGTGTTAATGGCCGGGATATGACGTAATTTACACAGCTACTTGGGCCATGTTGACACACTTTCTTATCATCACTTCCTGAGCTGATCGACCTTGCCCAGTACAGTTTGGGAAATGATGTGCGCGTTATTGTATTATACTGTCTAAAATGTTCCAAAATGACAACTAAATGACTAAATTTTTCGAAAAATGTCGATTCCGAAGATTTGTGTGTGTGTGCGCGCGCGTGCGTGCGTGCGTGTGAGAAGGGCTCATTCCACCCCTGCATATTTCATATTATAGATTATCTGTTTCGTCAATTTTGGTTGAGTTTGGTCGACTTTGAACGAGCTCGATTATTGTTGACCTATTCGAGCCAAATAAAAAAATCTCGCCTTTGGACCTCAGGCTTCCTGGTACCCGATGCGCAATCAGTTACTCTCTAGTTACCAAGTTACCCGCGGAAAAGTTACCGATTTGTTACCCTCGGGTTACCCTTGTTCCTGTTTAGTTATCCCGGTAACTGGAGGGGTTTTGCGCATCAGGTACACATTCTCAGAGTTACCCGTTCCCAGTATGACGACAAAACTGAAGAGTTTTAAACTAAACTTTTTAGCTGTTTAGCCGGATTACTCATATCAAGATGGCCCAAAATGCCAAGATTTCCCAAGATGTATTGGGAAATCTTGAGAAAGCCCGGTCCAATTCTAATATTATCTGACATTTACAAGACTTCCTAAGTAAATTGTAGACAAAATGGGTTTTCACGATATTTCTGGTCTTTAACGTGCATGCCCGCTGGTTTTCATAGTTAACGTTATTTCCCGGCCATTAACGTCATTATCAGATTTACATCATGTACCGTAACATATACATACAAGTTCGTACATACAAGTTCGAAGGAATCTTAAATATGTATTCGAAAGGTTCCAAAAAAGTCTTTATCAAATCCCGTATAGTCGTAACTAAACCTAGCAGGGTCAAAAATGTAGTACATGAGTTTTTAAGTTTTAGTGAGTCTTAAAGAAGTTTTGAAGAGACAAAAAGTTTTAAATAAGTCTGGGAGACTCTTAAAGGGTCTTAACTTACTCATGGTGAGTCAGTAAAGTGTGAGAGTCCTAAGAGACATCGGCAAGCCGAAGAAAAAAAAGGTCGTATGTAGCCCTAAACGAGCTATGGACAGTCTCAGTGATCCTTAAACAAGGTTGGGAGAACTGTGAAGAGTCTAAAGAAGTCCGATGACATCTTAAAGTTTCATAAACTATTATTAAAAATGTTTAGCAAGTATCAAGAGCTAGGCCTCCTTTCGCTAGGAAACGAATCAATGCTATAAGATTGTCGCTATGAAAAGGTTTTAATACTCGTATTTTGCGAATCCAGTGCGTCGAAAACAATAACGTCTTAGCTCCATCAATTTCGAAGTTATTTTCATTTTCAACATCAATGAAATATTAATCAGCATAAATCGTTAAAAATCCAACTATTTCTCGCTTTTCTACTCTCTCGATTACCATTTCGAAGCCATAAAGATGATCCATAAATACCCGTGGATGCTAAGGGAGTAGAGGAGGTAAAAAAACTTTTCAATGTAATTCTGAATTGTTTCTTTTAGGATTGGTTTCTGAATCTTCCTCTGAATACAGTGCAGGTGCGATAAACTCTAACAAATATACGGAAAAATATCGGAAGGAGGCGAACAGGGTGTTTAGAAAATCGATTTACTAATAATTTGGCCCGAATGTCTTTCCATTCTTACATTTACGAAATACCTTTTTCCCGAGTTGCTGTCTTGTAGAAGGTGAAAGGCCTTGAAATACTATTCTGTAATGGAAAAAAATACCACTAGTCATAAGTATAATCTTGAGATCGAAGTTCCGCTTTATTTTTTAAACAAAATTACTATAAATGCGACATAAGATGTTCTAGAAAGCCTGTCGTCGCATGTAAAGAGAAACGGAGGTCCTTCTTCTCGAGCTGGTGGTCAGCAGAGAAAGGTTTTATCAAAAGTAAGTTGGGCAGAATCTTTTGTGATGCCCTGCTAAAAATGTGTACATAGTAGGTACGCCAATAAATATGTTAATTAGATCACAACTGTTTTCAATAAAAATTTCTGGCAAAAAAATCGATGAACGTCCATTATTTGCATAATAAAGATTCGCAGAAAGAATTAAGCAGATAGGAGCGGGTGAGCTGGATAAGTACGAATTTTTGTTCCATGAGCTTGTCACTCGCTACAAAATATGTGAAAAAAATATGTTCGTTACAGTTAAAACACGAAATTCGTTAAAACTAGTTTTCACAACCTCATTTGTTAAAACTAGACCAGTCAGAACTACAATTTCCTGTTACGTATCAACGGAGCAGTCAATTCTGTTTCTGACTGATATTCAAAGTAAGGGATGACCCTTTACAAAGTGATGTTCGGTACTGAAACAAAAATGGGGACTCACAACATCTTCGCTACCTGGTGATGTTATTGATGCCGTCAACGACGAAGAGGACCTTGAAAGCTTCCGGACTTCAGAACGTAGGCAAAAAGGGATGACTCAGGAAGTTACAGTTCTCTTCTGCAAAAAATACTTGCAAATAAACTTTTAAGAAAAAAAGAAAAAAAAACACTTAAGAAATAGTACAATAAATATAAGGTCTTTGAATATTAATAATATGATTCTGAATTTTCTATATTGTATGCAATTCGAAATGCTACGGTGGCTTTTATCATGCCGTAACAAGGAAGCGACGTTTATGCGCATATTCAAAAGTACAAAAAAAAAAATCAATTAATTTCAGTGTTTTTCTTTTAGTACCCTTTGCTCCCAGTTTTCCCTGGTTTCAGATAAAACTCAAAATCGCTTCTTCCAACCACTTTCCACTAGATTACTTTAGTTTTCATAAGTACATTTCAGTTAAGACTGCATAGTTTCAACTCAGTTATGAGTAGATATAACTAATTCCCACGCTCAGGGTCCTAAGTGAATTCTGGTTTTCACTAGTCCACACTAATTTTGAGAAATGAGGCTGTAAAAACTCGTTTTGATAAGTTACAACTAGTCGAGAACGAAACTAAAGGGGAAGGAAGCTAAAACACCCCAATAATTTGGCAATCGGTAAATTTTGAAACTGTTCATTTGAATTTTTAATTTTTTAAGAACGTTTACTTGTTTGTTCATTATTATTATTATTATTATTATTATTATTATTATTATTATTTTTTCTTTTTTCAGTTAAAAAGTCGGCCAATTTTGAATAATTTAAAAGCTTTGTCGGCGAATTAGTAGTTGAACTAAATTATTTGTCGATAAATTTTTCTTCTCTACCTCCCTCTTCCTCTGTCGTAAAGAGTTTGCTTACGCCATCGAGCTAGGGTATAGCAACACCGCATACCGTCTTCATTTTACGCTTAGCCTGTTACGACTCGTATACAGTGACCATCAGTCGGCTAGGAGCTCGCGACAAACGATCGAAAATCCGCGCTCTCC
Organism: Acanthococcus lagerstroemiae; assembly: GCA_031841125.1. NCBI lineage: Eukaryota > Metazoa > Arthropoda > Insecta > Hemiptera > Eriococcidae > Acanthococcus > Acanthococcus lagerstroemiae. The sequence continues at coordinate 82,365,914 of CM063106.1, forward strand.
GTCCAACCACGAGCCTGAGGACCTTCTTAGAATCCGCGACCGAACAAACCGTATACGGTCTGCACATATACATTCGAATTTAGCTTCCAACCTTGAAACCCTTCTGCGAAAAAACTCGCGATTGCTAGTTACGATAACACCTCCTAATATTTCATCATCCCGACAGACACGACTGACACCAGCCTCTGCGACCTGCACCAAATGACCTTGGTACAACGCGCGACGTCGCGAAATGCTGAAGTCCCCATTGAGATTCCGCCATCTTGAAAGATTCGACGATATAAACTCACTTTCCTGGGGACCCGGAGGATTCTGCACATCTTCTGGCTCACGGGAAGACGTTTTCCTCACGCAAACCAGACTGGTAGCCAGATTAGGGAATTTTAACGTTATAAACTCCTGTCGTGTGTTGCGCTGAAGGCCTAGTGGTCTATCCGAACTTGTATTATTTTCCGAACAAAGTTTCGAATTTAATCGTATTTCAGTATCTAACTTGTTTATCGTCATTAACGTAATCCAATGATCAATTAAAAACTTGCAATAAACAAAACGTCTCGCTGTTTTATTTCGAAGAAGCGAAACCAGCTAGAGGCAACGTTGCTGCCCCCTCGGGGTTCTCCATCCAGGACTGCCTTGCCAATCTCCGATCGCTTTCGCAACCTACCACCCGTAACCATCCACGGGAATTACCGAAGGTCTACTCTCGATGATTCCCCCCCCCCTACTGAAAGTCAAATTTCGTCTCTGAAATTGGTCTGAACAGATTTTGGGTTTTAACTGTATTACGTTTTTACAGCAAAGCAGACTCATTGTGGCAACATCCCAGCAAAAAGACTCTTGGAGATGTTGCAGTGTTAGTAAGTGACTGCGTGTAAAAACTTGGGACATTTAACCCTACTTTCATGCTCCAGCTATGAAAAACGGAACTGCATAAAACCAACAAATGAACAACCTGAGGTGAAACAAGCGCTACGTGCACAACGAAACCATAGACCATGTCGACTAGCTCAAAGTAAGCAGACAGTCGTGAAGGAACGAGGAACTCTGAGGAGGCTGCATCTGATGTCAAAAGCTGAATCCTCTATGTTGGCCAGAATGATTATGCTATCATTATTTCCCTCTCTCTCTCTCTCTCTCTCTCTCTCACACACTCTCTCTCTCTCTCTCTCTCTCTCTCTCTCTCTCTCTCTCTCTCTCTCTCTCTCTCTCTCTCTTTCTCTTTCATACACACACACACACACACGTCCTCCGGTGTAACCGTACGTTATGGGGTCTCTTGAAAAAGCGCTTTAAAATGCTGTTAGAACGTTGGCGACACTGTACACACCAGAATATCGGTGTTTTTCTACAAAACCGCTAACACTGATTTCACTTACACTCAAAAATAAAGAATAGAGAAAAACCGTACGTTATGAGGTCTCACCTGTGTGTATGAAATACACCCGTGAATGCGGAACTGGACGGCGTTGTGGGGTCAACCGTTTTAGCTGTATTTCCGAAAATCATGTACGTTCTGAGGCCATTTTTGATACACAATGTGCAACGTTGCCACTTAGGACAACATTCCAGACACCGAACTAAATACGCGAAAAACTCATACATTTTTTGAACCGCAGCGACTAACAGCGTGGCCTGTCGTTACAGCTAACTCATATTGGTATAAGGATGTGTATAGTCCGATAATGTATTTGATGTGTGTTCGTGGGCCGATATCATTAATTTTAACCAGTGGCGTCGCTGGAAAATTTTTTGGGGGTAATTTTATCAGTAGTGTAGGCCTACATTCATCTGCGTTGGTGGTTTTTTTTGGGGGGAGGGGTGTAGTATGTTGTATTAAAGTGTTTAACAGTCATTTAGGTCATTTATTTTAAAAATTTAAGAATCAGCAAATTATATCTTGAAAGGGGAAACAAAGAATTTAGAATTGGAAGATTCTATTATAATTACCAGGGCTGCAATTTGTATGCGAATGTATACTCGTATTTTTATCTATGGCGTATAGGTATAAGTATCAAAAGATGTTCACGAATCACAGAATTCTGAGTCAATGAAGCAGCACTTCATCATGCATATTTCACATATTTTGGCATTTACCGCGTATTTTGCACGAATTCTGCTTATTTTTCAATTTCTTCCCCACAAAAAATTATTTTTGTAATGTTGAGAATGATGTCCGATTCCAAAAAAAAATTGTGAAGACCTAATGGTTAATGAATTAGTAGACAAGCATTTAGAAAAATATGTTCTTTTGCATGTGAGATAGCGTTTCTCTTGCCTGCATAACATTCATCAATCACCAAGAAATTACGAATAGGTGCATTATCCCCTGGGTGCATCTCCTATTAAAAGAAGATTGGACTCTTAAGGAGATACTTGGCTGGATCATTTTAAACTATGATAAAAATTGTCTCAGTGTATCCAATTTAATTTTTCTTTTGAAACAATATACCCAATACCCATATTTATTTACATATTTACGCATATCTTACAATTTTGACGCATATTTTCGGCATATTATTTAGACTGAATTCAGTGCATAAAATATGCGCATATTTCGCTATTTTTTGTGCATAAAAATTGCAGCCCTGATAATGACCATAAATCGAAATATCAGCTTACAAGAGTCTTCGCATGTATGACATGCTCAGGTGAGTCGTGTGTGAAACGTGATCCTCATGCGCGTATCAAGGTAGGTGAGCTCAATAAGGCCCTGGTTTAAGGTCTTGGCTGTCCAGACTTTCATGTACGTAAGTGATTTCATGTTTTTCCTTCTTCGTGTTATAGTCGTCGACTGCAATATTTAAAAAGTGGCTAGCTTGAAATTTTTCTAGACTGCTCTACGTTCCTCAGAACTTCTAATAAAAATACCCCTTTTCCCAAACTTGATAAATCCAGCCCACCAACGAAGGCTGGGCCACCTAATACCTAATAAGCCTGACCTGAAATTCGATAAATAAAATGTTAAGCAACTAGGAATTTATGAGTAAGTTATACCTGAAATGATGAATCAATTGATCGTACCAGGCTGGGCCTTATTAGGTTACATAACACTATTTTTCGTGAGTATCGCATACCTCAGTTCCAAATTGCTCAAATTTCACTTTTCTGGCGTCAATCGTTAACCAACTACAACTACAACAACTGTCCAATGTTTGATTTCTGGATAGATTCCATTTGACTAACATAATACTCGTAAATCCTCCAAGTTACATAAAAAACATTCATTTTGGAATTAAGATGAGTGCTTGGTAGAATACACGACAGTGACCCCACAGCGATTGCAAAAATTCAGGTGTGTGACCTCCCAACGGCCACGAAATACAGAGACCATACACTCAATTTTTAATGACCCTTAATACGAGGTAAAGAGCTTTCTTATTGCGAATTGTGACTAAACAGTGTACTGATAATGATTGAGTGCAAACTCACAGACCATTCTATCTCCCAACATTTGAATGCCTTCCCAAAGTCCTCAGTGGAAAAAGTGAAACCACCTCCATGTGATAGAAGTGACCCCACAACGATAGGAAAAATCCAGGTGTGTGACCTCCAACGGCCACAAAATACAGAGACCAATACACTCAGTTCTTAACAACCCTTAATACAAGGTAAAGTGCTTTCTTATTGCAAATCAAGACTAACCGGGGTACTGATAATAACTGAGTACAAAACTCACAGACCATTCTAACCTCTCCAATCCTTGCAATGTCCTCCCAGAGTCCTCAGTGAGGAAAGTGAATGCACTTCCATGTGATAGAATCAAGTGGCCCCACAGCGATAGCAAAAATCAGGTGTGTGACCTCCCAACGGCCACAGAATACGGAGACCGATACACTCAGATCTTTATCACCCTCAATACGAGGAAAAGTGCTTTCTTACAGCGAATTGAGACCAACCAGTGTACTGATAATAACTGACTACAAACTCCACAGACCATTCTATCTCCCCAAACATTTGAATGCCTCCCAAAGTCCTCAGTGGAAAAAGTGAAACACTCCATGTGATAGAAGTACCCCACAAGCGATAGCAAAAATCCAGGTGTGTGACCTCCCAACGGCACAAAATACAGAGACCAATACACTCAGATTCTTAACCACCCTCAATACGAGGTAAAGTGCTTTCTTACTGCAAATTGAGACTAACCAGGTACTGATAATAACTGAGTACAAACTCACAGACCATTTACCTCTCCAATCCTTTCAATGCTTCCCAGAGTCCTCAGTGGAGAAAAGTGAAGGCACTTCCATGTGACAGAAGTAAGTGACCCCACAGCGATAGCAAAAATCGAGGTGTGTGACCTCCCAACGGCCACAGAATACGGAGACCGATGCACTCAGATCATTATCACCCTCAATACGAGGAAAGTGCTTTCTTACAGCGAATTGAGACCAACCAGTATACTGATAATAACTGACTACAAACCCAGAGACCATTCTAACTCTCCGAACATTTGAATGTCCTCCCAAAGTCCTCAGTGGAAAAAGTGAAACCACCTCCATGTGATAGAAGTGACCCCACAACGATAGCAAAAACCCAGGTGTGTGACCTCCCAACGGCCATAAAATACAGAGACCAATACACTCAGTTCTTAACCACCCTCAATACGAGTAAAGTGCTTTCTTACAGCGAATTGAGACTATCCAGTCTACTGATAATAACTGACTACAAACTCACAGACCATTTTATTTCCCAAACATTTGAATGCCTTCCCAGAGTCCTCAGTGGAGAAAATGAAGGCACTTCCATGTGACAGAAGTAAGTGACCCCACAGCGATAGCAAAAATCGAGGTGTGTGACCTCCCAACGGCCACAAAATACAGAGACCAATACACTCGGATCTTAATCACCCTCAATACGAGGTAAAGTGCTTTCTTACTGCAAATAGAGACTAACCATGGTACTGATAATAACTGAGTACAAACTCACAGACCATTCTACCTCTCCAATCCTATCAATGTCCTCCAGAGTCCTCAGTGGAAAAAGTGAAAGCATCTCCATGTGATAAAAGTAAGTGACCCCACCGCGATAGCAAAAATCCAGGTGTGTGACCTCCCAACGGCCACAAAATACAGAGACCGATACACTCAGATCATAATCACTCTCAATACGAGGAAAAGTGATTTCTTACTGCAAATCAAGACTAACCAGGGTACTGATAATAACTGAGTACAAACTCACAGACCATTCTACCTCTCCAATCCTTGCAATGTCCTCCCAGAGTCCTCAGTGGAAAAAGTGAAAGCACCTCCATGTGATAGAAGTAAGTGACCCCACAGCGATAGCAAAAATCCAGGTGTGTGACCTCCCAACGGCCACAATATATGGAGACAGATACACTCAGATCATTATCACCTCAATACGAGGAGAAGTGCTTTCTTACTGCGAACTGAGACTTACCAGTCTACTGATAATAACTGTGTACAAACCCACAGACCATTCTAACTCTCCAAACATTTGAATGCCTTCCCAGAGTCCTCAGTGGAAAAAATGAAGGCACTTCCATGTGACAGAAGTAAGTGTCCCCACAGCGATAGCAAAAATTCAGGTGTGTGACCTCCAACGGCAACAAAATACGGAGACCGATACACTCAGATCATTATCAACCTCAATACGACGAAAAGTGTTTTCTTACAGCGAATTGAGACTAACCAGTCTACTGATAATAACTGAGTACAAACCACAGACCATTCTACCTCTCCTAACATTTGAATGTCTTCCCGGAGTCCTCAGTTGAGGAAGTGAAGGCATTTCCATGTGTCAGAATAAGTGGCCCCACAGCGATACCAAAAATCCAGGTGTGTGACCTCCCAACGGCCACAAAATACGGAAACCGATACACTCGGATCTTCATCACCCTCAATACGAGGTAAAGTGCTTTCTTACTGCAAATGGAGACTAACCATGGTACTGATAATACCTGAGTACAAACTCACAGACCATTCTACCTCTCCGATCCTATCAATGTCCTCCCCGAGTCCTCAGTGGAAAAAGTGGAAGCAGCTCCATGTGATACTAGCAAGTGACCCCACAGCGATAGCAAAAATTCAGGTGTGTGATCTCCCAACGGCCACAAAATACGGAGACCGATACACACGAATCATAATCACCTTAATACGAGGTAAAGTACTTTCTTACTGTAAATCAAGACTAACCAGGGTACTGATAATAACTGAGTACAAACTCACAGACCATTCTAACTCTCCTAAAATTTGAATGTCTTCCCAGAGTTCTCGGTGGAGGAAGTGAAGGCCCTTCCATGCGACAGAAGTAAGTGTCCCCACAGGGATAGCAAAAATTCAGGTGTGTGACCTCCCAACGGCCACAAAATACGGAGACCGATACACTCAGATCATTATCACCCTCAATACGAGGTAAAGTGCTTTCTTACTGCGAATTGAGACTAACCAGTGTACTGATAATTACTGAGTACAAACCCACAGACCATTCTAACTCTCCTAACATTTGAATGTCCTCTCAAGTCCTGAGTGGAAAAAGTGAAAGCACCTCCATGTGATAGAAGTAAGTGACCCCACAGCGATAGCAAAAATCCAGGTGGGTGACCTCCCAACGGCCACAAAATACAGAGACCATTACACTCAGTTCTTTTCGACTCGACTTAGTGGAAATTTATGATAATAATAATAGTAATAACAATAATTTAATACAACTCCAATATGATTCAACTGTATTAATTAATTGTAATAATCAACTGTGATTAATCAACCTTTCAACGCTCTGCTCAAACTCGGCTTTTCCCTACCTGTTAGGATAGACCCCGCCTGTGACGATAATTGGGACGCATTTGAGTATGAGGCTCGCCCCCTGTAGTGGGTTTCGGCCCCCTCATTGGTCCACGTACTACTATGAAATATATCTCCATTGGTCCACGTGTGACCATGGACGTGCAAGACGGAACCCAGTGGGGGAAGTCCAGTTCTCGAATTTGGATCGGGACCTCGCATTCTGTTATTGTGCTCCATGCTGCACGTTATTGTGCTCGGTTTTCTGACGTTACTGTGTATTAGTACTGCATACCTATTACCTGTGCTCGTTTTGTTGTGTTTCTCTTTCCGAAATGGAAATGAATACTACTACGGATCAAGTCAGACGATTTTATTATTTACTACCTGTTATATTTACATTTTGTTTGAGAAGTCGCATTTTCCTATGGTCGTCGTTCGTTTTGTGTGTTTTACAAGCCTTGTGTCACTATCCGGTGGTGGTGCACTCGGTAAATTGAATTCTACAGGAATTTACGTCTCCTCTCTTGGTGTGTACTACATGCCTTGTGTTACCACCCGGTGGTGGTGCACATTATTTCACGCGAGGTAAAGTGCTTTCTTACAGCGAATTGAGACGAACCAGTGTACTGATATTAACTTGAGTACAAACCCACACACCATTCTAACTCTCCAAACATATGAATGTCTTCCCGAAGTCCTCAGTGGAAAAATTGAAAGCACCTCCATGTGATAGAAGTAAGTGACCCCACAGCGATAGCAAAAATTCAGGTGTGTGACCTCCAACGGCCACAAAATACAGAGACCGATACACTCGGATCATAATCACCCTCAAATTCCCTAAATGTGCACATAGATTGTTCTTGTTTAACACGGCAGTATTGGATACGTGACGCAATCAGTGGAATATGCTTTTTAATACGGAAGCGTAATACAATTTTTCCGGATCCTTTATTTCAATTTTCAGTGTTATGCATGCAGGAAAATCGATAACTCGAGGATCCTTACCGATAGGTAGTCGATTAGAGGCAAGCTTATCAATTTAAATATATTTTGGATAGATTTTTTGAGAGGTCTTACTCGGATATGACGAAGGGAAAAAATCTTGTAGACGACGAAGGAATATTTTGTGTATAAATTGACTGTAGGCAGCCAGTATTTTGAAAAAATTTAATACTGAGCACGTTTGTATATTCTACAGTGTTGGCTTGCTACAAGTATGCGGTTATTCAATACTTGTGATAATTGCTTCACAGTTTATTACTGTAGTCTACAAAGGAAAATTTAGAGTACGGAAAGTCGATTTTCAGTTAAAAAAACATTTTGTATAACCATATGAACTTCGGAATTTTTGGAAATTATTTTGTGGACGAGACATAACTTCCTTCTAACTATAAGGATTCAGGGTTTCTACTTTTTTTCCTGAAACGAATGTCACCCACAATAAGCACTATAAAAATGTGCAAACTACGAAGGAATAAAAGTGGTTACACAACTTCAACGTAGCTGGTAGACCCTCTTGAGGGGTCAAAATTTTGGGCACCGTCCTCAAATGACTTGCACAACAAACATTCCACATAAATTTTTTATTAGAAATGTCTGTCTGTGTGATGCGTTTTTAAGAAAAATCCGTGAGTGGTTACATAGACGATGATGGAATTTTGACCGTAATTTCACAGTTTGGGGATGCTAGTTAGCTATATGTCAGGTTATGTATTTTGAACTTTTTGGTTGATTGACATGATAGAAGAGATTTACACTTATCTCACAAAAAAAAATTATTTTCTAACATTCTTAGTTTTTTTGACAAATATTGAAGTATTGGGAGAATGACCCATGTATAACCCATGCTGATACTTCAGTCGATGAACTGTGGATTCTCAGACTTTGTAGTATCATGATTCTACTCATTTTGGAATTAAGAGTGAGTGCTTGGTAGAATACAAGATAGTGGCCCCACAGCGATACCTAAAATAATTCAGGTGTGTGACCTCTCAGCGGCCGCGAAATACAGGCACCAATACACACAATTTCAAATTAGCTTTACAAGCCCGTTCTTAATCCGATTTCAGAGTAAACCACTACTCGCGAACTTCACTCCACAATTTGCGACCTTCGCAACGTCCTCCATAGGTATAGAGGAATGGTGAGAATTGGCAACGTGGGGCCTCACTGCGTCGGCGTTTTCACCGAGGCCTCAGAACGTTGTAGTAATGCGAATACTTCTGAGAGTCTTTACACCTGGTGATACACAAAGTGTATAGCGGAAAAATAGTCATAGGGGGGACTTTTTCCAGAACGAATCGGGATCAAGCTCTAGGCTATTATTTTGGCCCAAAGTATCGAAAAATCTGGTTAAAACGTTGTGGGGTCCTAGCCGAAGACCTCACAACGAAAATGGACCCCACAACGCCGGTGTTCAGCGGACGCAAGACCTCCCTTTATACGGTTATTCCGTGCACACACACACGCACACACACACACACACACACACACACACGAACACCTATACAAACCTTTCCAGTCGACCCGTTTTGGGTATATTCGACTATTTAGTCGGCATTTCAGACCATAAGTTGGTAAAACAAGATTTTTTTTCTTACATCAAAAAAATTTGTATCATCGACCTATTTTCACCACTCCTCCCTCACGTCAATAGACTCACTAAGCCCCTGAGCTGAGTGTTTCAGAAGATTGAAGTGCAGCTTTACTCTCTTCTAGGCATATTTTAATATAGTAGAGACTCTTACAGTCTTACTTAAGACTCTACAAGACTTGTGTAACATTCTAGCACCAATGTTTGAGAATCTTCAAAACACGATTAAAACCCTAGAACAGCCTCCCAAACTTGTTGAACGGTATCTTAGGCCTGAGGTATTACTTTACGAGTTGTCAGACACTCGTTGAGATTTTTGAGATTTTTTGACTCAGTAAGAAATTTTTTTGAAACTATTTCCTGTTTAAATCTCTTTTTAGGATTATTTTCATATTTTACGAGACTCATTCACATATAGCTTTAGGGCTCTATGAAACTCCGTAAGGCTTTTCTAAACTTAGTTAAGATCTGTCGAGGCTTCATCTTCGTGACTTTTCTAGACAGGTCTTAGACTATCCCTTAGGCTCTTCCTGACTCGATTTAATTATCAAATGAGTATTATACCTGTTCTTTCAAAATTTTTAAGTGTTTTCTAAACTTGACTAATTTACTTCAAGCCTTTCTCAAGTTTCTTCCAAAGATTTTTATACCTTTATGTTAGGTGGAAAAATCGAAAACACTACTAGAAACCGCCAAGAGCAAAAAATGCAATTACTTTTCTTGAGAGATTTCGTAAACTAAACGGGTTGGAGTGTAATTATTTTTGAATCCAAGATGTTTCTAATCCCACCAGATACTATGGATTCAATTTATGGGTTCTTGAGGTCACTGAATTCAATTTTGAAAGCAGTTTCTGGTGCCAACCCAGTGTGGTCTTTCAAAAGGAGCTCCTGGTCCGGCTGAAGGGGGTTTCAGCATTTAGACATTACGGTTTTAGATTTTCTAAGTTATTCTGTTTTCAGATACACCGAGAGTCCCCCACCCCTTCTTCTGCTCGCGAGCAACCGCATCAGATTTTTTTTTTCAAATACCCTAAAATAATCACTAAATTAACGAACTTTACCATTTTCTTTATTTATCAGCTACTGATCCAAAGTTCTGACAACGAAGATTCCTTGGGATATAACTTATTAAAGAATGTGTAAGGAGGAGTACCCACATACGTCATTTTGGTTTGCACCAAGTACGATTGTCTTCGACCACAAATGCGGTCATCTCTGGAACATATTTTCGGGGCACTTGGAAGATTAGTGAACCAAATTTGCGTACTCATGTTTAGTGCAAATAAAAGAGCAGGGCCGTATTTACTTGTAGGCAACATAGATACGTGCCTAGTGCGATAGATTTTGGGAGGCAGCAAATTTTCGACACTTCTTTTTTAAATCCATGTATTTATTGAAAAAGTAAGAATAATATGCAATAATGAAATAACGAAAATCTAAGGGGGGGGGGCAAAAATATGAGGGGCGACAATTTTTATTCTGCCTAGAGGCACGAGAATGCTAAATTCGGCCTTGTAAAAGAGAATGGAGAATATCGAATATTTTAAATATCAATAATGATGTTATCGAAATTGATCATCTAGTGATTTGTATTACTGCATAATTAAATACAATGTACCACTGCAGTGACTACAAATGTACAACGTAGAAATACTAAATGAAGATTAAGTGGTCCGCGGCAACTATTATTCCTTGTTACAATGGATAAGTACCCTTGGTATAGAGCGATGTACAGAACGATATAAAATGATTATTTAAGTGAGCATTCTGTGTAAAGAGGAATTAACGTTTTTATGTAAGATGAAGAAACAAACAATCTACAATCCTATAATACTACTCCAGTTTCAATGCTTAAGCCCCTTTTACTTTTCGAAGTATATTCGCAAGAATGTTATTGAGATTTTGATCAATAATGCTAGTATACATGGTAAACTTCAAATTCTGTAAACCCTAATAATTGAGGTATCTTGTCTTCTTATGATAGATTCTTATACGTCTACCTTAACCAAGTTAATTTTCAAGAACTCCGCTTCCTTCTGAAAGCCGATTGGGTTAATTCTGAAGCTGCTGATAAACTACGAATAATTTCTATTCCAACTCCAGATTCTTCAAAAATGGAGACTGCTAGTCGGCTCAAACTTCCATGCTTTTTGGAAACCGTCGCACAAATACGAAGCTGTTCAGCTCGGGCCTCGCTTCAGGGACCGCAGTGTCATCGCAGAACTAGCGAGCTGGAACAGATAATCGTCACCGTTATAATATTAAAAATAACGAACCGACACGTAATCGAAATTTTAAATTACCTAAATAAGGACGTTGAAATTTTTCTGCAGAATTTTATAAATGAACATGGCCGAAGCTTCCGAAACCCTATAATGACTTTTCACGATGAGCAAGGACAAAGAAGGAAAAAAATTGAATTTTAACCTGCCAGTCGTGACCTACCATTAAGAATAACAAAGGGTACGGCTACCAAAACTACCAGCCTTATTTTCCGAAGCTATTATTACGCGCGTAACTGCAACATACGAGTAATTAAGCATAATCATTTAGTTTTTTCTTCTTTTTTGGCGGGCATAAGCAGAGAGGGAAGAAAGACAGCGAAGAAATGCAGTTACGAGTACTCTTCTATATACATATAAATCATTCGAATAAGAAAACGAAAGGAAGGAAAGAACGTCCAGCCTCGCTTTAATTGGTTGTCATGTGCCTCAAGACTGTATCGCATTTTGTTTTCGTACAGCGAAGGGTAGTTGACGCAGTTTATGGGACTTGGGAAAACAAGAATGGTGCGAGACGTGTGGGGGGGGAGAAGAAGTCAAGAGTGCTGCCAGTCGAGTGTACGAGTATTTTTCCGAAACTACATACACTAGATTAATATTTTAAGGGTGTTTCCGTCGATTTCGATGTTCGAGTCGTAAATCAAACTCGGATATTTCGTTTCGCGATATTAAAACTGCGTACACTAGTATATTCGCACGATCAGAGGCGATGCGATGTGGCGCGGTGCGGTGCGGTTAGTTCTCACCCTCGTCGACCCAAAATACCCATTTCCAATGTTTTGCGGTGGCGGGTTTCGTGTAACAGTTACATTCGACTTTTACGCAAATACCTATATCTGGATGTATAAATACACACAAATACACCTACACACACACACACACACACCTACACGCACAAGAAGAGAGTAAAAAGAGTGAAGACGAAAAGGACAAAAGGAATAAGTCTGACGGGAGATGGAGCCGCCGCCGCCGCAATGCGCAAAAGGAGCGCGGCGGATTGAGAATTGCTTAGTCGACTGTGGAGGCAGCCCAAACTGTCTCAATTCTGCGCAATATACGCGCGCCCTGTTTTCAAAGTAATCCATTATTTAACTCAAAGCTGGGTGACTAAGAACAGGCAACGAGAAAGTGCAAGAGAGAGGGCTAAAGAGTGAGAGAGAGAACTCGCTACGCTATAATTTCTACATTTTTCGGTTGCCATTTTCACGATGCGACCTTATACAGCGTGCGCCACGAAATGTGCCTCCCCCCCTGGTATTTTTTAGTACGTATACTCGAAGTTGGATCGACTACCGACAATATATATGTTCAATATTCTAAGGTCGCTCGTAATTGTCCTTTTCTTCTTCTTACCGTACTCCATATCGGTCCCTGGATGTCGGCGATCAGTCTAGCAACTGCTTCTCAATCCTCAGCCACGCAGCACAGTTTTTCTGCACCTGCGAGTCCACTGGCATATTTCAAACTTCCTCTATGTCTCTTATTCCTTTAATTTTTGCTTTCAATATTAGCAGCAACAGAAACACACGAAGTTCTTCCCTCTGAAAACGTAGTCGAAGTATGTAGCTAATTTTTCACGCTCTGATAGTGACTGTTGTTTAGCGTTCCTGGTCTGCTCTCTTGAGGACCGTTTAAGGTATCCGCATTATGCTAACGATGAATGACGGAACGGGTAAGGGTGGTACAGAGATATATTCAGGGACGTACCGAAGAATTTTTTCTCGGGTGGGGGGGGGGGGATTGTGTGAAAGACTCAACTGACTCAATTCAAAATTCCCTAGTATGAAAACAGAAAAAAAACCTTTTGACTCGTTGGGTATTCCCAACTTTTGATCTTTTGATTCTTCGACTGGATTTTCCCAACTCCGCCTGCCTGACTGAAATGGTAAATTTTCCCAACTGCTGAAAAATTCCAACGGGGGGGGGGGGGTAAGTTGTGCTCATACCCCCTATCGGTACGTCCCTGGATACATTGCACTCTCTAAACATTAAGGCAAGGCATAGAGTATTATTTCTGCCTTCCTTCTCTAAGAGAATGGGGGAGGGAAATTGAAAAATGTTTGAGGAAGTTACAAAAAGGTGCCTTGAGAGTCTTCAGAGACGGGATTTATTTACAAGATCTTCAGAGAGTTACAAAATTTTTGGGCTACATCCTTGTTGAGCCCCGAACTTTGCGGAGACACGGAAGATTATGTCTCAGGGGATAGTCCGGCATTTCGAGGCGGTAATAAAAATGCGTGTCCTAGTTAAGTCCCGCTTTGTGCGTTACAATATTTTTTGGTTTTTCTTTGCTCCTTATGTAGGTACTTGAAATGTTGATAAAAGAAACCTTCCGACGCCACTAACGCCACTGTCTAAATCTCGAACGCTTCTAATTTATTAATTGTAGTGGCTTTTACTCAGAAGACCATTACGAAGCGAATTTGACGAGTAAGCTCGCCGCCATTTCGACGTCTGTTTTATTATTATTATTATTATTAGTAGTAGTAGTAGTAGTAGTAGTAGTAGTAGTAGTAGTAGTAGTAGTAGTAATAATAATAATAATAATAATAATAATAATATATAATGGCAAAAATGATCAATTATGATAATACACGGCATTGTGATCCCCCGATGGCCAGATGGCCCGAGTGGGGATCACCGAGGACCACCACCACTCCTGAATGTACACATGGGCACTCAATAAACAAGCGGTAACTGCACGACAACAGGAAACAAAGACCTAAAGACAACAATTTTAGGCAACAATACAAACCAAGGCAAGGCAATATGCGACATGAACACAAACAACAATCACAAAGGGACAAGAGCAGAACCCATAACAGATGAAACATGCACAGAGTTACGACAAAAATACTAGGGGTAGATTGCGGAACAATAGAAAGAGACAGCCGGTAACAGTGAACATAACAGTAAGGGACACTAAGCTGTAACAGGAAATAGTGGCATATAAATAACGGTTTCAGGCAGCAATAACAATTCGAGGCAAGGTAATATGCAACATGAATATAACAACGACACTAAGCAACAATAACAAGGTAAACAGCAAAACCTATATCTAACAGATGGAATATAAATAAAGTTAAGGTAACAAATATTTTTATGGTAACGAATGTTATGGTAACGAATGTTAAGGGTAAACGGTGGAATAATATAGAAATACAACAGCCGGTAACAATGAATACAATGAATACAACAGTAAGGGACATTAACAGAGGTAGAAATTAGCCTGGTGAGGATACAGTAATAAGCAGGATACAATCGGAATACTTGTGCCGACTAGGCTTGCGCTCGTCGTTCGTATTATTTTGCCGCCTCTTCCCTTCATTACCTTGAGCCTATGCGTCAACAACTGGAGAGACAATAATGTGACCGGTAAGTTCGATTTTGAATTGTTTTAGTTTGGCCATTGTGTCCCTCTTTGTCCCATTGAAGAGGTCCCCTGCGCCTGTTCTCAGCTTGGCGGGTAATTCGTTGAACATTTGGGGTAACTTGTAATCAACCTGTTTCCGGCATGTAGCTTTTAAGTAAAATGGCTTTTCCAACTGTACAGTGCTACCTCCTCTTGTTTAGGTTTGTCTGGCTTTTCTGAATTCACTGAGATGTTTTGCGACATATAAGCAGCTGACTAGTTTATATAGTTGATCAACATTCCCTATCTTCAGCCTTTGAAAGGCTTTGGCAGTTTTCTCTGATTTTCGGTTCTGTCTACTGATACTTCTAATTACTTTTCTCTGTAGCACCTTTACTGGTTCAGTGTTGACCTCCGAAGCCCCTCCCCACATTATAAGTCCATATCTTAGGACTGATTCATATAGGGCTTTATATATCTGAGTCATTTGTTTGGTGTTAAAATGGGAATTCAGGTGGTACATGAGATAATTAAGTTGGCGAAGCCTTTTCTGTAAGTTTTGTAAGTGAAGGCCCCATGTTAATTTCCCATCAAGTGTAAGCCCTAGGTAGGTGGTTTCCTCTGCCCTTACTATCTTGTCGAGTATGTTATCTTTGTTGGGCATTTTAATTACAATTTCGGAAGGTGTAAAGTACCTATGTCCATATATAACATAGCTGGTTTTCTTCACGTTTATTTCTAGGCCATTGTCCCTGTACCATTCTGCAATTTTTGTGAGGTCCGCGTTGATTTCTTTGACTAACTTAGTTTTATCCATGCCCTTATACACGATCGCGGTATCGTCTGCAAAGCAGAACAATTTGCCCTTCAGTTTAAGTTTGCATAGGTCGTTCACATAGATGGTAAACAGAAGTGGTCCCAGGCAACTGCCTTGTGGGACACCTCTGAGAATGTTCTTGGACTCACTGAGGACCCCCGCTATCTCTACTCTCATTTCTCGATTTTTAAGGTAGGAGTCAAACCACTGTTTTGTGAAACCTCTGATACCAATAGTCTCAAGTTTTTCCAACAGCTTCGTATGATTCACCGTGTCGAATGCTTTTTTAATATCAATATAAATCCCTATTGTGATCAGGTTACATTCCACCCCCTCACTAATACTTCTTATGTGGTGAACAAGTGCTTTGGTCGTCCCTTTTCCCTCCACAAATCCATACTGATTGGTTGCGAGAAAGTTGTTTTTATGTAGATAGCTCACAATTCTTTTATGCATCAGTTTTTCAAATAACTTGGAGATTGGGGATAGTATTGCTATCGGGCGGTAATTTTCTACTAGTTTATTATCTCCGTTTTTGTGTATAGGTACGACTTTCGCAACTTTCAGCTCCTCCGGAAAGATCCCTTCAGCAACTGAGGTGTTGAAGCAACTGCTCAGTGTGGGAGCTAGTTCCTTTGGCACAGATTTCAGTGCAGAAATCGGAATCTCATCTATTCCCGTACTTGGCTTCCCAGCTAACGCCTTGATCTCTTTGACTACTTCCTCACTTGTAATGGGTGAGTACCAAAATGAATTCACCTGTGGGTGGAGGTCTCTGTTTCTGGATTGTACATTGATTATTCCCTCTTCTCCAGTTATTTCAGAGAAATAATTTGCAAATGCATTCGCTACTACCTTTTCACTACCCTTAACATCTATGGCAATACCGTCTATGAGTATGGTTTTTAGCTTCTCAACTTTACGATTTGAGACCTCCTTAATTATTCCCCAGTACTTCCTAGCATCTCCACCATTGTCCTGCAGTAGCTTTGTGTAGTGTTGGCGCTTGTCCCTCTTAGTAAGCTTATGAATTTCTTTGCTCAATTTCTGATAGCCCTCCTTCAGTGACAAATCCCACGGCTTTTTCTTCCTTTCCTTTGCCATGTCGCTTCTTTTCTTTGCTAGGGTACACAGCTCTTTTGAGGCCCACGTTGACCTTTTTTTAACTGCTTTGTTTCCCCCCTGTTTAACTGTATATTTCGCTGTGTTCATAGCATTTTTGATTTTCACCAGTACTGTGCCAATGGTATTATTATATGTAGTCTGATGTTCCTCTGTCCAGTTAACCTCCTGGACGGCTTTCTCATACTGCTTCCAATTATACTTTGTATGTAGGTTCGGTGAGTCAGTTTGCCCCTTGGGTAGAGCTGTGTTTGGGCTGCTTATTTTCACTACAATTGCCTTATGGTCGGATCCAGTCGCATCTTGCACAAAGCAGGAAACAGTAGTAATAGTAGTAGTAGTAGTAGTTTGTAAAATGAACACAGAGCAACTTCATATGATGCTTTGATATTTTGGATTTGACTCGGCAAAACACTCGGGTTTATCCCCCGTCCCATAACTTCTTTCATTACCTCAGAGAAGTCGGGGAAGCTGCTAGGGCTGTCTTAGCCCTCTTCCCTTCTGGCCGAAGAACTGGCCCAGGTCGAAACCTGGCGAGTTGCTATGCGGGTTTGAAACCGGGACCTCCGAATTCCAAGACCAAAGTGCTATCCACTCGGCCAACCAAACTCCATGTGTTTATCCCCCATCAAGGAGAAAACTAACTATAAGAGTAGGCGATAAGTTTTTATCCTAAACTTTGAATGAATGACAAATTAGATCCTCACAGATTGCGTTCAAATTGACACTAAAACTATGTCAAGATGACGGCAATTTTCATCTTCAAATCTACATCGATTTGACAGTAAATTTTTTCTGTCAAATTGAAGCCTCGATCGCGGTCAAAATACATAATGTGTATGTTCATTTTGACGTCTCTTTGGACAGTGTGTCAGTGCATCTTATCGACGTTAATTTATCGTCGGAAAAAAGGCTAAGGTTGACGTCGACGGACGTCAAAATGACGACGATTTGACCCGTTAAATCCGCGTTGAAATTATTTCGTCGACTGTATATACATGAATGTAGATAGATACCAAGTAGCTTATAAATAATCTTAATACTGTAACCAGCGCGTATGTCAGATAACTTCATTTGCCCTCGTAATTCGATTCCTACATACGAGTATACCTATCTACTTCGAAATTAAGTATATGGAATTTATATCCGCGTTTATCAGTCCCGACCGCAACTGATGCGCGTGTAGGGAAGCAGTTCTTTTTCGCCGGGCTGCTCTCCCCTCGAATACATTTCACCGTCGATGTGCTTGTCAGGGTTAAGTAGGCGCCAAGTGCGAAATGGAGGCTTAAACGTTTTACTGCCGATAAAATACCGAAATGAGAACGTGTGCGAAAACATTCTCGAGTTCTCTTCAGTTCTATTTGGATGTGGAACGCTGATTTAAATATTCATTTTGAAACCGATTGCATTCATCGTGTAGGGAAATTAAAACAAATACTTGAACGACTGAAACAACATGCTCGTAAACAGATACACAAGGCGATATTTTGTAGAAGATTGTCGAAACAGGCCTCCGAATTAGCTCGATACAAATTCCACCTCGTACCGCCCCTTATTGGCAAGACCCCGCAGTAATAACTGTCAGCAGCGGTGTAACAAGTCTTTTTTGCCAATGAGGGCGAAATTTTTTGGCGATTCTAGAACGTGTGAAGTGCAGCAAATATTAAAATAATTAGATAACTACGAATATCACATTTCATCGTAACTGAAATGTTTATAACACGAGCAGTGAACTAAATAATCCCCCCTCCCTCTCACCCAATCTTACCCACTATCTAGTTTATCTGTGGCGTGGGAGTACTTCTCTGAAACGTGGTTATTTCGTACATAAGATTTTGAACTTATTTTTCGAGTTCAGTTTTTTTATTGTTACTAATTCTACCAGTGCTAACTCACGAGCTTAGATCTGAATTCGGCCTTTAACGGAATATACGTAAACACACGAGTTTTTCTAATCGGACAAAACCACGCGAATGAGAACCATCAAATCATCGTAATTCACGAGTCAATTGCAAAATATTGAACCAAGTGTAAAGCTGTTCAGTGTTCGTCTTTCAAGCAGCCAACTAAATATTCATCTCCTATCTATGTAATATAATGTGCACAAGTTCATCTGCGAATAGGAGCGAGGTATGTATATTCACTCGACGCATACGACTTCAAATCGACGTGCAAATAACCCAATAGAAAATGACATCGCCTCTGTCATAGCAGCAGTGATTCTACGACATGAAAACGAGAAAAGTTGGTCAAATCTTCGAGCTAGTTTTCTTTGAACTTTGCTTCGGTGCGGTGCAAGACAATTCATCTCGCGCAGTTCTTCAC
Source organism: Acanthococcus lagerstroemiae (assembly GCA_031841125.1). Lineage (NCBI taxonomy): Eukaryota > Metazoa > Arthropoda > Insecta > Hemiptera > Eriococcidae > Acanthococcus > Acanthococcus lagerstroemiae. The sequence continues at coordinate 82,385,150 of CM063106.1, forward strand.
CAAGGATAATTCATCGCATCTTTTTTTTCTTCAATATTTATTTTGCCGCGCACACTTTCCTTCTTACTTTCAACAGGCATAGGACTGTCAGGAAACTGGCGTGATTAAAAATGTGCGTAGCGAGAATAACTGAATTCAGGAGAACAGTGTCATGATTCAAAGAAAATCGCGTTTAAGCGAATGGCGTCATAATCTTATATACGTCGTAGTCCGAGTAGGGAAAATAGCGTCACAAAATGAGTAACTTAATAATATTATGTTGTGTGCTATGCTTCGTATGTAGTCAATAATATTTTCGTCATCAAAATTAACTATCAAATTCAATAGTCGTTTAGCTGTTTCTTGATATTTTCGCCGTTTCGGCGCTGGTTCTTCGCCGGCTGTCGTCTTCTCGTATTTTACCTCCACCAGTACTTGCTCCTTTTTCAGCGCTTCTATTAGCCTGTATAACGTGTACGCCGTCTACTACAGATTCAAAGCCGCGATTCCACGCCACTACATTATTATTAGGCTAGTTTTAGGCAGGTTAACTATTGTTGCGTCGAAACAATTCCACAACTCTATAGGGAAAATTGGTGGTCGTCGATCTCTTCCTCATTTAGGGTGTCCGATCCATGTAAAATTGCTCACCAGAAGCACATCAACGCAGAATACCCGAAAGCGATAAGGGTTGGGTGGTTGGAAGGGGGGGGGGACGCGAGACATTGTCCCAGACGAAGAATTGTTCGCTATGATGAATTATCCCCGACCCGCTTCGGTACACTTAGGTCAAGAATTCACGCAGTTCCTGAATTATTGTTATTGCCAATTTTTCAAATCAAAACATATCCTCCTATGACAACGCAAGTGCTTCTATTGGCCCCACACGCTTGTATTTTTTTGTTGATTCACAAAGAAGTAAACTGAGATCTCGACCACCAACAATCTAATTATTAGGGAAAATCGCGTGCAAAGGGCACTCAAATTATGATATGTGTTGATGCACACCAGGCTTGAAAAAGAGTAACGTAGGAGATACCAGATAAAATATATCATTGCGAAACCGACGGAGAAAATGCTCGCGCAGCGAACGCGTTGAAAATGGAAGAGGAAAATTCGGAAGATTGCGCTGCGTCCAATAAGCGCTTTTGCTTCAGTGCATTACCCTCTGGTTTGGATCCTCGGATATTATTGATATCGACGAGAGAACGAACAGATTTAAACTTTTCTGCAGGTCACACAATCGGGAAGGCAAGGCCGATTGAAAAATTAATATTTTTATTGGCACAGACTCTTGCGAAAATCCGGCGGCCCCGGTCGACGAAAACGTCAACCTCTACATTTGCCGCACGCCGAGAGCTCTTCCCGCTTTCACGTGTCGTGCAGTAACCGCATGTACTCGAATAACGCGACACATTAATCCGATGCTAATTTAAAACTTACTATGCCTTTTTGCCTTCCGATGACTTCGTTCTATAACGAGTGGGGGCGTTTTCTGTCACCGCATCCAGCACCAGCACCAGCACCAGTTTCATATTTCACGCGCGCCCTGTCCTATCCAGTCAGTCGTCTATTCCACCCTCTACGCAAAACGAATGCTACACGGGTGAGAAATTTCGAGCCAGCGAATTAATTAGAACGCACGCAACACCTTCAACGTTAATGTCGAGGTGACCTAAATTACGCGGTTCGTAGAACACTTTTTCACAACTGAACAGCGCGCGTTGAAAATCTGGAAAACATGCGTCGCGTCGTTTAGGGAGAGCAGCGTCCTCTTCGTTCTCGCAGTCTAATGCCCATTGCTTATTGCCTGGTGCCAAATGCCAATTGTTTATTGTCCATTGGAATATGTTATTCTGCATCACTGTATAAAACGTATTTTAAATACATATTTCGTGTAACTCTGTCTGTCCGAATTATTTCGTCACAATTCTGCGCCCGTCAACGCAGCGGGAATTTTTTATTCTCCTTTCGTATCATCATCACACTTCGAATACTGCGAGGTTACGAATACCTCCAGGTCGGTCTATCTTGATTGCCAATTTTCTGTGTACAATATCAGGAAACAAAATATCGTGGCTTCTGCCTACCTTGCCTTGCTCTCTGTTTGACATCGCAACGCCCCGCCCCATCCATCAGATCGATCAAAATCCTAGAACCAATTGTGTAACAAAAAAAAAAAAAAAATTATTAGTAAAAGTCAAACGAACCAATTTGTTATTTACGCACAAAACTAGTGAAATTTTTTTCAGCATTATCGAAGAGGAGTCTCCCAGTTAACGTAAAATAGCAACAGAATCTCTTACTGTAATAGAAGCTGATTTTTTTTTTTTTTTTTTTTTTTGTAAATGAACAATGTAGTTAGAGAGTTAAACGAGAAATCACTCACTTCGCTAGCAAATTTTGAATTTTCGATACTAAATAAGCAGACCCAGAACGGAGATACTCGTGAAACGCATAAAATCGACGTTGATAATATGACATCGGTAAATTTGACAGTAAGTAGGTACCTATATAAGGAAATATGAAAATTCAAAATTAGTGCTATTCAATTTCTCTTGTCATGAAACGTCGAAAAAAGTTTACCCCAACCGTACTCTCAGTACTGGTAACAGGACCAATAGCTGGTTTTAAAAATCAGCTGAAAACAGAAATATTTATGCGAGGTTGACTCCGATATATCGAATAATTTAAGTGTATGAATTCTACAAACTGGTTACTACTATTTAAGTTTACTACAATTAACATTGTTGGGAACGAATTGGTTTAAATTTTTTCTATAATAAAAAATATACAAAATGGCAAAAAAAACCTGAAAGATGGTATTGAGGCTGTTATACGCTATTTTACGAATTGTAACAGGTCAGAGTCCCTGTGACAACCCTACGTTAGGGGTTACGTTAAAATAAATATATATATATATATACATAGTCGAACCCGTTTATAAAGTACTCGGACATAACGTAACCTCGGTTTTAACGTAGGAAATGTACTGGTCCCGTTACGCTCCCATTTAAATGTGTGTTTAAAAAAACTCGCTTGTAAAGTAGTAAGACCTTGGTTATTACGTAGTAATTTAACGTATTCTGAATGCATTGCTGCATGAATATGCAAGAAAATACTGAGATAACAGAGTGAAACAGAAAGATAAGCCAGAGATGTTCGCTATTTTATCGAAAATTAATTTCGATTTATCCACCCCGTACCTAACTAAAGGTGCAAAGCAAAAAAAAAGATTACTGATTTTACGCGGACCATAGATAGGTCTACATAATCCGTGTAACTACAGTATGTATGTATGCATTTCGATCATCAATTATGTATGTACATTTGACCCAAAAATAAAAAGTATTCTCGGCTGTTACGTACCTCTGTTATAACGTTGTAAAATGGCCGGTCCCCTAAGGTACGTTTATGAACGGGTTCGGCTGCATATATATATATATATATATATATATATACATATGTACGATGTACACGTAATCTATGTGTAGGAGCAACGCACCCACACCTAAGAACTTGCATTCATACGAGCAGTTTTACTCAACTACTAAATACAATTATAATATTCTCTAGGTGAAAGAAGGGCATATAGGGTGGAAAGAAACCAGAAAATATTGAATTTGGAAGTTGGATAAGACTAAGAAGTTGCAATTAAGACCAAAAAGTTGCAGTTAAGAATAAAAATAAATTATGAAAAATTTTGTTGATCAGAAAGTTTTTAATGGCAAAGTCTCAAATGGAGCGTTACATGTAATTAACAGGGTAGTTCGATTATCGTGTAATTATTTTCATCTAAATACTTCTATAAACGAGCAGAATCAGCTTTATTTATATCTTAAGAGAGAGAAGAGGTTGGTTATCTACATTCGTTTTAATATAATGTATATACATATTATATATTCGTAGTACGTATCGATTCCATTTAAATTTTGATTCAGTTTTCGCAAAACCGGAGAATAATATTAGCAGTAAACGCGAGGAAAACGAGACAAAAGTTCGAGAGCACACATATTATGTGGGAAACAAACCATTACCGAAATTCAAAATTAAATTTCGTAGGCGCAGTATGTAGGTAATGAAAGCTCATCTCGCATGCAAACGCGTAAAATAACCGCAACGTGTTCATCGGCTCGAATTTGATACCGAATCCTCTTCGGCAGCGAGAAAATCTTACGTTAAAGATGAAAGTAAAAAAACACAATACAAATCAGACATCGACACATCTGTCATTTCCGTGAAACAGCGAAAGTCATTTGAAGGAATGAAATCGAAGCGGCGCATACACTACTCACTACTCACTACTCACTACTCACTACTCACTACTCGTATACCCACTCGTACACGTAGTTAGCGAGAGCGGTGAACAAAGAGCAATAGCAATATCATCGGCGAGGTACCGCACCTAGTACCAGGTACCTACTCGTAGTACCTACACAAAATGTAGGTCATACAACGATTTTGCTCATTTTCCTTTTCAGATGTCTGAAGTGATTGCGCTGTATCAAAACTAGCCTATACACGTACATATATACATTTTTTTTCTCGTTTACAAATAACACGAAATCACGGGGAAAAAATTTTCTTCGCCGGACTTGATGTCACAGCGATAGAGTTCGTTGCTCGCACCGGCTGTCCAATTAGATTTCTCGCTCACAAAAAGAACTTGAAGCGACTTATAATAAATTGAGATTTTTTCATCGCTTGATCGAAGTCTAAAAAAGCGATTTGGATGGCTCGAACTGGCGGATCCGGTCAATTTGATTTTTCTCTCCTTTTCTAATCTCGATGCGCCATCGGCGGCGGTGTGCGCGCGCCGACAGAATAAATATTAATAACAAATTATTATCCGAATGCTGGTTGTTAACTACTCGAAATAAAAGCTGGATATTATAACGACTTGAACCGATTTCCACGGAAGATTATAACCGGGTAGAACACCCGCCAATAAATAATTATTCCGGCGTGGAATTTGTTATTCCGGAATACTTTTTACCTATCCGTTAAATACGATGAAAATAAAATCCTTTTGACGGGGAGCTGCAGCAGGAATATAGGAGGAGCAGGTTAGCGAGCAGTAAACTAGGCAACACTGTTGGATCCTATTACCTACGGGTTCCCCGCTGCCTCCGTGCCACGTCTTTTAATAATATTTCCTCGTTGAAAAAGCGGGGCGGGCTCTTTTTAACCTGCATCCCTGTACACGACGCTACACGCGAAAGAGGAACTTAATTTAAAATTACGAGATCGTTTTCGCTGAATTGGTCTGTGTCTTTTTGATGCTCACCGGCTTTTTCCTTCTCTCTGCTCTGGTGTTTCACCCATCAGCATTGTAACATTCGAATTGCCTTCCCTTCGGCACACTTTTGTAAAATAATTACGTTACCTACGATTATTCATTAGACTGCGTGAACGAACGGAGAAAGTACTACCAAGTCGATTTTTACAGCGATAACAGAAACTAGGAAGAAAGTAGCCAAAAAGTTAACAGTCCAATAGGCTCAAAAAAAAAAAAAAAAGGATTTGGTTAAAGTGACTAAAATATTGCCAAATTTAATAATAATTCGACAACTTTTTTAAACTCATAAACATTGCCAAATTTAGTATCAAAGTTGTTACACTGGTAACATTGCTATTGCAGAATGTTTTTGGTCACAAAGTCGCAAGATTTGGTAATCTCTCGTAGTACAATTATTGTGATTTTTAACATGGATATGTCTTATCGCTGACGCTCCATGACAAATGTATGCCACGTTTCACCGATACGATCAAACGACACGATGGACACCAAAAATGCCGACTGATGCCAAAAATGGCCCACTCTTACCGAATATTATACTCATCCATGTTGTCCGTCGACTGAATAAATGTAGGAGACGTTTCTGGTTTGGATTATCGCAGTGTTTCAATGTGCGCCTTGCAGAGTTTCGATTCCCTGTAGATCTTCTCGAATTCATTTGCAGTAGTTACTGCCAAGGATTAATTGACGTCGGAATTCCTATGTTGACTGAAGGCATGGAACATGTTGCATAGCCATAAGACGTATCCATGTACCCATGTATCTGCATGCAGTGTAGATATTCGTCGTCAATTTTTAACTATGATTATTTCATAATTTAATCCCCCCCCCCCCGGTAACGGGAAAATTAAGTTGGAGTTGCGTTGATTTGTCTTTTTTAACTTGAGAAAATCTTGACATGTACATCATGGTAAGGATTTTCCAGCACAATGGTACGTTTATGGAACTTCCTAGCGGCATTTTGCTAGGCAACTACACATTTTAGATTCGGGTTTACGTTTTCCCATGCACACCTGGAGAAACCTAAATTTCAAAAATCTGAATCCAAAACCGAGCTCGAACTCCGTGACAAATCCTAGCTCGGTGATTAGAAACCCTAGCAAAATCGAACCGTGTATACCCAAAAGCCTGTTTTACTCGTAAGAGGACCCGAATTCTTAAAACTGAAAAAGGAATTACTCGAACTCGACCACAGTTACACTGGTTGAAGAATCGAACCAGAGGTCGCAATAAAAATCGATGGAGTTCGACATCCGTGGCTCATTATGAAAGCGTCGATCGTGGTCCACAACCTTCATTAATTTCGAACGAACGGTAACAGTGTCACGACAGATTTACGGAGTTTTGAGTATGCAGTTTTATTAACATTTCGAGATAATTCAAATATTTGCGGAGTATTCACGGCGTTTCCGATATGCAATTGTATTAACATTCCAATTATGCCGTTACAGCATTCGAATTCGAAGTACAACATATTATTTTTTATGATGTAACGTCTTAATTCGAAAAGTTACCAATATTAAGGGGGATAGAAAAATTTCTATCTTTGGCGAGAGTTAGCGTTTTGTTTGTGTGTTTTTTGTTCAGTTTTTGTTATCTACTTTTTATTTTAGACAATAGCAAACATTTTTTGCAGTTAAAGAACTAAATTCTGGATACAGGTAAGGTACCTGCGAGTAATTACGCCATGCTAAGCGAGAACCGCCCTCTCTTCCTTTCTAATAGCTCTACAGTGAAACGAAACATGGTATTCGTAAGGGTAATGCTTTCACTTCAATTTAAGGACCCCGGAACAAGGGGAGGAGGTTTAATGAAGGAGGCGTGACCGCTTGTAAGAAAAAAGTCTTTAGTGGCGGAGTTACCCGACCAAGGTTGGGTAATTACGTCGTACACTTTCAATGCTATGTTTATACGAATAGAAAGCTCATATTATGACTTTTTATTGTACACGAATGACTATAGAATAAACGAGGAAAGTTAAGATTATATGTAGACATTGTAGACTTTACACCTTTACATAAAAATATTGAACCCTCCCTTCGCTTTATGGCGTCTATTTTTCATTTGTTGATTTCTATACAGATGGGTTGACCTCTCCAACCTGTTCGACATCTCCAAGTAGTTATATCATCGTTCCGATGATGCAAAGCAATAAAAATATAAGTTGGCAACATTAAGTGAGCGAAGGTAAAGGCATTTCCCGTACGTTTGATAACGTTTCTTGTTGGTTTCCTTCCATACTACCCCAAAAATTGCACCGATGAAATGCGGTCCGCGTTTTCTTCGATGTAGGTATGTATACTATGTCTGAGCTATAAACATATTCGTGAATATTTTTACAGCATCAGACAGCTGATATTAATACCTTTCCAATGATATATAGTACTTTGTACATATCTTTGGTAGCCATCATGTGTCACATGGTTGGAACTTTGCCGCAAAAACTGCGTTAGTTACAATAAAATGAACGATATCACGAAAGTCAATTTTTTATTTTTATCTTATCACAAGCTCAAACTATTTTTTGCGCTCGAAATTTGGCAGAGGTGTTTCCAAAGATATTGCCCTCGCGATACAAGCGTCACATAGTGGCTAAACAATGTACCAGTGTGTTTTCTAGCGAATTGGCGTGGTTAGCCACCCGGTCGTAGTTACCCGCAGGTACCTTAATTCGAGTTTCGAGATGAGGTCAGAATTGGACTCTTAGTAGCAATGGCGGCAACATAGCTTTCTAGCATATGTGGCAACCAAAAGAACTCGTACCGCAGTAATTACATAGGTAGATGTAACATAACACCACATTAAATTTTAACTGATTCACTCCAGCACTAGGGTATTTGATGAAACTAGTTATTAATGTTAAAAGGACTCTACGTGGAAAACTATAGATTACTCTGCCTGCCGACTAATATCACGAGCAAAAGTAGGAACAAAATACTTACAATGAAGATACTAAAGAAGAAGAAAGAAAAAAAAAAACAAAAAAACAAAGCTTTCAGTACGCAGACGAAGCTGCAGAAAGTATTTACTTACAGAACACCCATTTGACTAACTGCTTCGTCGTTACCCGTCGCATTAGTTATAAATTGTCAAAAGCGAATGTTAAATATTCAATATTGACATTGATATTGATAGAAACAAAAAGAGGAGAAAAAATAAATAATCAAATAAAAGGGTCGGGACTTAAGGGAAAGCGGGGACTAGCGGTGGGGTTCACTCATTATTAAGAGAATTTTCCTCTCTTTTTTTTTATAATTTTATTTTATTTTGTGCTCATAGGCTCAGTGAGGCATACTATTACAACATACATATTATATTTTAGGTAAGTGATGTACCTTGTTCACGTCCCTCACCCAGCCACCCATTTCTGGGTATAAGCGTAGGTCAGATCAACCCACATCGTCCTGTTGGCGGCTTTGTTCACCCAGTTAGGGCCCGCCACCTCGACCACCTCATCGCTCCACCTTTTCCGTGGCCTCCCGACTTTTCTTTTACCATTCACTGGAGTCCAGAAGGTGGCGACCCTATTCCATTTATTTCTGGATTCCCTCGCAACATGCCCTGCATAGTTAAGTTTTAGTTTTCTAATGGCCGAGACTATGTTTTTTGTTTTTGATATTTTGAAAATTTCCGAAATATGAACTTTATCCTTGAGTTTTATACCCAAAATACTCCTAAGCATGGCATGTTGCGTGGTCTCCATTTTTCGGACTTGTTTTGTAGTGCAGGCCCAAGTTTGCGCCCCGTAAGTCAGAACAGGGTAGACAGTACTCTCGAGGATTTTTATTTTTGAGCTCAGATTGAGCTTCCTTTTGAAGATGGGTCTTTGAGCCCAGAAAGCCTTCCAGGCATTGGCTCTTCGGATTTTTAGTTCCTTTTTTATTCTGTTTTCTAGTGACATTAACTGACCCAAATATTTATATTCCTCGACTACCTCGATTTTGTTACCATCTACGAAGATATCCCTAAATTGATTAATATTTGTTATAATTTTGGTTTTGTCATAATTTATTGAAAGACCCATCTCCTTGCTTTCTCTCCTCAAGTCCTCCGCCATTGCTTCGAGTTCCCCACTATTTTTCCCAATTAGGACAATATCATCTGCAAATCTTAGATTGTTTAGGTATTTATATTCGCTGAAAGTGCTATTTTGCCCCATTACTAGTCCCTTCCCTCTCCAATCAACTTTTCTAAAAATTTCCTCCAGAACCGCATTGAAGATATTGGGTGATAGTGGCTAGTTTGATTATGGCTTCCGATTTAGCATATAGTTCTTTCAGTAACCTAACAATTTTGAAGTGTATTCCTTGTCTCATAAGACTAACCCAAATTTTATCATGATATAAAGAATCGAAAGCTTTATGAAAGTCAATGAACATCACTGCTATTTTTGATTGAAATTCGGTAGTTTTTTTTCGAAAATTTGCCCTAAAGTGTGAATATGGTCAATAGTACTAAAGTTTTTTCTAAAGCCGGCCTGCTCGTTTGGTTGTTGTGCATCCAGCACAGGGTAAATCTTTTGTTTTAGGATTTTCATAAATGCCTTACAAACATTAGAGGACAAGCTGATAGGACGGTAATTGTTAATCACCGCTCTATCACCCTTTTTATGGAGAAGAATAATCCCGGAGAGATGCCACTGCTCCGGGGGGACAGACCCGAGGAGAGCACGCAGTTAAATATTGAAGCAAGTGGAAATATAGAAAATGTTTATAGAGCATAGTAGACTGAATACAGTTGTTACAAAATGAATTTGAACAGCAGAATTCTGCGTATAAAAATCTACGGGTGATGGAACTGAGGCTTCCGAAAGCATATTCCTTCTTACAGTTTCACAATAAATTTCAGTATTATAGTATTAATTAGGTGAAGTCCATTTTGTTCATTATGTCCGTTTAGTCCATTTTATGAATGGTATTCGCTGTATTGATTTTTTTTTTTTATTTGCTACTATTGTCCACTTTGTTATTTTTGTTCGTTTTGTGTATTTTGTTCACTTGATCCCTGTCATGAAGCAAAATTTACCTTCTTCGACTTTCAAAGTTCTTTTTTTTTTTTCTCACGCCATTCGACTGGCGTCATATCATCGCCTACCTGACCATCTTGGTCAAAAACAAAGCATTATTCGGATCAGTTATTTCATCCGTTCCGAAACCTCTATCAGTCGCAGAAACCTTGAACATCGACCGATCATATTTTGAACATCGATGACTAATACACACGCGCTTCTTCATCGATGATGATTTCCAAATTCTTAGAATTCGCGGATCGCTTGCATCCAGACAAGGGCAATGTACTAATATCACCTAATATATCTCCCACCCACGTTTTAGCACCAATTAGACACTCCCCGCCTTCCGCGTCATAAACTTTATATTAAGCTCATCTCGACCATCGAGAAAATCGTTTACCACTATAGGGTTGGGCCGCGAAGCGGCCAGGGGGCGAAGCCCTCTAGTTATTCTTAAATCGAGAACTTCCAAGTCAGAGCTACCGACGCGACGTCAGGCCCCTGGCAGAATGCTCAAAGCGAACCAACACTGTCATGACAATCCCTTTCATCCCTTTTTCACAGTTTGTTTTCTGTTGTTCTTTTCTTGAAGCTTATTATCCATATTTGGCTATTCTATCTATTTTATCCGTTTTGTCAGTTTAGTTTGTTTGATCCATTATGTCTATTATGTCCGTCTTTTGGCATTTTCATATCTTTGCTTTGGCACATCAACAAAAAAAAAGTGTTACTTTTTGAGCGTTATACTTCTGAGGCGAGAATCGAAATTAAGAAGACCCATTATTATCGATCTCCGCATTACATATTCCCTTGGAAATTTATTTTTCTTCCAGCCATGTGCTCCTTGATTTTGATCATAGATAGCGTACTGTTGCTGCATGACGGCAGTTTGCAGCCGTGTTAATAGAAATTTCCATGGAAAATTTTTTTATTAGGGCACGATCAGGTCGAATTATTCAGTTTTTTGTCGTCTTTTTTTTCTTTTTCTTCGTTTCAATTTGAGTGTCGTATACGTTTCACTACCGATATTACTGATATTAAGTCTGTATTGAAATGGAAACATGAAAATGCTTTCCCGTGGTAGCAGATCCGGCTGCGACATGTTTCAGTATACATTCTATATCTAGTACACATGCTGGCCTCAGGTGCGGATACTGTGGGGATAGCAATGAGGAAGGGGCGGGAAATCGCCCCATCCCTCAAAAAAGAGAATTCAAATTGAAAACACTTCAAAAATAACCAAGTGTACCAAAGTCTTGAAGCGACTCCAACTTCGAAGAGGCCTACATAATTATGAAGAAGTTCCGGCGGTCATAAACGAGTTTGAAGAGCCATATTGAATTTGGAAAGTCTTAAGGAGTCTTAAGAAATCGTGAACAAGCCTGTCCCCGTCTGAAAGAATCTACAGAATACCTAAACGAGACGTAAAGTCTGGTCCAGTTAAGAAACATAATTTTTTCACGACACTGATGACGTGTTCTTGAACTCGTTCTTCCCCTCCAACTTCACAATGCACATGCTATCAATGTGTATTGCGGGTAGCCAGTTATGTTTCTTAACTGGACCAGGGCTGGTATTTCACTAACAAAAGTGCGCGAGGTACGATCGTACTCGTACGATCGTTCTTACGGCAGTCCGCGCGTACCTCGTCGTACTTCTTAAGTGGAATACCAGCCCAGACTTTAGTCTCAAACCAGTCTTAATTAATTCTAGTGAATTTTGAAAAAGCCTTATGAAGCATCTACACGTCTTGAAGAAGTACGGAAGAATCTTTACAGATTCTGATCCTGGCAGGCGATTTGAAAAGAATGTTGCAAAAAAAGAATTTTCCAAGTTGATGCCTTTATTTTCCAGGTGATCACCCTCGCCTATATTAGTCCACAGGAGGCTGAAACGTATAATATTCAAATCTATTCGTGTTGTAGTCAGACATGTTCAGTTAAGAGTCTCTTGAGTCAGTGAACTTATTTCCGATGTTATTCTGTTTCTACCGTTACCTGTAGTCCGTCCAGTATAAGTTAACGTTGATTGATACTCGTATGTATTTTGTCCAAAAACGCTGAAGAAGCTTTTTTTTTTTTAGTTTTGTCTATTTTATTCAGTTTGTTTGTTTTGCCTATTTCGTCCAATGTGTCTGTCTGTCTCTTTTATTTAGTTCGTTAGTTTTATTTTTTTGTTTTGTCTTGTCTGATTTTCAGTTTTGTCAGTTTCCTCTGTTTTTGTCCATTTCGTCCCATTCGTTTATTTCATTTGTTTCGTTTCCTTTGTTTGTGTTATTTGCTTTGCTCATTTCCTTTGTTACATTTCTTTTGCTTGTTTCATTTGTTTGGTTTATTTATTTGTTTTTTCTGTCTGTCTGTCTGTCTGTCAGCCTGCCTCTCAGTAGGGGAAAAATTACTTGCATTCTCTCAACAGAAGAAACCAATGGACTACTAGTCCCCCTCACACAAACCTTTAGCTCTTGATTGCTGGTTTTTTGCTGCATCTTTTAGAGCAAATTTTGTGTTCGGTTTGGTGCATGCTGAAGAGCTATCTTTCAAGTAGTAGCCTGACAGCCAGTATTTTGGTGCTCCCCTTTTTTCTTTACTCCTATAAAAATAAAGAACAAAGAAAACCGGCTTCAAAGAAAAATTGTACTCTACTTTCAAGAACTCAAAATTACGACCTCGTATTCTGTAATTGAATGAGGCAGCTAAAATCACCGTATTAGATATGTCACTTGCGATACCAAAATAAGCGACGATGTTGAAGGTTAACTAACCCGAATCATTAGATTTTGTCTTCTAAGTAATAACGTTGTCCATACCAACTAATTCAGTTGTTCTTAATGGACAGTCCGCGGACCACTAGTGGTCTGTTAGGAGCTGCTAAGTGGCTTGTAATGTTATTTGTGAAGAAAGAAAATTTAGTCAATATTTTTCATAAAACGTTCAAATTTCCCTTCTTGCCTTCCTCCTCCGCCAAGAGATTCTCCCTAAGCCGCTTCTGAGTCTCTCTTTTCGCTTAGGTTCACCCACTGTAAAACTGTTGGAAAGTGTGTGTGCAACTCTCGTCAGAAGTGTTAACGCACATGAATCATCATTCGAGACAATGAAGTTAGTGCAAGATGTTCGACGAGAGAGCACGTTCGACCTGCCAAAGGCTAAGTCATGAACCGACCAAGTGATCTGGATGAATCCAAACTATGTGTAAAGGGCTCGTTGTATCGTCGTGTATTCAAGCGGGGGTAACACACAGATAACACAACCAGTGTTGGTGTGAAGTATATGTGTGCGTTTGTGTGAGTGACTAACGTTAGTGTCTAACAAAAACACAGTATGTGAAGGAACTAGAGAAGTTTTAATTTCGACCCGCATTTATATTTGTACTTTACTTATTACACCTAGGTGTAGTAGTCATTGGAACATGATTAGGAAGCGTTTGACGTGACTGCTCTTCCTGACACAGTGAGTCCATCAACAAGAGACTTGCATTGAAAACCCGAAGGGACAAGTTATTTTATAGAATGGCGGGAAAGATCAACGTATGTCTAGGCACGGTACGTTGCCTTTTCTACAAAATAACTATTGTCCCAATAATAATGCAACATTGTTGAAGTTATCATCTGCACAGAGTATCCAGTGACAATATTATTACATATTGTTTGCAATACATTCGTATTATCATCATCTGGTCACTCTAAAATCCAGCTTATTATTACAACAATGCATTTACCTAGGTAATACTCGTACGTAAATGCGTTGAGTTCCAAATGTGTCCATCTTTGAAACCACCACTGCCTTTCAGGTAGCCGCAAACGTCCGAAATCAAAATCACAGCTGACAAAATAGGAAACCACGACGTAGAGGGTTAAAATCCGACAACATATTCGTAATCAAGAGCACCAAATATGCGAAATTCCGGTGGCTTTCCTTCTTCTGTTCTAGATGACAGGACACCGCACCATCGTTCCTTTTTCAGGAAGACGTTAATATTTTCTCGCTTGGCTGCTAAATTATTTTCCCACCGATTAACCGTCAGAAAAGCTTTCTGGAATTTCATATGATCTCTGCAATTACGTCTACTCATCTATCTTTCGCTCAATACATATTTTTCGTGTTTCAAATTATCTGAATTCGCGAATAATGCGAATGGAGTCTATGTAACTTGAGGATTCTGTCCACTCGATACAAACGAGACAACAACAGCGGCTGTCATTTATGATTTATTCATTCCTATGACCACATTTAACGGCAATTTCATTCGATTATAATACATGTATTGGCTATCATATTCACGTGCGCTATCAGCGAGGTCGATAATTGCGTCTTTTTTACTCGGTTTGATTCAATTTCCCGATATCCTGCTCCAGCAATTTCTCCAATTCATGTTTCAGTATCTCGTTATGTCGTTTCCTCAACACCGAAGCTGCCGTTTCCGCAATATTTGGTTGGCTCTCCAATCTGAGTCGTCCGCTTCTCTCCAATATCATCGACATTCGTCTCGCTTCAGTTTCGTATTCGCTCTCTTCAATAGTCGATACGTTTGTTTTGCTCGAAACTTGCCTGTCGAAAATGGCCTTCACACTGGTCTCCTCGAGCTCAAACGGGCTGTTACCCGACGACTTCTGAAGTCGAAAACCAATAGGGTAATGAGTTGGCCACGATTGTGGTTTTGTGGTGGTCACTCGTGGGATCTGAACCGGTGCCGTCGTGGTTGTACTCTTGGGTGTACTCTTGAGCGGTGTCCTGGTCGACATGATCCTGCCCAATGTCGGTGCCGGCGTGTCTGCGAGGTCTATTCTTTCTGTTCGGAATGAAGGTTCCGACGTATCCTTTATCTCTTTCTCCACTCGCGATCTGCGATCTCTTTCGTCAGAGATTCGGCATCGACCCCTGGGAGCCTGAAAGAAGTATTCTCGTCGGCAACGTCTCGGTCGTCTTCGTGCATGACCGTTATACTCATCGATCGAAGTGTAACACGGACCATAGGAATGCATCCAGGGCATGTTGCCACTGCCATGCCACAGATTCACCCACTGACTCGCACCAGGGAAACTTGGACAGCAGTTCACCGCCGGTTGGCCGTAGTCGTTGAATTGATCAGCGTGAGCTGGTTGTTGGTATTGATACGACAAGTAAGGTGCTGGCGATGGTCTTGCGTAATCGCTGCAGTGATTGAACGCCGGTGTATGATATGGATACTGATACCCTGGGTACCCCTGGTACGGGGGTGCAAATGGTTGAGGAACCATACAACACGGACATACTCGTATGCCCGAATTAAATTTACCGGGATAATTAGCCGGTGGTAAACCGTAATTCACGCACTCGTCGCCTTCGTCTACGTCTCGCCACTGAACCATGCCCATACTGCAGTCCTTAGCCAGATCTCCATTTGTAGTAGGACGATAAGTGGTGTCGGGACGATGGGTGGTGTCATCGTTGTGAAAGTCGCTAGCTAGGCTCGCAGTGTCCGTTTTCACTATGCGAGCGGTAGTGATATTTGCGAGTCCGGCGAAAATGGAAGCTTCCAGTTCATTTGCAGACGGGATTGTAACTGAAATTCTCGGATTGGCTGACTTGTTCGCGTCTTCTGCTAACTGGATTTTGGTGGTTCCAGCTATATCAGTTGGAGCATGCTCTGGTTTCGGTACATAATTCTTAGCGGTGTTGTCTGTTATATTCGTGGCTGAAAGCAAGTTCTCTGCGGTACTTCTAATATCGACTCCATTCGTATCCGTTCGCTTTATCGTTGTATTTATTACGGTACTCGCAATATTTTTTGCACAAAATGATGAACTAGCGATAGCACCTTCACCCGCCGGGACAATACTCGCAGACATGCACCTGAAAAGTGATGGCTGATTGCGAGGGTTTCGAGGACGTTTTCAAATTGCTAAGGAATCTGACGTTAACAAAATCACGTCTGCAATAATTTCGTTCTCGAAATGTTATTTTTTCTGAACAGTTTTTTAAATCTTCCCTTCTACACTTAGGAGGCTGGTTAGTGGCTGGTCGAGAAAATAATGACAAGCAAAAGATTGATCTAACGAAACTGTCTCATTCTTCGGTTAGTCAGTTTAAAACGCAGCATATCCCGTTCGCTGCGTGTTAATGACTAGATAGACCGACGCGGTGCGTACTGCGTACGCGTAGTGCGTACACTCGTATTACGAGTATGATAAGCCAGTGCAACGACGCCGACGCGACGGAAGGACGGAACTGCTTAGTCAGTTTAAAACGCAGCATGAAAATTCTCGTATCTCGTTCGCGGCGTCTTAAAGCACACTCGGTGCGTTTCTCATTCTTTCAAAACGATAAAATAATTCTCGGGGATGCGGGGAAAGTGTCCGATGATTTTCGAAAAATTTCACCAACAATTTTTGAAGAAGAAAAAAAAAATCCGATAGTATCCGAAGAATCTCAACGGAAGTCTTTAGAAAAAATTTCCAATGTTTTCCAAAGAATTTCATTAAAATTCTTCGAGAAAATGTTCCGATTAGGAAATATTCGAGGGGGAGGGGGAACTCCGGTGGTTTTTGAAGAATTTCATCGAAAATCTTCAGGAAAAATGTTCGGGAAAATTCTCCGATGACTTCTAAGGAATTTTATCGAAAATTTTTGGAATAATTTCCGAAAAATCTCTGTTTTTTAAAGAATTTTATCAAAAATCTTCGGAGGAGTTTTCCGATCATTCTTGAGAATTTCACAGATAATATTCATGGGAAAACTCCGACAAATTTTGAAGAATTTTATCGGCAATCTTCAGGTAAAATGTTCTCCGAAGAATTTCATCAAAATCTACGGGGAAAATTTCCGGGAAAATTCTCCAATAACATCTAAGGAATTTTATCGAAAATTTTTTGGGGAAAAAATGCGATAATTTCTGAAGAATCTTATCAGAAATCTTCAGAAGAAATTTCCAATGTTTTCCAAAAAGTAACATTATAAAATTTGTCGAGAAAATTTCCCGATAATTTTTGAAAAATTTCTTAGGAAATATTTGGGGGAAAAAGCCGATGGTTTGTAGAGAATTTTATCAAAAATCTTCAGAAAAAATGTTCGATAATGTCCGAAGAGTTTCATTGTAAATCTTCGGAAAAATTCTCCGATAATTTTTAAAGAATTTCATCAGAAATTTTTTGAAACAGTTTTGATAATTTCTGCATGGTTATGCAGTTTAAAATTCCACTGGAGATTTTTCCCGTGATATTTCTTGTGAAATTCTTTAAAAATTATCGGAAAACTCCCCCGAAGAGTTTTAAAGAATTTCTTCGGAAAACACTGGAAATTTTTTCTGAAGATTTCCGATAAGATCCTTCGGAAATTATCGGAGATGTTTTTCAACAGCCATGGGAATCTTTTCGGAAATTGACCAAGAAATTCTTTGATTGAAAAATTCCCAATGCAATTCTTGGGACATTATCGAATTTTGTAAAAATCATTAAGAAATTTTCCCCGAAGTTTCGGATGAAGATCTTCCTGAAGATTTTCGATTAAATTTTTCAAAAACTGACGGAGTCCCCCCCCCCCACCGCCCAATATTTTCTATGAAATACTTCCAAAGTTGTCGGGAAATTTTCTCGAAGTAATTTTTGGTTGGAAAATATTGGGAATTTTCTCAAAAGATTTCTGATGAAATTCTGCGGGAGATTTTTTATTGAATTGTTCAAGAACTGACGGAGTCCCCCCCCCCCCGAATTATTTCCTTTTAAATACTTCCAAAGTTACTCAAAAGATTTCCGATAAAATTCTTTGGAAATTTTCAGATTTTCTTTCCATCTCCGATGAACTTCCTTTAAAAATCATCTGGGATTTTTCCCGAATTTCTCTACAGATTTCCAGTGAGATTCTTCGGACATCATTGGAATTTTTTTCCAAAAAATTTCTCATGAAATTCCTTAAAGATCATCGAAAATTATTCGTGAAGATTTTCAATGAATCTCTTCGGAGAATATTTTTCCTGGAGGTTAGTTGTATCGAAAATTACCGGAATTTGTTTCCGAAAATTTCCAGTGAAATTCCTCAAAAAACATTGGAAAATTTTCCCAAAGATTTTCGATGAAATTCTTCGAAAATCATTGGAGATTTCCCCCGAAGATTATTGAATAAGAAACGCACCGAGTACGCTTCACTTGTAAACAAGATTTTTCATGCTGCGTTTTAAACTGACTAACCCTATATACTGTGAGTCACAAAAATATTCGGACATGCAGTTTTTTTTCGCAATATTGAAAGAAGAATGGGCAGAAAAAAATCCGAAACAGTTGTATGTGGCAGGAGGTAGAATAGAAAGTCTTGGAGCACCAATTTTTTTTTTTTTTTGGAGAAGTACCAAAAATTATGCACAGCAAAAGAAAAACACGAAATATGTAGCCAAATTAATATTCGGACACCGTGTATTTTTTCCATAAGAAATCCGACTTGATCTTATATTTTCCTGAATAGGAATCCCGGAAATGTTCCTTCCATGATCACAAGTGATTTGTGTAAACTAGAAGCTTTACAGAATATGAAATTTTAACCCACATCATCATAGCTCCTGTACTGTTGAGTTAGAGACGGGTCGTAACTATTTTGTTTTTTTTGGGTTGCATACTATAATTATAATAGGCGGACGCAGAAAGTTTTCTTGTTTAAAATTTTTTCAACCCATACCTAACTTCGCATTCAGTCATGCTACGATGTCGCAATTACCTAACTCATAATTTGCAATGCTTCAGTTATTCAGGTATCAACTTTTAATCATCAAAGGAACATTTTCTAGAATCCTACTCAGGAAAATGTAAGATCAAGTCGGATTTCTTATGGAAAAAATACACGGTGTCCGAATATTAATTTGGTTACATATTTCGTGTTTTTCTTTTTCTGTGCTTAATTTTTGGTACTTCTCCAAACAAAATTGGTGCTCTAAGACTCCCTACTCTACCTCCTGCCACATACAACTGTTTCGGATTCTTTCCGCCCATTCTTCTTTCAATATTGCGAAAAAAAACTGCATGTCCGAATATTTTTGTGACTCACAGTAAGTACGAGTATATCTCGGTAGAGGGCACAACAAAAAAAAAAAATGGACTTTTGCGTCGTTATTTTCAACTTTGAATGCGTTCTTCTGACGCTAAATCTTTTCACAATCTTTTGAAAGTTCAAGATGTTTAATTTTCTTGAAACGTGCAAGTAGGACTGAAATAAATTTTAATACTAAATATGAAAGCAACATGTTTTATGATTTTTGCAGAATTTTGCTGGACCTGAATTCGGTGGTTCAGAGAAGGTAGGTGTGAAAGTGATAGATTCTTAATTTATGACGTTGGCTTCTACTGTGAATAGAAAATTTGTAGCCGCCTGGATATTTTGTTGGCACGTGTTTGGAGAAAAAATACAGTTCAAATACTGTACCATACCGAGACAGAAAGTCCATTTTATTGATTCCTTCACGATCGAAGAGTAATGTGCATCCACAATCTTCCGTTTATCACTACTTGAATTACAAGCATAGAAGCTAAAGAAATGGTAACCCCTCCTGAAAGACAGCCTCTTACACAATAAGACACGATCTTCTGGATCGCCTTACTTCAGTTATTTGTACAAAAACTCACCAAATAGATAGGTACCTGAATAATAACCTTATCAGGTCTTCTCGTCAAAATGACAGACAGCATAGCACATTCTATAAAAAAAATTTTAAACATTCGAAAACTAGGCTAACTCTAAGCTAAGTCAGGCCTAAGCCTCTTCAACCGTATCTCTTAAAATCTTCAGTTCTACTCTAGTATGAAACTTATTGAAAGTAAAATTATTTCCCTTGTTCCTCATTGTTAAGTATCTGTTCTTTTTCTAATATTAAATTTGATTGAATAGTTCTGTTAGTGGGGTGATTAACATTTCCGTAAGTATTTTCAGCATTTCATTACTGATTTTTCGGGACCTGGAGCTTTATTACTTTTTAACTTTTTTAAGGGCGTATTCTACTTCACTTTTTAATATTTTGAGTACGTCTTCTACGTTTTGTTCGCTCTTCCCTTTTTTCTTTCACTTTTATCTTTTCTTTGCCGCAGTTTTTCGTAGAACTGCGTTGCTACTTCCACAATTTGCTACCATCCCTTACTTCCTCCCCTTGTTTGTTTTCGAACTTCAATAGCAAATTTCTCCCTTTTCTCAGTTCTTTTGTTGCCATTTTTATAGATCCATTGTCCCTCATACTGTTTTCCACTTTTGCTGTATCAAATTTTCTTATGTCATTATGAATTTGTTGTCGAGTTAATTTCTTCAGTTCCGTCTAATTTTATTTTCTCCGTTGACTCCATAACGTTTTTCTTTTGCAGTTGATCCCTTTCTTTTCTGTTAATTTGTCGTCCGCTATTTCTTTTTCTCTGACTACCCCGTATTCGTATCACCTTCTTTTATATAATATTACATTTTTCTTGTACTTAGTTTCCATTTTTTTGTCTCCCTTCAATAATTTCTTTGACCCTGTCCGTGTATTCGTCATAAATGTGCACAAGACAATTTTTATTGCAGATTTCTCTTTTTTCTTATAATTTTTGTGCTTTATCCTTCTTCCCCATCTTATCTTTACTCGTGATATTCTATGGTCCGATGCAAAGTTGAAATTTACCAATGTGAAAACGTCTTATATTATCCTCATATCATTTGCTAGAATATGATCTATCTCATTTCTGGTTCTTTGATCGGACTTGTCTTTTTTTTTTTTTTGTAAAATTTATTTTTTACTATTTTATGGTTTTGCTGGAACGCCAAACCTATTAATCTTTCTCCAAGTTTGTTTTTGTTTTCTAACCCATATTTGCCCACGTTTCCCGACCGACCCTCCCTCATTTCCGCCAATTTTCGCATTCCAATCCCCCATTATCATTGTATAATATTCTTTGTTTTACTTCAAAAGCTCTTTCAGCTTTGCATAAAACTCGTCCCTTTCCCCTTCCTTAGCCTCTATTGTTGGGGCATATATTTGAACTATCGATACATTGACTTTTCTTTTTCCACTGTGAGTATGAGGTAGCAAATTCCTTCAGAGACTCCTCCAATTACTTTGATTTTTCTTATTATTGGTTTTCGGAATCCGGTAGTTCCGGATTCGAGCCCACGTAGCAACTCGCTACATTTCGACCCAGGTCGGGTTTTCGGTAAGAAGAGGAGAGGGCGAAGACAGCTCTAACAGTCTCCCCGATGTTTCTCAGTCACTGAGGTAATGCTCGAAAGGACGGATTCCATAGCTCGGGTTGAGGGCAAAATGAAAAAAAAAGGAAATAGAATTGAATTGAATCTCAACATTTGTTCTGTTCTTTGATCGACTAGGAGCAGGAAACGTCATAGTTCTTCAGAGTCAGTGGTGCGAAAGGTTATTACGTTTTGTGAATAACGAGTAATAGGTAGATAATGATTTCATTATGATCGCCAAAAGTGAAAGGAATAAAACGTTGGAATATCATTACATCAAATTAATTTCTGTTAAGATGTTGTTAGGTATTCCCGAATCGCATGCACGGGAAACTAACAACTGAAAGGGCACACTTGATCGCTGAAAATTACTCACGAAGCTACGGATGCTATATCTTCGACTAAACATTAACGAGGATTAAATAACAATTTTCAGCGCGGTTCTACAAGCAGTAAGCAAAAAATTTGATTAAAAGAGTGCTGTCGGTTGAAAAAGCTAGTAGCAGTAAATGGAAACTGTTCCTACCGTTTGAACGAAAGCACGGCACCGTGGTGATGGCCATACCACCGGGCATCTGGTAGCACATGAGGCCGAAAAGATTTTGTTTCTCACTGATATCGGAATGGAAAGCACTTTCGTGCAACTACTTCGCTGAAATAATTTATTCCGCTTTGGTACCCTTCAATTCTTGCCCTAATCTGGAAAAAATACTACAAATATATCATATCATTAATGCCGTACAGGGCACGCGCATTTTGGCCTTTACCTACACAAATTACAAAGTCTCTTCGCATCCTCTAGGGTCTCGTCATCGGCCGAACATGAACGAGGCTCGGTGAACCTGAAAAAGTATTTCGGCCGACCGTTGAAGGTACGCAAATTCCACCGAGAAGCATCGATACTGATACGAGGTTCAGACTGGAATACTGGTGCGTTTCGAAAAATCGGTAATTAATTCAGGTGTAATTTAGTTCTGAAGTTATACATGATGAGAGCCGTGCATTACCTTTAAGAAAGAGGGGAATATTCGTCTTGTAGTTTCCAGTGTTCGCTAGTTTTTATTACACAAAATTATGTCGAGTATCTACTCTGCATGCAGATGCATCGATCGGTGCCTACCTGAATGTGCCTTCTGCCTACCGCCACGCATTCATTTTCGACATAGGAATGCCGATGTCGTCATATTCGTTGAACGCACACGCGACTAAGAACGAAGCGAATAATATCATGGAACCATAATGCCATCGTAATAATATTCTCGGTCTTGATCGTCCATTCTCGGTGTCGGTTGGTCGCGAAGACATCCCATGTCAAAAAGTGAAAGTGTAGAGATATCCCATGTCTAATGACTGATCGTTTGTAACATGAACGTATCATTTCGCTAGCCCTTAACAGATCCAGATTTTCCATAAGGCTGACTAGGCTGAAGCCTCCGCGCAAAATTTTTTTGGTTAAAAAGAACAAGAAAAGGAAAGGAAAAAGAAAAGAAAAAAGAAAAGAAAAAAGAAAAAGAAAAAGAAAAAGAAAAAGAAAAAGAAAAAGAAAAAGAAAAAGAAAAAGAAAAAGAAAAAGAAAAAGAAAAAGAAAAAGAAAAAGAAAAAGAAAAAGAAAAGAAAAATGAAAAAATAAAGAAGTCAAACGACAAAATACCAAAATACACATACAGTATACTAAACTACATAATATATTCGAGTTGAGAACGCAAATTGTTTACTATCCCCCCCCCAAAAAAAAAAAAGAATATCAGGTCAGCAGCGCAAATTTTCTATTAGCCTTGAGCACAAAATATCTAAGTCCGCCTCTGGCCCTTAATACAAAATGCATGGCACGTCCGATCGACTGACCGGCACCAAGAATGTCAACCGACGCGGAGAAAGGACGACTCTTCCGGACTATTCTACTCGTTCCTGTCGTGCGTCGACTGAATACATGAAATGTGTTCGGTAGCCCTAGAACATATTCATGTACCGATGTATCTGAATGCAGTACTAATGACAAGTACATTACTTTAGAAATTCGGAAAACCAAATTTGGCTGATTCAATATTAGTTTGAGTACGAAAATTTGTTGTTCATGTTATAAAGTAACAATAACGTACTTATACAAAATATCCTAAAAAAGAAAACAATTTTAACTCATTTGTTTTTTAACAGGGCATACTCCGATGCCGTATGTCTCTTTCGTTAACTCGGCGTTATATGACATGTGAGGGTATGTCTGGTGGGGCGTATGGCGATGCACGCATGCCAGAGTCACCCTTGAGACACCGCACCCCTGGCCTCGGAAACTACCCTTTCGAGTATCGCATCAGTGGCCGGAGGGATGCTTCGTGGCCGGCCCAAGCTCCCATTTTGTCGTTCCACTGCCGGTGCGCGCTGTCCTGCCAGAGCCACCATGGGGCCCCCTACTGACCGAAGTTAACACTCACCCAGCACTAACCTGAATTTGGGTGCCCCACAGCCGGACACGCTTCTTCTTCACTCATCCCTCACCTCCTCGTCTTGGTGCATGTGGCAACGCAGGAAGGTGGTGACGGCAAGTGAGCCCTGCTGGGAGGTCCTCAGTAGCTGCAGCAGCTTTTCTAGGATGGTACAGGGTTGTCCTGTTCGATGTGGAGGCCGAGCTTTGTCCGTCGGCTCTCTTCCTCGACCACTCTGTCTGCATCTTCTTCTTCATGATGGTTGAGACGAAGGAAGACCGACACCTGGTTCCATCCCCTTCCGCTGTCAAACATTTCCCGAACCAAGGTGTCCGGTGTCAGACGGCTGATCACCCCTTCGCTGTCACTCGTGTTTCCGCTACCGGGATCGAACACTGTTGCCGTCCCGCGCCTCTCCTGCTCCCGGGCCTCACACTCGAACAGGGTGTACCACGGCATGCCCTCCGCTCCTCGATCACAATGCGTGCACACGGGGCTCGGTTCTATCGCCATCCGATGTAGGTACGTGCCGAAGCACCTGTAGCCGCTCAGGACTTGAGTCAGGAGGAAGTTCAGCTCTCCGTCGCGTATCAGCGCTCGGGTCTACTCGCCCTTGGTCAACTGGGTGAGCGCGTCCTTCCATTTACGAAGCATAGACTGCTGGATGTCTCGCTTGACCCGAAGTTCTTCCAGTTTCGTCTTCGCTCTCTTCTGCGCACCGTGAGGGTATAAACGTGTTCATAATATTTCATTTTCCCGAAAAACTGGTGAGCTACTTACCAATATCTTGCACTGTTTTGAATGTTTCACTCAATAACTGCGATACCTAGTAGTTAAAATTGTGACCTAGTAATGTCCCCATAGAAAGATATATCTGATGCGAATTTTCTTGGGATAAGTCTTCCCATTGTAACCGTGCTATGCCCTCAAATTAATAGAGAACTGGTTTTAAACAGTTATAGATGAGAAAATCTGGGTAGTAAATAAATCTAAAACTCAAATACTGAGAGTAAAAAGATAATCCCATTTTTTTTTTCAGAATGAGAAGCCGGATAGACGCGTGGTGAATGAGGATCTTCAAAGGGGTGGGTTTAGTTTCTTGTTGAATGAAAAAATTCACTTTCTCATAACTTTCGGAATCCGAAATGAAAACGTATTTTAACAATAAAGTAATAAAACCGGAGTTTTTTGGGGGATCACTTATTCCGAATATCGTATCCAATTTTTCAATTCGGACCAAATTTAAGCCACTCCGCTCATTTTAACAGAAATTTTACAATCGAGGTCGGGTGAGAAATCTGGTATATTTTTTGAAACCAGACACCCAGAAAAACCTTATTTCGATTCTTTGTTCAATTTTTGAATCTATGTGCCAGTTTTGTCCATTTTGAATTCAAAATTAAAATTTTTGGGCTCAAATTGAAGGCGGATTTAATTTCCTACGTGAAATTGAAAATTTAGCGACCCAAGAAACCTCTGTTTTGATATTTTTTCGATACCTTTTTCCATTTAAGATTACAAAGTTGGCGGTACATTTAAGTCACTTTTATGGAAGGAAAATTCTCCACCATTATGAAAACCAGACCATTTTGCTTACAGTTCCTTGTCTATCCCGCGTCAATCCGACTTTACATCCAGAAAAAATGATGGTTGATCATCTTTTTATACTTCAAATTTCACACTTTATGAAAACGATGTATAACTTAGTAAACTAATACAGGGTGTATTTTGACAGGGAGAAAGTTGTACACCAATCGTTTTCTGTAGTGCGTGCTTCGCCTTATATAGTGTGGCGTGGAAACTGGATTTTTTCTCTTTTCTATCGCGTTAACGAAGTTTGCCATTTTTCGGCCTTCGATTTTCTTTCTTGCGTATGTTTTTTGGAATTTAAGAAACTTATTCAGAAATTTTACGCGGATCTTTTCCACCGACACCGTGACCGGAAGTGCAGTTGTATGCGATTTTCCGCGGCCTGCCGAGCTCCGTAACTTCGTTTCTTCCAGATCGAATACCTGACCGCGTGTTCGCGAAGTTTTTTCGTGTGACTCTTTTCGCCTACGTCAACGACTTGGTGACCGCCACCGCGCCCGGAATAGTATTTTTCTCTTTTTCGTAATAAATGTACCGTTGTGTCGATGTGTAGTATGTTCCATTTCTTCTTGTACGGCACCGCATGAACGACATGATGTCGCGAGTACCATTTGTAAGAGAGAATGTAAAGGACCATGGGGTCAGAGAGATAAGGCAGCAAATGACACGAGAGGGATTAGACGTAGTTCTGGTTCAGGAGCCATATTTCTACCGAAAGTCTGTCAAAAGGCTGGGGCGCAATAGAGTCATTTGCGTCGACGACGGCATCTCAAAGGCTACTAATGTGATCTGCAGTGGTGAAGTTGACGTAGTTAAAGCCGGGCAGCACACCAGCACGCACGTGGCGTGTGCAAAGATCGAAGTCGGGAAAACGTAATCCTGGTGATCAGTGCCTATCTGCAGTTCAGTCATTTGATATAACCTTACCTGGATAAGATAGAAGAGATTTTGACGACAGATATTGCAGAACAGGTAGTGATTGGAATGGATGCTGTCGTAAGGCAGAATTTCGCAATACTCTTTTCTTCTACGACGTCAAAATAGCTCCTCGTGCCGCCACAGAATAACGGTACTTTCGTGTACGCAAATAACCAAATTACGTCATGAGCAGAAGTACTCTCCACCGGGAGACCTGTCTACCGAACATAGCAAACTAAGAATTTAGACGAATCAGCATGCCTAAATTATGAAACAAACAATCCGCTCATCGAGGAGATAGCAGCCCAGGTAGATCGCCAGACTCTTGCGAAATAATCTCGACCCGCAAATAGCCCAAAAGCACCGCTATGAGGAGGGAAACTCCACCACATGCCACAGCTTTGAAATCAGCAACTTTAGCTAAATTTTCCGAGTATAAACTCGGGGCTGAACCAGTCCGAGTAGTCTTTGATCTCGCTCTATGGTATCGCAACAAGACGTTGCTTGTGGTGCGGCGTCGTTCTAAAGCTTAACATCAATCCGGTTGTGCTCTAATAGTTTGTCGTGTGATTAAAGTAAAGTTTCAGTATTGTAATCCGCTTAAAATAATCATTGGTGTTACGAATAAACCTATCTTCATACATTCGCGCTTGTTCTTATTTTCTGCGGGTCTACACATCACGTCGTCCTAACCGATTGAGACGACGGCCTGAAGACCTTTGGTCCAACTTCTGGATTTATCATCGCTACTTTCGAGTCGACAACTTCGACTTTGGTCCACATCTTTGGCCACACCGGAGCACCTTCAAAACTACACCAAACACCTCACGAGTCACGACAGATGACAACGCAAAGCCCGTGGAATGGCACCATGATAGCACTGACACCAGGAGGAGGG
The DNA here is from genome assembly GCA_031841125.1 of Acanthococcus lagerstroemiae. Lineage (NCBI taxonomy): Eukaryota > Metazoa > Arthropoda > Insecta > Hemiptera > Eriococcidae > Acanthococcus > Acanthococcus lagerstroemiae. The sequence goes on from CM063106.1 coordinate 82,412,427, forward strand.
CCCTCCAGGAATTTTTGGCAAGAAACGACCTATACACAACGAATAGATCCGAACAACCCTAGACATTGTATTCACCATCAGTACGATCTGACGGAGACATCACTGTGATATCAGCAGAAGCAGAAGCGAAAAACAGAAACTGGAGAGTCTTGCTAGACCATATTGCGAGGGATCACAGGATCATCAGGTGGGATTATGAGCTAACTGCGAAACCCATTGTCTCGAGGGAGATAGGCTATAACCTGAAGAAGGCAAAATGGAGAAAATTCTGAACTGAACTGGAAGATATCTGCGAAGAGCTTCTCGCAAACGTCAGTGCCAACGGTAAGGCAATAGAGCTTGGAGAGAGAATTCGGGTAGCAGCGGATCGTTCAGTCCCTAGGGGTTACGAAGTTAGCGATTCGAAATGGTGGAGCAAAGAAATGGCCACCTCAAAAGGCAGATAAGACGAAAAAGGAAAAAGTACCAAGCCTCGAAACGACAAGATAAACCTATAGAAGAGCAGCAGGAGTTAAAGGTTCAGTACCATGGTGTCTTTGTAGAATACCGCAAAGGAGTGAAACAAGCTAAAAACGCTAACTTCGGAAAAATTTGTCAAGTTGAAGGACGACAAAGACCTTGGGGAATCGTCTACGGGCTTACAAAGGATGCAGACAGAAAAAAGAGCGTTCTAGCATGCATCAAGAAGCCGGATGGAACACACCGATGCAATACTTGAAACTATGAAAAAAAAACATTTCATGATAAGATACCCGTGAACGACGAGTCGGAGGACACCGAGAGGCATAAAGAGACCAGAAGAAAAGCGGAAGAAAGCAGAGAAATACAAGTAGAAGAAGCCAGACACTTCACAGAGGCAGATCTCCGAAGAGCAGTCAAATACCTGAAGAAGAGAAAAGCTCCAGGTCCCGACAAGATCGTGAACAAAATGCTGCTCGAAGGATATGAACCACTCAAGGAACGAATCCTGGAAACGTTCAACCAAGCGGTTCAAGAAGGAACATTCCTGTACGTCTGGAAAAGGTCTGTCTCGTCACTATCCCGAAGAGTTCAGGAAAGAGCGTTACAGACACGGCCAACATGCGACCCATTATCTCCCGGATAATCTGGGGAAGCTGTTGGAACAATGTCTTGTAGATAGACTAAAGACCAAGGTGGGGCCGGCCTTGTCACCAGATCAGTACAGCCTCACCTAAGGCAAGTCTACGCAGACAGCTATTCTGAAGGTGCTTCGCACTAATGATGAAAGCACGGAGAATTACAAGCTGGGGATCTTCCTGGACATCAAGGGAGCCTTTGATCGAACATGGTGGCCTCTGATACTCACACAGCTGAAGAGGCTCGGTTATCGTAAAGATACACTCAGAATGGTCTGTAGTTATCTAGACGACCACGTGCGGTCAAAATAGAAGGAAAGTCGCAATTGTTCGAGCAGGCACTTCTCCTAAGGTTCCGCCCTGGGGCCATTTCTGTGGATTGTACTGTTCGACGGTTTCCTCAAGTTACCTTTACCGACAGGATGTCGAAGAATTATATTTTTTATATCAAGTCTTCAGCGCTTACCGGGCACACAAGTTTTCCAAATTTGTGACATTTTAGGAAGAAACTTGAGGGCTTAAGCATTGATGAAAAAAATGACTTTAAAATGTAGGTGTTATTAAGCAATGCAACACTTGTCTTTTTTTCCCTTTTACTTTTCCAAGTCAGAATTATGGGTCTTAGAGACGTAGAATTTTCAAAGTTGGCATCTATATGAACGGCTCCGTCTATTGAGACTACATTCTTTCGTGATACATTATCACTTATCTCTTCAATTAATTTGCAACATTTGTAACCCCTGCCCCTGCCCCAATACCTACGTATAGATGTTACACTTTCTGTGTCAGTTAGCGAAGCTAAATGCAATCACACGCCACGCCATAATTAGGAATCGAGGTTGAAATTCAATTATACCAAACACGGCCATAGTCGATCAAAAAGAAATTGACCACTACTAGCCAATTACCTACTACTGGGTGTTCGGGAGAAAGCAAATTGCACACATGGGCATGTAATCTGCACACATGGGCATGTAATTTGCACACAGACCGTGTAGATGTAATTTGCACACGTATGTTTGTAATTTCGCGGCACTGTCGAAAATGCCGGGTCACAATGAAAAAAAAAAATCATTAATCAGGGTATAGATAATATCCGGTTCTTTTGATGAAGTACAATCGGGTGATTGAACCTGCTCGATACTGCTGTATGAGATCTTCGATGTACTCTTGCTTTCGCGCGTACGTATGTCATATAGAGCTGGGAATATCCAGGTCCTGGATATTTACGTACGTAATCAGTTTAAAATTCTATTAAGCGATCCGTGAAAGTAAAAATGTCAGGATGCTCCTTATAAAATGCTGAACTGAATCTACTGTGAAAACTTTCACAGACGTTCGTTGTATAGTCTAAGGACGAAGTCACTGAGGGCCACATGCTTGCTGGAAAAATCGCAGTGGCTGAGATGTAGGTGTTTAGAAGATGAAGAGAAAACTGTTGGAGACGTTTATCCTCTAGTCGGACCGTCATCAAGTCGGTGAAACCATCACCTACTTCGCTCGGATCGAGAAAAGGTAGACCGAAACAGTAACGTATAACCACTTCCCTACTGGTGATTCCTTGTTGCTGTACTGACACTGGAGGCCCAGCCGTTGAACGTGCCGAGACCAGGATTGCTGTAAATGGAAACGACATCCAACTATTAACACGCATTCTTATTGCTGAATGAATTGATGTCTCAAAATCGCCGACAACAAGCCAGCAGATTACTAGTGGGCATGTTTGCAACAGCAAGTCGGAAAACGTTTTATATGTTTTTGAACGCTTCGAAGGTAGTAACCTGTAAGCCAGGTGTGTGCTGTGTGCAGAATACCTAGGTGTACAGAATACAGATTATACTACAGTTCGCCGTGTGCAAAATACATAGGTGTGCGGATTACCCAAAAAATTACGTAGCATCGGCCAACGTGTGTGCAATTTACATGCGCTCGAGTGTTCACTTCATATTAATACCTTACCATTCCACTCTACATATTCATAATTTTCAAAAAATACGAAATGGTTCACATTTTTCCTTTGTGAGTAGCTTTTCAGACAAAACAAACATTGTAGTCGCTTCGCTCTTATCTCACGTCTACTAGTGAAAACTTACGTGAAAAATTGCAGTTTTTTCATCCTACTTACTAATCGTTATCCTCAAAACGCACTCAACACGTAGATGCTGTTGAACGCGTTTTAATTATTTTTCATTGCGGCACAGACGTCAGTTGTTTCTCATATACACATCGGTACTGTGGTGAGAAAGTTTTACGCTCTTTCGTCTCTTCTATGAGAAGTTGGGCGAATAACCTGGTGGAGTACTTACCGTAATCGAAAAAAATTTAATAAATGTGTAACGTAAATCTTCCCAATATGTCGAGAAATAATCGATTCCTGAGATTTTCAAGTTGAAAATTTATTTGCGAGCACCGTATTTTACATTAAAATGTTGTTTTTTTCGAACGTTTTTTAAGGAACTTCTCGTACATATGGGGAAAATAGATGAATTCGAAAACTAAAAGCTGGATGGTGTGTAGTGGCGCCGTAACCTCAGATGAGCCATTTCCCCCTTCCCCCACTCGTGAATCTGAGGGAGGAAGGAATTTGAACCAGAAACGGTATATGATCAGTCAAACAGCTGCACGCCCATTTTCCTTCTGCTGGAGAAACAGAAATTGCTTTATTAATGGCTCATTATTTTCTTTTGAAAGAAACTTAAATTATTGTCACAATCGAGACGGGTGAAAGGAAACGTGATGCTCATAATATAATTGGGATGATCTTATTGTTCTAACATGTTATTGGATCAACATAGAACAAAAAACTATCTTGAATTTTGAAGCGTTAAAGTCTATTTTTTTAAGGATTCAAATGAAGTCTTCGCCCCGATACTAGGTCAAAAAAGAAACTGTAATTAACAAAATCTATTTGACCATCAGAAAGAAATTAAAGTCGCTATTAAACCGTTTTTTTTTTTTTGTTTTTCTTTCTAATTTCGAATATTTTTTTCGAATTTCTTGATCTGGTCCCCAACTTGAACTTCAAGGATCGAAAATTCATGGTAAAAGTAAAGATTCTTATATGTCATCTTCACGAACGTCATTATAAAGTTTATGTAGAGAGGAATTACAAGTACGTAGTTGGAAGTAAATCAAGATTTCTCATTCTGAATCACTCAGAGAGTCAAAAAACACAAATTAAGGAGGAAAAATTTCAATTAACTAAGAAAATTAAAGCATTATCAAGATTGGGATTATTTTGGTCACTTATTTTTTTGAATATGGTGTTACAGCAGTGCTACAGACTTATTGTAGCAATACCTCAACAAAAAGATTCGTTGAGATGTTGCGGTGAAAGTAAGCAATCGCGTGCAAAACGTAGAATATTTTACCGTATTTCCGTCCTCCAGCAATGAATAACGTTACTACTTAACCAGTAACAAACAAAAATAACAACCCGGGACAAAGCAAGCAACAAGCATGACGAAGCATAGACCATTTTGACTTGCTCAAAGTAAGCAGAGGCTCGTGAAAGGACGAGAAATTCTGAAGAGGCTGCAACTAATGTCAAAAGTTGAAAGCTTCATGTTTTCAAGTCTCTGAACGATATAAATTAACCCAATACCTGAATGATCATCTTATCATCTCTCTCTCTCTCTCTCCCTCTCCCAATATTTTTTAAATTTAAATTACACCTAACGACATCATACGTTTCCCTATTCGCCGTTCCACTATTCTCGTCGAGTCCGTTCTCGCTTTTACTGCCGCAGTATCCTGATATCGCCTTTCAGCATTCTTCTCGGACACGGCGACAGACTTCAGCTGCAGAGCCGACCGTCCGGTGGGGGAGCATTCTCTATTTATGGAGAGTCGTCGCTCGAGACCTGCTGCTTGTATTGCGTGAGCTGCGCGGATGGTGTCCGCTGTCTCGCGCGCTGGACGTCCTCCTTGGCCCGCATCATTGTGCCGGCGAATTGGATCGTCGCTGACCAGCTCTGAGGGCTAGTCAGCTCTGAGGGCTAGCCAGCATCACTTCAACCATCATTTCGGGAGTAATTCGGCAGCCGACAGACGCCTTGAGTGCTGCTCGTGCATCGTTCCACGACCAGATATCTCTTATTAGTTATGTTTTCAAGTGGAGAAAGTCTGAATAATTTCGCTATGAGCAAATACTGTAGCTTTATTTGTACCCAGTACTTATACATATTAAACATACCACATGAAAATCGTCGACTTCATCTTCTGCTGCGAGTGTCCTGTATTATTTAGACGCTGTTAAACAAAAAGCTCCCAAGCCATAAAATCTGTTTTTTTTTTGTTTTAGGAAACGTAACATTAAAAGCCAATGAATAATGCCGGTTTACGGACATAGCGTTTACTGATAAGCATTTTTGAATGGGGGCCCAGTTTTGACAAAATTCTACTTTTTAACACTCTTTCCAACGATACTAATAACTCATTTTGTTAACAAATGTCGCTTGGGAGCTTTTTGTTTAACAGCGTCCATTTCTCCTTGCGTTTCAGGTTGATTAACAATTTGGCCACTATTGATATCACAACTTCTGGAAAGCAGATTCCGCAACTGCATTGATATGGAAACACATCATATAAGACCTAATTATATACTGAACTGACGGATAATAGTGTACTTATTTTCCAATTGATGAAGTTAATCTATTAATTCATAGGATAAATGAGAAAATGCGCCTATTAGTATAAGCGCACATATTATAAGCTTATATATATAGGTATGTAGTGTGGATATCATTTCCTTACTTTTTTTGGCGTACTGTTTCCGTTACGTAAAGAAAACTTATCACGATAGAAAATACACAGACCTCCAACTTTTACAATCTCATTTCCAGCTCAATTCAGCTCGCAGTTCTTTAGCTCTTCATGGTGACAGTTCAGTTCAGTGGTTGACATTTCTATTTTCTCCTAGCCATGGGTATACTTGAGCAGAAATTATAACGCTCCCCGGACACGAATTCAGTGGTTGTCATTTGCTGCGCCTTGCGCGACTACAGTCTGCACCCGTGTTGGTAATAGGGATTCCCGTGCCCCCCAACACGAAGCCAGCTTTAATTACACAACTGAACAAAATGAAATTTTTTGTTTGCACAACGCATTTAAGGAGGTGATTCTTGAGTCTTGAGTACTTTTCGACGCTGAATACAGTGCCGTCGGCCGTTTTTCTCTATCACGTCCAGTTTTTCTGATCAAAAACTATAAAAAATTCAACTAAATGTGTTCAAAAAGTGGTTTAGGAACTGAATGTGGTCATACTACTGATTCGTGTTGTTGCGTGTTCAGGTTGTGTGTAGTGGTGTGTATTCCGTGTTTGTTTTCTGTTATAGTGGTCTGATAACACTGATAATATTCAATCAGAGGTACCGCTTATTCCTCTGTGAAAACAAAATGGAAACGAATTTCAGTCGTTCAGAACTCCGAATTGTGACGTGATAGAGAGAAGTGGGTCGCAGTATCGTGTTCAGCGTTGAAAAGTACCTCAGAATCACCTCTCAAAATGCGTAGTGCAAAATAGTTGTTCAGTAATGTTATTTAATGTATGGACTGATTAAGCTGTCGATTTTTAAAGCATTATCACGGGGCTGAAGCAGGCAATTCCGACACACTTGATGCCAAAAAACGGACGATGCGGAACGAGAGGGAACGAGAGCATGCCAAGTTTCATGCGCATGCGCGTAGGCGCGTACACTTTCCATAAATGTTTGACTACTGCGACGTGAAGTGCAGCAGATATTATAATTTTTGTACACACCTTAAGGACCAATAATCAGTCCATATACATATTTATATAAGTTCTGGAAAATGAGTGGACACTCCGATGATGCGATGATGTTCTTTATTATAATATACACGAATCGATACGAAGTATTCACTACTCTTACACGATGAGAACTGATCACACTCGAGAATTCGACAGCCGGTACACTATATACATGTTAGCGCGTGTATGTCTTATCGCATCAATACTGATAACTTACGAAATAATATACAACTTATAAACTAAAGACTGGTCATTACGCTCATGACTAAATGGACCTGTTGTGAACGATAGACTCGATCTTACATCCCCCCTACCAAGAGAGCAACAGGACCTAACCTTTTAGAAACCCCTGTGCTCCGAGGAAACATCAGAGGGTGAAGATATAAATGGAATCAATTTACTGATATGATAAAGCCGCGTGTTTTTTTTTTTATTACCTACGTCAATGAGGAAAAGAGTATTTGACACTTGTTTTGAGATTGGATAGGGACCAATCCTTACCTCATCCAACTTTGCACGGTTTAGTTTATTTCCATTCTCTATGAATACAAGATCTCCTTCAGAAAAAATGTACACAGTAGATGAACTATCTAAGCGAGTTTTGTTTCTGTTGTGATCAATTAGAGAATTTTGGAAAGCTATTTTTTTATCCTGAATGTGATTACTTGGTGTCTGAAGTTCGTGCGGTACTATTGAATTTATTTTGCCGTACATAAGATAGCTAGGTGCAAACTTTGTTACACTGTGAACTGTGTCATTATATTCTTTTATACATTGATGCGCAATATTTGCCCAACTCTTATTTTTGTTATTTCTTTCATTTATTCGACAGCGTATCCTATTGATCAATGTCTGATTCAATCTTTCATTAAGGCCATTTGAAGAGGCATTGTCAACCGCTGTTACTACATGTTTGATATATTTGGAATCGAGAAAATTATTGAATTCATCAGAAGTCAGACTCCCATATTGATCCGTTAATAACAAACCTATCGGATGTTCACCGCAAACACTATTAATTAATTTTATAAACTCTGAGGTTGTCTGATGAGTAGAGGCCAGGATGAAAGCGTACCTTGTAAAATGGTCAACTAAAAGGTGCAAATAGCGTTTCGTTGACCGTCTGTCCCCAAAACCACCCATGGTATCAAGGGACATGATCTGAAAAGGCTCCTTCGCTGGCTCAAGATGTCCTAAAAGGCCTTTTTCCTTTTTAATCCTCGTTTTATTTTTTATGCAGACCTCACAAGTGCTGCAGGTATCTTCTATTAATTTGTACATGTTTTTAAAATAATAATGGGGTTGTATTATGTTAATTAGATGCTTTATACCAATATGACCATAGTGTAAGTGGGTTTTTTGTATCAATTTTTGTCCAAGAGATGTTGACAAATGTATTCGTGATTTGTTTCTCATATTTTTATATTGGATATTGATCCTATTTATAGTATCATTTTTAAATAATTTCTTTTGATCATTAATTATATCCTCGATAGTCAAAAGATTCACAGTACGAAAACAATCCTCCAGATTACATTCGTTAGGATTTAACACTGGATTTCGTGAGAGACTGTCTGCCTCTACATTCATAGCTCCAGGTTTGTATTGAATGCGGAAGTTGAACTGGAGCAAGTGATTCAACAAATCTCCCAGCTCCTCATCCGTTCTTGAGTTTATTTTTAGGTTTTCAAGGGGCTTATGGTCGGAAAAAATTGTAAAACTCCGTCCAAGTAGCCAGTACTGCCAATATTTTATTGCTTCGCGGATCGCGATGCATTCTATATATATCGCTTTCTTTTTCTTTTGATATTCATTCAGCTTCCTAGAAAAGTAAGCAACAGGTTTTTCAGACCCGTCTTCTTGGGGCTGCTTTAAAATCGCACCCACTCCCTCCAAACTGGCATCAGTATAAATGTTTATAGGTGAGTTTTTATTAAAGATTGCCAAAATAGGCGAAGACATTAAATAAGATTTGATGTTTTCAAATGCTGTCTGGCATTCATTTGTCCAGTTAAATGAAACATTTTTTCTAAGTAGCCGATGAAAGGGTTCAAGCACTTTTGCTGTATTAGGGATATACTTGTGATAAAAATTTACCTTCCCTAAAAACTGTCTTATATTTTTTTTTTGTTGTGGGGTTAGGGAAATCACGTATAGCTTTCAAATTGTCCGTTAGTGGTCGCACTGTATCCCTGCCAATTATGTGGCCGAGATATTTTACTTCTTCCATTGCAAATTCACACTTGGAGAATTTTAGACGAAATCCTTCCTCTCGAATTGTCACTAAGAGGGTTTCAATGTGCTTTAAATGTTCCTCAAAGGTGTCCGAAAAAACGAGAATATCGTCAATGTAGTTTACGCAGAAACCTTGTAGATTTCGTTTCCTAATGATCCCTGCTAAGATTCGTTGAAATATTGCTGAAGCATTTTTTAAACCGTACGGTAAGCTTAACCACTGAAACTGACCACTCTGTGTTACGAAGGCCGTCTTCTGACGATCTTTTACCCTTATAGGGATTGTCCAAAACGCCGAATTGATATCCATAGAAGAAAACCATTTCTTTCCCCGTGTCTGTATTATCAGATCCTCAATCAATGGAAAGGGGTAGACCTCAGGCACTAATAATTTGTTTAGCTCTCTAAAGTCTATACACATCCTCGTTTTTGTTTTTTTGTCTCCGTCCTTTTTATAGGCCAAGGTGACCGGAGAGGCAAACGGAGATGTAGACTCCTCAATGATTCCATTATTTAGTAATTCTGAAATTTGTGCTTCAATTTCCTTTTTGTCTTCATAAGAACAACGATATGGTTTTTTTGTTATGTACCTATTTTCTATTAATTTAATATTTGCTTCATAGTCCTTAACATGGCCTATGTCGAACTTGTCTTTTGCAAAAGATGAACCATGTTTGTCCACCAGATCAAAGATTTTTTTTTTTCGGCATCAAGGTGCCCTGTTTTTAGTTTAAATTCCTCGATGGGAATGAACTCATTCCAATTTACTAACATAGGAGAACTTGTGTAATTATGATTAGTAGGTGGGTTTAGACACTTGATAGGTTTTTGGGATATTTTAGCATTTTCATCTTGGCAGAGCCTGAATTTTAAGATGCTATCTAAACCTAATAAAATGTCATATTTGAAATCTCTCCTCTCAACCACAAAGAAACGAGTTTTCTGTTCAATATCAAACACTTTCATTTTTAAGTACACTATTCCTAGCAACTCATCTGCTCCGCTCATCGTCTTATATGAAAATCTTTTTTTATAGGCATTGTATTCATTTTTTATTTTCATTAAGAATTTTGAATTTATCAATGTTATATTGGCACCTGGGTCATACAGTGCCTGAGCTTTAAGATCTTCGACGATTGTATTTAATTTGATGAGCGGCGGGATTGCGAGTTTTTTTGATTAGTAACTTCCTGATTAAAGAAATCCTCCATTTCAGTATTATTAGCAAGACGTATATTTTTTTCTTTATCCTTCTCGGATTTTTGTAATTTCCATTTATTCCTGCATTCGCTCTCAGTGTGTGTCCTTTGATATCCTAATTTTTCACATACAGGGCAAAATTTATTATCCCTATTACTTTTATCATAATTTTGTGAGTAAGGCTTTCCTTTAGATTCATTTTGTTTACTATGATTTTTAAAATCTTTATTAATGTTGCTGCTGTTCCTCGGAGCGGGGTGATTTTCACCAAGTCGGCCAAGTTCGGCGAGAAGTTTCCCAAACGTATCAATAGTTTTTCTATTAATTTTTTGTTGAACAGACATGGGCAATCCTATTACTGTTAATCCCACACGTGACTTTTCCGTAAGTTCAGAATCGGCATCAATTAACAAATTCATTTTTTTGATAGCATATTCTGAAAATGAGGTTCCACTTAGCCATTTATAATTAGTAGCGTACCATATTTCAGACCAACCTTTTTCATTGAATGCTTCCAAAAACTTTGAACTCCAATCTTCCCAGGTGTCTTCCCCAGAGAGCTTCCAGTTTGCTTGGAACCATTCCGCTGGCGAACCTTCGAGAAAAAGGCGAAGAGCTTCCACACGCTGGTTTGTATCAATTTTTAGGCGATCACAGTCGGCAACAAAAGTACGTAGCCAGACTCCGGCATTCTGTTTTATGCCGGTAAATTTTTCCACCACCATATCCTTTGTGATACTCTGAAGAGAACGCTTTTTTTCCGATGATTCGAATCTGTCAGGAGCAGGGAAGACTTCTTGTGACAATGATTCTTCCAAAAACCACTCCTCGTAGACCGGATTTCCTTCATTATCGAAATAAATTTTTGTCATATCCTCAGAAAGTGTAACCAAAACTCGACGGAACTGACCACGCGTTTTTATTGTCTTAATTGCATTCTTGATTGCAGGTAACTTTGCTAGTTCTGTGTGCGATGTTAAGAGGTATTTATCTTTTGGAAAGAGATAGATTTCATCTTTACCTTCGATTTGTAAAGAGCGAACCGCGAGCGCAGAAGTTTTCGGGTTCGTTGTTGCTTCGGCAGATATCATGAATCGAACTTTCATTTTGAACACTTCAATGGAGTTACTCAATCGCGAAAGCGGAAAATCGTTATGAATTTAAGTATCGATTTATAAGTTCTGGAAAATGAGTGGACACTCCGATGATGCGATGATGTTCTTTATTATAATATACACGAATCGATACGAAGTATTCACTACTCTTACACGATGAGAACTGATCACACTCGAGAATTCGACAGCCGGTACACTATATACATGTTAGCGCGTGTATGTCTTATCGCATCAATACTGATAACTTACGAAATAATATACAACTTATAAACTAAAGACTGGTCATTACGCTCATGACTAAATGGACCTGTTGTGAATGATAGACTCGATCTTACATTTATAAAGTCAAAGGAAGCCAGTCCGTATGATTTAACTCTTCATGGTGACAATTCAGTTTAGTGATTGACATTTCCATGGAAATTTATTTTTCTTCCAGCCATGTGCTCATTGACCTTGATCTTTGCTGTACCCTGAGCGCATATACATAGTCTGCAGCCGTGTTGCTAATAGAAATATTTTCATGGAAATTTCTCTTATTGGGGTACGAAAGCATATAAAATGTTACCCTACTTGTCTCTCAATTCAAATCGGATCTTATAATTGCGATACCAGCCATTTGTTTACTCTCAGATTGGCCTCTGAAAGGATGAGGGTGCCAAAATTCATATTTTTGTTATTTAACCAACCGTCTCCTTAGATGCTTATTTCTTTTTTCAGATAAAGGATTTTTCCCCTTTCTTCCCCCTAGTCTTGTGCGCTGAAGATAAACTTGGCACTGAAGGGTCCTACTCTGCCTCCACATATAAGAAATAAAAAAAAAGGCTTGTGTGAAAAAGGCATCTGAAGTAAAAATATCAATTTCAATTTAAAACTTACCAGGGTCGTAGCTATATATACCTACAAGAGAAAGGGGTTTTGAAGGTTCAGATCCGTCCCTCAGCAGCAAACAAGAACTTTTAATTTATAATCCTGTCCTTTCCTAGGGTCTAGCTGCGAGACTTATATTTCTCAAAAGATAAACAATATGTTCACAGTACAGAAGTAAAACAACTGTAAATGAAACAACATTTTTTCTGTATGAAATTTGGATATAGAGGTTTCAATACCACACTGAATGAAAGTATTAGGTACACAATAACATTCGGAACCCGCAACCAGGATTCCCTAGTTTTGATATGCTGGTGCCTCAATCGGATGGCATTTTCAATTTTTTGCTATGACCTTCTACTCCTGTTACAACAAATTTTTTAACAATGCATGTACTTACGTAAAAAGAAAGTTCTCTACTTAATAATTAGCAAAATTGTGAAAATCACGAAGTAAGATCTACTAAGGGCGTTCAATAAGTAAGGTTCCCATCGCAATAATAACTCGAGAACGAAAAGAGATTTTTTGATGCGCTTTTAGAGTAACACTGTTTTTTGTCTTATCACTCCGGGTTTCGAGTTGCAAGTTATTCAGTTGATTTTTTCAGTTATCATTCTTTAAAGATGTCTTGCGAAGTGCCGACTTCCTCCAGAATAGCAACTGCGCGCCAAACCCAATCCATAATCAAGGTTTTAAAATTCGATGTCCTGCCACATCCGCCGTATAGTCCCGACCTGAGTCCACCGGATTTTCGTGTAGTCGGCCCTCTTAAGAAGTATCTTGCGGGGAAAGTCTTCCGAAATGAAGAAGTGAAATCAGAAGTGAAAGAATGGCTGGCCCAAGTTAGAGAAAGTTTTTTTCACGACGCAATTTTCAATGTAGTACCACGCTGGAATAAGTGTATCGATAAAGGTGGTGCATACGTGGAATTGTAGAATTTTCAATGTACTTTTCGAATCGGTTCTCAAAAATAAATTTCGTCCATTCGTTCTCGAGTTATTGCGTTGGGAACCTTACTTATTGAACGCCCTTAGTAGATTTCAAGGATCCGCGTTCAGGTTCATAACAAAGATTTGATGCAGTTATTGAAATATTATTAACTAAAAATTTAAAATTTAAATTTCATTTCTTCTTCGCTCTCTCACTTTTAATCAGTTTTGTCAATTTATGTTCGCACTCGATGTGAGGCGACAAAGGAGAGGAAATTCAATCTTTCCATAGAATTGTACACTATTTGACGTTGGTTTCCCGACGATGTGTACGAAAATAACTTTGACCTTATAGCAAGTACTTGTATAATTACCACTCTCCATCGCGAAGTTAAGATTTCGAGTCCCAAATGCGATGTTTGATGGGATTTTCGATTTAAATGACCAAAAATACCGCTACTTTGACACTTTTATTCTGTACGTCAGATCGATTTTACTTTCTCTTAAAAATGACGTTTCAATTTATCAATTCCAGTAACTGAAATTTGGACCTGGTCAAAGATCTATGGTACTCTTCGGAATCAAAGATCAAAATCATTTATTTCGATACCTCAGTGTTAAGCCACTGTTGTCAATTGAAAGCATACAATTTTCACTCTACAGCCCAAATAGTGGATACGTTAAAAATCGCCACTCAATAGAATGTTCGGATTTAGTGAAATAAAAAACAAAAATTTTGATAAGATGAGTAATCTCTTCTTTCAGGCCTGGCGATTAAATTCTCAGGACACAAAACGTAAGAGGCCCGGTCAACAAATTAAAAATGTTTTTCAGTGACAAAAAGGGCCTACAAAAGACCACAATAGGTCAAAAGAGCCAGGATGCATTTGCATCTCCGCACCCTCAGCCAGGCTGTGCGTGTCTTCTTTAGGGAGAGAAAAGTTAGTGGACCCTAGCCTTCGTGTGAGATGGAACGGATGACCTTCCAAGAAACAGGATTTTAGCATTTCAAGATTCTTTTTTTGGTTCCTCGTGTAACATATCGTCGCGGGATAAAATTATTTCCCAGGCGATTGTACTGAAATTTCGATTGGAGCTTCTTCGCAATTAGACACTGAATTCATTTCATTAGGATAAACTGTTGTGAGTAGCCTACCTTGCAGGGCAGTCACATACCTACAATGAACGGTGGATTAATTCAGCCTATTGAAAATTAATTAGAAGATTATAAATTCAGTCTGTTTATGTAAATCAATAGAGGTCGAATAAAGAAATATGATGTAAAGTACATTGGACATCGATTTCTATAGGACAGATATGAGTGAATTCAAAGCCAATCTAATATTTAAGTATTCGAAGAATATTGTTACTTACACGTGCAGTAAGAAGAAGGGTTGTGAATTTTAATACCCTTATTGCTGCATAGGTATTAAATACGTATCACAATTGCGTAAATTAATTGATTGTAATTTTTCCAAATACATATTTGTGGTTGATTCGACAGTTTACACATCGCCGACTAAAGGTGCGTATACAAGAGAATAAACTGTAAATCCAAATGATGGACACCATTTATGAACCCTTTCGCGCTTATTTCACTAAGACCATTAAAATATCTAGGTATGTATTGCTCGGCTTATCGTGATGTGAGGAGTATCGATTATCTTGATTAGAGAAGAATCAGCTTGTACGTGAATAAGCAATACGTGTGGCCTACCTTATTTCTTTTCTGAACTCGAACGCAAGTACAGATACTCTCTGCACTTACAAAGTTCATTTTTCCAACTACCTATGGAAGAAATAAGGAAAGAAAATTAAACAATAGTTATCAACGTTTCGAACCAGAAAGGAGAAATGAAAGCCGTTATCATAGTACAGCGGGGAAAAAAACAATTTTCAACTTGAAAAGGCAAAACGATATTCCGTCGACAGAATATCGCCGATAAGGTCGTTATTCCAATGTTGCTATCATACGCAGTAAAACTAACCAATGAAGACGAAGCATAAAAATTAATCAGGCTTGAAATTAAAGTAAGTGGCGTCATCCCGTTTCAGCCTAGTTTTTTTTTTTTTTTTTTTTTCACCACCGTTCTTTCTTTCACTCTTCTTCCTTCTCAGCGTTAATCAGAGAATTCAAACCAGCAGTCGGTGCCTGATGCTCTAGGATTCAAATTCTCTTTGTCATTTATTCCTGCGAATTAAATTAATGCGTTCAAATAATACGAAGAATAAGTTGGCCCGATTAATTTCGAAACATTTACGTCGCTGCGAGACGAAAAAATAAAAGTAATAGGCTTAACGTTACTCGTTTAAATTCATCACTCTCTTCTGTTTTACTGATGTAACATAATCTGGTAACTTAGAGTATAAATTTGGAATAAATTTTACGAAATTCGAGTAGTAATATCCAGATTTCTTGCTTCTGCGTTGTTTCATGCGTTCTCATTTTTTACGTACTCATAAACGGACTTTGTTGATAAGGTATGTGTGTGTGGGGGAAGGGGTCAGGAGAACTCACCTAATAATTCATTTTTAATGTATTTTCTAAATTCTTCTGGGAACCAGATTGGCCTTCTGGAAAGGAGGGGCTTAGCCCCTTCTGCCTCTGCTCCGGCCGGTAAATCTGCCTATGTTCAAATAACAAAATCTGTAGGTATATTTTGATAGTAGTATTTTACCTTGGATAAAAATCTGTATTTTTAAATTTTTCAGTTATTTCGCGGAGGCGAGGAAGGCGAAGTCATTATACTGAGCTAGTTACTGATATGTTCCCTTATTTTTCTGTCAGGTGTGTCCTGTTTTAGGATTATCAAACATTGTACAGCGGAATTTGGAACCAAAGGGGGAGTGAACCTTACATACAGCTGATCCCCTTCTCCATATAGCCTTCCAGTTCTTAGAATTTGTATGTATCTTACCGGATCGTGTCCCTTGAGTACCACTCGTGTGAAATTCTGATTTTTCACGTTTTAAGCGGTTTGTAGAAGACTGTTGAGGAGAAATTTTTCATTTTGGAGCTTGTAGAAGAATAAGTATACGAAAATTACATCAAAACATCAAGGAAAATAGTATTCGTGGTCTCTAAATTCTATTTTGATATCAATTTGACCCTGTTATCAAACTGAAAGAGCCAAGGTGAGAGTCAGTTCAAATTTGGACTCCTGAGATGTTTACCTCCGGCAATATTTTTATGAAAAATGTTGTTATTGCATGATATGAAAAGTAAATAAAGAGTTAACATGTACACGTTTAATTTTCTCGGTTTTATTGTCTTCTTAATAATATATTTATCGTGAATTATTGTAAAAATGGCGCAGTCGACAGGACACGAACTTTATATTCAGTGTGCCTTGTTCGTGTAAAGTTATTCTGAAAAATTGCGGCAGAACAATTAGCAGCGGCTTGATCTCCAGCAGTAATGATACTGCTTGTCCAAGTTTTAACAGTTATCAGGATCATCTTCAAATATTCTTCTCTTTCTGTACGAAGACATGGAGACGATTGACGATTACATTATCGATCGACTGTTTGCCTATTTTACAAGCTACCTACTATAGAAAAATATTTAACTGAAAAATACACACTAATGAAATAACAAAACGAGTGTACTTTATTTTATTTTATTTATCTATTTATTTATGATTTACTTGATACATATTGTAGGTATTTAGTGACCTGGCGAGAACTTTTTGCTGTAATGCTTGTCGGTGCTCCGCAGGTCATCACAGTGTACTTTTAGATTAATATTACATTACGGGAGCATGATTGCTAGTGTAATTATATATTTAAATGTAAATTTAATAAACAAATAATATTTAATATTCATTTCGCATAAATACATCCATAATGCCTATTTTGTAAAATTAATAATTAAGTTTAATTGGCTTAATAGTAATACTTATTTTTATTTACATCTTTCTTTTTTTGTTTCATAATTTCGTTTACGTATTGTTCTTTCTGTGTTTTTAAAGTCCGAGAACCAATTTTGTTCTCTTTCTTTTACCTATGTTATATTTTCCCCTAGTTTGCTTAAATGTTGAACAGTTTAGAAAAATGTGATCTGGGGTGTCGCTTATGTCTTGTTTGCAGTTTATGCATTCATATTTTTCTATTATTTTGTAATTTTTAAGATAATTTTCAAAATTTCCGTGGCCTGTTAAGAATTGTGTTAAGTAGAAGTTGGGTTTCAGTGCTTCGTTTTGAAGTTGTTTTTTTTTTTTTTTTTTCTATATCTGGTATTAATTCATAGGTTCGTCTTCCTGTTGCTGCTGTCTTGTACTCCTCTTGCCAAAGATTATTACATTTTATTTCTAATTCCTTTATGTTTTTCACTTTGCAGCCAGTCCTAAGTCTGGGTAAGGGAGAAGAGAAATATATAAGACGCAATTAATCTGTAAAAATAAGGGACGCAATTTAAACATGTACCTTTTTCCCTGGGACGCAATTGCGATGAGCCTTTTTTCCTAGTGGGACGTAACTGAGACACAAATTGGTGGTCGGGACGCAACTGGGATTCATCGCGCGTCTTACGTTGAGATTTCATTCTGCTGGTAGACCCTAAAGAAGGATCGTCGTGCAGATTCGAGTAACTCAGCGGATGTAAGTGACCTCATCACCTGAGATGAAAGTAGGATGGTCTACACTGCTATCCGCGTACATCTTCCAATACTGCAATGGGCCGCGAAGACGACACGGTATCGATCTCTGAGCAGCATCGAACAGAGCCGCGGGTGATGATGAAATTCCAGCAGGACCGCAGTACTCGATATTAGATAAGGACCAGTTACCGCGGCCGCTCTTGGCTTCAGGGGTTCTGTAATTTTTGTGGTCTTGTGTGTGTGGGGGGGGGAGGGGTGTAAGACATATGCGTCTTACGTTCTTCCGAACGATGTAGCTGCGCTACAGGAATAAGTAGATGTTTTTCGATAAGTAGTACGATTAATGTGTGAACTCCAATTGTGACTCCATGATATAACATGTAAGACATATTCAGTGTGAATCATATTTTCTGGTTAAAGAATATCGCTGTCTTCATTCGCTGACGTCTTACCCATTCGACTCGAGTCAGTAATTGAATTTTATTTGTTTTCTCTCGGTTTTTTCACTTATATTTACCTCGACTGTGTCCTGTAAATACTTCACTTAATTACAGATCTTATTTCTGCGTCTTCGGTAAGTATCCAAATTTTTTGTCAGCGTGTCGATATTGTCACGTCTTAGATATGTATAATACCTATATCCGTAGAATGTGTATACGAGTATACATATGTGTACGCATTTTTACAGTTCGCGGCTACATGAAAAGGATGCGGAAAAAATATAAAATATTCTTGATTCTATACCTCAATAACCCAAAGCAGTTTGTAAGTTGAAACTTCACGATCCGGAAATAGTACAAAATGTTTTTGATTCTGTGACTCAACAACTCTAAGCAGTGTGCAAGGTGAAACATCCTTCAAGATATAGTCTCTTTTCCAGAGTATAGTTGGTATCTTCATTCGAATAATTTACATATCAAACAATGAGTCGAGACTGTCGAAGAGAAACTGAAATCGATCGTGCATTCTGCGCATTTCTTGAATACCTTTGCCCGTTCTGAATGTCATTATTTCTTTTAATTTTGCCAGAATTTTGAAAAATAGTTTTTATATTTCTTCTCAGTTAGGCCGTGCTGCTTCGGGCGTGATTGGAATTCCACTAAAAGTTGAACGTTTCATTTCCTCCATGTATCTTTGTAGCCGGAAGGACGCGTACATACTCGTATATATCGTATTTCGCGACGAAAAATCGTCATCGTCGAGCTTGTGAGATAAGAACTCCACCTAGAGTAGGTTCGAATTGAAAAACTTTTGCCGGACAATTAATTTTCAACAAGGTGCCTTTTTCCGATTATCAATGATACACGGTAGCACGGCCAGCGGTGATAAAGTGACGAAATTTTCACTGGAATTTTCCACTCGTGAAAGTCGGTCGAAAGGAGAGCGGAATCCGGCAAAGCCTAACATTTTTACGTTCTATTTTGGACGCTTTTACCAATTTCATACACAGTTGGCGTGCAGAGCATACAGACGCATCAAATATTTCACTGATTCCAGCACGAAGTGTCCGTTCTGTGTTCGTTATGCGAACAAGATGCAGGGGTTCGCCGACTATTTTTCTTCATCTACCGTAGATTTCATAATTTTTTCCATTCAAAAATTCATAATACCTATACCATACAACTCAGATACAAGCAAGTAAAACGAAGTAATTCAGTTTTGATCCGATACATGAGAACTGGAGAATAGGTACACAGATCGAACCCAACTTCAATTCGCGAAAGCTTCAAAAGGGGGCCTAACTGACGTGGGACGTAGATTTCGGTCTTTTTGTGTCGTATCGTCTTCAATAGTAAACAATCACAGGGTCAGTTTATAGAGCGTAGTAATTCGATGGTAGAGCATAAAAGAGAAACTATAAGAATGTGAAAAACGGTATGTGTAAGTTGTATTTTGCAGAATACTGTTCTGCAAAGTAAATTACTATCCTGTATCAAACTTGGAGCTGCAAAGTAGGACTTTCAGCAGGGTAAATAAACTCGTAAAGAAGCGTTTTCCGGACATCTGTATTGAATAAAAAAGTTACGATGATCTACAGAGCCCTCCGGTCACTGCGATGCGATACTCGAAAGGGTAGTTTCCGGGATCGGGGGGCGGTGTCGTAGGGGTCACTTTGGCATGCGTGCATCGCCATACATCCCTCCACACCATATTTTCTAAGTATTTGTAGTACAAAATATCTTACAAATAATCAAGAATTGTAAGTAAGTAATATGACTCGTAAGATAATTGCTTCAATCGCCTTAGGCTCGCTCCACAAACTGTATTATTCGACATGTAAACGCTCACTTATCATCATTGATGTGTAGTACATATACTATACCTATTATTTTGAAATGAGAAAATTTGCATGACCTTAAAATAGGGGAAGGGGCTGAAACTTTTTGCCAACTTCAGAATTATACGGGAACTTATTGAAAAGTATCAATATCGTGATTCCCTGGTAACTGGTTTTTATAATCGAAACCAAAGTTTTGATCCGACTCAGATTGAGACCCCACATTAAACTTGTCTCCCTTCTTGAAGTCAAATTAACTTCGCTGAAGGAATAATTGATCGTAATAAAGTTTTCAAGGGTTTTCTGGGTCACTGATTTAAAACATTTATCAGATTTTCTCTATAACGCTCCCCTCCCCCCGACACGCTCCTACACCCGACATTCTTCCAGTCATTTGCTCATTTATTTTGATCTTTGCTGCGCGACTGTAGTCTGCAGCCGTGTTGTTAATAGAAATTTTCGTGGAAATTTTCTATTACGGTATGGTACTGCGGAGGCTCGCACATATTCTCACCTTCTCACCCTTCTCGAAATGCAGTTCCTTTTTATTCCTTAAAAACACGTAAATTACGTCTTCCGCAGGTGACATCGCTTGAATTTCTCCTTTTGTTCCGATTGACCGTCGTTCAACCTTCCCGTGTCCTACCTCGAACCCCAATATAGCAGCCGAATGCACTCTGGACTACAGAAGGAAAAAATTGTGAACTGACACACCCTAAATATAGAATTTACCAAGTTCACTCACACTCCAACATGGACACTAAGCTGTGGAATATGTATATCGCCTGAATAATTACAAATGAATACGCTTGGAGGACCGACGCGATAGGGCAGATATCCGACTCTGCGCAAAACTATATAAAGGAATTATCACCGATCCAAACTATCCCCTCGCCTTAGCCATTCCTAAGCCCAGCCTAAGAAACAAATCAGTACACCTCTTGTATGCCCCACCAATCACCAAATCAGCAACATCCTCCCCCCTCTACAGAATTTTAGAAGCATGCAACCATCGTAACATAGACCTCTCACTATTCAACAATAAAGTCAAATTCAAAATAAACTACGAATAAATACATACCAATAAGATTTCAACCGTTTTAGCGCTCACAGTTATATAGCCATAATCACATAATTTATTATAAGTAATGTCCACGCATGCGTCATTGGCCGTATTGTTGCTATACATGTGTACAATAAACTTGTTAAAATAAAAGATCTATATGACTCGCTTTCGTTTTTGTTTTACGTAAATGGTTAATACTCGGTGCGGGTTAACTAAGAACCCCGCAGTACACTCCTGTTACTATAATTGAAATATGACGTGCAAAAATGGTAACATAATACGAGTATGCAGATTCAAAATACAACTATTAATAACGAACCAACGGAACATACCGGCCATCGACGAACTATACAAATGCATTGTGGTTAATAAGGGAAGGACGAAACATATTAGCAATAATAGCGAGGCGTATGAATTTTACAAACAATAAAGGTAAGACGGGCGGACGAATTACAAGATTAACGAGGTTTAAATATAAAGATACAAAACCCAATATGAAAATGAATAAATTCACGCGCGGAACGATCCACACTCTGGGCACGAAACCTATAATAAAAGAAGGGACCGACCCGCAGGATCATTTAATGAAAATCGATAAATTAACTTGAGGGACGATCCACTGTGGGCACGAAACCTATAATGAAGGAGAGGACCGACCCTAATAAGGACCCGATAATGAAGGTGTTGAAAAAACTCGGATTTAAAAGTGCGGAAAGGGATCGAACGGGGCACGGCACATAGGAAAACGTAATGAGGTGAATTTATACACGAGGCGAACCAGAATCCCCAGAAAGATAACGAAAAATTCAATCATTTCAATAAATTGCATATAATGAACAAATACCTGGTAAGTTCGAGGATCCTCCGTCGGTTCGAGCTCTTCCCGCGGCGACACGAATGGCAACCTGTAAATTATTTCCTAACAAAAATTTTTCCTAGTGAAAAATGTTGAGGAATGACTGGATTGTCATAAAAACGAATTACATTTTAGAAAACAATAAATTTGTGAGAAAATGGTTGGTACCTAATGACGCCCACGGTAAATAAACCATGTGTTAACCGGCCTACTAGCGTGAAACATACACAAAATGAATAAATTAAGAAATTGATTAAGTTGATGGTCGGCGAACAAATTGTTCGTCAGTGCGCTCAGGATCGGACATAGGTCTCCTTCATTTTTCTCCATGAACCTACCCTTGGATACCAATCCAACACCCTTCTTCCCCATCTTTCTTTTCCTTCCCTGGTAACATGTCTCGCGTATTCGAACTTCAATTTTTTGGCGATGTATCTGCAATCTTTTGCTCCGGTTTTCCTTCTCCCTTCTATGTTTCTCAGCCAATCCTTCTTTTTTGTGCCTAGAATCAACCTTTCTATGAAAATCTGTATTCTCGCTCTCTTCAAGTTCTGCGCTTCTATGGTTGTCCACGTCTGCGCCCCATATGTTGAGACTGGTAATGTACACCCTTCCAAAATTTTAAGTTCTGTTTTTAGCGGCATTTTGCTCTTATACGCCTGCTTTAACGCCCAAAAACTCCTCCAAGCGTGGACATTCCTTCTACTAAGTTTTTTGTCCATACTATCTTAAAATTATATTATCTGTCTTAAATACACTTTACTGTTTTCAACTCTAATTTCCTCCGGCCCTAAATTAATTTTCGGAGCTTTTTCCTAACTTGCAATCAACACCGTTTTATTTTCATTGATTTTCCGGCCTACTTTCCACTCCTCCACTCCCAGTTCTTTGGCAAATTGAAATTCCTTTCCGTCCTGTGCTATTAAGGCGGCGTCATCCACGAACCTCAAGTTCTTGAGCCAGATATTCTAGTTTATGGAAGATTTTCTCCAGTAGGCAGTTGAAAGAATTTGGGGATAGAAGGTCTCCCTGTTTTACACATCTGTTGATTTTGACGTATTTGACATAATAGGGAGTCGATTGTCGCGTTTCGGGACCGCGAAGGCCACCGAGATGCGCTTTCCGGTGGAACGTGGTTCATGGAGCCGCGATAGGTTACCTCACGAGGTACCGTGCGGGAGAGTAGACTCCAGAACGCACAAATTTTTATACGGCAGTAATGACGACACAGGGGGTTGATTGATTGATTGATTGATTGATTGATTGAGAGAGAGAGAGAGAGAGAGAGAGAGAGAGAGAGAGAGAGAGAGAGTGTGTGTGTGTGTGTGTGCGCGCGCGCGCGTGTGTTGTATTCGACGAATTAGTAATTACCCGGGGAAACAAAGGATACGAACTAAAATGCGCGGATGGTAACTATTTTACGAATTATAAATTACGTTATGAGAGAGTACATAATACGAGTATAATGTCGTGAACGACGACGAAATTAATATACAGAAGGGGCTACGAAAGGTTCCTCCCCAATCAACCCATTAGCAATATACAAAACGAAGCACAGTCAACACGAGACGCTGTTAATACCTATTGCTGATCGCAACAAGGGGGACAAGCAGTTGGAGGAAACTGGAGGTTCATTGGTTTCCAGGAAGCGCGCCCAAGAGTGAGGGAGGAATCGAGATGCGCTGGCTTCCAGGCGTTTGACGAAGAATCTCGGCGGGGGAGGGGAGGACCAGAGTTCTCTGGGCCTCCAGGCACTCGCTGAAGAATTGAGGAAGGAATCAGGGTGCTCTGGCTTCCAGGGCACTTGCTGAAGAGGTGCGGAAGGATTCAGTGTGTTGTGGGCTTCCAGACACGCGCTGAAGGGTTGAGGACGGAATCAGGGTGACTTCCAGGCACTCACTGAAGCGGTAAAGAGATAGCGGAGGAAAGTAAGAAAGCTAAATCGCAGAAATATCTTATCGCAATTAGTTTGCCCGAGTTGGCTCAACTACCTTTAGTTCTCCGGGTAGTTAATGTATGGACTAGCTACCGACTTCGTTCTCGAGTAATAGCAAAAAACCACCCTCGCGACACAAGAAACATTTTCGCGAGACCCGGTTTTGTGATGCAGCCCTCGACTGTGCTTCTAGTGGTGGTGGAATCCTGAAGTACGAGTATTTACTCGCCCGAGTAGACATAAAGGATGTTGGATCGGTTAAACCTAGAGGGAGTGTCGTGAGGTCGCGGAGCCTATCGAGCTTCTGCTGGTAGCCGTAGTAGATTGTCGGTGATCAGAGAAGTCCACAGCGTGGGCTCAAGGGGCTGATTGGTAATAAGTCTCGAATTAGAGATTCTCGGCATGACAAATGACTTGGCCGAGTCAGATTATTTTGGATAAATTTATTAAAACATTCGACAACAACACTTTGGTTTTCCGTTATTGAAGGATTACAACGGATAGCCACTAGGCTTTGAGAGTATTCAACACGACATAATTTCAGTTATACGTTAATTTTCTAAGTCCCAGATCTGGATGCGAGAGACGTGAGCGAAGTCTCCACCTAACTTTTTGAAGAGAACAAGACTGAATCAAAACCGACGATTCGGCCCTTGTATTGAGTTCATAAAGCAGAAGCTCTGTTTTAGGTTCGACCCATTGATGGAATGGGAATTCTCCCAACTGAAGTAATTTTGAAACGTCAGAGCCGCTTGCGGCCGTTTAGAAATTCAAACTGCGGGTGGTTTCGGGTGATCGGAGTGTGAGTGAGGCTACCGCACGGACTCGATGACGTACTTGAGAGCTTGCCGATTGGTCGTCGAAAGTTTCCGATCTAATTGACGCTATGAGCGATGGCGGGAGGTGCGCTCATAGTCTATGCTTTGTTTTACGCTTGTAGCTCGTACGATCACGGATTCTAGGAATTTTGAAGTCGTCGCTGAGGAATAAGGCGCGTGTGTGTGAGTTATCGGGTCGAGGAATGAGGTCAATTGATACGTCTGGTACTTCACGAGGTCTGAGCTACCGACGGTTTTTCTTTACGGTTGCGATAATATCTGATTTCGAATAATTCTTTGATAGGCGGCTAGGTAACACCAGCCGATATGGCATGATGAGGAAGAGCCTTCGAAGCTGCAGAAGGTGTATTTCTCATCACGACAAGGAGTTACGTCACTACCGGAGGGAAAAGGCCCTATCTAAATTTTGTTTTATTCCAGAAGATGTTAACTAGATTAAATCGAAATTTCGAAGACGTTAAATTTATTAATACAAATTTTACGAAATTTTTTAAGGCTATACCAAGCAGAGACGTTTTTACCGCTAGGAAACCTAGGCAGCTGGCTAGGACGGCCAAATTTTGAATTTTCAGAGCAAAAAAAAAATGCAGGAAAAAAAGAATGAGAAAAGTAGAAAAATGGAGAAGGAATAAAATAGAAAAGTAACTACGCCATTTGAAAGATTTCTGACATATACGGGGTGATCGACAAGTCCGTACCTATTGAAAAAGGCTTCGAAAAAATTTCCTAGTCAACTTATCGAGAAAATTTCTACTGCAGCGGCATTCTTGGTCCATTACTATTAAAACAAAAGCCATCCTCCGAATTATCAAAGCTTACAAAATTTTTAGTAACGTGACAACCGAGAACTATATAATCCTACGAAAACGCACTATGTAAATCCGTAAATGTAATTCTTGTTCATGATTTATTTGGGTCATTCCTCCATATTACCGACTTTTCGAAGAAAAGGGAGGTATTACACTCGTCACAGTTGTGAAGTTGGGGGCGGGGGCAATGTTTTTTTTGCGTTTCAGAGTGTTTAGAACACGACTGTAATAGTGGCTGAATTTCAGGTTTCCTTATATATATATATATATATATATATATATATATATATACACCTTAATTTTGTGGGAAGAAAATCTCAGAAACTATTGAATCAATTGATTCCAATTTTTGGTATATTATGGAGAAGTACTCGAAGTTGTTAAAATAAGCTTTTGGAGGCAATCGGTCGAGCCGTTCGTGAGTTTTCCTTGAGGACAAAATTTGTGGCTCAAAAATCTCAGGAACTATCGAATCATTTGATTCCAAATTTTGGTACATTATAGAGAAGTACTCGAAGTTGTATTTGTGAAAGTTTGATGACAATCGGTTGAGTCGTTCACGAGTTTCCTCAATTTAAGTTCAGCATAAGAAGCGCGAGGCGACTTAGGTACTGGGATTTAATTTATACGAAATCGAATTTTGATAGCCGCGTAGTTTTGTTGTATTATACAAATGTTTCGGTCTTACACGTTTCCGCCTTGAATGTATCGATTTCAAATTTATACGAACTCTAATTTTGATAGCCGGGTAGTTTTATATTTTTATAATACTATTCCCTGTCGAGAGTTGCGTTTTTTAAAACGTGAATGGCCTTAAACATTTCAGCCGAATACCACTAGTCCTTGTCGACATTTGCGTTTTTTAAAACGTTAACGACTTAAAACGTGTCGACAGTGTCTTGATTTCGCGAGGAACGAGCGAAGCGAGTTCCGAGTGCTTTTCGGCCGAAGGCCGAAAAGTCGGTACTGCTTTCGCGAAGCGAAAGCAGTTTTTTTTCTCTCTGTTATTGTTACACAAAATTTTCTCACGACGTATGCCTATTCTTTATTCAGCATCATATTATCAATCAACATAAGTAAATTTAAACTAAGAATTATTTTCTCGACAACGACGTGAATTTAAGTCCGCAATTTGGTCTAATGGGCGTACTAGCACTTTAGCAGCTTAATTCATAGACACCCGGCCGTTATAAATTGGTTGCACTTATGATTCCATGTGTTCCTACTAGCCTCCTGCAGTCGTACGTACAGTGTGACGTGTTTGTACGAATGAACGTACCCGTACACATTCTTATCTGTGAACGGTCGCACGGACAATTCTGAAAAAGTGTACGTTCGTACGTACAGTTTTCAATAAATGTACGTTCCTACGTAATGTGCAGATTTTAATGCCTGATGCCTGTCTGTTCGCGTTCGGACGGTTTTCATAGAAACTGACGCGTGGCGTTCTGTGCACTGCCTTCGTATGTGGTTAATGCTCCCAATAACTCATGATTTTCTGTTCTTTTTTTGGCTAGGATTTAATTGCACGTTAAAACAGATCGTATGAACGATAACAGGAGCATAGAAAAAAATCAAAATTCTGTGACAATTTATTTATCTGCGATATTTTCTGTTTATTTTTTGATGCAGAAATGGAAGGATTAATTTTGTGTTTCATTTATCTGAGATTTTTGGTTGGAGAAAGGGAGGGAATAGTCTTGAGTTTCATTCATTTATCAGCGATTTTTTTTGTTCATTTCTTAAGGATTAATTTTACGTTTCGTTTACCTGAGATTTTTCGTTGGAAAATTAAAAAGAGGGAGTAATTTTAAGTTTCATTCATTCATCTGCGATTTTTTCTGCTTATCTTTTGATACAGTAATGGAAGGATTAATTTTACGTTTCGTTTACCTGAGATTTTTTGTTATTTTATTTGCCTAACTATGATTTCTTGTGTTCAATTTTTGAGGGCAAAAAGAAAGGAATAATTTGAAGGTTTGTCTTACCTATGACTTTTTGTATTCATTTCTTGATGCAGAAACGGAAGGATTAATTTTACATTTCGTTTACCTGAGATATTTTGTTGGAGGATTAAAGGCCCATAAGTTTCAGTTTCATTTATTTATCTGCGATTTTTCCGTTCATTTTTTGACACAGAAATGGAAGGATTAATTTTATGTTTCGTTTACCCAAGATTTTTTGTTGGAAAATTAAAGGGAGGGAATAATTATAAGTTTCATTTATTTATCTGTGATTTTGTGCGTGCATTTTTTGATTGAAGGAGAAAGAGAAGTAATAATTTTAGGTTTTATCTGTCTAACTATGATTTCTTGTATTCACTTTTTGAAGCAGAAACGGGAGGATTGATTTTACATTTCATTTACCTGAGATTTTTTGTTGGAGAACTAAAGGAGAGAATAATAAATTTCAAGTTTCATTTATTTATCTGTGATTTTTTCTGCTTATTTATTATTTTTGATACAGTAATGGAAGGATTAATTTTACGTTTCGTTTACCTGAGATTTTCTGTTAGAAAATTAATGGGAGGGAATAATTTTAAGTTTTATTTAGTTATATGTGATTTTGTGTGTACATTTTTTGATGTAAGGAGACAGAGAAGTAATAATTTTAGGTTTCATTTGTTACCTATGTTTCTTCTATTCATTTCTTGATGGCAAAAAGGAAGGAATAATTTTAAGGCTTGTTTATTTACTTATGCCTTTTTAAGTTCATATTTTTTTATGCAGAAACGGAAGGATTGATTTTACATTTTGTTTACCTGAGAAATTTTGTTGGAGAATCAAACGGAGGGAATAATTTTAAGTTTCATTTATTTATCTGCGATTTTTTCCGTTCATTTTTTGATGCAGAAATGGAAGAATTAATTTTACGTTTCGTGTACCTGAGATTTTTTGTCGAAGAAAAGGAGGGAATATTCCAAGTTTTATTTGTTTATCTGTGATTTTTTCTGTTCATTTCTTGAAGCAGAAATGGAAAGATTGAATTTCGGAGGTTTTTTGTTGGAGAAAGGGAGGAAATAATTTAAAGTTTCGTTTACTTACCTATGATTTTTGTGTTCATTTTTTGATGCAGAAACGGAAAAATTAATTTTACGTTTCGTTTGTCTGAGATTTTTTGTTAGAGAAAGGGAGAGAATAATTTTAGGCTTCAATTATTTATCTGTGATTTATTTGTGTTCATTTTTTGATTTAGAATAGGAAGGAATAATTTGTATTTGTATATTTCGTTTACCTTTGATTTTTTCTGTAAAGAAAAAGTTCCAGAAGACGGGAAATTGTCTGATATAATAATAAGAAAGGTGATAGGCATACAATAGCTAACTACCGACCTATTACCCTTAGCCCAAATATAGCAAGAATCTTGTCTAAAGCAATCGAAAATAGACTCAAACAAACACTAATAAGTCAACAATCAATGGAACAGGCAGGGTTCCGGCAAATATACTCGACCATGGACCATATTCATACAGTCAAGCAAATAATAGAAAAAAGTAACGAGTATAATAAGCCTATTTACATGTGTCTAATTGATTATAAAAAGAATTTCGACTCCCTAAAGCACGACTACATGTTAAAAGCAGTAGAGAAACAGAGGACCCCACAAAATTTTGTTAATATAATAAAAGAAATGTACTGTAGGTTCATAGCAAGGATAAAAACAGATAAATTAGGTAATTATTTCGACATCAACAAAGGGGTAAGGCAGGGGGATCCCTTTCCCCGATTCTTTTCAACAGTACTCTGGAACAAATATTTAGGAAATTCAAATGGGAGAACAAAGGGATTAACATTAACGGAAAAAAAAATTACGAACCTAAGACTTGCCGACGATATCGTTCTGTTCGCCGAATCGCAGAGGGTACTAGCAAAAATGATAAGGGAACTCAGCGAAGAGAGTGCAAGAGCAGGTCTCACGATAAACATGCAAAAAACAAAAATCATATCCAACAGCACAGAGGAAGAGACACTAGAAATAAGTAACAAAGAAATAGGAATAGTTCGAGAATATACATACCTTGGCCTACTACTATCTTCTGAAAATGCAATATAGAAAAGGAAGTTAACGTAAGAATTAACAAGGAGTGGAAAAAATTCTGGCAAAAGCGAAATTTTCAATATGTGTGTTTTGCCTGTCCTAATATACGGATGTCAAACATGGCCATTAAGTGCAAAAATTTTGAACAGTATTAGGGTAACTCAGAACTCAATGGAAAGATCAATGGGGATAACGAGAAGGGACAGGATAAGAATCTCGATTATCAAAAGAAAATTAAGATTTAATAATAATTTCAGTTTGGCAGATCAAAATAATGAAATGGTGGTGGGCGGGACACATCTCCATCTCAGAGATGAACAATGGACCTATAAGGCCACCTTTTGGCAACCGCTGGACGGCAAAAGAAGAAGAGGCAAACAAACATTAAGATGGAAAGACGATATACATGAATTTCTAAAAAGTAACAATTTTAAATAATAGCCAGGAATAGGTATTAGGTATGAATGGAAGCGTGACCTTTGCCCGGCATGGGTCAGGGGAGGAGCGAGCCTCACTTTGGGGCCGCTAATTCATTATAGGTATTATAACTAATATTGTTTATTTATTCCCTTAAATAAAGGTTTTTGAACTTGAATTTGATGCAGAAAAGAAAGGATTAATTTTACGAGTACATTTAGTTTACTTGTGATTTTTTATTGGAGACGGGGAAGGCATACTTTTAGGTTTCATTTGTTTATTTGTGATTTTTTGTCTTCATTTTTTGATGACAAAAAGGAAGGAATAATTTGTAAGTTTTGCTTACTTACCTATGATTTTTTTGTGTACATGTTTTGATGCAGAAACGGAAGGATTAATTTTACCTTTCGTTTATCTGAAATTTCTAGTTGGAGAAAGGGAGGGAATAATTTTAGGCTTCATTTGTTTATCTGTGATTTTCTTTTGTTCAATTTTTGATGGAGAATAGGAAGGAATAATTTGTACGTTCAGTTTACTTGTGATTTTTGTGCGTCATTTCTTGATGCAGAAAAAGAAGGATTCATTTTGCATTTCGTTTACCTGCGATGTTTTGTTGAAGAAAGGGAAGGAATAATTTTAGGTTTCACCTGTTTCCATTCCCTCTTGTTGCTTGTTTTTCTTTTATTACAATGCATACCAAATTTTGTGACTATTGGCTAGTCTGATTGTAATACAATATTATGTGGCAGATGCCTAATAAAGCATTATTTTCATATGTTTCATAATTACATAGAGTTTGGATAAATAAGTTGTTGGGTAGTAAACTGAGAAAACAATTTCAGATTTTGTATTCATCACTTCCATTGTGTGCGATTATTTTAATGAAATGTCCCCTTTATTGTACTGGAAAAATTATACTCAGATGCCTGAACTCAAAGACTTAGCTATCCATCTTCTCAGTGTACCAGCCTTGAGCGTTGAGCATACCAATCTAAAGAACTTGCTCCGCTGCTCGGTGCACAGCTGCGTCTCTCGACGTTCACTTTAACCTGAACATCTAGAGGAAATATTGTTCATTCATCCTGATCACTTTTTATGAGGCAGTTACACATGGTGTCACCGGAACACTCGATACCAATATTGGAGGAAAGAACCAAAATGAAATACATATATTATAGTCTAATAGGAAGTTGACGAATTTTTCCATTTATGTAGTAATTTATATAAAATAAGTGAAAGGTACAAGGAAAGAAGCAGGTAAAGTCACTTTAGTGGCGGAGCAAGAAAAATGAAAAACAATTTGTTACATGCGAGGTTCTTCAAAGACCTGAACGTGAATTTTGAAACCCGTTTCTCTGAACTGTAGCATCCTTTCAGGCATCCTACCATAGCTGAGCTACTTCTACTCATTACGCCCCTTCCTACGGTATAAATAACTCAATCTCGCCAAAAAAGTAACTTACCTGCTTCTTTCCCTGTATCCTTCAAGTGGAATTGCGAGAAAAATAGTAAAAATGAAATTTGTAGGAAACGGTATTTAACGTTTTATTAAGCAACTTATAATTTCGAACATTCTCTCGCGAAATATTACAATCTGAAAATTGACTATACTAGTAAATAGCTCAACATTTTGAATTACTATGTATTTCAGATTTACGTTATTTCTAATTAAATTTAATAATACCGTCAACTTT
The DNA here is from genome assembly GCA_031841125.1 of Acanthococcus lagerstroemiae. Taxonomy (NCBI): domain Eukaryota; kingdom Metazoa; phylum Arthropoda; class Insecta; order Hemiptera; family Eriococcidae; genus Acanthococcus; species Acanthococcus lagerstroemiae. Next base: position 82,444,171 of record CM063106.1, read on the forward strand.
TTACTACTGATTGCCATAAACTCGGTTAATTTGGAAGACGCGCAAAATTATAGTAATTTTTTGTTATCAGGGTTATCAAAATTGGGGCGAAATATATAAACAAAGCCAGAGTGCTATTCCCCTACAATAACTGAACTGAGTATCTCTATTTCTTCATACAAATACAGTAATTAAAGATAATAAGTCACTTTCTGTATAATTATATCAAATATTAGAATCGCGGCAAGTTTATGAACTGGAGACTGGAGAATTGGCAGTACTTGATGAACAAACGAATTAAATTAAACAAAACTTGGGTTCTCAAAATAATAGATTATAATAATTACGTATTTATCTCATTATAATGCACTAGCGTTATTAGTCAAGCGATGAGCAGCATTCTCTTCCGTCAATAAATTGTCTATCATTCATTTTCTTAGTAATGTATTACCGAATTTCATCAATTTCATCCCTATACTCATCCGGTACTCGAATTATATTACCCCGCAGCCCGCGCATACTAAATTAGTTGTTTGCATTGCTTTGTACGCACGAACGGACACCTGTTGAAAAGCGCATGTGCGAACGTACACTTTTTCAGAACTGTCCGTACGAACGTTCACAGATAAGAATGTGCACGTGTACGTTCGTCCGTACAAACACTTCACACTGAACGTCCGACTGCAGGAGGCTAGTTCCTACATACAATGTATTCCTATAATCAAATGGGGTGGCAGATTTTATATGGTCTAGAGCAACTTCTTTCTTTAATACGCCTCTGCTGTCAAGATATTTGTATTTTCCGAGTTACGCGGTCTCGGTTGATTCCGCTTCAGGACTCGAATAACAAACATTATGAGTCGTCAGTGAAAACGGAAAGACGGTACAGATTTGGCCACACTGGGTGAACATTCGGGGAAATCGAACGGAATTCTATCTCAAAAAGACCCATTGGCCGAATGTTCGAGGAGATCGAACGGAATTCCACGCGGAATTCAAATTATTTCGATCGATACGTACTATGACTTTGGCAAAACTTGTCTGAAGCGATTTACGAGAACTACGTTCTAAACTTCTTGGACGTCATTACTAAATACTGACATGTATTTTCATTGCGATTTTTTCTTCGTGAGCGTTAGCCACGATCTTGATAAATTTGTCACAGATTAAGTGAGACTTTTTAACTGCAAAAATTTTTAGCATTATAACTGAACGGAGGCGTACAATGTATACCTAAACGTTTATTTCTCTCCCATGCTAGGCACATTCAAAATGTATATTTCCAAATTTTCGACAGTATTGTTCCCTTTTATCCAGACGTATCTACTCCTTCGAATTTCTATACATTTCTTTAATTATTCTGTTACACCGGGGGAAGTTCGCAGCGGGGGGACGTTGCCATTGTGCGTTGGGCAAGCTTCCCGGTGTTATATCGGGTTTTCTCAAACGAAGGTTGTAAGGCATTTGATTTCAAAGTTGGGAGATTTGTCAGCATCGGAAAAATGATAACACAAGTGTTGAAATCGTAAACTTGTTACGTACGCGCGTACTCTGTCTACTCGGGCGAGTAAATACTTCAAAATTCCACCACCGCTAGAAGTAGAGTCGAGCACTGCGTCAAAAAACCGGGTCTCGCGTTTCGACTATTAAGAGAACGTTTTTGTATCGTGAGGGTGATTTCGTGTCGCCTGGGTGGTTTTTTCCTACTCGCGGACAAAGTTGGTAGCTACTGTATACTTAACTACCCGGAGAAACTAAGGGTAGTCGAGCCAACTCTGGCAAGCTAATTACGACAAGGCTTCTTCTGCTATTTCGCTTTCCTGCTTCCTGCTACGTACTGTGTGTGCTTTACTGGAACCCGGTGAACCCCAGTACCTCTTCCTGTCAACGTGCTTTACTGGAACCCTTTGAACCCCGAGCCTCCTCCTTCGTCAGCGTGCTTTACCGGAACCCGGTGAACCCCGAACCTCTCTCTACCACTTGTCCCCTTGTCGCTATCAGCCATATAGGGCGTTACCGTGTCTCGACTCGGCTTCGCGCTGTGTAGTTGATGCATGGGGGCTAGGGACAATGCTCCTAGTCCCGCACTCATATTTATGTGCACAGCGTAGCTGTATGAAAGAATACGTCTCCAGCAGAAACCAAAAAACAGGGATGTCAAATAATAACTCGTATAATATAATTTAAACGTAACGTACAAAAATGGTAACATAATAAGTAAATTCAAAAGACAACAAGGAGCCAGGATCATACCGACCAACGGCGAACTTTACAACTGAATAACGGTTAACAAGGAAAAACGAAACATATTAATATTGATAATAATAGCAAGGCGTATGAATTTTGTAAAACAATGAAGGTATAAGGGCGGTTGAATTACAAGAATGACAATACTTAAATGGAAAGGTACAAAACCCAATACAAAAATTGAATAAAATCACATGCGGGACGATTTACCCTGGGCACGAAGCCTATAATAACGGAAGAGATCGACCCACGGGTATATGTAATGTAGACGGACAAAAACACTTGAGGGACGATCCACCCTGGGCACGAAGCCTATAATGAAGGAAGGGACCGACCCTAAAGAGCCGATAACAAAAATTGAATAACCTTGAATTTAAAATTACGAAAAAGGCCTAACGAGGTACGGAACCTAAGAAAAAGTAATGAGGTGAGTTTATACATGAGACGAACCAGGATCCCGAGGAAAACAATGAAAAATTCATTTCAATAAATTACATATAATGAACACGTACCTGGTAAGTTCGAGGATCCTCCGACGGTTCGAGCTCTCCCCGCGGTGACACGAACTGAAATCTGTAAATCATTTTCTAACCCAAAAGTACCCAAGTGAAAGAATGTTAAGGGGGGGTCGAATTATCAGAGAGGACAGACAAAAACTAATGAAAATTTGAAAACAGTAAATAGATTTAAAAAATTGTTAGATTCTAATGACGCCTATGGCAAATAGATTACGTGTTGATCGGCCGGCCAATGTGGAGTACAACATAATTCAAAGAAATGCATCAGGCAATTGACTACTGAGTTGATGGTCGGCGAACAAATCGTTGATGGATCCGTGGTCGTTTGATTTTTTCTGACACTTGTGTGGCATTGGATATCTGACGAAAATGAGCGATGTCAAGTTACGCAGGCATAGTGCAATGTTGTCGCCATGGCTCCACCCCCGCCCTAGAACTTGAGCTTCTGATCATATGATGGTGGCAACTCCGATCAAAATGAACATTAAATGGTCACAAATCACTGCATCTCGGAAAACTGAATAACTTAGCCAGTAACTGGTGGTTCGGAAAAAGCTTATTCAAAATACAAACTGACAACACTATATGAAAACGACACGTTAACCGATACATCGATATTTAGTATGTTCGTGTTGGTTGTCTGTGGAAACAACAACAACCACAGAACAACAGAAATCAACAAAAACAGACAAATATATCCATTAATATCAAATACCACCACAACCAGTAGACAGAAAAATCAACAAATTAATACAACAAAAAAGTACAGACACAGAACCAAAACAACCACAAAAACAGACAAATACGCAGGAGCAATACTATTCACAGGGACATATACATAAAAAATACAGAAAATCTTCAACCAATGCAACATAAAACTCGGAATCAGAAACAGACCATCTCTGATCAAACAAATAAGCAATGACACAAAACAGAAACACAGGACAGGAACAACAGAAACTGAGTATACAGACTGGACTGCGAACACTATGACATGACCTACATAGGCGAAACAGGCAGAAAATTCACAACCAGAATAAAAGAACATGAAAAATCACAGAAGCTAAAGGATGATAAATTACTCTTTGGAAAATACTGCAACGACCAGGGACACAACATCCACAAGTTGACAGAAAAGTACAAAATCCTACACATAGAAAACAACTCAAAAAGAAGAAAATTAATAGAACCACTAGAAATAATAAAGACAAAAACGAAACAAAACGACCTAATGAACACAACAACCAACTTCCAAAGCGAGAACCTATTCCAGTTAATAACATAAGACTCACTAATTAGACAGACTACACAGCCACATACAACCAATAGGAACGCACCAAATAGGTTTTACCATACTGTATTACACACCACTATAAATACTGAACAACAAATAGAAAAGTGATAGGGTACTCCACTGAAGATGGCATAGCAGCCGAAAGCGCTCTGGACTACAGAAGGAAGAAACTGTGAATTGGCACACCCTATGTATAGGTGTATAATCATCCAGGGACGCCAGTTCAATCATAATAAAAACCTATGTGCCTATGAAGCAATATTTCTTTATTGCTTAATAACATTAGGGGGAGGGAAAAGAGAAATGAAGGATTTTCAAAATAATTCGAATCTGAGACAGCATTTCCACAGCCACCTTGTTCTTCTCCTTTAGACGTATTTTTTATGAAGAAAGAATGGAAAAAAAATCGACGTTCCCAGACTTCTCTTTTTATTTTATTGATAGAGTTTTGGGTCATTTCTTTTTTTAATCTTATTGTTCTAAAGAACATTTACCAACTGAATTCAGCTATTCAGAGTCAAAATGAACTAACAGATAATATTGCTAAGCCAATATAAAGTTATGAGTGAATTTTTAGGATATCTAGCATCTGTTCTTCTGCATGTCAACGTGTGAACTAATCCGATGTCCTTGTTTCAAGTTAGCTCTGACACACCATGTAAACAAAGAATCGTTTTCTAAGAAAATTACCATAAAACAACTAGACAGGTTTCCGTAACACCGAACATAGAATATTTCAGTATTCCACAGCTTTCGATGACATTCAAAATTTAATCGTTAGTTCTACCATTTATCACTACCGCACATGACATAAGGAAACCAAAATTACGAGTCAGCAGATTTCCCTACGTTGATGTTTACCTTACTATAAGTAGTACGTACCTATCCACCCAGCCACCCACCGACGCATCCCCCCCCCCCACACACACACCTCAATATACGTATGTGTATCGTACTTGTACCCACCGCCGCGCCGGTGCGTATTGTCAAGCTGTAAATTGCGTATAAAGGTACGATGGGCAAGGTGTACGGGGTACGAGTACGTCGTCATAGAATACATAACTCGTAGAGGCGGATGTTGATCAAGCAGAAGAAGTATACCTACTCGAAGTTTTTAAATACATTGTTACGAAACTGGCCCCGAATATTTATTTTCAAAAAAGTTTTTCTGTACTTTCAGTGCGTAGAATCACATGCCGATTTCAGGACGTTTTCACGTGATATAGCTTCATTACCATTTGGCGATAACATACGCGAAGATCCATTGTTCAAACCTCGAAGTTATTTGTGACGATAATATACTAATATGTATCATATTTAGCTATAAACCGACAAAGTTTTTTATTTTTATTTTTTTCTGTTTCAAAAATAGGCGCATCTGTTTACAAATATTGGAGTTGGGAGCCAAATCTTTGAATAAATTTGCCCGAATCGGCATAAAATTAGATTGGTTTACCCTGGCATCCTCAATGCTTAAATATTTCTGACTTGAAAAATAAGTTGATGAAACTAATACAAAATGACCAGAAAACTAAGGTACATATTAGTAGGTATATCCTTTATAATACAGTGCTATTCAGACCCACTTCTGAGGACGTGGGTTTGAATCGCGCTTGATAATATTCTTACTGTTTATTCATGAAGACAGCCACTAAGCAATGCAAACTAATCATCTCTGTATTTAAGATTTTATAACGTACATATCTACCCACGAGCATACATTAATTAACTTATAACATGTATTGTACAAACCTCTTCTTAATTCACCAGAGCAGGGTAAAATTTTGTGTGTTTCAATTGATGAAAATTCATTACAGAAACCCTCGAAGTACGCCTATAACCGTTATCATATTTTCATAAGCCGGTAGATACATGTATTGCATAACATGTTAATGAATGCTTCAAGTAGTAGCTAGCAGACTGGGTTTCAGAAAACCTCTCAATTAAAAGTATCTTGAAATTTATCTATTTGGGCTGGATGGATAAAACTTTACTGATTGAAACAGGATATTCGGCGCTCTAAGATACTTTGATGAACGGGAGTGCCGTATCGATGGCTTAAAAAGTTTTTCTAAATATTTTCTGCTGGAATGGTTTTACTGCTAAGTTTTCCCGGTTGGAAATACGAAGAAAAAATTTTCAAATGAGTTAATTTCACGTTGAACGCGGTGCAAATTCATACGTTCTTAACTATCATACCCTAGTCTAAAAATAAAATGTTCAGAAAACAATGTCCAGAAAATTTGTGGTGGTATCAGTCCAAGATATGTAAATTCTAAATTCGAACATCTCTCACTATGTTCTGGACCCTCTTCTGTCCTCATTTTGTTCCTAAGTTGTTGAAGCCAAGAGATCTCAACCTCATCTCAACCTACGACTAAAATTTATACATAATATAATCCAAATATACGTACGGACAAATTTCACAAAAATGTTGATTGAGGTACCTACTTCAAATTTGAAATTTTGTGAGAACCAGTGTTTGATTTACACGAGGGGAAAGAAATGGCAAATGTCCCGGGTACTCAGCAAAAAAAAAAACAAAAAAAAACAAAAAAACTGTAAGACACTAGGTAGAAAAATAAAAATAAAGGCGGGAAGGAAGGAAGGAAAAACTTTAGAAAAATAATAGAATGAATAAGAAAAGTTCTCCAACATTCCCACTGGAAATTTTGAATCAGTTTGGAAGACCAGAAAAAGTATTAAGAAGTCTTATGCAAATTCAAATGAAACCGCGAATCTTGAAGGAAATTAGTGAGTATTAAGCACATTCAAAAGTGCATGGACAGGCGTTAATGTCTTGAGCAAGGAAAATGTCAAAGAATCTTGAAATTATGGGAAAAGTCTTAAAGAATTCTCAGAATAATAGGAAACGTTTTTAAAAGTTTCAAATAAGTCTTGAAGTCTTAGCGAGACTTAAAAATGACATGAAAATTTTGAAGAGGCTTTTGTAAGTGTAGAAGGGCCTACAAAAGTTTTAAAAGTTTCTAAAGCATTTTAAAAACATGGATGAAATATTAATCGAGTCTAGAGGAGTCTTCATGTGCCCTGAAAGTGTCTTAGTCGAGTTTTAAAACGTGAAATCAGTCTGAAAGTGTCTCAACGAGTCTTGGCTCATTGGCTCGAACAGAGTTTTAATTGAGTTTTGAAGAAAACAGACGAGCCTTAGCTAAACTTGAAGACGTTATGAGAAGCGCTCTAATGAGTCACAAACAAGTTTGCGAGAAACTTAAAGTAATTTAGAAGAGCTGTAAGAAATATGAAAGACTCCCCAGCAGGTCTATACAGGTCTTCAAGAGTCTTAGGTAGTTCTGAAAGAATTTTGAAAAGTACGGAAAAATATTTGAATGATTTTAGCGAGTAGTAACAAAATTTTGAATAGTGAACAGAATTCAGATCAGTCCGGAGGAGTTCCATGGAGTTTTCTTACGTAAATTGCGAAAAGTGTTTTCCCGAGACAGAAACAAGTCTCGAAGAATTTTGGAGAGTATATAAGAAAGTTTAGAAGAGTCTTGTACTAGATAAGTGGGAAAGCTTTACACAGTCTCAAAATACAAGAAGGCTACATAAATGGGTCCGAAAGTGTCTCGAAAGATATGTTGGGATTAATATTTTAGTGCTAGTCATTTACAGTTTATGATTTTTTCCCCCTTAATCCTAATGAGCACCGGACGGATTATTATTCCACTTGTTTTGGGAAGATACACCTATAAAAATCCGGATCAATTCGATCCTATCGAGCCTAATAGTATTAACTGATGCCGCATCGACCTCCACCTCCTATTCTTATAAATAATTCGTTAGGATTTAACGTTTTCCAAAAAAAAGTTATTTTTTCGATCCTCGAACGTGTTAAAAACATATTAATTTAGACTTAATTCTGCTGGGGAGGGGGAAGACGTGGTTCCAAATGACAAATTGAAGTGATGTAGGTTAAATTTGTCATGGTCATCAATATCTAGTTTTTCGAGGTCACTTAATTCAACTTTGGAGGCAATTTTTGGAGCCAATCATTTAGGGCCCGAACAACTGTACTTATTTAGTTTACAGAGGTTTTCGATGTCACTGAATATAATTTTCAAATAAATTAATGGATCCAATCCATTGGGGTTAGTTTTGGTTAAACAATGATTATTATTTTGAGTTCGTATTCCATTCCTTTCGTATTTACTAAAGATCTTATCCCGGTTTTTCTAATCTTGTCCCTATGCCTTATTCCTAACATGTTTTGTTCCATTCTCAGTTGTACTCGGTGTAGTTTATTTGTTTGTGCACCTGTTAAAGTCCAAGTCTGGTGGGCTCCGTAAGGTAGATGTGCAACTTTCTAAAGTTTTCGCTTTTATTGGTAATGGGATTTGGTTTTTGTAAATTGTTTTAGCACCCAGTAACCCTTCCACGCTTTGTGACATTCTTCTGTTTAGTTATTTGTCTATTCTATTCCTGAGTGCTATCTTTTAACCCAAGTACATCACTTCGTTAACCCTTTTAATTTCTTCCCCTTTGATCCTAATGTTTGCTACCTCCCCATTTGACAAAATTGTGGTTTTCTTAAAGTTTGATTTCAATCTTGCTTTTTTGCTGGTTGTTTCGAGTTCGTTTGCCATTTCTTCCAACTGTCCTAAATTTTGAGATATTAGCGCCATATTACCTGCGAAGCGTAGGTTGTTTAGCCATACTCCGTCTGTTCTAATTCCTTTTTCCTCCGATTCCATTTCCCAGAAAATCTCTTCTATCACGCTGTTGAATCGGTTTGGTGACAGTGGGTCGCCCTGTTTTACCCCTTTGGTTATTGCAAACTTTGGTCCTACTTTATCTAATTTAATCTTAGCTGTTGCTCCCTCGTACATTTCTTCTAAAATCCTTATAAATTTTTGAGAAATGCCTTGCCACCTCAGTACCTTCCATAAATAGCTTTGTTTTACTGTATCGAATGCTTTTTGAAAGTCTATGAAAAGTATGTGCAGTGGAAATTGGAATATATGAAAATAACTCTGAATTAAAAAGCAAAATTACTTGTTTATGTTTCGAGTCCCTAAATGCAACATTTAATAGGATATTCGAACAAAATGACCAAAAATATCTTATTTTTATTCTTTGATTCTCCACATCGAATCAGTTTTGCCTCATCTTGAAGGTGAATTTACAGAATAAATCCGTTCTAAGCCAAGCCGCTGTCACCAATTTCAAGCATACAGTTTTCACATTAATTTTGACAGGATGTTCGGATTCAGTGAGGAAATAAATCCACTTTCTGTTTATTTTTTGATACGTTTTCTTTATAAAGAGAAATGTTGGTGGACCTCCAGTCCCTATTTGGAATAAAACCGATTTTTTGATCCTCCAAGATACAAGATTTTGGCATTTCAAGATTCTGCTTGGTTCTTTTTTCAGTTACTTGAATTCTAAAAATATAATGCGCCGTTATAGAATGTGGTTACCCTCCATTGTTCTAAAACTTCGATTGTATTGCTCGATTCCTGACCCTCACGGTACCTCTCATCTAACCTAATTATTATTATTTTATTTCCAACACAAAATAAGCAAAATAACGGGGGGAAAAGGAGGTCAGTCATCAGATTTGTGAAGCTTGTCCTCCGGCTAACGATTCCTATCCTTCGGCACTTCTATCAGGCAGTTGCAATTTTTCGACCCGCCAGAAAATACACAGTAACCAGCGGATCCAACTTGAAAACGTTGCCGGGGAAAACATCATGCCTACTCGTACGTAATGAAAATATGTACGTATTATTACAAACAGTAAAATGTTGAAACTTTGAAGGTTGAGAGTATACGTACATATATAAATGTAGATTCAGTATGTACGCAGTAAAGCTCGCATGTAACAGCGCGACAGACGTGACACTTTGCCGGTGCGACAAGTTTAAAATTGAATCCGAAAGTATATACATGTAGGTGTTTCACACTTGACAGACGCACTGTTGAAGGCGGAAATTCAACAACTAGAAGACAAAGGTGGAGAAAAAATTCAATATGCCGGTGTATTTTACAAACGCGAAAATAGTGTACCCGCGGTTGCGAGTTACATTCGCTAATACAGCGTGTAACACAAAAAGTGCGGCAAAGCTATACATTTTTATGAACGCGAAGCAAACGAGAATCTTTCAAGTGCGAGGGTTTAGTTTTTTCTGAATGAAAATATTTTGTGCTCCTCAGAATACGGGCTCGAAAGTATCACCAATTTTGGAATCTTGAATGGTGAAATATCAAAAAAAAAACAAAAAAAAAACTGCTTTCGCGAAGCGAAAGCAGTACCGACTTTTCGGCCTTCGGCCGAAAAGCACTCGGAACTCGCTTCGCTCGTTCCTCGCAGTAGTAGCGAAAAGTACTCGGAACTCGCTTCGCTCGTTCCTCGCGAAATCAAGACACTGTCGACACGTTTTAAGTCGTTAACGTTTTAAAAAACGCAAATGTCGACAAGGACTAGTGGTATTCGGCTGAAATGTTTAAGGCCATTCACGTTTTAAAAAACGCAACTCTCGACAGGGAATAGTATTATAAAAATATAAAACTACCCGGCTATCAAAATTAGAGTTCGTATAAATTTGAAATCGATACATTCAAGGCGGAAACGTGTAAGACCGAAACATTTGTATAATACAACAAAACTACGCGGCTATCAAAATTTGATTTCGTATAAATTAAATCCCAAACAACATCGAGTACATAAGTCGCCTTGCGCTTCTTATGCTGAACTTAAATTGAGGAAACTCGTGAACGACTCAACCGATTGTCATCAAACTTTCACCAATACAACTTCGAGTACTTCTCTATAATGTACCAAAATTTGGATCAAATGATTCGATAGTTCCTGAGATTTTTGAGCCACAAATTTTGTCCTCAAGGAAAACTCACGAACGGCTCGACCGATTGCCTTCAAAAGCTTATTTTAACAACTTCGAGTACTTCTCCATAATATACCAAAATTTGGAATCAATTGATTCAATAGTTTCTGAGATTTTCTTCCCACAAAATTAAGGTGTACATATATGTATATATATATATATATATATATAAGGAAACCTGAAATTCAGCCACTATTACAGTCGTGTTCTAAACACTCTGAAACGCAAAAAAAACATTGCCCCCGCCCCCAACTTCACAACTGTGACGAGTGTAATACCTCCCTTTTCTTCGAAAAGTCGGTAAAACATCGAAACAAAGTGGATTCTGACTATACGTATTTCATCAGTTTTTTGATCTGGCTACGATTTGGCTCCAAAAAATTCAAACTTCAGGCCCTGAATGAACAAAATGGATTTGGCTTCAAAAATTAAACAAAGTATCGCAAACAGGAATTTCATAGGTCCCTAATTTAGAAAATGGCATTTGATTTTTGATCGGGCCCAGATTTGGACCAAAAAATTCTAATTTCCAAACTAAAATAGGTAAAACTGAGTTGCCTAAAAAAATTAAACAATATTCTAGAATATTGGTTTCTTGGGTTCCTGATTTCGAATATTGCATCACATTTTTGATCAGGCTTAGATTTAGACCTGAATATCTTAATTTTCGACCCGAAATAGGTACAATTAATCGACCTTCGTTAAAAATTTAAAAATTACTGTAATTCAAAATTTGTGGATCACCTATTCTGAAAAGTGAATCACATTTTGAATCCAACCCTGATTTCACCCTAAATTTGACTTTCCCTTCTTCAAACGGGCCGATTTGTCCACGCCAAAATCGTTGAAAAATTAATTGGAAAATGGTTTTCCTAGATCGCTGATTCCAAAAATTATTCGAGCCTCCAAGTTCAAATTCAACCTTTACAGATGGACAAAATTAGTTCAACTTGGAAAATTGAACGAAGTATTAAAATGGGGATTGAATATTCGATTATGTTTGAGATTCTATCCTGACTTACTCATAGGCTCCCAATTAGACCTGTCTTCAAAGAGACCAATTTGACTTTCCTTAAAGCCTGAACCAAGTATTATAGTAAAGAGTTTCCGCATTATCTTTCATTACAGAAATCAAAACAGATAATTCGATCAAAATCCGATCTCAGTTCTAGAATCCAGATTCGGCTTTTTTAAACGTACATAATTGACTCGACTTGGAAAATTAAACCATACATTGGAAAATGGTGGAAATTTTATCAAGTTTTCATTCCAATCGCAATTAAGGCTCCGAATGAGTCTTTTCCTTTTTCAAATATGTCGATTTGCATGGCGCTACACGATCCATTTTAAAAATAAAAGGAACTCAAATACTTTTTTCGAGAAAAGGAAAAATAACATCCTTTCTCAATTGACTTACATTGGAAAATCGAAACAAGTACCGGAATAGGGATCTTCTGTTTCGATGAGTTCAAAAACTTCTTTTTCTAATTTTCATCATTTGTTTCACTCGCAATATTCTGCCCTTAACGAGTGAGAAATTTCTGACCGTTTTCCGAAATTAGCAGCCCCAAAGAAACGTAACGCCGATAGTTGTTCGACAACTTTTTAAATGGAGTTAATTTAGTTCATTTAAACGATTATTTGGATTTTAGGGCTCGTGCAGATTTCGACAAGATTAAATTATCGAAACTAAGCAATGAAGGGAAAACTTGTTAATTTCTTCAAATCTAAATTTAATAGATTTGCCCGAGATCGTTGGGAAAGAAGAAGAAGAAGAGCACTGCCGCCTTTTTCAAGTGAGACAAATTTTTTTCTTCTTCTTCTTCTTTTTTTTTTTTTTTTTTTTTTTTTTTTTTTTTTTTGAGGAAGGTAAAATGAATTATCTTATTTTTCGAAGAATGAGTAGCTTACTGAGAAGAAGAACTTCTTCTCTTTGCACTGTGAATAAACTTTTTCTTTAATAAAAAAAAGAGAAAAGTATTTTTCCCGTTTCCTGAATGAAAATAACTTGGTCCGTCTGCTGGAGCAGAGTTAAACGCATTTTATATTTCTTGAAGAACGAATTTTTCTTTTCATCGGCAAAGTGAACTTAGCTCCTCTCTTTGTAAAAGTGAAGGAAATCGCATCTTCCTTGTGATAAATTAAATTAACTTTACTCCTTTCCTTGAGAAAAGAGGAACTTGTATTCCTTTCCTGGAAGATGATCATCGTACCTTCCATTTTTGTGAATGTGAAGGAGTTAGATTTTCTCTTTCAAGAAGAGGACTCGTTTCTTGTCCAACAGGAAGATTATCCCTTCCCATTCCTTAGTAAAAAATAAAAGAACTTCATTTTTTTTTCTTCCTTCGAGAAAAGTAGAACTGCCGTTTTTCACCGAAGAAAATAAAGATAATCACGTTTTACCTTTTTGGTTAAAGAAGCCCCTATTCGAGTGCCTCGTTCTTTTTCTTTTCTTTTTTTGTTCTTAAATTTAATTTTGTTTACTTTGGATCCGAAATTTAGACTTGGGGCCAAAAAATCCCCTGATACGATCGTCATTCGACATAAGCGACCCAGAAAAGTATTATTTTGATACCTTGTTGTGTGCTTCTAGATTTAAAATTTCACAGTTAGGTGGAACGGTCGAGTTCCTCTGTTGGAGGATATGATATATTTTTTCATCCAAAATAAAACTAGGCCGTCCCGCTTGAAGATCGTTACGCTTTCGGAGGAAAATATGGGGAGGTGGATTTACCTTTTGACACCCTGTGTATGTGTAACCGTCTGTCCCTCTCACCAGCTTTGCGCTTGCTCCAGCAGAAATCCCGATGATTGCCGATCTTGTCGGCGCAGATTTCGACTCGAAGGGCGAAGGGCCGGCCAGTGTTTATAAATTGGCTTAATTTGCGTATCATTGACGAAAATTGATGTAGGCCGGCGAAGCTGCGGAAAAGGAGATTTGCAACCCAGCCGATGAGAACGTCAGCTCGAAAATCGTAAAAATATTCACCCGGCGAGCTCGGGGGGATTAAGGAAGGCCTTTTCGTAGGGACAGCGTGTGAGGTGCCTTCCTAGGGATTCTCAAAATCGGTGGGTTAAATAATTTTTATACATCTTTTTCTCAGAGTTGCATTAAGGACGCTTTCTTATCGGGAACGTGTATTACGATAGTAAAATTTTTTTAACTCATGCAGCAAAAGTGCGATAATTTCAGACAGCTAAACTTACGTTTATTCGCTCCGGATTTGGCAACAATGATAACGATAAAACCAGTGGTGAATAGTGAAACAGTGTGGATATGGAATTTGTGACGTGGTCCAGGAAAAGGGCCTGTATGGTAACCGGATGTTGAGGCCCTTTTCTTGCGTCGCGTTTCATGTTTTTACTTTTCGCTACTACTATCGAAGATTTTCATTGGTCGAAGTTTTAACGATTTCTATTGGTCAAAAATAACAGAGTTCCAAAATTTTGCTCTTCGTTAACGTTTGAATTTGGAAAGTTGAAACTTGTTGCGTTGATTTGTATTATAAAAAAATTTCTTAAATAGGCCTTCGTTTAAAAAAGTATCTTACAGTACGAGCAGCGATTCGTGAGTATCGCAACTGTTCGATTAGCGCCACTCGCTGCGCTTATGGCGCTGTCCATCGAACACGTTGAGATATTTCTCACTTTCGCTGCTCGTACAGTAATATACTATAGTTGCCTGGCGCGAAATTGTAACCACTGACCTCGGCGAAACGATTTTGAAACAACGAAGACCAAGAAACATCGAGTTTTACGACGAACGCGAAATAAAATACGATTTTTATGTCTTTCACGCGAGTAAAATAATTTCTCGCAACTTTCGACGAAAGAAGAAAGAAGTTGAGGAACTTGTTGCTGCGCAGTCGACTGCATGATTGAAATTGTCCTCTCTTGTTCTTATTTTGTCGAGAATATCCAATTTGCTAGACATGTCACGATGTAATAACCGAAGATTAAACAAAAGGTGACGCTTCTTTAACCCTCTCGATGGTCATTCATTTATCGGGGTCTTCGCGAGAATGGTAGGTATGTTTTCTAGTTTCGGTGTACTTTAAAATCGTTGAGCGGTGGAAAACACACAGCCCTCTTAATTATCCTCGTATGGCATTGTTAACTGGAACTGAATCAAGATGAGTGTGTACGTAGTTAGAACTGAGTAGATCTGTAATGAGTAAGAAACATAGAATAATTAATTCTGAGTAATAGTACAAAAACCTCTGTTAACAAGGAAAGGGAATATTCAGCTGAATGAATTGATCTTGCCCTTCAAAAACGTACCATCTTGATGAAGTAAAGACATTTCTTTTTTCATCTGTTCGGAGTTCCAGTGCTCGCAAGAAGCGCTGTTGTAGCAAATGGAGACGCAATAATGAACTTTTCCACATTTAAACGTACATAATCTAATTAGTTACTCATCTCACACACAGTGACAGCGATTTTCAGAGGAGGACAGAAGAAGTAATTGCTCATTAAAAAATTCAGCCCCTCTTTGAGAAATTGCTACACTAAATGCGATTTTGTACATATTAAGTATGAAGCGTGTAAGAATTAAAAAGAATAAATTTTACAAGATTTCAGAGAGATGAACTTTCTTTTTTTTTTTCGTTGAACTTCGATCTAATGGCTTCCTTTTCGCCCTTCTCCCGTTGGAAAGTGCAGATCGCCACCACTGATCTCACAAAGAATATAATGAATTTTAGTATACGCGTTCTGGGTGAGTTACGGTAGTTCACCGCAACCTACGAGTATCATTCAGATAGTATGGAACTTATTTTCGGTAGGTACATTTAGTATTCGTATACTGCGAGTAAACGGGACATGATGGCATCATTCACGCGATCACCTTTCTTCGTGGTTCACTGAAATCTGCTAGATACCAACACGTTTGATTAAAATTCAGAATGTTGTTGATTCAATTACGAAGTCGATCTCGGAACCTGGAAT
The DNA here is from genome assembly GCA_031841125.1 of Acanthococcus lagerstroemiae. NCBI lineage: Eukaryota > Metazoa > Arthropoda > Insecta > Hemiptera > Eriococcidae > Acanthococcus > Acanthococcus lagerstroemiae. Next base: position 82,460,019 of record CM063106.1, read on the forward strand.
CGGGGATTCTTTTGGCAGACGGACGTGAATCGTCGAAATCACAGATTTGCTTAGGCTCTAGAATCTTAGAATCCAGATGTTATTCTCAATTGCTGCTTCCTCTTTCTCAGTGTTGTCATATAATTTATCCATATTTTTCTCTCAGCTCGCAACACTGATTTGTGGAAAATTTGAATCGAAAAAGAACTAAAAAAGGTCTTGTGATTCCGATTAACTAAAGAATCGGAGTCAGAATCGATTTATCAAGTCATTATTCGAAGTCTACTCGGACTTTCTATCTGAGCCTGGAATTAGAATCGGACCAAGCTTTTTTTCAGAATTTTTCTATCTGTGACTTGAGTGTACCATTTAAGTAAAAATAGAATGAAACACGACCTTTTGAAATTATTTTTCAATATCAATCTAAAAACGGGATTACAACTTGCGTATTGAAATGAATAGACAATTAACGAGTGAAAAACTGCATAAAAAATGTTACTATTTTTCTGTGTCTAATGAATTAAATTTTTGTAAAGTGAATTTTTAAATTTTCTTCTAAATTTTAAGACATTGATTTTGGATCGGACTCAAAAATTTCTCATTTCACTGAAAATTGATTTATAGATAGCATAATTAGATGAGGGCGATGATTACGGTTAACTGGTTGAGACCCTAGCAATTTTCCTGTCAATACCAAATTCAGGAACATCACCCAAAAATGAGTATGAACCGATAATTAGTATTACTCGTGTTTATAAAATATTGATTTTTCAGCCAAGTAAGTGCATACAATGTGAACATTTTAAGAACTCTGGATCAGGGAAACATTTTGATTCTTTTAATGAAAAGTTGAGCCCTTTCATTTTTATATGCTCTTAGGGCAACTTTTTAACAATAAAATTTTTCTCACCCTAATTTTTGGTAAAGTGTACAGATAGTACAGAAAGATGAGAATGCATTAATTTTTAAGCAGCTTCGAATCTTTGTTTACTGTTTTAATTTACCGTATCATCTTCTATTCTTACAGGGCTTCACCCAGGAATGTGGACCTAAGCTTTCTTGTAGAGGAAGAGAACCTAGGAGAGATAAAAGTTGATTTTCCTATTTAAAAGTGTAAATGTTGACAACGACTGACATTTTAGAATAAAAGAAAAATAAGAGGTTGACCATATTGAAATTGTGACCACTGAGAATCTTATTTTGCTACTCGAAATTCAGTTTTAATAAATTTACCTAATCTGCATGGGAAATATTTGAAGCTCCTCCCTACCCGCTTCGGCATGTATCTGGTCTCACCATCTGTCTTGTGAGGCACAGTCCAAACTCGACCATTTTAGTCCTGTATTTGTCATTTTATGTTCGGTCTCGTTTTGGTACTTTGCTTGTTTCAGATTTTTTTTATTTTTTATTTGTGATCGTTTTTGGTTGCTTTCCTCGTTTCTGCTCAATTCATACTTCATCTTTTGTATCTGATTTTGGTTACTTTATATTTTTACTGTTTTTTTTATTCTATTTGTATTTTCAGTCACACGTAATGTTTGATCTTTTCGATATTGTTTGGTTTCTTCGATATTTTTTGGCCATGTTTTGGTTTGTTACATATTTTTTCTCGAGTCTAGCCTTGTTTTGGTCATACGATCTTTTTAGGCATGATTTTTTCGGAACGCTTAATCTTTTTTTTCTTTTTTTTTGATGGTGTTTGATCTTTTCCGTTTCTTTGGTCTCGTCGTTTTAGTGAATTTTCTAATGAATGAATTTTTGTACGCAATTCTTGATCATCTTCGATCTTCTTTCTTTTTTCCTTTGATTTTGGGACACTTTAATTCTGGTCTTCTTGATCTAGTTTGATTTTGGGTAGTTTAATCGTTCTCAGTCGTCTTAGTCTTGTTCGGTTTTCTTGATCATATGTGATCTCGCTTTCTTTGCTTGATCTTTTGGCTCATACCTATATGTGTTACGTTTTGGTAATTTAGTTTCTATGATTTCGTTTTAAATTATTATTATTTTTTTATACTTGTCCTTCCTCTCGGAATAATTCTTTCTGATGATTTGTTATATATTTTTCGATTATTTTGGGGTTCGCTATTTGATCATTTCTGGTTGTTCTATTACATTTTATCTTTCGGTTAGTTGTGTTGTGTCGTTTGTCTTTTTAGTGAAACTTAGTCACGTTTTGGTCGTTTTTATTCAGTTTTGGTCAAGAACACCGGAAAATGGTGAAGCTCAATTCTCTCTAGTGTTCTAAAACAGAAAACTGCCCAATCTCGAGGTTTGCATCTTTATCCGTAAAACAGTGTACCTTAGCTGAAATTAGAATTTTAAACTTCGCTTGAACGCGGTTCTTCGATTTAATAACAAACTTGAAACTTCTCAAAACTTGATACTAAAAGTTGCCTTAGAATGACCAAGTTTACGTAAATGAGCACAATCGTCCTTTCACTTATCACAACAAGTATTATGAAAGTCTGTAACTCTGGTTCAATATCAATACGAATTCTTCAATTAACTTGAAAAATTATACTAGTAGATACCTACCTACTAGTTTACAAGTTTCAATTTAATGTAAGGAACGAACTAGTAGCAATTAACTCCTGTGTTGGTTTACGTTCACATTTGAATACAGAGTGCCACACCGCGATACATTAAGTCAAAATTGTTGCACGGGGTGGTAATGCAGTGCAGCTACTCTATGCAACGTGCAAGGTACATTAAATTTACCACATTATTAGCACATTAAGACTTTCCTAATTTTTGAATCATGCATTCGAAAAAAATGACTATAGGTAAACAAGCTCAATATTATTTCAGAAGCTTCCACAAGAATAGGACAAGTTTTCAGTCAAACTTTCTTTATAATTTACAACTTAACGTAAGATAACCACAAAGGAGACGCCCACACATTTCCTAGGGCCGACGCGATTTTTCGTGGGCTCTTCTCGGAATTTACAATTTTTCGATCGAAGAATCGAATAAAGATCAGGTTAAAATACCGACAGATTCCTAACTATTATTCGATATACCCAAGTCCCTCTTGTAGTAACAATTACCTAAATGAAAATACACCTCTAAAATGATATACCTGCAAGATCATACTTATAAGTTATAAAATACCCTTTTTGAATTTGAATTCGAACGAGGTGAAAAAAGTTTGCACGGTGAAAACTCCGAATCTCCAAGAATCCACCCCCCCCCCCTCTCGCAGATCTGATATGTCCTCGTGACTTACGCTATCAATTTGCAAACTATAAATCATTTTGATTCGACCTCCTTCTCGGATTTGACTAGGTTAATATTGTAAAAACTTAGTATTTAGTGAGATTACAGTTCGAAAATTCGTCTTACCTTCCAGAATAGCTGTTTATTAACCTTCACAAAGCCGATTAAATAAATACACGGATAATTTATTTTCGTAATTTGCAAGAACTTGTCCACCTAAAACCGTTAAAAATAATTTATCCAGAAAGTATAATCGCAATAATACAGTAGCTATAAATACATAAATTCAACTTCGTCAAAATGTAAGTTCGCTTCGTATTCGCATTTCTATTCGAACACCAGTTAATTTAAAATTGACGAAACGTAAGATCGTAGGCCCGAGGAATCCAATGCAACTTACTACAAGTCTCTAGCTCTTTTCTCAACTGAGATATAGCATTTTGAAATCTCCAAAACGTAATTTTCGAGAATTTATGATAGTGTTGTAGCCGTAATGTTATCTCCTACATTCTGCCCAGCAATTTCGGGCTCGCTCCCTAACGGATTCTCTTATGTATACATGTATAAAGTCAGTTCAATTACATTTACGAATGATTAACGTTGTGTTTTCTTTCACGTTTATACCGTCTCCGAGTACAACAAAAAGCCGAAAGTTACTCCATTTTTTCTCGGCCATGACAGCCGTGAAACCTCGCGACCAATGAAAAATTCTGAAGAACGTTTCCGTCGGCGCAATAAACTGAAACTTGCATGGTGCGCAGGAGAAACTGTATTTGAAATAATACGAGTGTTTCCCGAGAGATGGGGTTTGTAAAGTTTCTGCAGGAAGCTTAGTCCCAGAACTTCATCGTCACACTATACATTATAGACATTTAAGTCCCTTTTTAAAATGCTACCAGTGACTGGTAAAAATGTCGATTAGGCCTCCACAAGTTGATACAGTGTTGCTGGGAAGGTGAACAACAACTTCCCATTGAAAACTCAATTTCACCAAAAATTAGTTTTTCACCCTAATTTTGCCTTTACTTCAAAATCAGGACTTTCCCCTTAAGATATGTTTTCTCATGAGGCGTCACATAATATTTGCATGCTATTTTCTCTTAACTACCCCATCATCATGTAATTTTTCTATTGCACACTGTTGTACTTCGTTTGAAGTTCTAGGATACATACAACTTAAATTCTATTAGATCATGAACTTGGTTGGCGAATCTACGAGGGAACATAGTCTATTTCAAAACCGATTTATATTTATTTATTTATTTATTTATTTATTATTATTATTATTATTACTCGATGATGATCCGCGGGGAATTCAGATCTTCCGGGTTGGTCACTGATGAATTTGACGGAGAAGAATACTCGACGTCTCAACACGTGGCTAAACCAAAAGTTGAATCGGCACGTCCGCGAAGTACGAGCTTTCGGGATTACGCAAATAAGCGATTCGTAAAAATTCGAGAATCGGAGATGAGTTCTCGATTTCGCAACTCGCGAGATCACTATCGCAGAGCACCAAAGAAAAAATGGGAGACTCAAAGCTGGTTCCAAAAATGGGATAAATTTGAGAGTGTTCTTTCTTCTAGCACGTCCCGGAACCGAGTCCTCGCTACCGCGTTTCCCAAGATGGTCACCGGTGAGTTTTTCCCCCTCTCTCGTTAGGTAGAGGAAATCAAGTAATTTCAGGAAAAGTCGATAAACATCGAAAACGGAGGTAGGAATATTATTATCAGGACGGACAGGAATTAGCAGGTAAAGATGTATTTGGATATGTAGACGTAAATGAGGCGAGTAAGGCAAGTCAACTGGAGACAACTAAAAGAAATTTAATTAAAAAGAACAATAGCTACTTATATCAACTAAATCCTTAAACTAATCTCCTCCTATCCTACTGCAGCATTCGACCAACACAGCACCTGTAAGAGAAAAACACAGTTGAGCACCCTCTTCCAACTGGGACTCCTAGGACTATTTTTGGCACCAGACTGCACACCCCTTCTCTCGCCAGGCTGGCTCCATTCATCCTCATCCTCCGCTCTAGTTGGAACCGCACTTGTGCCAGGCACATCAAGCGCGCCTATCACTGCCAGGGAACCACCACCCTCTCGCGCCCTCCGAGCAGGGTTGATCAGACTCCTAGCTCGGGTCTGCGATCCGGGGGCAGGCCCCTGCCCTATTGGAACCACAATCCTTCTGCCGGCTAGACTCTGGCAACGTCCCGGGCCACATGCCTCACGGGACTCCACGTGCCAACCCGTTGCACACTGCCTCGTCCGGCGATCTGTGTACACGGCCTTCCCTAGGCGCCTCAGCGCGCCACGACCACATGATACACTGCCTCATCCGGCGCTCTGTGTACATGTCTATCCCATGCGCCACAATGCGCTGCATCGCAAGTACTGCCTCGCGCAACCCGCAGTACCTGCTTCAGGCAACAAGACGTGCACTGCCTCCTCCGGCGATCTGTGCACGGCACCAAGACACCTAAGGCCTCTTCAATTACTCACTATCGATCCCGATGGAAAATGTGTCCTCATTTCCGAGCAAGCATCTTTTCCTTGTCAGCTCTCATGACTAGCCTATTCTTTTCTACAAATCTGGTGCCAACTTAATACTAGACTAAATTACAATATCTATTCTATAACTAGGTTAAGCTCAGTACGGCGTGCCCCGTGAGCAACCCACATATACTCAGTGAATTACTCACCAGTAACAATTATTTCAATAAACACTTCGCACTACTCCGAACTTCACAATTTCGCGTATTTCGCACAACACCGCTCTAAACAGTACCTGTAGCTAATGCCCGTCGTGTTTCGCGACCGGGGCTCTGCTCATCAGCTACCCTTAACACAAAGGCAGTTTCAAACCTCCCTACCTACCTAATAATGTCACCGAGTCAACTACCTTGATCACTATACAACCGGATGCACGACACAATAGCCGTTGGCCGGCCGTAGCGATGACTTTACAAACTCCAGGGTTTCGCAAACCTATTTTAGCAGGGCTTCTCCGTAACTAACTATACAGAATTGCATCATCTGACTTTTACTTACGAAAATATTCTCCTGGACCACAGATAAGTGAGAGAAGAAGTACTCGTTTTCGGTATCAATCGAATAATCGATATCAACCGCCTTGATCATCCGGGAACCGCGTAGCTAGGTTACCACATTATTTATTTATTTATATTTTTTTATGTTTGAAAAGACTAACAAACTTCCTTATGGAATCTGAACTTACCATTCGACTGAGAATCAATTACTTATACATCTCCTTCTGACTTGATGGAAATGTAAAGTTTCAATAGACTTGACATACTATATGTTTGTAAATGTCTACCAGATTTAGCTAGTCGAAATGTAAATTTTCATCAGGCTTCATCGGAAGTATTTCAGGTACCTCCTCCGATCGTGTCCATTTCATTCGGACGAAATAGTATCATCAATAATTCGTGAGAATATCAACATAAATGAACCGATCGGGAAAGGTTCTTCAACAAAATAGATTCATCAAAATATAATGAGAACATTCTACTTTTTATGGACAGAATTCTTAACCTTAAATTTTATACTAAATTTGATTCCGAAAATTTTTTATATCTTTCGCGGAAATTTTGCACACTTTTTTAGGGCAAAGTTAATAAAGTCGTCCTACGTGTAAAAGAAAAATTTCGGAATTTCCTTCACTTCACCGTACATACTTACTGGTGTGGCCCGTTGTCCTAGTTGTGAACTTAGTAATTACACGCTTACGTATACTTATAAGTTTAATTTATCTTACCTGCTGCAGTTCCTCGAAAGTACATTCGCTGAAATTGCGACTCAAAACTGTTTTCTGTATCCGCTGACCGAGCTAATTTACAGAGAAACGCAACAAACTATACATTAGCAGCGTATTTTCATTCATAGAATTAATAAATTGTATGTATTCTCCGCCAGTTTTTTTGTGTTCACAAGAACTTAGACGTACAACCTGTAACACCTTAAATTATCGTTATAAAGCTAAAATACCAATATATCTTGTACGTGACGTTCATGTTAAAACGGTGTGTTCGAAAAATTTCGTGTAAATATGCCGTCTTTAAACTGGAATCATAGGTTTTGGAATGATCTTTCAAGTTTTCGTGTTATGAAAAATGTCGATTTCCCAAACGCCGGCCAACTGTTACTGATGAACCGGTACTACGATATTTTATGTTCAAACTTTGTCACTTTTTCATACGGCGCGAGTGTGCAACTTGGCGACGCCGTTATTTATGTGTACTATAACGCAATGAACCATGTGCAATTTCTTTTTCACCTTTCAAAACTTATCGACGGCGAGAAAAAAGTAAAAATACGAATGTAGGCACAGACCCTATTCGCGTTTGGACGCTAAAGAGTCGCTCTCTAGCGGCCTAATGAAATTCCGCGCGCTGATTGCTGTATTTGGATGAAAATATGATCAGTGACAAAAATGTTCTGCAAAAAAACTAAACTTAGGCTCATTTGAAAAGAAATGATAAGGGCTACCACTTTAGTTATTTTCAGTTTTTCATAAAAAGCAATATTGAAGATGCTAGACCTCATGTTACTTGTACATGTTTTTATGGTAAACATACGCCGATCATCTTTTCGTCCAGGACACTAGCGCATCTATAGGAGTGTCCAAACGCGAATAGAAGTAAATATACTAAATAACACTGACGTAGAGGGCCACGTCTGTATTCAAATACACGGAATACGAAGACTGATGAAAACGAGATAATTGTACAGAGAGTGTTTTCATTTTTCGTCAGTTTCTCGCGAAAACATTCGCAAAATACTGCAAAACACGAAATACACCATAAGTGATGTATCGCCAGTCATATGGCAAAGTTTCGATTTCCGGTAGATTTTCTCGAATTCATTTGCAGTTCCTGCTGAGGGTCAATCGACGTCGTCATTCCTATAAGAACGTGTTCCATAGAAATAACACATATATCCATGTATCGATGTTCGTCTTCAGTTTTCACTGATGATAATTTTATTTTTTTATTTTATTTTTCCCCGACAACGTAAAAATTAAGTTGAAGTTATGTTGATTCGGGTCTTTCACTTGACAAAATCTCGACTCATACACTGTACCTATGATATAGCTGATTTATCATAGTAATTTGCCAGCGCAATAACAAGTTTATGGAATTTCCTAGTGCCATTTTGCCGGGCAACTACATTCCGGATGCGGATTTACGTTTTTCCGTGCATATTTGAAGAAACCTGAATCTCGAAAATCTGAATTCAAAATCGAGCTCGAACTCCGCCCCGAATCTTAGCTCGAGCTTCAAAAACCCAAGTACAATCGAATTGCGTACACCCAAAACCCTGTTTTAGAAGAACCCGAATTCTTGAAACTGAAAAAGGAAGTACCTACCCGATAGTTATACTCAATAGAGAACTGAATCCGGTCCCAGTAAAAATTGATGAGGCTGGAAATTCGTGGCTCATCCTGAAAGCGGTAATCACTCTGCACCATCTCCATTAACATTTTGAATCAACCAAAACAGCGGCATGACAGATTTACGGCGCTTTGGGTAGGCAATTTTATTAACATTTCGAGGTTATTCGGATTATTTGTGGGAATATTCACGGCGTTCCTCGTATGCAATTATATTAACACTCCAGTCATGTTGTTGCTGCATTCGAATTCAAAGTACAACATATTAATTTTTTTGATATGACGTCTTGATTTGAAGTCACAAACATTAGGGTGGTAAAAAAACTTTTTTAGAACTCTTTTTTATTCAGAGGCTGGCATATTTGTAGCATCAAGAGAGGCAGGATACCCATCCGCCTCTATAATTCTTCTTTTTCCAAAATTCGTCCGGCCCTCTGAGTAATCACATTCATAAAAATAAGCGATCACCCGTAAAAACTATTTCCGACTGGATTCTCCCACCCACTGGTGTAAGTATACCCAACAGAAAAGGGTAGGGATCAAACGTTTTTTACTCACTTCACTAGCAATCGTATCGAATGCCCCCTTCCCCACCAATTCTTGGGCTGAGCCTAATCTATTGAACTAGGTGAAGTAGTTCAATACTCGTTTAATTTAAGAAGTATTAAGAATTTCCGGCGCTGAAAGAGGCAATGGTCCCCATTTTCCTTCCAATTTATTCGCTCTTCTAGATATCTAAATTGCAGTTTCAATGCTATAGCGTGCCTTTTTTTATTTGTTTCAGGTGAGTGTCGATTTCTTGATGGTATTACGATCAATGTTGCGACACTAACAATGTACTTATCTGTAAGTATCTAGCCATACAAGTACCTTCTTTGAACATCTCCATAAAAATATTTCTCTCCGAGTGAGGCAATTGTCCCATTTTTTAGTTAATTTTGGACAAATTAGGACACAGTTGGTTCAACGTGGTCAAATTTTATCATTTTTGAAAGGGTTTACTCATTTTACGGCAATATTTAATTACTCGTGATACTTTGGTCGTTCTTTTTCGCATGTAATTACTTTCGGTTACTTTGGTCATTCTTTTGTCTAATTGATCATGCTTGATTCCAATCATTTTTGGCCTTTTTGATAAAATCTAGTCAAATTTTACGAACGTCGGTTAAATTTTTCTGTTCTCAGTCAAACTTGAGAATTATTTTTAGCCGGATGCTGTCATCCTTTAGTTTGGTGTAGTCATTTTAGTCCAGGCAGTAGAACCTTAGTAACTGCGACCTTAAGGGAACACAATTTTTGTTGCACTTATTAAAGAGGTTTTTGGTGAGCCTGGATACAATCATCAAGGTGGATAAAAAGTTTTTGCTCTGTCGCGTTTCGGGACCGCGGGGGCCAGCGAGACGCGCTTTCCGGGGGAGTTCGAGCACTGAAGTCACGAGGATGGGTGACCTCGCGAGGCACATTGCGGGAGCGTAAGTTCCAGAACGCGGACATTTCGACACGAAAATTAGCACGGCAAATAATGACACAGGGGGTTGATAGAGGTAGGTATATTCACGCAAGTATTTACACCACGAACAACGAACTAAGGTCGCGGCGAGAAGGATGAGCACGACAGCGAGAAACAAAACTAGTTAATGTTTAAACAACACACACAGGGGGGAGGGGACGCGAATGCTCCCTGATCACGCACTAACAACTATACAGTGCGAAGCACAGTCGAGGCGCAACGCGGATACTCCTTAGTGGCACTGACAACGGGGAAGGCAGTGGACTGCCAGCAGTCAGGAGGAGTTCGGGGTTCACCGGTAGCCAGTAAAGCGCGCTGACTTGAGGGGAGTCGGGGGTTCACTGATAACCAGTAAAGCGCACACAGTACACAGAGGAAGACTCGAGGAAGGGCAAATGTAAGGAGAAGAACTAGGGTTCACCGGTAACCAGTAAAGCGCTCGCAGCTGATCGTAAGGAAGCCAGAAGTGCTAACAGCAATAAATGCCTTCGCTAGAAGCTTGCCCGAGTTGGCTTGGCTACCCTAATTTCTCCGGGTAGTTAAATAGGAAGGGGCAACAGACTTCATCCGCGAGTAGCAAACGAACCACCCTCGCACCGCGAAATCACCCTCGCGGTACGAAGTCGGTTCGCGCAACACAAAAATTGTTCTCTCAATAACCGAACGCGAGACCCGGTTTTGTGTCGCAGCGCTCGACTACGCTTCCAGTGGTGGTGGAATCTTGAAGTATTTTCTCGACCGAGTAAACAGAGTACGCGCGTACGTACCAGCTCTTAACAAGGAATTTTTATTATATAGGTACATAGACAGTCATCCCCCGATAAATTGATTGCGCTAATAGAGGAAAGACGCGGCATGACATGTAAGTATAACTAAAAATGTAAGAAAATTGTTACTTCTTAGGACTTTACCAAGTACTGAGAAGTAAAAATTAGCATTTTTCACAAGACGGTTCGTGCTTATATCAGAACTCTAGATCAGGGAAACATTTTGATTCTTTTAATGAAAAGTTGAGCCCTTTCATTTTTATATGCCATTTGTTACAAGAAACGAAAACAAATTGTATGCAAACATTTCTAAACGCTAAGGTAACTCTATAAGTCTTTCAAGGATGTTGCGTTTATTGAGATTAGCTTACGCCAGGCCCCTCTCCAGCATTTTTAATCATTATTTGGTTTGATAGTTCTGGTATTTATTCGATAATTTTGATACAAGTTCGTCGAATTTAAATCGATTATACTGCCCTTCTAAGCCAAAAAGACGTATCTCAAGTCCGAATAATTTTTCATTAAAGCAGTTTTTCATAAATCGCACTTGCGCACCTACTTGTTGCAATATTCTTTTTTCTTTTTTGTTGGCTGATGCAATCACTGGAGTGAATAAATATTATTTGCAGAATTTTCTAATTTTTCCTTGGAGTCTCATTTCTAAATGAGAGATACGTCTTTTTCCCTTAGCAATACTGACATATGTCCGATTAGCTTAGTTTTTCATGATGATACTAAGATACGTCTTTATTTTTGTTTTCTACTTTTGCAACCCGTCTTTGATCGAGTTACGTCGTTTTCGCTTGGTAACATTATGCAAACAACGACAAACATGCACGTAAGACGTATAATAACTCATTTTCGCAGAAATCTTGAGATACGTCTTTTTGGTATAGGAGGGCAGTAAAGTGGTCTTAGTCACGTATGTTATTGGTCATTTTTGTTCGTTGTGGATTACGTTTATTTTCTGTTGCATTAGGCCTTATACTTGTATAGCCAATTTTTGTCAGATATAATACGTTCGTTCGGTAGAATTTTGGCATGTTTGATAGTTACATATATCTTGAACCCAACTAATTTCATTCGTTTAGTTCAGTTAAATTTTCATCGGGTTTCATCAAGCTTGGCAAATTCTGATTTTGGTATACTTTTATTGTTCCTGATTATTTTTAATTGCGTTTGATGGAAGCCGAATTCACATTTGGGGCTCTTGGCTTCTGAATTGTGACGGGGTGTCTGGAGAAAATAGCACTTAAGAAAATGGGGCAAAGTAAAAAACAGATAGAAGATAAAAAAGAAAAAATAATAGTCGTGTTTCTTCTACCAGAAAAGTACTGAGAACTTTTTTTGGAGGGGGAGGAGGAGAAGGGCAGGTAGCATTCTGCTAAGTTTTCAAATTCGACTTTGGTTTATGTTTTCGTAGAATCTTTCTCAAAGCAAAAATGAGATAACACAACTTACGCGCTTGCAAGCATTGTCTGCGAAGCTGCAGATTAAAAATATGCTGTAAATGTCGCAACACTGGAATACGAAAGAGTTGAGCGACACCACGTTAAGTTTATATCCTTGCACCACCCTGATCATTTGTCCAAAGCATGCGAGCAACGCCGAAGTAAGAACCAAGAAAATTCCGGTTCCTATATTGATGGTGAATGTTGCGCCTATCTTGTGGGTGAGGATTGACAGTTTCAACCAAATTTGCGTAATGTCGTGCCATCCAGTTGGCGATGAAATAACCTGCAATCGTATTATGTTAACTTACTGTGTTGGTGTTCGTTCTCAGTTAGTTCATCTGCGTGACGAGCTACTCGATAGATTCCTATACAGGAAGTACGTATTCTTTCATTGTGATGATACCTGCGCCAACCGTTCGCTGAGATCGTTTGCGACAATCCGCGTGCTCCTGCAGAATACGCACCAAAGTATTGTTGATAACGATTGAATTATAACAAGACCGCAGACCTCGCATATGATGTATAATTTTCCGGGCAAAGCAACGAATGTAGAGGTCCCCATTGTGACCATGAGCGAGCCAGCGGTCACAAGACTCGAACGAATAAACTGGTTATTATGTAAATTCGGATGAATTCCAAGCGTCTTGCTGTAATCAGCCTGCAAAATGACAGCAGCAGTCGGAACAGCGACATGTGCCTACTACGAGTACCAGTGTGTATTCGTACGGTTACATACACATACACGTATATTATGTGCTCGTATTATGTACATACTTACATATCTACACTTGGTTAGCAGATAATATCCATAATATAATAATATATAGAAGAAAATCATTGTATACCTAATACTACATAGGCATCGTATAGGCATATCATACACGAGTATGTTACGGTTAAAGACGAGACAGAGTGGTTATTAACGTGAATAGCCGACAAATGACCGACTGTCACTGCCCGCTAAAAATTTTGTTCACGTGAATAACCGGGATGAGATGCGGTCAATAACGAGAACCTCCGGCGCATGACGTGATTATCCAGCTATAACGGAGAATAACCTAAAGTTTTTCGCGATTCTCGCTATCACCCAGTCCTGTTTGGACAATGTCAATAATGTAGATAGACTAATAAATCATGAATCTTGTTACGAGTCACTACTTGTAACTGGATGCTTAGCAAAAGGGAACCAACTAACATTTGTAAACAAAATGAATTATTAGTATCGTTGGAAAGCGCGTAAAAAGTAGAATTTTTCAAAATAGGACCCCCGATTCGAAAATGTGTACTCACATTGAAAAAAGCTTATCAGTAAACGCTGTGTCATACAGTTTCTACATGGCTCTTGAACTTCAAATCACGTGTTCTCAAAAAGCGGATTTTGCTAGTTGGTCCCCTCTTGCTGAATAGCGTCCAACTATGCACGCAGCGTTTTGATTGTAAATAAGGAGGGGAAGATTGTGATGCGTATTTCTTTTATTATGTTTATTTTCACATATAGCGTGCCAGTGATTCAGTTCTTATGGGTTTGTTATGTTGTTCTTTCATGTGCCTTTTCTTTCATGTGCCTTGCTTGTAACGTAAAAAAAAAAAAATTGAAAATCATACGAAAGTGAAGTTCGACGAGGCTATTAGATTATTGGATAGTTATCGACTGAGAAAAGCGTGCCGATAATAACGCATACTCAAGTAAAGAGGACTTCAGTCTCCGACTGCAAGCACTCACGAATTCGAAGAAAGCAAAAAAACGATGACAGATTACCAGATGGTACGACGCAGGATGTGAGACAGGACGTTGCAGGTTGTTACGTAAGCGAGAAAATACTTCAAAATTCCACCACCGCTAGAAGTAGAGTCGAGCGCTGCGTCACAAAACCGGGTCTCGCGTTTCGGTTATTGAGAGAACAATTTTGTGTCGCGCGAAACAGCTTGGTACCGCGAGGGTGGTTCGGTTGCTATTCGCGGATGAAGTCTGTTGCTCCAGCCTATTTAACTACCCGGAGAAATTAGAGTAGGCAAGCCACCTCGAGCAAGCTTCTTGCGAAGGCATTTACTGCTGTTAGCACTTCTAGCTTCCTTACGATCAGCTGCGAGCGCTTTACTGGTTACCGGCGAACCCCTGCTCTTCTCCTTATATCGCCCTTCCTCGAGTCTTCCTCTGTGTACTGTGTGCGCTTTACTGGTTAATGGTGAACCCCGACTCCTCTCAAGTCAGCACGCTACACTGGTTACCGGTGAACCCTGACACTCCTTCTCTCGGCGCGCTTTATTGGTTACCGGTGAACCCCGAGTCCTTTCCCGTCAGCGCGCTTTACTGGCTACTGGTGAACCCCAAACTCCTCCTGGCTACTGGCAGTCCACTGCCTTCCCTGTTGCAAGTGCCACTAGGGAGTAACCGCGTCGTGTCGAGACTGTGCTTCGCACTGTGTAGTTGTTAGTGCGTTATCAGGGAGCCCCCTCCTCCTTGTGTGTACAATTCCGTTGTTTAAACATTAACTATTTTTCGCTGTCGTACTTGTATTTGTTGTCGTGATCATTCGCCTCGCCGCGACCTTAGTTCGTTGTTCTTAATGTAAATACTTGCGTGAATATACCTATCTCTATCAACCCCCCCCCCGTGTCATTAATTACCGTGCTATTTTTCGTGTCGAAATGTCCGCGTTCTGGAGCTTACGCTCCCGCAATGTGCCCCACGAAGTCACCCATCCTCGCGGCTTCAGCACGCATACTTCCCCGGAAAGCACGTCTCGCTAGCCCCCGCAGTCCCGAAACGCGACAAGATGTTGGGCAATGAATCGTCTATGCAACTTCAAGTGCCATAAGAAGAGCCTATCGTACAAAAACAAATAGATAATTTAAGCTGTGTACCTTCTTTTTTTTTGTTTTCATAGCCACTAGATGTTCTCTCATAGTTCTCTCGTTCTCGCTTCATTCGTCGTTATTCACAGCTACTTTATGCCGAGTTTATGTTAACTTTTAACATCGAGTTGTCAAGATTTTCGCGCTCCAAAATGAAAGTTATCAATATTCTCCATAAGACCCTGGATAGTAACGAGAACCACCGGTCATTGTTAACTATTAGATAGCATTTCATGAGATTAACCGACCGTTTCATATAATCACGTTAATTACCCGCGAATAACGTGAATTACTCACCTGTACTTAGCCACTTTGGCATATAAAGTTATTGACCTGTTATTCGCGTGATTTCATTATTCACATCTTTAACCGTAACATATGTAATGTGTACATAGTTGTATATTATACATATTATTAGGTATACATTGGTAGGTATATTAGGCATAGGTATAGGTAATATAGGTATCTTAGGTGCGAGTATTATGATAACGGAAATGACGTATAGAATGGCGTAAAGAACTAACCAAAAACTTGGTCCACGCTGTGATGAAGGACATATAATTAGGCGCACGCTGCCAGTGGGAGACCGGAATCAATGTAAACATATTCATCAGAAACAGCGCGGCCGAAAGATTAAACCTGGCGTTGAAGGCCACCTTCTGACTGACCACACGTGTTATTTTACTGGCATATATTTTAATCACGCTGAACATAACGAACAGGTAGATGGCCGCTGAGTAAGCGAAAACTGTGTAGCTTATTTTCAGAGGCGCTAGAATAAAGAATTTACTACAGTCATATACGTCATTATTGTCATACTGCGTGCATTGAACCTATTGCTGAAATGAGGGTGTAACATGCGGATATCCTGTGTAAGATGAACTCTCCATACAACCGTTAGCTAAGTTAAACCAAAATGAGCTCGAGTTGAATGAGTTATAAAATCGTGCGAGCCTACTTTGTCATCTTTGAGCATACGTGCAAAAGAATAATATTATGTACTTCGGAAGTTCGTGTTAACGAATTTCGGAGTTTCGGTTGTTCTTTCTCTTTTTAGAGATTATTTTCTATATTATTACTTGTCTACGTTTTTTTCTCTCTCTCTCTCTCTCTTTTGAAGTAGGAATAGTACAGTAGAAGTGTCTCCAAACAATGTAGAAAATTTATACCAGTTTTCTTCGGAACAAGTTCACATTCTCGGAAAAATTTTCTAAAAAATTACTAATACATAAATGTTTAGGGAATTTAGTAATGCTTTAAGAATATTCTGTAATTCTTTCGTTTTTTGGAATATTTTGGTGATATTTTCACTTACAGAACGGAAGTATTAAACGTGCTTATACTATTTTGTTTTTTAGACTTAGGACAGCATTGATTTGGAGAAGAGGTCTTCTCCCCTTCGTGGCCGTGTCTGCGATGGGAAATCACACCTGAAAATAGAACGTATGAAACTAACAAACTGAAACTTGTTCGGAGACCAGTACGCAGCTCATCGGCGACACTCTGAAGCAGATTGCCGTATTGTTTTTTAAATTCAATAAAGGTGAAATGTATCTTAGAACGATCTTCTCTAATGAAAGAACAACTAGCTTTTTATAATGAACGCATCATTATTTTATCGAAACTCGAGAATTAAAAGGCTCGATAGGAACTCGATAGCAACTCTCGTGCAACTACCCTTGATGCCATACGCATGAGCTTGTAGCCGGATGAATCTCTACCACCCCTCACCTCCCTGCTCTAAGTCGACCACGACCAGTGTAAGAGAGGCAATCCGCAGCGGTAATCCACATAGCTAAGAAAGTATGAGATTTGACCCGGAATGTTACAGTTTTGACGCCGGAAGCGGCTATAAATGACTCAGATTTTTGAGAAAAAAGTAATACTCGTAAATTAAAAGAAAAATAAAAAAATAAATTCGAATCCGCCACCAGATATGAGCTAGAGCCTCTTTTGGACCAGTTTCAGCGGCGCAGTTGACCCCATTTCTTGCAAATATTTCGGCAACCGAGCGTCGCTGCCAAATTTGGACAACGAATTATAATTCAGGGTCAAAATTGAATGGGCGAATAAATGATATACTCGGTTTTTTGATTTTTGAATACTTCTCCATTCTACATACATCGTGACATTTTTTTAACGACCAGGTTTTCGGAGAGCATAAATATAAGCACCGGGACCATGTACGTAACTCAGTTTTTCAATACAAATCCCAATTCGCCTTCTAAATAGAATCAGAGGCTATTTTTGATTCATTTTACCTCAATGTTACCCATTTTTTGAGCACATCTCGGCAGTTGAGCGTCGCCGTCAAATTCGGATGCAGAATTCTTATTCGGGTTTCAAAATGAATTGGGTATAAATGTTCGACTCGATTTTCCAATTTTTTAAATCTTCTTCGTACATCGTGTCATTTTTTATACGAAAAGATTTTCGGAGAGCTTCGTTACTGGAACCAAGTGAAAATAACTCAGATTCTTGAAACAAATTCAACTCGGTAACGGAGCGCCATCGTTAAATTTTGGCAATGAATTCAAATATAGGCAGCCAAAATTTAGTGGAAATAATTAGTCAACTTAATTCATTTTTGAAAATTTTTCCATACACCATGTCTTTTTTGGGCGCAAAATTTTCGAAGAATCTCCGCACCGGGACTGAGGATAAACGACGCAGATTTTCGAAACAAATTCAAATCTGCCTTAAACATTGTGCTAAGGCTGTATTTTTTAACCGATACACAAAAATGGCGTTTTTTCTCGCACAAATTGAGACACGAGAAATCAGTTTTCTCACAGGGCACGATGAGAGTACGAAAAAAATTCTACGTGCAAAATATTTTTTCGCACGCTATATCTAATTTTCGCTGGCTAAATTGAAATTTACGATAATTTACTCGTATTTCTGATAATTTACGGTGACTCATCGGCGAGTTTACCAATCTATCGTTAATTTACGATAACTTATTGGTAATTTACGGTGATCGGGAGTTCAGAATTGCATTTTTGTTTTTTTGCATCAGTTACGAAAAATAATTATAGCGTTTGATGCACGAACGAAGAGGCTTTCTGCCTCTTCGCACTTGTATAAGAATATACTATTTTGACCCAAATTTTAAGCGTTTATCGGCAACAGAGTGTCGCCGCAAAATTCAGACAACGGGTTTAAAATTCAGCGGCCAAAACTGAATAACAATAAGTAGGCAACGACTCGGATTTTTAGAGTTATGAAAATTTCTAAGTACATACTATATTTCCGTAAATTAATGAAAATTTTAGAAAAATATGTTAAAAGGAAACGTCCCGACCATTTATTACATCTCTGAGATAAGGCGCACCAGTTTGAGTCGTTCTTACAGAAGCCTCATTTGAATTTTTTTTTTAACTCAATAAGGAGAAAAGAGGCATTGCATCGAATGAAAACACCCGTATTTTTTTAGCTCTCAAACGGACCCTAAATTATACCAAAAATATCACATTTCCAGCGGCGGATTAAGGCACAGGCATCACAAGCACGTGCTTGTGTCCGCACGCCAAAATGTCCGCGCGCCAATTTTTTGAATTAAAAAAAAACTAAGTCGTAAATTAATTAGGGTTAGTGATTCCAAGATGACCAATCGTGAACATCTCGTCCGTTATTAGCACTATTTAGGTGAAACTTATACTGCAGACATGTGGCAACATAACACTCATTTTAATGTATGAACGAAATAATTATCAGAAAACAATCTCATGATATCACCAAAAACATATTTTTGAATGCCAAAAGTAAACATTTTTTAAGTCCGTTTTTTTTTTTTTTTTTTTTTTAAATTGAGAAACACATTTTTTAAACTGGTAAATAATTGTCGAATATGTTATACAACTATAAGTTCTGCATTGAATGACGTTGAATTCATAATCATAACTCTTTTTGGTCACGACAAATACCACATTAAACATGAAGAAAACGTTGGTACCAAGATGACATCTTTTTTTGGATTTCAGGATGACACGTATTAATTTTCATATTTTTTCATACAAATGGGTACAGGATATCAACGAAAAACAACGCGAGGTCAATTTGATGCAGAAAAGATATGAAAAAGGCAATAAATTTAGTTTTTGAAAAGAATTACTCGTATAGAGCTGCTTGTAAAGAATTTGATTCTAGGAAGTACGAAAAGGCAGGAAAGGGCCTTGACAATTAACGTTGACCTTTCCCGTTATAATATATATTGATACATCTATTATATTATATTTTAATTAATAAATAATTTTGACAGTTTGTCCCGTTTTTCTAGTCGTGTATCATCTTGGAGCAGGCTTCATGTCATCTTACACCCCCGGGGTTGGAGATGATGTAGCTGATCACTGCAAGTATTTGTTACCATATCTTTAGTTAGAAAAGTCATAGACCATTCGTTATTGGCTCATTTTAATCCTTTAATATACATCTTTTTTTGATAAAAATTTCAAGATGTTTGAAAAAAAAAAACTTGATCAGATATACCCAAAAATAAGTTTACTGTGTCATCTTGGAACCACTAACCCCATCAGTTTATAATAATAACTTTGAGTTCGGCTTCGTTGCTGAAGTCTTCTGGAAAACTTCCTGTGAGAATTTTTGTTGTTTTCAAAATATCTTCTTTTTCCATTCCAGCGAGATTTGACAAAAAATAAAATTTTTCTCCAAATTCTGAATCAGTAATTGGTGAAACTACCGATATTTTGAGCTTCAATTTTTCATCACCTTCTAGTTCATTGTCTCGTGTTTCGTCAACTCGTAATTTTCGAGTCACTTCTCGTCGATTTATTCAAAAACACATTCTGACAAACAAATATCATTAGCTTTTTCTTCAAATTTTTCGAATTCATTTCGAGTTTCCTCTACTAAATTAATTGGAAAATCGTAATACCAAATTACTTGAATAATATTTAGATCAACAGTCTACGTAGCATTTGGAGAAAAAATTTCTTTTTTATTGAATCTCGCTGGAATGGAAGAAGAAAATATTTTGAAAACAACAAAAATTCTCACAGAAAGTTTTCCAGAAGACTTCAGCGACGAAGCCGAACTCAAAGATGAGCTAAAACAGTTTGTTGCTTATATAAATAAAGAAGATAAAAAAATTGAAATACCGAAGAACGCTACAATTCAACAATAATTCTATAACTGGTTTATCAACTTGATTTAAATTCAGTTTACCCAATCATCGACATCATTTTAAAAATATGCTTGTGTACCCGAGCAACAAACTGTTCAACGGAAAGGACTTTTTCTGTACTGAAGAGTGATAACTGATTAACAACTGACTTTATTTTCTATCATATCACAGCTACGAGTATATAACGGTACATTATGCATGTCCTAACACGCCACCTCGAATTTATACCTACAATTCGAAATATTACTGAACATGGTATCAAAACAGCTATTTAAAGTACATTTAAGATTCCATTAAAATACGTATAAAATTCATCATAATACAATACAAATGATACATAAAATACACGACTAATACAATGCGATTAAAATTATAAAATTGGATCTAGAGTATAATAGATATTAAATACAAAATACGGAATGAATCTTGGTCGATTGACCTAACGAATACCTAGTGCTTCTCTACACTTCTCAAACTGACCCGTGCCCAACGCCTTGGTGCACGTGTCGGCTATGTTATCGACAGACGCCACCTCGCAAATCTCAACTTCACCCCGACTAACTAAATCAGTCACAAACCGCTTTGATATATCGATATGTTTACTTTTTCCCGTAAAATTACCATTCCTTGCCAGATATCTCGCACCAGAATTATCCTCGTATATCTTTACTTTACCAACACTGAGACCAAATTCTTCAATTAACCATCTCACCCATCTTGCCTCCTGAACGCAATCTGCAAGAGCATAGTATTCAGCGTAGGTTGACGCTCTAGTGACGGCCCCTTGCTTCACAGACTTCCACACAATAGGATTTCCAAACAGTCGTATTACATAGCCTGTGGTAGATTTCCTGTCATACACGTCACCAGCATAGTCCGAATCGACATAGGCGTCCAACACCGCCTCCTGCCTATTCGTATAATTCAAGTTCATAAATCGAGTGTGGTAAAGATACGAAAGCACACGTAACGCATATTCAAAATGCTCTTTTGTATAACCAGTCTGAAGACGACTCAAATACGAAACACTAAACGAAATATCAGGTCGCGTGGCGGCAGCAATATACATCAAAGCTCCAATCAAACTTCGAAAAGGTAAATCACAATCAGAATCCTTATCAGGCACTAATTTTAGACCAGTTTCCATAGGTGTTTGAAAGCGATTACGAGTACGTGCATGTGCTATACAATACTTCTCGGCTAGCTCTTCGATATACTTGCCTTGATTTAATGACCTAATACCATCACATATCGAAACTTCGATGCCTAGATAATTCTTTACCTTGCCCATGACTTTCATGGAAAATCTTGCACATGATCGTCGTTTAATCTTCTCAATCAACTCGCCACTGTTGCCACATAGTAACAAATCGTCTACAAAGACTAAAATATACACGACGAGATTTTCTACCCTCAAAGCGTACACGCATTTCTCGATTTGAAAGCATTCGAAGCCTAATGATATC
The DNA here is from genome assembly GCA_031841125.1 of Acanthococcus lagerstroemiae. Classification (NCBI taxonomy): domain Eukaryota; kingdom Metazoa; phylum Arthropoda; class Insecta; order Hemiptera; family Eriococcidae; genus Acanthococcus; species Acanthococcus lagerstroemiae. The sequence goes on from CM063106.1 coordinate 82,481,828, forward strand.
AGATACTTGTGTAAACATTCATACCAGCATCTAGGACTCTTTCTTAGCCCATATAACGCTTTCTTCAGCTTACACACTAGATCAGAGCGTCGCCCGCTTTTCTCAAAACCTTTAGGCTGTTTTACATATACTTCGTCTCTGATTTCACCATTCAAATACGCTGCTTCGACGTCTAATTGCTCTATATTCCAGCTATTGATTATTGCTAAAACGAGAAAAATCTTGACTGCTGCCATACTAACAACAGGTGAATAATAACTTTCATCTTCTTCCTCCTCCTGTTGATAGCCTAATACCACTAGTCTCGCCTTATACGAGCCGTTACTCTTCCTGCTATAAACCCATTTTACGCCCAGGGCTTTCTTTCCCCCGGGTAATTCAACTAGGCTCCACGTATCGTTTTTGTTCTCAATTTCTCTCTCCATCGCCTTTTTCCATTCGCACGCATTGGACTCATTCACCGCTTCGTTATAGCTCTGAGGTGCTCCCACTTGAACAAAATACGCCACCGGATCGCCATATCTCTCCGGAACTTTCTTTTCGCGAGTCGACTTTCGTGGAGTGCTCATCCTCTCAATTTCCTTTTTTTCATTACAATTATCAGACTCTGTCTCTACTTCTCCCTCTTCATCGCTCTCAAGATAAATTATTCGACTCTTCGTATCGTCTATAACCTTAACATTTCTACTTACTATCACTTTACCTGAGACCAAAACACGATATCCTGTCTCTTCGTACCCTACTACGCTTCCCTGCCTGCCTTTCTTCGAAAACTTGTCGACACGCTTCTCATCTGGAATTCTCACAAAGCAAGAGGATCCATACGGTACTAGATTCGAGACATTAGGTTTCCTACCCATGACAATTTCAAATGGAGTCTTTTCTCAACAGATCTATTCAACAGCTTGTTACCGATATACACTGCAGCCTTAACAACTTCTGGCCAAAAATGTTTGTCAATCCGAGCCTCATCAAACAAGCAGTTCGCTCTATCCATAATAATCTGATTGTAGCGCTCTGCTACACCGTTCAAAGCCTGAGTATACGCAGGAACATTCTGTATTTTAAAACCTTTCTGAGACTCAAACCTATAGAAATCTTGATTGAGATATTCCCGACCATTGTCACACCTCAGAAACTTGACTTTTTTTCCTGTTAACGTACACATCGAATTGTAATAATGCACGAAACAATCGAAAACTTCACTCTTTGATTTTATCGTGTAGACTGCCACGTATTTACTATAATCATCGATAAAGGTTACGAAGAAACGTTGACCTAGGTAACCGATGGTGTTGTGAGGTCCACTCACATCTGTATGAATTATTTCGAGTACTTCTTGAGCGCGACGTCGACCATCTCCAAATGGTAACTTCCTCATTTTATTTCGCTTGCATACGTCGCACTCCACATACCCCCTTGACATTTCACTTGGTAGGCCTTCTACTAGACCTTTCTCACTCAAGGTCTTTAAGTCGTAAAAATTCACATGTCTTAACACACGATGCCAATATCTACGATCATTTTTCTTTGCAGCAACGAACACATTGGACTCTCTCTCATCAGTAAAATAATCACACGTGATCTCGTATAGTTTTCCTTTCCTATTCCCTTCGGCTATGATTTCCCAATCTCGATTGAAAATTTGAACCTTACCATCACCGGCTAAACTTCTATACCCGGCATCATCAATTGTGCTCGCACTTAATAAATTATGAGGTAAATCTTCCACCAATAAAACGTTTTTAATCACACACGGAGTAATAACAGAACCTACTTTGAACTTCACATTCACCGTTCCAATAAATTTAGCAACACAAGGAAATTCATGCCCCATTTTAACTTGCACCGGTCTCTTAAGTTCGATACACTTGGAGAAGTATTCTTTCTTGTTCACGATGTGGTCCGTACATCCACTGTCTAATAACCAAACCATATTTGTTCCCTTAATACAGGAATTACTTTCTTTATCACCTGAACCTACTTCAACGAGAAACGATTCTGCTGGCCTATCATTTCGAATATTATTATTATTATTATTATTATTACGATTGCGGTTGTCATAAAAATTTCTACCGCGATTATTAAAATTTCTATTCCGATTAGAATTAAAATTACCTCTAAAATTACGATTATAATTGCTCTTCGAGTTGGACCAACAAAATTTCTTGACATGTCCGGGTTTTCCGCATCCAAAACATACCTTGGTGTTTTGTCGTTGCACTTTGAATACCTCCTTATCTAATTTAGACTCACTCGATTCCTTTTTGACTGGCCATGATGATGACGGTGCCGAAGTTGATGGACTAAGGTCTTCCTCCGACGTACTTCTAGACTCGATCTTGGGCCCCGACGACAAAAACTTTGCTTTCACGTAGGCTAACTTATTTTGCTGAGGCTGGAGAACGTCTACGATGTCCGATAAGTGCGACAGCGCCTTAGGCATTTTCATTAAGAAGTATTGCAGCTTGGCCTCGTCATCCAACACTTTACCCGATGCTCGAACCACATTAAGTGCCGTTTCGAACTTGCTTACGAAATCAGCTGGCCCCTTTTGAGGATCATACATGAGCGCAGATAGCTGAGTCATGGCAGAAATTTGGGCCGATTGCGTTTTTGTCGCATAAATATCATCCAAAGCTTTGATCATTCCATACGCCGAGGTGTCATTACAAATCAGTTCGAGCTGTTGGTCGGACACGTATCTTACTATGAAACTCCTCGCTTTTACGTCTTCCTTCTTCTTCACGGAATCGGTCGCCGCCGGTGCTGCATCCAAAGCGCCGAGACATTCTTTGGACTCCAAAAATATGTTTAACCGATATCTCCAGCTGGCATAATTCACTCCATCGAAAATTGGCACGGCATGTGCCTCATTCATCGTGACCACAGAATCAAGCACGACTCAAACCAAGAACTCGAGACAGTTCGAGAAAAAACACTGCGAGAGAGAAGCTAGTCACCATAAAATGTCTTGAACATGAACACGAATCGACTCGCCACAAACATTGCGAGCAAGAACAAGCTCGCAACAGCTCCGAGCATCACACGTCTGCTACCATGATAACTGATTAACAACTGACTTTATTTTCTATCATATCACAGCTACGAGTATATAACGGTACATTATGCATGTCCTAACAAAGAGAATAAAAGATTATTTGAGAAATAAAACCGAGCAGGACAGATCGCAGGCCTTAGCAGTCCTGTGTATTGAATCGGAAATTGTATTTTCCCTTGATTATGATTTGATAATTAATAAATTTGTGGAATGTAAAAGCGCGAAAAAAATTGTAGTGTACGAATAGGCTTACTATTACTTATAGTTGTAGACTGTATGAGTATTAAGTATACTACTTGTAGTACTATTAAGGATTTTTATAAATGGAAATTATTCAATAAACATTTTCTTACTCTGACCAAATTTTTGTACTCCGATTTATTCTAGGTGGAGGGGAAAGGAGGTCTTCATTTATACGGTGGAGTAAAAAAATTATGTATGCCTATGTCCGCGCGCAAGCCAAGTCCGCCGCTGAACATTTCTCCAACATTTGAAGTTTTGACTATAAAACAAAGTAGGGACAGAAAGACAGGTACCGTATCAGGGGTACTTGCATTTCATATAATTTTTTTCATTAAAGCTCGAGCCTTCAATTTTCTTCCAAAGATGCCGTATTTTTGCGAAACTAGCGTATGTTCAATAAAGGGTTCAAGAATTGATGTAAAAAATAATAATTATAAATTATGGTTGTTATTATTCGATACAACACCCTCATTCTTCCTGTATTGCGTTTTAAAAATTGAATTTCAGATTTTATAGAAAAATTTTATTTATTTATGTATTTATCTATTTAGAACTCTGATCAGAGGTCACTGCCTAATCTTCCCACCGTGAGGCAAAAGTCTCCGATACCTTTCTCCACCTACGTCTGCCCTGCTAGTCTATTGTGGCCCTACTAATCTTTAATTTCATCCACCCACCTATATAGTGGCCGATCGTCCTCTTTTTCTTTTGAAATCGAAAGGTATCAGTAGTATATGGGTCGGTATAGGACACTTTCCACGTGGGTCCCTGACCCATCAGTAAGTGGTGTGCGCATCCATAACCAACCGTTGGTTTAAAAAATCGTTGTTTTTTTCTTCTTTTTTATGTACACTTATACTAGGAATTATTTTTTTTACTATGACAGAAATTTTTTCGTAATGGGTTTTAATTTTTTTGTAACGGTTTTTAATTTTTTCTTTTTTTCTATGACTTAGAATTTTTTCTTTTCTTCTTTTTTTTTTTGTACACTTATACTTGGAAATTTTTTACTATGACTTAGAAATATTTTTTCTCTCGAATACTTGTTGATTAAATTATTATCCCCTCCCTTTTTACCCAAGTATAATTTTTCCAACCAATATTTTTTTTACTAACCTATATAATATTTTTTACCAACTTATAACTTTTGTAGTTTCACCTACTAACCTGAACATCTAAAGTTATAATTTTTCTTAAGTCGGGACATTATTCGGGACAATATTCGGGACAATATTCGGGACAATATTATTCGGGACATTATTCGGGACATTATTCGGGACAATGACTGGACCTGAAACACAAAAACTGACTGTAACATTAAAAAAGAACACAAAATACAAAAGTGAACATACAAAATGAAAAACTAAACACAAAAACATGATACAAAAGTAAAACTTAGTTGAATACACTATGATGACTGGACCTGAAACATAAAAACTGACTGTAACATTAAAAAAGAACACAAAATATAAATGTGAACGTATACAAAATGAAAAATCAAACACAGAAACATAATACAAAAGTAAAACTTACTTGAATACACTATGATGACTAGACCTAAAACATACAAACTGATTATAAGGTGAAAAATATACACAAAATATAAAAGTGAACATACAAAATGAAAAATTAAACAGTAAAACTTACTTGGGGACTAAAAACACAAAAAACAGTAAAACTATATACTATACATTATTTTTATTTTTTATACCATAGGGCACAGTGTCAAAGTCTGTCCTAATTACACGTTTATCAAATCCGAAACTAAATGTCTTTACTTCGCCTATATTTACAATGTTTTTTGTCAAAACGTCACGTTTCAAGGCGGTATTACGAGTCTCAATTTTTTCAACCTCACCGTTAATTACACGTTCCATGGCGGGACCGTTCAATTTAGCGGCATTTTTATGGTGCAGTCTGAATCCTTTAATTTTAGTCGTCTCCTTACCGCTGTCTGTCTTATAGTAGTACGATTTTGGTCCAGTTGTTAGGAACTTGGTGATGTGTCCACCACCTAGCTCATCAGTCCACTCTCCAAGACAGTCACCAGTGGCCACAGTATTACACCCATTGTCACGGTAAATTATCGAGTCGGTGTCACAGTATAAGACGTTTTGGTCTAGTTTTGATAATTGGTCGTACAGTCTGAGTCGAGCGTTAGCGGTGGTATACACGGCAACAAAAATATTAGTATTGTAATTATCCTCGACAAACTGATCCTTGTACTTGAAATTTACCTGAATCATCTCATCTGAAATGTAAAACACATTCAGGTCTTTCAAGCGATCGTCAAGGAGAATTTCGTAGAAGCGTCGGGGGTCTTTGACAAATTCCGTAGTCGCCATATTGGGGCGCTGTCCAAATTTTCCCCAAAGGGATTGAGGCAGAGCTTAGCCACAGCCCTCCTCCCTGGGTTGACTGCCACGCGATTAATATCCAACGTGATCCCCATTTTGTCTTTTACATCCTGGACGTACGCTTCATTAGTCGGGAAATTATGGGGACTGGACTCTAATTTAATTTTCATAAAGTCCTCGATGTAACCTCTCCACAATTCTTTGGACGAGTCAAAGTGCCACACTTCATAAATTTCTTCAATTTTATAACCTTTTGCCAGGGCGACACTAATCTCAGCCGTTGACCAAGTACCCATGAAGGCGCGTTCAGTCACAGTATGAGTACATTCTTCACACTGCATTTGGGCACATTTTAAACATAATGGGAAGACTAGTTTTTCTGCCTGGCCCATTTTCACTTTTACAGGTAGTACAGGGATATACAAGTCTGATGGAGGAAGGACTTTACATTTGATGATACCGTACCAGTTTGGATCATATTGCTGAGGTTTCTTAATTTTTAGGGGGTGTCCAATTGGATAGTCATCGTAGTACATTACAGTCGGGTAGAGTGAACAGACATCGATATAACGAATCTTATCAGACCCTGACTCGGCTTTCAATTTAAACGCTTCGGTACGGCCTCCAAAGAACGCATCGCGCGGGTTAAGTGACTGGACTACATGGTCCACCTTGTTTTTGTATTCCCTATACAGAGAGGATTTTACCCATTGACACTCCCACATTTCAACTACATTATACCCGGCATCCTCCAACTGTTTGGTTCTATCAACGGTTTTTTGGTACAAATCCCCCATACACTGTTTGTTCACATTATTTATTGTATCTTCGTTGTAGCAGTGAGGGCACCCATGGAAGAAGCATCCTTGAAATTGATAGACAGTGTTGTGTACTTCGTCAAAGCCATCAACTTTTGCCCCGCAAATTTTAACTTCGCCACCGTTCATCGCGTGACAAATATTCTCGTTATTAAACGATTCTAACCAAGAAATACTAATTTTGGAGTATTGGTCTTTAGGTTCTGTATTACTTACCGCAATAGTGTCTGGTTTTATGTATTTAGATCGGTAGATGGCCATACATACCGACGGGAGGGTAAGGTACTGGAACGGGTCGATATTAGCAATTTCCAAAAATTGATTTCTCAATTCTATACACCCTTGTCTCAAAATGTCCACATCACTATTACAGTATTCGTACAGTTCCTTCTGCATATCAAACACATAATTTTCAGCTACGCGATCATCGTGCCACTTGATGAATTTTTCGCGATCACCTTCCATCATTGTGTCGAAACAATAGTAATGTTTTTCTGGGATGGGTCCTACATAATTCGTGTTTTCTTTAGTATTGAAGAGGTGAGGAAAGTAGCCCTTCTTCAATTCCTGTAGGTTAAACGTCTTTGGGAAAGCTGATAGTGGAGCCTGAACAAAATTGTGACTGTCTATAATTTTCAAATTTAAGTAGGGAATCTCCAAGAGCATTAGTTTACTGCCTGTGTAAATGGTATATGGTTTTACCGTGTTGGCAACACAATACTGCATAATGAACTGGCTGTCGTAACCTTTGGCGTAGTGGGCAATCGCAGTATAGTTTTTATGGGCCTTCTCAATTAGCCAACTACAAAACTCATCGTTCGTATCAAAACGGTACGTGTTTCCTTCAAAATCGTGAGCTACAATCAAATTAGGTATATGTATACCTGACTCTTGTTGACACTCGTAATCAAAAAAGATATACTTCTCAGTGTATGTACACTGTTCATTCAGTATACTCTCCTTGGTTAAATCACACTTTTTACAACCTACACATCTACCTCCTGTTGCAGGAAGATTTTTCATGTAACACTGGTGTTTTTTAATCTCAACAATTTTTTGACAATTTTTACACTTCTCAAACCCACACTGGTGAGTTCTATTACGTTTTACAAGCTTATAACACTGTTTACATTTATAGGATTCATGGCACACAGAAGACTTGTGAAGCGTTAGGCAGTCCTGGTTGAGACAGTATCTGTTACAAGTAGTGCACAGTATACGTTTAATCGACTCGTGTTTTTCACCTTTACACAGCCTACACGTCTCTTTCTCAGTCTTACACACATGTCCGCCCTTGTTATTGTACGGAGAGAAGCATTTTTCACAAAAGTAGACAGATCCAAAGAACGCATTCATTTTTGAAATCGTATCAAAGTGAGAGCCATTCTTATACAAGAAAATTTTTACTGGTTTATCCTGACTACCTTTGTAAATCAATGCGTTGAAACTCTCGGCGCATACGATGTGAATTTGAATATTAAGAAGAGCCTCGCAATTTTTAAAGTCCTCGAGAGTAAAGCCGTGATCATTGTAGGTGTTTAAACGACGGCATAATTCGATAGCCAAGTCTGTCTGGATCCGTCGGCCCTTACGGATCTGAATAATTTGAGAGGGGGTCAGTCGACGGCCTAATATATTGTCAGTATGGTAAGTTAAACCTACAATAACAGCCCTAGGTCCACAAAGTGTGTCAGTGTTGTTTATTCTGACTATACAACGTTTTGTATGACGGTCCTTGGCAAGATTCAGTATTTTCAAACGACTTGCTTGTCCTCTAGGGAGTTTCACACTATGTATACTGAAGATACATGATTGTAATTCTACAGACTCGTCAGAAGTGAGAATCTGAACCATTTTTTCCTTCAACTTACTCACATGGTCTTGACATTCGAACCCAGTCGAGATGGGATTAAAAAAGCCAGTATTCTGAACAATAAGGTTAATTTTATCCCCCATCTCAAACTTGGCCCGATATTTAGCATAGACCAACATCTCATTCAAAGCCTCAGTAATGAGATCCTCTTTTGGCATAGGGGGAATATTCTGTTTAAACTTAATTTTGTATTGGTTCATGTCCGAGTGAAATTTTGCAATGTTTCGTGAAGATACCTGGACTACTTCGACATACTTTAAAACAGGTTCCTCTCCTCCACCTCCATAGTACACGTTATTGTTATTGTCATTAACAGTATCATCATTAGGGACATCTTTGTTGTTTTTATGAGCCTGATCATCACCAGGCTGATTATTTTCATCTTGGTTGTTATTACTATTGTCATTGTCATTGTTGTCTTCTATAAGTTCACTTTTAATCTCTGCTTCAAGTTTCTGGATATAATTCTTCAAGCCTGGTTTTTCCCATTGGCTTAATTTCTTACTCTTAATAAATAATGAAGCTTTAAAAGGAAAAATAGCATACAAATTACTATTTTCAGTTTTTTCATTTTTTATGGTGTTAGTATGACTTAAAACTACAGGACTAGTATTAATCTGATCTAAATATTTACATAGGCCAGGTTTTTCCCACTGGCTCAATTTCTTATTTCTAGTGAATAAACTAACCTTAAATGGAAATATATCAGCTAACTTATAATTACTATTTACAGTTTTTTCACTTTTTTTGGTGTTAGTACTTAAATCTAAATTCTGTATAGTGTTGGTAAGAGCATGCACCAACAGTTTTTTAGTTAACCTATAATAATAAGGTATCTTATGTGCCTTACCTAAAACACATAATTCTTTCACGCTCCTATCCATTAAAGGATGATGGTTGATAAATCAACATACGCTTGAGCCATCGCAAGTAATAATCGCAAGAAAAATCGCAGTAATAATTCGCAGTAAACAATCAATCAATGAACAGAGCTTCCGCAAAAGACATGTGTTCACTGTGAGGTCCACAGCAAGAGTGATTATACTAGGTAGAGCTACCTCTATTTATACTTTTTCAGAGGTAGAACAGTCCCTAGACCACGCCCCCCACGCATCTTATTGGCGCATCTTCCTTTATTACTGATCATAGGACTGCGATGTACTGTGTATTTCTTTCACAGGTACCCACTACATCTAATAAAGGAGACAAGCACATACAACATTGTGTGAGAAATCAACTAATATTTTTTATATTACAGCTGTACACTTTCCCCAATTGAGGTTTTTATAACGCTGCGAACATTCTAAGGCTCCACAAAGCTGTACAGGATGTTAGACTATATTTTATTACCATATATTCATCTATTTTAGACTCTGTATGATAAATATTTCCAAACCTGATGCTAAACTGTCATAAACACTCCACATCGACACTACATTTGGTGGAAAATACACAACAGAAACACAAAACATAAGAGAGCAGTTAGTTCTGTAAGCCCTATCAAACCTGTACTATCTCTCACTACTTTCCACATTATGACTAAAAAACCTAACATTACACTACACTGTACCTGAATTATGGAACTTTTAACGTATTACTACATTATTTTGAATAAACTGCTTCCGATAAAATCTGCTATCATTTTACATTCAGGAAAAACGAAATATTTACCTTCAGTAAACAGTCTCACAGATAAGCAAGCAAGAGCTCTGATCACAACAACTGTAGCTAAGACGAATGAAGTGAGGGAGGAAATGTGTTATATTTATAGATTTTTCTGTGCTTCCACAACTGTGCGCGCGCACCTTGTTACATAAGAAGTGACTTTAAACACTACTATTGAAGGGTCTTTCTCTTCTAAACATTATTTCAGCTCATATTAGATTTTTTTAAAGGACCTAAAGCAAAGGTACAATACCACCTTTTTTCTAAATAATTTCAAATCTCTCTCTCACAACCAACAGAGAATCTAGTTTTTCCATTACGTGAAAGCCTATCAATCATTTTATATAATATTCTTCATCTGGAAAAATTAATGCCTAGCAGCCTAGCAGTATTAAATATATATATTTCTTAATAAATTTGAATAAATCTGTCATTGCTAACATTGTATAGTCTAGAAATTTAAATATATATGAACATTACAGTATCAAGCTTGAAAATTATTCAGTAACTAGAAAGGTAACAAATAAAAGTGAAGCCAGAACATTCTGAACACAGATTACGGTTATTTTTACTCAATAACGATTAATACTACGGTAAAAATACTAAATACAGACTAGAAGAGCTAAAAGGAACAGTTTGAGTCTGTATAACTAGTGTAGAACGTTGAATTTATATAATAGATTGATAAATGGATTCAGAATACCATTCTCAGTATACAACCAACTCCTTACTTTTTCAATACAGAAACCTGAATCTACCTCATAATTATTAGCTGGAACAAAATAAAGCAGTATAATACCTAAAAGAACACGTTTTCAAGCCAAATTTCGGATATTTACACCATATACAACGTAAATTACTAATATTTTCACCATGTACAGTTGTCAGAGTTTATACAGTAAGCTGATACACCCTACAAGCAAGCAAAAAAAAGCACTATAACAGCACAAAGAACACATTTTTAACGCAAATTCGTGATATTTTCACTATATACACCAGTCAGAGTTCATACAGTGTCAGTATACATATAACTATCATCACAAACTCAGTTAGTAGCTATTCCATATTCCAAACCTCTTATTACCAACATTTTAATCCCTAAATGTTTAAATGTACATGAACATCCAGTTTCTAGCTCAAGTTTATTCAGTAACTAGGATAACAGAAATCAGAATATTTCAAACACGAACTTTGGAGGATACCAGGGTAAAAATACAGAATAAAAACTGTAAGAGGTTCACTAAACCTTTCTTGTATCGTTATAAACTCAATCCATGTTCTAAGCTATCAATTTCACACTGCTAATGAGATACTAGGTCCTTCAGATAGCAAATGAATTCAGTAATGATTCTCACTTCGGCCACAAAATACTGAATCGAATCTGTAATCATCAGCTTGATTCAAAATAGCTTTATTAAGAGGCTGTTTGCTGGTTTATGCCTAGTGTTCAGAATTCTCCAATTCCTCACTTGGGATACCAAATGAAAACAATATCAGCTAGTAGTATTCCTTACCTTTGTAAAAAAATCGTGAATATACACTGATGATTGTTAGATTTATTTTGTGACCAGGTTATCAAGGAGATGGATCTGAATACAGGTTCTCTACATAGCAAATAATTGACGTAATATTAACAGATACAGGATACAGATTCTCACGATACTGGTTGCTAGCAATGGTAATTGAAAATATTCAGTTTTTACAGGCAATAAACCATATACTACTGCTTGTACAGTTCCTCTCGGAATGTTGAATGCGATGCTATAAAAACAGAATTTAAGTAGTTTTCATTCTCAGTTCACTTAACCTAAATTACTATACGATTTTTCCTGTACACAACCATCATAATACCATGTACAATTACAATTTTTCCTTATAACTTTAATTTTCGAAAACTGAACTAAAATGTAAGTTTTTATCAGAGCAAATTTTTTTACAATTGAAACGGCAAAACGGAATAGAAAAAGCATGCTATATGGAGGGTACTGTTATACATTTCAATATGAAAAGTAGAAAAGCCCTTCATACGGGAAGCTTAAGGTACTTTCTCCTACATCAAGTATTATTTAAAGACTGAGACAATGGCGCCCCTATGTCCAGAAACCAGCAACAAGTCTGAGCTTGTCTTGTTGACATCACACTGTGATGATGACTCCCTCTACAGTACAAAAAAACAAAAAAAAACCTAATCATTGTTGTGACTCATCATCACAGTGTGACGTCAACAAGACAAGCTCAGACTTGTTGCTGGTTTCTGGACATAGGGGCGCCATTGTCTCAGTCTTTAAATAATACTTGATGTAGGAGAAAGTACCTTAAGCTTCCCGTATGAAGGGCTTTTCTACTTTTCATATTGAAATGTATAACAGTACCCTCCATATAGCATGCTTTTTCTATTCCGTTTTGCCGTTTCAATTGTAAAAAAATTTGCTCTGATAAAAACTTACATTTTAGTTCAGTTTTCGAAAATTAAAGTTATAAGGAAAAATTGTAATTGTACATGGTATTATGATGGTTGTGTACAGGAAAAATCGTATAGTAATTTAGGTTAAGTGAACTGAGAATGAAAACTACTTAAATTCTGTTTTTATAGCATCGCATTCAACATTCCGAGAGGAACTGTACAAGCAGTAGTATATGGTTTATTGCCTGTAAAAACTGAATATTTTCAATTACCATTGCTAGCAACCAGTATCGTGAGAATCTGTATCCTGTATCTGTTAATATTACGTCAATTATTTGCTATGTAGAGAACCTGTATTCAGATCCATCTCCTTGATAACCTGGTCACAAAATAAATCTAACAATCATCAGTGTATATTCACGATTTTTTTACAAAGGTAAGGAATACTACTAGCTGATATTGTTTTCATTTGGTATCCCAAGTGAGGAATTGGAGAATTCTGAACACTAGGCATAAACCAGCAAACAGCCTCTTAATAAAGCTATTTTGAATCAAGCTGATGATTACAGATTCGATTCAGTATTTTGTGGCCGAAGTGAGAATCATTACTGAATTCATTTGCTATCTGAAGGACCTAGTATCTCATTAGCAGTGTGAAATTGATAGCTTAGAACATGGATTGAGTTTATAACGATACAAGAAAGGTTTAGTGAACCTCTTACAGTTTTTATTCTGTATTTTTACCCTGGTATCCTCCAAAGTTCGTGTTTGAAATATTCTGATTTCTGTTATCCTAGTTACTGAATAAACTTGAGCTAGAAACTGGATGTTCATGTACATTTAAACATTTAGGGATTAAAATGTTGGTAATAAGAGGTTTGGAATATGGAATAGCTACTAACTGAGTTTGTGATGATAGTTATATGTATACTGACACTGTATGAACTCTGACTGGTGTATATGGTGAAAATATCAGGAATTTACGTTGAAAATACGTTCTTTGTGCTGTTATAGTGCTTTTTTTTTTTTGCTTGTAGGGTGTATCAGCTTACTGTATAAACTCTGACAACTGTACATGGTGAAAATATTAGTAATTTACGTTGTATATGGTGTAAATATCCGAAATTTGGCTTGAAAACGTGTTCTTTTAGGTATTATACTGCTTTATTTTGTTCCAGCTAATAATTATGAGGTAGATTCAGGTTTCTGTATTGAAAAAGTAAGGAGTTGGTTGTATACTGAGAATGGTATTCTGAATCCATTTATCAATCTATTATATAAATTCAACGTTCTACACTAGTTATACAGACTCAAACTGTTCCTTTTAGCTCTTCTAGTCTGTATTTAGTATTTTTACCGTAGTATTAATCGTTATTGAGTAAAAATAACCGTAATCTGTGTTCAGAATGTTCTGGCTTCACTTTTATTTGTTACCTTTCTAGTTACTGAATAATTTTCAAGCTTGATACTGTAATGTTCATATATATTTAAATTTCTAGACTATACAATGTTAGCAATGACAGATTTATTCAAATTTATTAAGAAATATATATATTTAATACTGCTAGGCTGCTAGGCATTAATTTTTCCAGATGAAGAATATTATATAAAATGATTGATAGGCTTTCACGTAATGGAAAAACTAGATTCTCTGTTGGTTGTGAGAGAGAGATTTGAAATTATTTAGAAAAAAGGTGGTATTGTACCTTTGCTTTAGGTCCTTTAAAAAAATCTAATATGAGCTGAAATAATGTTTAGAAGAGAAAGACCCTTCAATAGTAGTGTTTAAAGTCACTTCTTATGTAACAAGGTGCGCGCGCACAGTTGTGGAAGCACAGAAAAATCTATAAATATAACACATTTCCTCCCTCACTTCATTCGTCTTAGCTACAGTTGTTGTGATCAGAGCTCTTGCTTGCTTATCTGTGAGACTGTTTACTGAAGGTAAATATTTCGTTTTTCCTGAATGTAAAATGATAGCAGATTTTATCGGAAGCAGTTTATTCAAAATAATGTAGTAATACGTTAAAAGTTCCATAATTCAGGTACAGTGTAGTGTAATGTTAGGTTTTTTAGTCATAATGTGGAAAGTAGTGAGAGATAGTACAGGTTTGATAGGGCTTACAGAACTAACTGCTCTCTTATGTTTTGTGTTTCTGTTGTGTATTTTCCACCAAATGTAGTGTCGATGTGGAGTGTTTATGACAGTTTAGCATCAGGTTTGGAAATATTTATCATACAGAGTCTAAAATAGATGAATATATGGTAATAAAATATAGTCTAACATCCTGTACAGCTTTGTGGAGCCTTAGAATGTTCGCAGCGTTATAAAAACCTCAATTGGGGAAAGTGTACAGCTGTAATATAAAAAATATTAGTTGATTTCTCACACAATGTTGTATGTGCTTGTCTCCTTTATTAGATGTAGTGGGTACCTGTGAAAGAAATACACAGTACATCGCAGTCCTATGATCAGTAATAAAGGAAGATGCGCCAATAAGATGCGTGGGGGGCGTGGTCTAGGGACTGTTCTACCTCTGAAAAAGTATAAATAGAGGTAGCTCTACCTAGTATAATCACTCTTGCTGTGGACCTCACAGTGAACACATGTCTTTTGCGGAAGCTCTGTTCATTGATTGATTGTTTACTGCGAATTATTACTGCGATTTTTCTTGCGATTATTACTTGCGATGGCTCAAGCGTATGTTGATTTTATCAACCATCATCCTTTAATGGATAGGAGCGTGAAAGAATTATGTGTTTTAGGTAAGGCACATAAGATACCTTATTATTATAGGTTAACTAAAAAACTGTTGGTGCATGCTCTTACCAACACTATACAGAATTTAGATTTAAGTACTAACACCAAAAAAAGTGAAAAAACTGTAAATAGTAATTATAAGTTAGCTGATATATTTCCATTTAAGGTTAGTTTATTCACTAGAAATAAGAAATTGAGCCAGTGGGAAAAACCTGGCCTATGTAAATATTTAGATCAGATTAATACTAGTCCTGTAGTTTTAAGTCATACTAACACCATAAAAAATGAAAAAACTGAAAATAGTAATTTGTATGCTATTTTTCCTTTTAAAGCTTCATTATTTATTAAGAGTAAGAAATTAAGCCAATGGGAAAAACCAGGCTTGAAGAATTATATCCAGAAACTTGAAGCAGAGATTAAAAGTGAACTTATAGAAGACAACAATGACAATGACAATAGTAATAACAACCAAGATGAAAATAATCAGCCTGGTGATGATCAGGCTCATAAAAACAACAAAGATGTCCCTAATGATGATACTGTTAATGACAATAACAATAACGTGTACTATGGAGGTGGAGGAGAGGAACCTGTTTTAAAGTATGTCGAAGTAGTCCAGGTATCTTCACGAAACATTGCAAAATTTCACTCGGACATGAACCAATACAAAATTAAGTTTAAACAGAATATTCCCCTTATGCCAAAAGAGGATCTCATTACTGAGGCTTTGAATGAGATGTTGGTCTATGCTAAATATCGGGCCAAGTTTGAGATGGGGGATAAAATTAACCTTATTGTTCAGAATACTGGCTTTTTTAATCCCATCTCGACTGGGTTCGAATGTCAAGACCATGTGAGTAAGTTGAAGGAAAAAATGGTTCAGATTCTCACTTCTGACGAGTCTGTAGAATTACAATCATGTATCTTCAGTATACATAGTGTGAAACTCCCTAGAGGACAAGCAAGTCGTTTGAAATTACTGAATCTTGCCAAGGACCGTCATACAAAACGTTGTATAGTCAGAATAAACAACACTGACACACTTTGTGGACCTAGGGCTGTTATTGTAGGTTTAACTTACCATACTGACAATATATTAGGCCGTCGACTGACCCCCTCTCAAATTATTCAGATCCGTAAGGGCCGACGGATCCAGACAGACTTGGCTATCGAATTATGCCGTCGTTTAAACACCTACAATGATCACGGCTTTACTCTCGAGGACTTTAAAAATTGCGAGGCTCTTCTTAATATTCAAATTCACATCGTATGCGCCGAGAGTTTCAACGCATTGATTTACAAAGGTAGTCAGGATAAACCAGTAAAAATTTTCTTGTATAAGAATGGCTCTCACTTTGATACGATTTCAAAAATGAATGCGTTCTTTGGATCTGTCTACTTTTGTGAAAAATGCTTCTCTCCGTACAATAACAAGGGCGGACATGTGTGTAAGACTGAGAAAGAGACGTGTAGGCTGTGTAAAGGTGAAAAACACGAGTCGATTAAACGTATACTGTGCACTACTTGTAACAGATACTGTCTCAACCAGGACTGCCTAACGCTTCACAAGTCTTCTGTGTGCCATGAATCCTATAAATGTAAACAGTGTTATAAGCTTGTAAAACGTAATAGAACTCACCAGTGTGGGTTTGAGAAGTGTAAAAATTGTCAAAAAATTGTTGAGATTAAAAAACACCAGTGTTACATGAAAAATCTTCCTGCAACAGGAGGTAGATGTGTAGGTTGTAAAAAGTGTGATTTAACCAAGGAGAGTATACTGAATGAACAGTGTACATACACTGAGAAGTATATCTTTTTTGATTACGAGTGTCAACAAGAGTCAGGTATACATATACCTAATTTGATTGTAGCTCACGATTTTGAAGGAAACACGTACCGTTTTGATACGAACGATGAGTTTTGT
Organism: Acanthococcus lagerstroemiae; assembly: GCA_031841125.1. Lineage (NCBI taxonomy): Eukaryota > Metazoa > Arthropoda > Insecta > Hemiptera > Eriococcidae > Acanthococcus > Acanthococcus lagerstroemiae. Next base: position 82,498,934 of record CM063106.1, read on the forward strand.
AGTTGGCTAATTGAGAAGGCCCATAAAAACTATACTGCGATTGCCCACTACGCCAAAGGTTACGACAGCCAGTTCATTATGCAGTATTGTGTTGCCAACACGGTAAAACCATATACCATTTACACAGGCAGTAAACTAATGCTCTTGGAGATTCCCTACTTAAATTTGAAAATTATAGACAGTCACAATTTTGTTCAGGCTCCACTATCAGCTTTCCCAAAGACGTTTAACCTACAGGAATTGAAGAAGGGCTACTTTCCTCACCTCTTCAATACTAAAGAAAACACGAATTATGTAGGACCCATCCCAGAAAAACATTACTATTGTTTCGACACAATGATGGAAGGTGATCGCGAAAAATTCATCAAGTGGCACGATGATCGCGTAGCTGAAAATTATGTGTTTGATATGCAGAAGGAACTGTACGAATACTGTAATAGTGATGTGGACATTTTGAGACAAGGGTGTATAGAATTGAGAAATCAATTTTTGGAAATTGCTAATATCGACCCGTTCCAGTACCTTACCCTCCCGTCGGTATGTATGGCCATCTACCGATCTAAATACATAAAACCAGACACTATTGCGGTAAGTAATACAGAACCTAAAGACCAATACTCCAAAATTAGTATTTCTTGGTTAGAATCGTTTAATAACGAGAATATTTGTCACGCGATGAACGGTGGCGAAGTTAAAATTTGCGGGGCAAAAGTTGATGGCTTTGACGAAGTACACAACACTGTCTATCAATTTCAAGGATGCTTCTTCCATGGGTGCCCTCACTGCTACAACGAAGATACAATAAATAATGTGAACAAACAGTGTATGGGGGATTTGTACCAAAAAACCGTTGATAGAACCAAACAGTTGGAGGATGCCGGGTATAATGTAGTTGAAATGTGGGAGTGTCAATGGGTAAAATCCTCTCTGTATAGGGAATACAAAAACAAGGTGGACCATGTAGTCCAGTCACTTAACCCGCGCGATGCGTTCTTTGGAGGCCGTACCGAAGCGTTTAAATTGAAAGCCGAGTCAGGGTCTGATAAGATTCGTTATATCGATGTCTGTTCACTCTACCCGACTGTAATGTACTACGATGACTATCCAATTGGACACCCCCTAAAAATTAAGAAACCTCAGCAATATGATCCAAACTGGTACGGTATCATCAAATGTAAAGTCCTTCCTCCATCAGACTTGTATATCCCTGTACTACCTGTAAAAGTGAAAATGGGCCAGGCAGAAAAACTAGTCTTCCCATTATGTTTAAAATGTGCCCAAATGCAGTGTGAAGAATGTACTCATACTGTGACTGAACGCGCCTTCATGGGTACTTGGTCAACGGCTGAGATTAGTGTCGCCCTGGCAAAAGGTTATAAAATTGAAGAAATTTATGAAGTGTGGCACTTTGACTCGTCCAAAGAATTGTGGAGAGGTTACATCGAGGACTTTATGAAAATTAAATTAGAGTCCAGTCCCCATAATTTCCCGACTAATGAAGCGTACGTCCAGGATGTAAAAGACAAAATGGGGATCACGTTGGATATTAATCGCGTGGCAGTCAACCCAGGGAGGAGGGCTGTGGCTAAGCTCTGCCTCAACTCCCTTTGGGGAAAATTTGGACAGCGCCCCAATATGGCGACTACGGAATTTGTCAAAGACCCCCGACGCTTCTACGAAATTCTCCTTGACGATCGCTTGAAAGACCTGAATGTGTTTTACATTTCAGATGAGATGATTCAGGTAAATTTCAAGTACAAGGATCAGTTTGTCGAGGATAATTACAATACTAATATTTTTGTTGCCGTGTATACCACCGCTAACGCTCGACTCAGACTGTACGACCAATTATCAAAACTAGACCAAAACGTCTTATACTGTGACACCGACTCGATAATTTACCGTGACAATGGGTGTAATACTGTGGCCACTGGTGACTGTCTTGGAGAGTGGACTGATGAGCTAGGTGGTGGACACATCACCAAGTTCCTAACAACTGGACCAAAATCGTACTACTATAAGACAGACAGCGGTAAGGAGACGACTAAAATTAAAGGATTCAGACTGCACCATAAAAATGCCGCTAAATTGAACGGTCCCGCCATGGAACGTGTAATTAACGGTGAGGTTGAAAAAATTGAGACTCGTAATACCGCCTTGAAACGTGACGTTTTGACAAAAAACATTGTAAATATAGGCGAAGTAAAGACATTTAGTTTCGGATTTGATAAACGTGTAATTAGGACAGACTTTGACACTGTGCCCTATGGGTATAAAAAATAAAAATAATGTATAGTATATAGTTTGTATATATGTTTTTGTGTTTTTAGTCCCCAAGTAAGTTTTACTGTTTAATTTTTCATTTTGTATGTTCACTTTTATATTTTGTGTATATTTTTCACCTTATAATCAGTTTTTATGTTTCAGGTCAACTCATCATAGTGTATTCAACTAAGTTTTACTTTTGTATCATGTTTTTATGTTTAATTTTTCATTTTGTATGTTCACATTTATATTTTGTGTTCTTTTTAATGTTACAGTCAGTTTTTATGTTTCAGGTCCAGTCATCATAGTATATTCAACTAAGTTTTACTCTTGTATCATGTTTTTGTGTTTAGTTTTTCATTTTGTATGTTCACTTTTGTATTTTGTGTTCTTTTTTAATGTTACAGTCAGTTTTTGTGTTTCAGGTCCAGTCATTGTCCCGAATAATGTCCCAAATAATGTCCCGAATATTGTCCCGAATAATGTCCCGAATAATATTGTCCCGAATATTGTCCCGAATATTGTCCCGAATAATGTCCCGACTTAAGAAAAATTATAACTTTAGATGTTCAGGTTAGTAGGTGAAACTACAAAAGTTATAAGTTGGTAAAAAATATTATATAGGTTAGTAAAAAAATATTGGTTGGAAAAATTATAAGTTGCGAAAAAATTATAGGTTGTAAGAATTATACTTGGGTAAAAAGGGAGGGGATAATAATTTAATCAACAAGTATTCGAGAGAAAAAATATTTCTAAGTCATAGTAAAAAATTTCCAAGTATAAGTGTACAAAAAAAAAAAGAAGAAAAGAAAAAATTCTAAGTCATAGAAAAAAAGAAAAAATTAAAAACCGTTACAAAAAAATTAAAACCCATTACGAAAAAATTTCTGTCATAGTAAAAAAAATAATTCCTAGTATAAGTGTACATAAAAAAGAAGAAAAAAACAACGATTTTTTAAACCAACGGTTGGTTATGGATGCGCACACCACTTACTGATGGGTCAGGGACCCACGTGGAAAGTGTCCTATACCGACCCATATACTACTGGTATCCATGATGTCACCACTTAATTCCATTTCTCGAAGGCTTTTTCCCTCGCCATGTTGCCCGCGTATTTCATTTTGATTTTTTTGCATATGTGCCCCATTCTTTTTGTTTGTGCCATTTCTTTTCTTTTTTCGTTTTTAATTTTATCAAACAGTCTTAACCCGAGTAATTTTCTTAACATATATAGCATTCTGTGTTCTTTTAAATTTTTGCAGATGACCATGTCTGAGCAGTATATGTCAATACTGTGTATACGCAACTTTCTAGCACTCTTATTTTCTTTTCGATATTTACCCCACTTCTGAAAATCTCTTTATGTGACCAGAATGCTTTCCACGCTTCCGAAATTCTTGCTTTTATTTCTGTGTCTGTTTTGTCCTTAAAAGATATTATTTGCCCTTAATATTTGTATTCATCGATCCTTATTCTCTCGTGTTCTACATGACTTTTCTTTTCTCCGTATTGATTTCTAGTCCCACTCCCCCCCCATTTATCTCTTAGCTCTAGGCTCGGGTGCCATTTCTTCAAGTTCCCCTAATGTGCCGCTGATTAACATTACATCGTCTGCAAACCTCTCAGGTTACTTAGATGTCTTTCATTTACATTAATACCCTTTTCCTCCCAATTCAGTTTTCGAAATGCTTGCTAATTAGTATTTACACTGCCAATTACACTGCACATTGCACATCATGTCCTATTTCAAGCAAAAATTTTGTCGGAGGGTGTCTACACCGAGCCAGAGTAAAAATAACTCAAATTTTAGAGAAAAATTCAAATCCGCCTTTAAAATTGAATTAGAGTCATTTTCTGACTAATTTTACTCCTATTTGATCCAGTTTCTTCCGAATAGTTCGCCAAATTCGAACAACGAATTTAAATTCACTGGTCAAAATTGAGTGAAAATAAGAAAATTTTTCTACACTAATTCGTTTTTTTTTTTTTTTTTTTTTTGTGCGGAAATTTTTCGGAGGGTTGCTTTTGAGCCACTACAGATGACTCAGATTTGCGAGACAAATTCAAGTCCGTCTTCAAAATAAGGCTACAGGCATTTTCTGACCAATTTACCTCCATTTTACGCAATTTTCTTAATGGTACTTCACAGCGGAGCGTCGGACGCCGCCAATTTCCAACTACAAATTAGAATTTAGCGGTCATAATTTCATACCTAGGAATAGGTAGTTGTTGACTCAGGTTTTCGAAATGCTGAAAACTTCTCTACACCATACATATTATGTATGAAAGACAGTTCTGGAACGTCCCAAAATATATTGAACGAAAAGTGCTCCTCAATATACAAATATTCTCCCAATGAACTATAGAAATGCTACAAAATGCAAATCTGCCTCTCAATCACGTCTCGTCAGTTATTTCTCGATGCTGACTTGTAGGAACTTCGGCTCTGATGATATTCCGACGCGGCGATATATCACTCGAGTTTTCACGTACAAATAAAGGTGGATATAAATTCGTTTCAGTAAAATCTCCGGAGTATATTTTTGAGAACTATCCGCGACCGGCTTCTCGTAAACTCTGTGACAATGAGTGACATATGTACCTATCCTCTATCCTCGTTCTAACAAGCTAATCCTCGACTATTCACATCACTTCCCTATACATAGGCTGTTACCATTATCTTTTGTCACCAACTTACCTATTCTAGTTCCTCATAAATATTATTATGTACCTACATATCTCGTACATTCAGCCACGTATTACAACTTCGATTCTAGTTTCCCCCAGTACGTTAGTACTTCGTACATACAAGTTATGAGATGACGTTAATTACGAGTATGCTATGCGGATAGGCACCGTGTACATGTACATACTCGTAGGTAGTAAGAATACAGTCATATATACATGTATGTGTATAGGTAGTAAATTGGTGGTACATACTAGTGAGTGTGATTGGCAGCAAGCCGCAAGCTCGCATCGTGAACAATACAGCACGTATGTCCTGATAGAAGAAAGCTTGGATATTTCGAAAGAAGATTGGTCTTGCGAGACGACGTCTTCTTATCCGCCAGTATTTGGCCGCACGATCGATTCGACATTTGAAATCCTTCGGATAAAATAGCGCTACATCGTCGTCGCCGGAGGTTCGCAAGTCCATTTTATTGTAAACTCGATATAACTTTCTCGACTTCTATGTATGTACTTGTACTTCAAATTTCCGTTGCAAATATAAAAGTGGAAAGAAAAGAAAAAGTAGCAGCGAGCGCAGTGGAAAAGAGCCGACGAAAAGTTTTTACGCCTGACGTATACAGCTCCAACTTACCTCACCTAGCCAACCAAGTCGTTTAAGTCAATGGAAACATCGAAAATTATTTCTGCGGTCCGAGTATTTCACTACGTACGAGTATTAAATTCGCTGCCCGCCCACTTGTTTACAAAAGAACAGTTCGAGCAGCCTGATGGCCACCGCCTGGTGTCTCGAAGACAAATTATTTTGCTCTTTATTTACAGAGACCACGTTAATATTGTAATCGAAAAACTCGAGTCAGTTTCCGGGATTGATTAATACGCAGACAGCCTCATCGTATACGAAATGAAAAACCTATCTGGCTATTGACATTTGAAATTAAAAAGTAAAAAAATTATGATTTGTATAAATGTTCCATCTAGCTTCGAATTACAAGTATTGAAATTGATGAATCAGAAAAAAAAAATGATTCTTTGAAATAAATGCATTCACGGTATGTTCGAGTGCTCGCAGTGTTTCCTGATTCCGTCAAATTTACTTTTTAACGAGCGTTTGTGTCTCATTAATTTGTCGCAGAAATCAGGCGTCGATGAAAGTATAGTTGGTACTCCTAGATATTGTTAACTTAATTACTAGCAAAGGGAAGCGCCGTCTTGAATTTTCTTTCTTCGTTAGTACTACTCTGTTTATGACAATGGATCGAAGAAACACTTGTTTCGAAAAACAATACTGAACATAGTCCCAAATTTGAAAGCGGTCCAAAAATACGAGTGGAATTTTTAGTTCGTTATTCAGACCAATGCGAAGCGGTCTCACTCAACTTTGCCATGTTAGGTGGATAAACAGCAAAGAATGTGAAAGTTCTGTGACGTTTTACGCTATGAATAAATTTCGCATTCTGGTTGTAAGTAGTATTACATTACACTGAGGTATCCTGATACCACGCTACACTGAAGAACTGTTTGTGCCTGCGAGTAATGCTGTAGAGAATAATGTAGAGATGAATTCAGTTAACTCGGTTCAGTACGAAGTTTCGTCAGCAGTTCGGTAATCTACGGCTTAAATGAAAGTTATTTCCTCGAAATTTGTTCCAATTTCACCGAGAAGCAACGTATTTTTGTCAGAGCTTTCTCGGTTGTTTTCTCATCATCAGTGACTTAGCTACTAAAGCAAATACAACAAGAACTTTTTATACTATGGACCACAACATAAGACATGAAGCAGGGACAGAAAAAAATAAGAACCATACTAGGTACTGACCATGAAACAAAAGTCGAATGTCAAGATCATAAAAATAAGAAAGACAAGATACAACGTAACCAAACGGAAAGAAAGGACAAAACAAAAGAACTTGATACTAAATAAAGCAGATTCCCCTTCTGGGGACGTGTAGTAGAATTTTCCCACGGTAACCTACCTATCGTAAAAGGTGACTATAAAAGTGACCCTCTAGGGCTTGCAGCTGGTAAATTCGGGCTTGGTGCACCCGAGGACCTGATGCTAGTGTCTTAAATTCTTTCAGTCCCCACAGTTAAGCACATCCCGCGCTCGGAATCAATGCGTCAGGTGGGGAACCCGACGCTGGATGCGAAATAAAAAAACCCGACGACGTAAAGCCAGAGTGATCGTGTGGCACAGATGGCAAAGACGCTCCCCTCTTATAAATGGGTAGTATGTACCAGTGAGGGCTATCACCCGCGTCAGAATGATCCGAGTACGACAGACGGAGAGTCGCCTACCCCTTTTTTTTCTTTAACCTGTATTTCAGTACAGCTACGGGCCTAATTCTAAAGTTGGTGTTCCTATGCTGATGGGATGCGGCTATTGGTCTAGAACAGTCGCGAATAGGAACCTGCGGAATACCGGCTGACCTCTCTCAGTATCCGGAGCACTGCCACGGCGCACCGTCTATTTCTTCCGGAACTTGTGGGAACGATACGGGGACCAAACAATTTTATTTTTTTTTTTCCAAATAAAGAATGCGAACCTGCTTGGACTGGGGAAAGCCGGACTGACAGGGACGCTAGAGCGAAGAGTACAACGAAAGGGCTGTCAGAAGTGATGGACCGAGTGACGTTGGGCGAGAAGAAGGAGATGAAGATGCGGACCAGCTGAATCGGAGACATCTGCGGGTGGATCGGGTAAAACAGGGATACCAACAGGTGGACTAGGGAACCTGGGATCCGCCGATAAGACAACGGAGGAAAAGAGAAAATAAGAAAAGGAAGGCGCAACGTTAGAAGCGGAGACAGCAGAAGAACGATGGAGGAACCTAGGAGAGCGCACCTGAAAAAGAAGCCTCTGCGAGAACTCCATTGTCAAGTAAGAGACTGCAGAAAACTCCGTCGACGGGACCTGAAAAAGGACTGCTGAAGAAGAATAGGACAACGACCTATGCTTCGGTGGCGGCTGAGGAGGGACATAAGATTGCTATCTTTCGGGACGGCTACCCAAAGACCATTCTAGTGGCCAAGGAAGCAAAGGGCGCTGTAGGCGTTATTCACGAGATACTTTGGGAACTACCGGAGACAACGTTACCGAACATCAAACAAATCACGCTCTATCAAGATACACTGCAGGTGATATGCGCGAACCAGATGAGCCGGGAACGCTTTTTGCGGTGCCCGTCAGCAGAGTACGGCTGTGTGTGGAAACTCTCAAATTCGCCCCCTGGGAGGATCTGCCGAAGTTGACCAGCGCGTCTGTCTGGCTGCCTACGAGTACGCGAACAGCGCAAATGCTCTTAAAGAGGCCTGAGCAACAAAATCAGGGACTGTCTGCCGGGTCTTGGTACGTTGTTCATTGTAGGAAGGAACCGGAAGGTACACTTCTAGCGGTGGGCATCGACGAGGAGTCGGTGGAGTATCTGAGAAGAAAGAGCAACAAGCTGTATTTCCTGGACTGCCTGGTTGCTGAGGATAACAGAGAAAAGCTATACACGAAATGGTAAGGGTATTGAAAATTAATCTGCATCGATGCAAAGCTGCCTGCTATATATTGAGCAGGAGACTGCAAACGGGGCAAAAAAAAAAAAAAAAATGCATGCGCCGGTTACAGGAACCATGATCATCGTGAACAAGTGTGAGGCATACAGATGGCACCGGGACACCTCATTTATACAAAAAATGCAGAAAGACTATGTGCAGCGATATTTACATATTAAGTGAGCTGCACAGTAATACCGAGATTTATCCGAGGATGGAGGAAACAATAGAAAGATGGTGATATGCTCAGAATATTTTCCATCAGAGCTCAAAGAACTCGTGGAATACTGTGTGAGGGAAAAGCTTGGCCTTTTTGTCGGATGCGATGCCAACTCGCACCGTACTATATGGGGGAGTACAAGTACAAATCTGAGAGGTAAAAGACTAGTGGACTACCTTGCGGCACGGGATTTGTAGGTTCTGAATGAGGGAAGCAAACCAATGCTTGTCACAAAAGTAAGGCAAGAAGTAATAGTCATAACACTCTGTAATTCCAAACTTAAGGATCAGTCCAGAGATGGCGAGTGTTGGATGAACCGTCTCTATCGGATCACCGATACATCCGCTACCAGATCCGGGCACCTAAAGGAGCAACAAAGAGCTATCAAAAACCCTAGGAAAACTGACTGGGGAGGCTTCAAAAATTATTTAGAAATACTGATGGGGTACAACTGGCAGTGGATTCTGTTGTACAATCGTACTATAACGAGCCGGCCGAGTTAGAGAACGGGACTAGTTCCTTATCTATCCCGACACAATCGTGCATGTCGTATTCATAGAGAAGAGTTTTCCTTTTCTTTGTTACGTTTAGTTCATTAGTTGTATGGTAGACTTTATAGCGAAATATAACTTTAAAACAGATTCATAACGTGGACGGCCTGGAGGCATAAGCCAGCATAATGGATGGTGCACTCAGAGGGCGTCTACGAGAAGAACTGTGAGCCTAAGATAATAAAATCACACAAAACCATCTGGTGGACAGCAGAGCTGGGTAAACGTAGGAAGAATACTCGGCGAAGAAGGCTGTGGGTTAATTACATCATGAACTTCAAAAAGCGTATAAAGGCAAATACGCGAGCCAAGAAAGAGAAAATATACCGGAGACGGCACGTCTGCAAAAACTTCTGAACAAAGAAAGGGGAGCGGAAGAGGGATGGCTCGGACTTCCGACAGGTGGTTTTTCTATCACCCCGAAAGAGGCAATAGAGCATCTCGTTGACCCGCACTTTTAGGAAGCAAAAATCGTAGAAAAGACCCAGCCAGAGCCGGAAGTCAACCGCATAGAATGCGAAACGGATTGGGAAAGAGCGAAGGAGGTGGTGACAAAAGACACAGTATGTTGTGCGGTAAACATATTATCCTCGCTATACAAACCGCCGGGTCCAGATGGAATCTATCCAGTCTGTTTACAGACAAGGACTAGAGACCATAATGGGACCGTTCATTATGTGAAAAACGGGTTACCGATAAACTTGGATAAAACTGAAATTACTCTTTTCACTCAAAAAATGACGGGCAAGGAGTTGATCTAGGTGCAATACAAAGGAAGACCGTTAGCCCTCACAGAAAAGGGCAAGTACTTAGGAGTATATCTTGACGGAAAACTCTCCTGGAGGGATCTCATCTCAAGGGAAATGAAAAAAGAGATGGAGGCTCTTTGGGCTAGCTGCACCTTTGTGGGCAGGACCTTTAAAAAGTGACTTTCAGTGTGTAAACAACATTGCTAGCCCACTATGCTGGCAATATAAGCTCATCACAAGCCTTCCACTGCACCCAGTTGAGCTTTCATAATTAATTAGCTGAAATAATCTATATTCCAACCCTTTCATAAATTTGTGTAAATCATAAAGATATGATAATGTATGAATTTTGGGTTGCAATATTACTCTGCTTACACAAGATTATTTCACATGCCCTGGCTATATACCGGTGTAATACGTTCCAGAATCACGTATCAGTGGCGTAGTCAAGGGGGGAGGATTAGGGGGATGAATCCCCCCCTTGAGATGAGAATTTTTTATCTGCTGGCAGTATCACAGGAAATGCGCGAAATGAAAATTAAATTCAGATACATAATTGAAGTTGAAAAGCACAACATATGATACGTCAATGTAAAAACATACAGTTCATATTAGGTGTACCCCCCGCCCCGCCCATAATTTTGCTGATCCCCTCCCTGGAAGAATCCTAGCTACGCCACTGTCACGTATGCGATCTTTGGATGGTGGGGCCGGGTCCACCTGGCCAAAGTCAGAAAGGAACTAGACCACCTGCAAAGGCTTGCGTGCGTGATGATAATGGGGGCAGTGAGAACGGCGCCAACGAAGACACTTGAAAGGCTCCTGAACCTGCTACCACTTAACACTGCTGTAGAAGCGGCTGCGATAATGTAAGCTTATCGCCTGGCCAACCAAACCTTTGTGCTCAAAAAACGCGCGACAGAAGGATATGGGAGATGGCAGGAATGATGGACAAATGTCTTGGGATGACGAAGGATGGAATCGCGATGGAACACTTCTTTGATAAGCTACACCTTATACTGATACTCACACGGGAGGCTCGGGGAAAGAGGTGGTCAAGCATTCTAGGAAAAGAGGAGCATTTGAAGTTTACAGATGCCTCAAAGAATGACCAAGATGCAGGAATCGGAATCACGAATGCAAAAGATGCTGACAACGATTATTTTTTAATGGCACTGGGTGAGGGCGTCACTATCCTCCAAGCAGAGGTAATGGCGATCACGGTGGGCCATTGGGAAGCCAGCAAAAGAGCCTTGTTAATAAGAAGATCTATATCTGTACAGATGCAGTCAAACGGCTATTACGGTACTGTCGTCACACTAAACTACATTCCTGGTGGTGGCGAACTGCGTTAACAAATTATACACCTTTGCTTGGGGGAACCGTGTCACCATACCATGGACACCGAGACACTGCGGCATAGAAGGGAACATGATCGCTGACAAGGTAGCGAAGGTCGGCATAAAAAAAGGAACTGGCAACGCCCAAGTCGTGTCTTCTTGTAGCATACTGCGTCATAAAATCTAACGTGAAGCCTTGGATAAGTAAGCAGCTAGAAATGCACTGACGGATGACCAATGGCATGAAAGTCAGCAAAATACTGATAGGGAACGCTCCCAGTATATTTATGCCAAGTTCCTACTGGAGCTTGACAGAAAACATGTGAGGCTCATGGTCGAACTACTGATTGGTCATGCGGCCACAAAACACATGTGGTATAAAATAGGAGTGGATAAAAGCGACCCCTAAAGGCAATGAAGAGAAGAGGAAGAAACTTCAATCCGGACGTACAACGTTTGCACGAATTATGGTGAAAAGATCCCTGTTTTAGAAAAATAAAATGGTACGTTCGCGCAAAAAATACTAACTCAGGGATTTTTATTAGCATTTTGTAGGGACTCGTTTCGCTACATTTTATTCTGCCATTGCCGAATTTCGTACTCGAACCCCTTCCGAAATACTGACCAAACATGTAATTCCATCGGGGAACTGAATACAAGGAATGTATCTTCAAAGCTTGAATTTCTGCTTCAATTCGGTATCGTTAATAGGACAGAATTTCTCCAGCCTCCTGACTAAAATTAATTAATAGTTCGAGAGAGGACAAAGTACAAAATTCGGAAATAGCGGTAAGAAATGTCGCAAAATAAGTGCAACATTACGGTATCAAATTTTATCCAATATTCCTAACTCGCTAGAGGCCGGCGAAATGGACCTTCTGAATCTGTGAAGTTTCGGTTGAGCTATAAGTTGCTACTCCAAGTCCGATTAGATACAGATTTTTACTCTCCATCCAACCATATACATAGATACAATCTTTTGCGGTAGTATCAATATTTTTCGTCAGTTACAGGAATATAGTTACACTTTTTGTACGAAGACCCAGACTCTCTTTCTTCCATCTTCTCGCAAATTCTTTTACTATACTTCACTCTAGCACTTCAGCGTAGGAAAAGTGGGCTTTAAGCAGTTTTGGGCTTAACTTAAGACAATCAACACGTCAAACGTATCTCCGGCATTGATGTATGTAAATGTTACCGGACTCGCCGCGAGCATCGAAGAAATTTATCATTGTAACTACACGCACGGGCACTCTGTCTGTCTCTCGTAACTACTCGTAATCGATGTGAATATCAGTCAACACTGACTGAAATACGAATACGATGATCATTTCGTATGTTCGATCGCCTCCTGATCGCTTCAAACCCGTATTTCCATCAGACCGATACGAGTACGAACTTGAATCGATCCTGATTGATCCAGTTCGTAAAAACACTAGCCTTTGACATGCGAGAAGACGGAGAGGAGGGAAATATAAATTTAGTTAATTCCGCTATAAGAGAATGAATGTATGTAACTACGCGTATTATGCAACGTGCGTCTTGTAGTACGAGTACATATACAGCAAACGAAAGTGTGCAGTGTACTCGTACAGTGTACACAAAGAGACAGACACACACAGTTCGTTAAACTCGTACATTCAAGTTGTCTAAAGTTTGTAATTTTGTTGCTAGAGCACGTTCTGGCACACCAGCTGCCTCGCAACTCGGCACTCGGTATGGTGGCAATTATCTGTTCGGAGTATCATCGTTTCTTCGCAGCCGCCCGCCATAAATTGCAAACATTTATACATAATGTATGTACGAGTACGTAGTGTAGCCCCGTGTATACACGGGCCGCGCCCGCCGACTCACGTCAGCGTCAGTCTCAGGACATCATTGAATTGGCTGGCGCAATCCATTATCGCGTATGTATTTGTATTTCTTTTACGAGAACGAGTACCTTTACGTAGTACGTAGTACGTACTCTACGTAAGTATTTGTACGAGTATACAACGACGCTCTTCTCGCTCGCTACTGTGTGTGATGCTGGCCGCCTACTCTATTTTAACACCGCATATGTACGGCGTACGAGTAGACTCAGACCTGTCTATACCTACTCGTCGTATCTTCAGTGTACCTTAAAGCTTCCGTTATTTCACTTCTCTGATTTTGCAAATCGCTCCTCGCGTGACGAACTGATGAGACGCGAAGCAAACAATGTAGGTAAAGTTTACTGTGATAGGATGAAAAGAAGTAGGGTGCGTCGGGGTAGTTCCCGAACAAAAACCTATGTTTCGTAAATTATTTTTACATTTCTTACGTCGGCTATATCAATCTGAAGTACAAACTTGCAGCTTTTGTACTACTTGTTACTGTACAATTTTCCTGCAACTATGTTCTGAACCAGGTCATCAAGTTGAAAAGTCGTTCCAACATTGCCCCTATTGTCTCTGAGTTTAGGCTAATAACCGGACACCTCGGGATTGTTATCGAACAACAATTTTTCGCATTTTGAAGCTTCCAGAAGGCATTTTTCCTGTACTGACAAACTGAATTTATCTCTTGCCGACGTTGACCGTTGGAACTAATCCTGGAAAAAATTAGGTTTATCCATCAAATTTGTATCAAACTGGAAAACATTGCGATCAAAGGCTTTTTCATGGATTACTGTGCAGACAGCTTCACTGAATGACCCATATTTATAAATCCCAGCCCCAATCCTGTGCGTTTTCTACTACGGCGGTAAATATGCCTTTTTTTAGTTCTTCTAAATTACTCGAATAGTATGAAGGATATAAGGATAGCTTATCGAATCGAACGTACCTTTTTTTTAGAATTCCCTGTAAAATGAACAGGGTTCTTCTAACTCGAAAGGGATCGCCTAAGGGAGGCGCGTAGAAAGTAGGTATTTTTTCTTCTTCTTTCTTTCTTTTTCTATTATAATTATTATCTTCTTTTTTTTTCGAATAAAAGAAAAATTATAAGTGCTACGAAGAACATTATTTATTTAGCCATCAAGACTCTGTATCCAATTTCCTACAAAACGATGGATACCAATTCAAGAAGAAATTCGGTTTGTAGGAGGGGAAATTTGAGACGTTGTCCAATTTTCAGTTCAAATCAATTTAAGAATATTGAATTCGTGGTCTAAATTGGAATTAGATCATTATTCTGACGTGATATGCTAAATCAACAACACCCTGTCCCCTCCCCAGAAATCTGTAATTTATTTAACTAACCAATTTAATCATCGCCCTTCTTATGTTCAAAATTTGCATTTTTGGGTACAGATCGCGGCCGGGAAACAAATTTAATGCGATAATCAGGATCATCAGTAACCCGAGGAAAACATAGTTCGATATTTTTTCGAATTCTCAATTCGATGTAATTTTGATAATAAATTTTGGTTTCATAATTTGAATTCTCAGATCCGAATTAGAGCGGGATTAAAAATCTGATACGATATTCGTAATTAATTAGAAATCCGAGGAATCCCTTTTTTCGATGTTCTAGTTGGTATTCAATTATGATTTCTACTTCGGTGGTACATTTGAGCCTACATGTTTGGGAAGAGACAATTTATTCACCCAAAAAGAAATTAGACCTTTTCACTTCATGTTCCTGATTTACACTGCGTCGAATCGCCTTCGAATTCGGAAAAAGAGATTGAATTATTTTTGCACACGAAGTTATTGCGTACTCAACTTCCCGTAAATACGTCATGCAGCTCGACAGTCATAAGCGTATAGTAAGCTAAATAACATTACGAATTTCAATCAGTAGTAAATGGTCATAATTTCGTCTTATTGGTCTTTACTTGATTTTATTTTTCTGTTTTGTTTTTTTTTTTAATTTATTTTTGTTGTTTGTTTCAAAATCGTCTGGTGGCGAACGAGGAACTGTGTCCGACTGCTTATAATTACGTGGTCTTCAGCGTAATTAATATGCACAGTCGCGAAACCTGTACCGTCTTCGTCACTCCCGTTCTCCGCTTTCTTCTGAAACCGATTCTGAGCCTTCGAAGACTCGCTAGCGGTCGCATGTTCAGCTCCCTCTATTTCATCCCTCGGTTATTGACTCGTATATGCTGCGAACCATTTTATATTTTTCCTCTTGAGATCGACGAGTTCGATCATCGAGCTGCCGCCACGTTTCTAAGACATTCCATTCTTCTTCCCTCGCACCCACCAGATCCTGCGGCACCTATACACGCCGAATACTCCAACAAATCTCCGATTCTATCCAATTTTGATGACTGCTATTTTGCAGCGCGTTCACACCGTTGACTTGTAGCTGTAGAGCTTCTCGTGTTACCTTAGTTTAATTTACTTCGTCGCTTCTTTCGCCTAATTCCTTCCGCTTCTTTCCTGGCCTACTTACTCTTAAGCTCACGTACCGGCCTAGCTGCCTACCGATTGTGAACGAAGATGAGTAGCCTACGCCCGATGTGCAAAATCGAATTGAAAATTGTTACTGTGTAACAAGTTTGTAACACCAAACTAGTAACAAGGTTTTTGTTACGGTGTAGCAAAAATTCAACCAATCAGGGACGAGGAAGCTATGTAGCAGTTTTCATTTATGTGCGACAGTGTCGCAATTTAATTGTTACATTGTAACAGATATTCTGTTACGTAATAGCAGTTTTGTAGAACTTTTTTTGGTTCATTGATGCAATTTTTTTGTTACTGTGTAACAATTCTAGGCTCCACCATTATTGCTACACTGTAATATTTTTTTTTTAGTTTTTGTTACAGTGTAGCCATAAGTTCTCGCAAGTATCAGGTTCCAGAAGGATCGCGTTGGCAGTATTTATATTAAATTACCGAAGTCCAATAAATTAGAGAAAGCCAGATTAATCACGAGAAGGGGGCGGAAATAGAGCGAAAACCTCGGGGGAGGGGGGCTGAAGCCCCATCGTCTAAAATATACTTTATAAAAATCCAAAAATCATAGCCCCCCCCCCCCAAAAAAAACAACTATTGTTACTGTATTAAAATTAAATTGAAAAAAAATTAGGAGGGGCTAATTTTGAAACCGGGGCCTCCCTTTTTCCGCCTCTGATCACGAGAGTCAATTTGAACAAGTTGTATGCTCCTGAACACACTTGTAGGGTTGGTACGGGTCGATTTTTTCCTTGTGATGTATCACAGATTATAAGGTTGTTGGAAAGAGGTGTTTTTAGCGCTTCGAGGGTTAGCGAGGTCGAGGATTTGTCTCTTGAGCGAGCAAGGTTCGAAGTTCGACATCGGCTAGTTGCGCAATGGCAATCTCGTCATTAACGTTTTCGTTGCCCCTGACGTAACGTATGTCCGTGGTAAATTGCGACAAAAAATCGAGGTGACGAAATTGTCGAGGGGAGGCTTTGTCGTCTTTTTGTTTGAAAGCGAAGGTAAAAGGTTTATGATCGGTAAAAATCGTAAATACTCTTCCTTCGAGTAGGTATCGAAAATGTTTGACGGCGCTGTATGCCGCTAGAAGTTCGCGATCGTATGTGCTGTACTTTCTCTCGGCTTTGGATAGCTTGTGCGAAAAGAAACCTATCGGTTCCCAGTAATCTTCGCGTTTTTGCTGGATTACTGCGCCGATAGCGGTGTCGGAAGCGTCGGTAAAGAGCGCGAGAGGAAGATCACTTTGTGGGTGCGCTAAGAGAGTAGCGTTGGCTAGATCATCTTTGATTTTTTGGAAAGCGCGAAGATGCTCGTCTGTCCAGAGGACTGGCGTTTTGTCGCGCTTTTTTGAGTTTGAGCACAGCGCAGAGAGGCGGGCTTGAGTTTCGACGATTTTCGAAATGGAGCGCCGATAAAAATTGACCATGCCTAGAAAACTCTGAAGCTGGTGAACGGTTTTGGGTTGCGGGAAAGAGCGGATTTTTTCTACTTTTTTGGGGGTTGGTTGGATTCCAATTTGGGTTGCGTTGCGCAGCCCAATCATTTCAAAGGTTTGAACATTTTTTTTAGTCGAACGATTTTTTCCCTTCAATGAAAAAACAAAATGAAAAAAAAAATAGAGCGAGGAAAAACGTAACGAAAAATTAAACTGAAACATAGAGAATTTCTTCTTTTCTTTTCTTCGTACACTGCGATCTCTATTTTAACGGTAGATATTTTTGACAATCTTGCGTTCTACAAATAAATGTTTGATGTTACAGAACGAACAGTTTTTGTTCGTTTGAATGACGTCCTACAGAGTTGAGAGAACTTCAAAAGATGTGCTTCATTTTCAACTGTTTCTCCTTATTCCTATCTATAATATGAGCAGAAAGAGCTATTTTCATTATAATTTCTACTACACTGTTCGAGTGAAAATAACTCACAACTTAAATGGCGCACGCCGCAGGCACCTAGCCTCAAGGGGCGCCTAAGGCTCCACGTCAGAGGCTAGTGTATACATATAATCTTATTCCGACTACCGAGAATGCGTCTCTCACTGATTCGATCAACAACTGGAACTACCATCATGACTCTCCGGTCCGGATATCGGACTTGGAAAATTTATCATCTAGTTGAATCTTGTCGTGTCGAACACTTGAGAAGCCTAGCGGCATTAATGTAATATTTTATCAACATATTTCCAAAGTGTACAACGTAACTTTTTTCCGAATATCGATAAATCTCGTATTAAATCGCACGACTTAGCTAAATGATTTCGAGGCCAAGGATCTCGAATCAAGGCCTACCATCAGTAGCCCTGGGTTCACGCTGCAGACCCCCAGATCGGTGTTACCTTACGGAGCCTGACTTCAATACGCTCAAATCACCGTTTCTGGCAAATCACCTGCCCATCCTCGTCACCACCGATCCGGCTCACACCCCATATTTCGTCACGACGACTATAGTCGCAAGCTAAACCCTACTAACCCCGGCCCTACATTCAGCAAACCAGTGTTAGCTAGGCCACTGACTTAGGCTGTACCGCGTAATCGCACACCGATCCGTTGCCCTCGTCGCGAGGGTCCACCAGTTTCATGCGTGCATGTAAAACAACTTTCAACCTTCGTTTTCGGAAAACTGTACGCATATATTGCTACTTCACCCCGAGTGTGTTTCCTGTCTTCACAACCTCTCAATTCTTCTTAAATATACCATCTTACATACAATTATTATTTTTAGCTTCCGTGTGGTTGGCTATTTATAGTAATAATTTATATATATATTTGTCATGCAAAATCAATGTTTCTACCTATCGTTGTGGACGATATATTCAACTTCATCCGTCATGAATATCGGTAACCCATTTGATTTAGCCACGCAGCTTACGAAAGCTAGTCACATTTTCAGATTTTCAATGTAATGATAAAGCAGTTGCAAAGCCATTGTCCAACACAACACCTTCGCGAAGATTACGTTTCTCGAGAATCTTGGGATCTCTGACTGTGAATTTGTCACACGCTTCTCTTCAAAACATTTCACTCACGAAGATAATTCCTCGAAAAGATGGAGCTCCTAGCATGAATATCACTACGTGGATTTCCTTATAATAGGAATACGTTCTAATGCTACAATTCATATTTAAGTAAAATATAACAATACCGACTAAAAAATAGTATATTACACACCAAGAACCAAAAGTGAGTGTTTACATGGTGAGGAAAAGTTTGCGAACGAGCGTAGCGAGTGAGCAATTCCCGAGTCATGTAAACTCACTTTTGGCTCTTGTTGTGGAAGATATTTTTTATACTACTTGATCAGAAGCGGCAATGTTTTTCCCTGACATGGTCTGTATTCTTTTCTTTTTTTTTAAATCTATTTCTTTATTTAAATTATAGAAAGGTGATTTTTGTGCGCGTAATTAATTCAAAAATTTAATTTACTCAGTTAATTACTACAAAGTACAGTATCCCAGTCTTGTCTTCAGTTTGTTCACGTGTACAAACAACATAGACAGGTAGTGGCCAGCAAGAACATAACGACAGTTAACAACAAACGGTAACAGCTGTACTACGTCGTGAATATTTAAATGCGTTCTTAAGTCGCTATATTGTAATTCACTCCGTGGCCAAAAGTGGTTAGAGACGACCGCTGCATTTCAGTCGAATGTTTCAATGGACGCGGGTTCGATTCCCCGATACGAAATTACTGGCCCGCAATTTTTTCATGTAAAAACGCTTTACATTGAGGGACGTTTACTTTACATGCAGGTTTCGTTAGCACTTGATGCATAAATGATAGGCGCTTCTTGTCGTCTGTATATACACCAACGTAAACATTGCCTAAGATCGAGTAGTATGAAAAATAATATATTGCGAATTACAGAAATTGAAGCATAAAAATTATCATCTGCCTACTATCTCGATGCGAATGTACATGTCAATTGGTGTATTGACTCGCAAGTCGCAACTACACTGCTCATTATTATTATGTTGGATAAAGTTACGTTCGTCACTCGTGGAAAAGTGAGCGAACACTCTGCTCACTTTACCCACTTTTTTACTCCTAGTACGGATAAAAAACGCGTTATTAGTGTTGATCGCTACGATTACGATAAACGTCTCTTTCGCTACAGAAAACTGTTACGCGAAAACGTGTTTTCAATGCATGTGTAAAACGGATATTATTTCTGCGGCGTTCGATATTTTTACTCATCGGCGTTCAATACATTTTTCTACACATGCATCGAAAACGCGTTTTCGCGTAACAGTTTTCCGTTGCGAAAGAGACATTTATCGTTATCGTAGCGATCAGCACTGATAACGCGTTTTTATCTGTACTAGGCGTGAAAACAAAATTTTTTCTGTACACTTGGAAGGAAACGAGTCGAAACGTTCGCAACGAACGCATACTATTTTCGTTCGTCTTCTATTCGATTATTAGTTTGTGGATACCTCCGTGGCAGTAAAAACGCATTTTCGAATTTCGATGCATTTGTAGAACAAAATATCTTCCAAGGCAAGGAGCGAATGAGGTTTATCACGACTCGTTCAATTCGTGATAAACCTCATTTTCGCTCCTTGACTTGAAATGTACTATTGTTCGGTCAACATTTTTTTTTTTTTTTGGCGGGTTCCGACTGAAACGCCGTGCGTTCTTCATTTTAGGCTTTTTTGTTGCTTTTTTGTCGTTCAAACAACTTTTTCTGGCGGGCTGTTATTTCCCACCCATTCGAAAACTCTCTACACCGCACAGCTTACAGACTATGTCGATGTCACTTGTCGCTCCGCGATGAGACTAGCGTGTCGGCAAATTGTGCAGCGTTCCGATCACTGCGAAGCCGCCGTGAGCCATTGCACCCAGTCCGACTAGTTTCCCCTGCTGGACAGCCGGGCCACATGGTCCGGAGATAACGGCATGTTTTGTTTTCTTTCCCCGAGTAGCTTTAGTCGTTTTTTAAAATGTTCGTAAATTTTCGGTGTTTACAGTTTTCAGTTTCTGATTTCGTGATCTTTGTGATTTTCCTTGAATTTCTCGGAGATCTAGGTTTGTCTCGCAATGATTTACTTTGCGATTTAAAATAAATAATAAGGGGTAGGTAAATTAATGTGAAATATCCTGTACAAATGAAATCGACAGGTCGAAATCTCGTTTACGGTTTTCCTAACGTACCGGTGATATTCGCCAAGTCAAATTGATCCTTTTCCTTCAAATGAAATTTGGATTTTAGGCATCTAGTTTGCGACTTTGTCAGTTTTTTAATCCGCGTTAATTTTTTCAGTATTATGGGGAAATGTTGAATTTGTGGTCCAGATCTGGACCAGATCAAAAATCTGATCCGATATTAAAAAATAGCGCCCCCCCTCTCCCGAAACCTACTTCTAAACTTCGTTCAATTTATAAGGCCTATTTAATTTTGACTCTTTTCTGGGTCCAAATTCGGATCGTTGGGTCCACATATTGATTGTTGGGTTTGAATCTGGGCCGGATCAAATGTCTGATGCGATATTAGAAATTAGCGATCCGTCGCAGGGAGTAAAGTTTCGTAGTTTCCGTCTTATTTTGGGGTACGAACCTAATTTTTAGCCTAAAACCTACTTTTGATCCGTACGAGAATATTCTAAATAATTCAACCCCACGTTTGATGATTCCAGCGCCAAACTCTTAACAAACATATAGAACAGCAATTTTTTAGCTCACTGGGGAGCGATTTTATGGTAGGTGTTGGGCCAAATTAATATAAATCTCAGTTACTCGAAAGAAAAACATTAATTTCTACGTGAATACAACTAAGTTCCGAATTTGGTAAAGTTGAGGAGCGCCTGTCTATCAATATTTCGCATTCGAGTTCAGTTCAACGAGCTGAAAGCAAGAAAAAATAAGATAAAAGAAGAAATTTGGCGATCGGATAGAAACCTCTTCCTCTTCCTCTGGATTATTCAACGACCGAAAAGTGAAGTGTACCTGTCTTTTATATTAAGGGAGAAACGAGGAAAAAATTGAACATATTATCCTTTTTTCGAAAATACTTCTCATTTCAACAGTTTTCCATGTTGATAACATGCCCAAATTAATTTAGGTTATACAGCACGTGCCTGTAGCTGATGTTTCGATTAGTTACTCGTATGAATGAATTCGTTCGACCAGTTGTTCCACGTTCGAACATTTTAAAATATATATAAAAATTAATGATCTTTCCAGGGTATATTATGCATGTACACCCAGAATCTTTCTTTCAAAATAACAACAAGCAGTGTCTGTAGAACGTTGTTTTGATAGGTTTGCCTAGTTTTGTGGCATTCGTCAATTTTGGCCGACTCGTAACTACCTCGAATTTGCACTTCTCGAAAGATGAATTCATTGTCACTAAGCCATGAGACTTCACGCTCTGTGAGAAATATTAAAAAGCTTTCTGTGTTCGATGAACTCTAAACATCGTATAATTTTGGAGGGCAATCTGTCACAATTTTTTTCTCCCCATCTTTCTGGTAATGTTCACTTTTCCGAAATCTTGAGCTGCTAAACAGTGGACACTACTAATTTGGGTATTCTCAGAGTAAATATAAGCGGAAATATGTTATTTGGGTGCTTGAATCCTCGATCCGTGCTTCTACTTCTTCATGCACTATCTCCGTCAGGGAAGTTGGCGATCCATACAGCTATTCTGACTTTTGATGTAGTAGAACTGAGCAGCTCCACCGACGATTTTTTGTACCACGTTCGAAGACCCTTTAGCCAAGAATTCTGTCTGCGGCCTATTGACTGCTTTCCCGCAATAGCGGTTCGATTTTCCCTAGTGGAAGATGACGGAAACGGAGATGAGGTTTCTACTTAGTAGACAGAGAAGAACAGATGAGAGAAGGTCAGAGACATGTGAGTTGTATTGTAACTCTGGAGAAATCGTAGCCCTCAAATCTCGGATCTTGGCCAGCGAATCTATTTTTTCTGGCAGGAAAAAGTAAGACAGAGATGGATTTTCTACATACGAAACAGAGAAAAGGAAAACAGAAAAAGGCTGACTGAAGAGATCGTGGTCCTTGAATTCTGAAACTTGACTGGTGGATTTTTTCCCCTGAAGGGGGTCAACAGACACGGTAACTAAATTTCTATGTACACGCAGACGGTAAAGAAGAAGAGCAAATGAAAAAACTGACAGAGATGTATACGTTATGAAGCTAGAGAGATCCGGTTCTCGATTCCTGAATTATAGATTTTAGCGACCTTCTTTCCGAATGTGTAGAAAAGGCAAACAACACATTATGAGTCAAATGCTATTATCATTTTAATCCGCTTAGGTCGCATAGAACTCTCTTATATCTTCTAGTTCCCATGGACTGAGGTCGTAAACATGTATTTACTGCGTGTATTATACCTTCGATGAAGCAACCTTGACTCAAAGAGGCTTTTAGTTCCCTCGATCTAGCGAATATTTAAAAATTTATTTTATTATATTTTCTAAAGTATATGTTTCACCAATATTATCTCTTTGTATTTTGTAAAGAGCTGACTCGATTCCCTTCCACGTTTGCGTAGGTGCATCGCTGATGACTTCGGTGAGACCTTCCTCTCTTGCTAGTTTGACCTAGTTTCTAGTCATGGCGTTCTTTAGCTTTTGAACATCGACTTTTCTAGATGGCGGTTCGCGTTTAATTTTGGCTGAGTAAGGAATTCTGATATCAGCCACAACTAGATTGTGATCCAAGTTCACGTCGGCACCAAGATACGTTTTGACTGTTTTCAGAGTTTGTTTCCATTTTGCATTTGTTAGGATGTAATCAGTTTGGTTTCTTACAATGTTATCGTTACTGACCGCAGGCGACTTCCAGGTGTGTAGGCGTCGGGGATGTTGCTTGAACGTCGTATTTGCAACACATAGCTTTTGTTCATTGCAAAATTGTATCACTCTATCGCCTCTTGAATTCCTGTTTCCGAGACCATATGCTCCAACCGCTTCGCCCTCCGCACCACGTCCAATCTTTGCATTGAAGTCATCAAGAATAAATTTAATGTTATTTCTCCATCCTTTGTAACACGTAATAGTTCTTCCATGTCGTTGTAGAATGTTTCAATTTCATTGGTCATCGTAGTCCTGCGTTGGTGCTACACCTGTATTTCATTCACGATGCGGTACGTTGTTTTTATTCTAAGTAACATCATTTTGTCGTTGAGCGGTATAAAATCGAGTGAAATCGTTTACCCTCACCGTCAACCCGACTTATTCTTCAACGAAGTGAAGAAAACGTGAACGGAGTTGAAACACTCCGGCCCCCAAACATTTCACTCGCTAGAGTGAACAGATTCGGGGCATGGAGGTGAAACCTCGAGCGGAAAGAGATGGTTCACAGTTCAAATTTTTGACAAAGCTCTCTGGACTTATTTCAGTTCCCTGTGTGAACTTTACAAATTAAAAAATAATTATTCAAACGACTAAGTACTGAGCGATCTTGCTCGACACCGTGGGGAAGGTGTTCGAGCGGACGATCGTGGATAGGCTGGAGGTGCACCTGGAGAGGCGGAGGACGATCTCGAACAGCCAGTATGGCTTCAGGACCGGCCGTTCGACAGCGGATGCAACACTCAGGCTGAAGGCGATGGCGGCGAAGGCGATACGCAACCGAGAGTTCTGTGCTGCGGTCAGTCTGGACATTCGCAACGCCTTCAACTCGATACCGTACTCATGTGTGGTGTCGGCGTTGGAGGAGGCGGTCCGTCTTCTCCGCCGCTCTCCGGAAGTGCTCACGGAACGACAGCTTCCCGTCGAACCACAGCCCCAGGTACTTCAGCGCTGGACTTGGCGCGATCCTCTCGCCTTTCAGCACGAACGTTGGTTGGTCGTACTTACGGCGCGTCGTGAACAGAACTGCTTCCGTCTTCTGCACCGCCAAGCACAATCCCGCCGACTCGATCCATCCGGTCAGCATCTCCAACGCCCGGTTGACCTTGGTCGCGACCTCCGCTGTTGTCGCGGCTTGGCACACCACCAGCGTGTCATCGGCATAACAGATGAGTTTCACGCCTGGTGGGACCGCCATTTCTGCGGGCGTCCGATCGAGATGGAGTTAGCGACAGGACCAGTCACGAGGGCGATGACGTGCGGCGTTCCTCAGGGGTCGGTCCTCGGACCCATCCTGTGGAACGTCGCCTTCAACGGGTTGCTGCGGCTGGCGGTCCCATCAGGCATGAAACTCATCTGTTATGCCGATGACACGCTGGTGGTGTGCCAAGCCGCGACAACAGCGGAGGTCGCGACCAAGGTCAACCGGGCGTTGGAGTTGCTGACCGGATGGATCGAGTCGGCGGGATTGTGCTTGGCTGTGCAGAAGACGGAAGCAGTTCTGTTCACGACGCGCCGTAAGTACGACCAACCAACGTTCGTGCTGAAAGGCGAGAGGATCGCGCCAAGTCCAGCGCTGAAGTACCTGGGGCTGTGGTTCGACGGGAAGCTGTCGTTCCGTGAGCACTTCCGGAGAGCGGCGGAGAAGGCGGACCGGGTCGCCGGGCAGCTGTCGCGACTGATGGCGAACCTGGGCGGCCCGCGGGAGCAGAAGCGGAGGTTGTACGCGAACGTCGTGCTGTCGGTCCTGACGTACGGCGCACCGGTTTTCGCGGACGCCGTCCAGACCCCGTACCGGAGAGTGGAGCTGGAGAAGGTTCAGCGGAGAGTCGCGCTAAGGTGCGTCAGCGCGTATCGCACCGTGTCAACAGAGGTGGTAGGCGTGCTGGCGCGCCTTCCACCCATCGAGCTGAAGGTTGACGAGCTGGCGCAGTCCTACAAGGTGCAGAAAAAGGCGAGAACGCGGCAGGAGGCACGCCGGGCGAAGCGTGGCATTCAGCTGACCTCGCTTCAGCGATGGACGGAGAGGCTTGACAGTCTTCGAAAGGCGAGTGGACTCGGGAGCGGATCGGCGAGCTCGACCTGTGGTTAGGTAGGAAGCACGGAAGCCTGAACTTCCACCTGACCCAGGTCTTGAGCGGACACGGCTGCTTCGGGTCATACCTGCACCGGATGAGTTTGGCAGCAAGCGCAGAGTGCACCCATTGTGCAAGCGGAGAGGAGGGCACGCCGTGGCATACACTGTTCGAGTGCGACGCCTGGGAGGAGGTGAAGCGCGGGACGGTCACGATCGATCCCGGAGACGGCGTGATCGACCGTCTTGCGCCGGACACCTTGGTCCCGGAGCTGTTGAGGAGCCGAAGCGGTTGGAACCGGGTGTCGGGTTTCGTTTCGGCCATCATGCGACGGAAGATCGAGGCTGAGTGGTCGAGACAGAGGACGCAAGCAGGAGAAGCGGATGTTGCTGCTGCTACTGCGGCGGCGGATACCATCCAGCGAAGCTCGCCCGTAGCACCAGGGCTGGAGCAGAGCTCGCCCGCAGTGCAAGGGCTGGAGCTTCAATCGGAAGAGTCTCACACGATGAGTGAGTGAAGAGGAAGAGGCAGTGCGTCCGGCTGCGGGGGACCTGAAATTTCCAGGCGAGTGCTCTGGGAGCGCGGACCTCGATCAGTAGGGAACCCCGTGGTGGCCCTGGCAGGACGCGCGCACCGTTCCGGCCAGGAGAAATGGTGGCTCGGGCTCGGCCCCAAAGCGTTCCTCTCGGTACTGATGCGATGCCCGAAAGGGTAGTTTCCGGTGCCGGGGGTGTGGTGTCTCAGGGGCCACTTTGGCATGCGTGCATCGCCATACGTCCCACAACACCAAATACTGAGCGATAACAACTATTCTTATACGTTTTCCTAACAAATTTCAAGGCCTCCTCTTCCTAATCCTGTAACTAACGACAAGCCAATGGAGGAGGCCGAGTTTTTGTTACAGAGAGAGATAATTCCGAGCGAAAGGGTTTTTGTTGTCATTTGCTTTCGAATAATGAATTGGCTTAAAACACCAATTTCTTAAAATTTTTGAAACACATTGAGCGTAATGCGAATGGAGCTCAACCTCATATGATAGCAGAACAGACTAAGATTTTATAGTCCGTAACTGTCTTTACAATTTCGGTTGCGAGTACTCGTACATCCAGTAGATAATCACAAATGTTATCACACTTTGTTGCAGTTTGTTTCGGAGGCCAATACGAAAAGCAGTTACTACATCAGTTGTTGGATTCATACAACACATTAGAGAGGCCAGTGGCGAATGAATCTGATCCCCTTCAGCTCAGCTTTGGACTCACACTAATGCAGATCATAGACGTAGTGAGTAATCGTGCTTCTAGTGGATTTGATAATTCATCCTATTAAGCGATATAAGTTTTAGATACGAGACGACAACAACAATGAACTCATTAAAGTTCCGAAATGATCGAGGAGAAGGGAAGAGTTATTTCTTGATTCAGATTGGGCTTGAAAGGTCGAATTATAAACGTAATTTTGTATCTATATTAATAATTAATCCAAGTATAGACTAACATTCTGTGTGACCTGGTTCTGAAACCGAGTACATCCAGCGGATAATTTAACCGGCGGAGAAGATACTGCTCATACTGGTCTTAGAACGAAGATTGGTCCGTCAAAATTATTGGTCTTTACTGTCCCAGTGCAACCTCACTGAAACAAGTTTTTAATTTTCCAACATTTTTGACAGCAATTTCGTACCGCGTACACAGGTTTTTCATAGAGATGAATCTATGTATATAGCAGCTGCATTCATTCACCAATTAGAACGAGTATATGCATACTGTTAATCAATTTTAGGCAAATTAAAATTATTTATGTTCTTCGTAGGACGAAAAGAATCAATTATTAGTTACCAACATCTGGCTGAAATTGGTAAGTGTGATTTACTTTGTTCTTTGAATTTTGTAAGAGCACTTTAATAGGTGGATCCAACAAGCATACTTCTGTAATAATGTATCTACCATTCGTTTTGGCTTCTTTTATTTATTATTATTTTTTTCATCCTCAGAATTTTATATTTTTTGAAATTGATTGTGTCAATTGACGAGCACCTGAACGTAGCACTCATTTAATACACGTAACGGTTTCTTCGCCGATTCATGAGCTTGGGACTTTTCTAACGACAGGCCTCAGTTATTTCCCAAAAATTTAGTTTCTCCACTTAAGATATTACTATATTTTTTTTATAAATTTCGATAACTCACCAGTTTCTAGAAAAATTTTCCTCTGTGCTCCAGATGCCTAGACAAGTATTACAAAGTTTACAGTTCTGTCTATTCGCTGGACATTGGTTGAATTTTCTTTTGTAGGAATGGACTGACGTAAATTTAAGGTGGAATGCGAGTGAATATGGCAAAGTGAAAGATTTAAGGATACCGCCACATCGGATATGGAAACCAGATGTCCTTATGTACAACAGGTAAATACCGTTTTATATTTACGTGTTCGCCGTTTTACTTCGAACATATTTTCTTTGATCGATTCCCTTGCTAATAAGCAAAGAAAAAATCCCCTGCCTTTCTTATTGAACATTTCTTTATTTTTCAATTCTGTCATAATCAATACGTTTATTTTGGGCCACACAACACGCCATTTTTCGGGCTAAAAACATTTTATTTTAGGGGAATACATAATCGCACGCGAAAGAAAAATGTTAGCACGCGAAAGAAACACACAAAAAACCAATTGAAGATAACCACTTCTTAGTGATCCATGCGATGACGCACATGCGACCTTTTTAACAGGTTTCGACAAGAAATGTAATATTCTAACGCGCTAAAACTACAAACAGCTGACCATAATTTGACGTGTCTGAAAGGGTAAATCTAAGTAGCAGAGTACCTATGAGTAAAGCCCTATAAATACAAGTGAAGACACGCCATTTCGACTCAAACTGTGCCTGTGGATGCCTAATTCGACTATGCAGGGCGTACTGCGTAGTCAATTCGGCATCAATGGGCGCGGTGTGAGCCAAAATGGCATATGTCTTCGCTCGTATCTATAGGGCTTTAGTACGAGGAACGAGTGTTCATTAGGTACTCAGCATATGATTATGTGCAAGTACTTCTTGAGCGTTAAAATATGGCAGAAGAAGATGGTGGTACCCGCGGCTGTGAAGACTGTCCTTCTCGGCCAGAATCGCAAAATAGGTCGACCAGCGCTGGCGAAAAAAGCTGTACAAACATTATTTTACCTAGTCTTATTGTCGTTTAATTTTATTTTTTCGTTCCATATGATAACCATAGCGTTCAATAACATTTTTTTCGTGTTTACCTTTTTCTTTTATCGTGAACTTCTTGTTTTCGCGTTGATTTGAATTACATGTTTGTGTTTTCTCCTCTTTTTTCGCGTGCGTTTATTATTCATTCGCGCGTCGATAAATGTAACCCTTATTTTAGCCTACCACGCTCTCCTATCCTCAAATTTGCCGGAGTTACCTATTAATTTCTTCCGGATTCGTTAAACTGAAATGCGATGAAGGTGTACATATATTTGTGGATACAAGTTTCCTTAGCTAGAGCTGGTTGCTTAATTCATTATTGTTGATTTGAGAAAAGTAAAGAAGTCCGTTGCTCCTTCTGGGGGGAAAAAATCAAAAGTCAATTAAATAGATAATAAAGATTATTGTTAGTTAGTAATATATGTACATACGTATATTTAGTTTACAAGTTAATTTTTGTGAAATAAATATTAATTAATAGATTATTTAATATTAGCACGTACATTTAATTCAGTAGTTCAATTTTATAAGTTAAATATGATAAATTAAAATGAGAAAATATAAAATGTTAATTATTTCGCGTAATTCTAAATTTTCTTGAGAAATTGTGTTTATTGGGGAACCGTTTGATTAACGGAGTCAGCTCACTAACGAAATTCTCTTGTTATCGCACGATGAATTGCAAACAAAAGAATCTAAAACAGCTCGGGGAATGACCATCACGAGAATAACCCCTCCGCCGAGAAAAGTGTAGGTCACCTTTCACAGTCTTTTTTCAACAAAGTTAATTCCTAATCCCTTATCTTTTCTCGAACCAAAAATTTACTGTTAGCAACATTAGAATTTCTCCCTCTCCCTCAGTAAGCTATTTCGGTATGTTTCCGAGCCTTGCATCCATTCACTCTCAAATATAAAGTCCCACTTGGTTACGACTTTCATTCGATATGAAGTTTGAGCATGAAATTAGTCAATGATGAAGCCGATTTGATGGCAAACGATGCAAACTGTTTGTAGTGCGGATGAGGGTTTCGACGGTACATATCCGACCAACGTTGTCGTTAAGAATAATGGCAGCTGCCTATACGTACCGCCTGGAATTTTCAAAAGTACATGTAAAATCGATATCACCTGGTTTCCGTTCGATGACCAACACTGCACGATGAAATTTGGCAGTTGGACCTACGACGGCTCTCAAGTAAAAAATTGCTTACACACAGTATTGCCTCGCCATAAAAGTGCTACTGAAGTGTAGCTAACTGTTTCATAAAATCTCTCTCTTGCAGTTGGATTTGCAACTTCAAGACGAATCCGGCGGAGATCTGTCGAGCTTCATTACCAATGGCGAGTGGGACCTACTAAGTAAGTTGGTCTAAGTTACTGAGTGAATCAAACCTAGTATACAAAAATAGATTTAGTTAAAATGGTGGCGACACTAAAACCGATTTCTTGCGAGGAGATAAAGTTGTTGACGGTTTTGAAGTATGAATTAGGAGGGTGACTAAGAAGGTATATTCGATATTACATATGTTTGCTGAAGATCGGATTATAGTAGGCGTGAAATTAAAATTCTAGATAGGGCTGTAGACCCGGTGAAAATGTGTTCGTTGATATTTAATGTGGAATTCTATATTTGGATTGGTCTATTCTGATGAGCTATGATGAACTTCCAATATCAATGACTGTGTAACTATTAGGTGACGCTAGGTATTTAAATTTGATTCCATAATCCATAGTTCAACTTTCTATGGCTATTCAGAAGGAAGTGAGTACTTAATACTCAGTTGTATTATCGAATTCGCGTTTATCATATGAAAAGTGCAAACTCTTTGCTTCCTTTTTAATCCAAATATGCGGGAAAATTCGTAGACAGAGGAAAGAACTAGCTTCGTAGCAGAGCTGCAATGCACGAGGGACTGTGTCTAGTTAACAGTAGATTAACAGTCAACATCAAATCACCACTTGTTGAAGCTGAAAGCTCTAATTTAACCAAGTCAACAACTAAGAACAAAACTGAAATGAGTCCAGCATGCTCAATACAAGTAGGGTGAATTTTATGATGGTGACAACAAAGACGGAATCGAGAAACTTTTATAGGGGGGGGGGGAGACTTGAGACCCTCAAAACCTCCTGAAGCTTTTCCTTTGGCGAGATTAATTTTCCTTCAAATCGTCGTCTTTTGAAAAAGTGAACGTTTTGTTGTTTTCACCCCTCAGGAATATCACTTCATCTGTACCTATGATCCTGAAAGCTAAGAGGCGATCATCGCTCACCTAGCGAACTTTAGCGAGTGACACGAATATCGAGTTTCAAAAAATACCTACGGTCATCTATTTCTTTGTTACTCAATCAGCATACCTCATCATTTGATCTGCATACCATTAAGTATATCTTGTCATAAAATTACTCGATGCTTAAAGAATCATGAAACAAAAAGTAATGATCATCTAGCACCTGTCATTCACTATACCTAAAAATACAGCTCTAATACCACCTCCCGGAGCCAGTATCCAGCCAGCTCTCTATATTATGAATAGCTCAATACACTCTTCAGTCGTTCTTGATAAGTCGAACAAGTAATATAACATAATGGTGTGCGCGAAACTTACGAGCA
Source organism: Acanthococcus lagerstroemiae (assembly GCA_031841125.1). Lineage (NCBI taxonomy): Eukaryota > Metazoa > Arthropoda > Insecta > Hemiptera > Eriococcidae > Acanthococcus > Acanthococcus lagerstroemiae. The sequence goes on from CM063106.1 coordinate 82,530,365, forward strand.
TATGGCGCCGTAACCGCACCTGAACGAAATGTTTTGAAAGCCTGTTATAATGAGTATCAAAATAGTCTGATACGTCTCAGTGGCGTAGTCAGGATTTTTCCAAGGAGGGTGGGGTGAGGGGAATCAGTAGAATTTTGTGCGGGGGGGGGGGGAGGAGTACACCTAATATGAACGGCATGTCTTTACATTGACGTATCAGTATGTGTATTGCTTTTCAACTTCAATTATGCATCTGAATTTAAATTTCATTTCGCGCATTTACTGTGATACTGCCAGCGTATAAAAAATTCTTATCTCAAAGAGGGAGGATTCATCTTCCTAATCCCTCCCCTCTTGGCTACGCCACTGATACGTCTTAACAAGCGTTAAATACAGAAAAGCAGCCGAGTGAGTCTCATTCGAGTTTGAGTGAGTTTTGAACATTTTCAAACGCATTTCAAAGAGTCTGGTGAGATTTAACAAGTTTTAATGGTAGCAGAATATGAGTCTTCGCTGAGGATGGATATTTATTAAACGTATCAGAACAAGTTTAAGACCAGTTTTATTATAAGTCTTAACAAATACTACGAGCAATGAAATAAATCTCAATCGAAATAATGAATTTTTAACAATGTTTGAAAAAGTTTCTAAGAATCTGATGAACTCTTTAAGAGTTTTGGGGACAGAAAGTCTAAATGATTTCTGAAAAGGGTCAAAATAAGTTTTAGAAAACTCTAATGAATCTTCACGATTAAGGGCAGCCTTGAAAATGTTTTGAATGATTCTTAAATAGTCCAATCAAATCTAAATGAGACTGGAGAAGTTCTACGAGTATTAGACGGTCTAAATTAGTGTTAGGGGAACATGTGTGACTACATAATATTGGCAGAGAGTCGTTAAGTTGGTATTGGTTATACTTACTCTAATTCACGCGCTAAATACATAGGCTATTTAAATGATAAGGAGATCACCTGGATAGCGTTCGCAGACTACCAGCGGCTCGGAAACCGCGAATCAAGAAACCCAGTTCTACAGATTCGAAAATGGTAACTTATTATCTATATACCTCGAGTTTCCCGAGAATATGGATGAATAAACTCATTTTGGTTGAGAATAGGGTCAATACAACTGGGCATCTCACCACCATCTTATTTTTTTTAACGAGAAACTACAAATTTCTTGTACATCCTGAGGAGTCATCTTACCTCGAATATAATTTAACTCATTGCCTCCCAACTCTTGTACGAATGATAGAGTTAGGTTCAGGTCTCAATTAACTCGGCCAACTTCAAATTGTGCACACTAACACAGTACGATACCTATAAGTTAGTTTTCAATCAGCTGTATATATTCCTACAAATATGGAATTGAATTTGTATTATTTTTATTCCTCTGGCTCGTGAAGTACGCGCTGGCTAGATGACCTTATCAGGTCTTGTATTTATCGTTCTAAATTCAAAGATTATTCGATTAAAATGCATCTCATGATGAGGAGTCAAAAAACCGGATGTGTGACCTGGCAACAATCTACCGTATTCTCAGTTTCTTCCTACACTACCCGATTCACTCGTAAGGTAACTTATCACTAATACGTTAAAAATCTGAGACTATTTTCCACGCGTGTGACGTGAAAGTGACAATTCAAGAATGCTTCTAATTATGTTTCAATAGTCGCGTATAATTCAACTATACTCGTAGTTCTCGAAGTGTATACCAATCTCATTAATTTGAAAGCAACGTACATATTACTGGCGCAAACTTCAGAAACTGTAGGCAACTAGTGAATCTTTCACTTACATCTTAAGACCAACGATAAATTTAAAAAATTATTAATCACTTTCTTAAAACTTTCATTGCAAAATTGCAGTCAAATTTATGTAACTGGTTTATGATTGGTTGACCAGAATGTGATCAGTCCTTTTTTCGTCATCAAAAGTGGGAGAAACGAATAGTCAGTTGCGTAATGATGAGATGTCAGATGAATATAATATAACGGAATACGTCGATAAAAAAATTTAAAAAAGGCTTATTAGTAAGGAGAAAGGAAAAGAAGAGGACGGAGTGGTTGTGAATGAATACTAACCAAATGCGGATGGGTAGTGAGAGAAAAAAACAAAAAAAAAAAAAAAGAAAGAAACTGAGGAATGCGGTGTAAGACGAGTAAAAATTATTTCTGACGTCATAAAATGGCTCAATCAGGAATGCACTGAATACACGAAGACAATATCGAATTATACTTTTATTTCCAACATAGTCTACTTCGCTACTAGAATGAAGTTTCCTTTTTGAAATAAGAGCTAAAAACAAAATAAGAAAAATTGTGTTCTCGAGAGAAATCGGACACCGGAATCACTTGATATCGGCAAATCGCACGGAGTTGTGTCGCCACCATTTTCAAAAATGATATTTATACACATATTATAATATCGTATAATATACATATAGTTCGTAGGATGGTTGTTGTTGTTTTAACGTAATATTTCTGACTTGTCATTTGTACAACCAAAAATCAGTCTCTGACTGTCGTGTAGACGACGATTTGTAATCGCAGAATTAAACAAAATGAAGACTGGAAACCGCCAAAGAAAACTATTAAAATTATTCTCGAACTTTTCTCGAGCAAACAATAATTATGATTCGCGAACTCGGCGTTGAAAAAGTGTACAGAGTTCGTCACACTACGGAAACACGTGGCTGATTAAATGTCGCGAGAAATTGACCAAATTGAAATTTATATTTCTTAACTTTTCACGGTACAACGACGAACTTTGCTAATTTAGTCATATAACTTAGAACGATAAATAATATTTTTCTTCTTCGTTTTTGCAGAAAAGTTGTACAGCCAATTAAAACAATTTAATTGCGTTTATGTTTAAAATACGGTTAACTCTTTGCCTATTTTGAGGAGAGCGGTTTTTAGGAAAGCCAAAGTTGACAAGCCGGTGGCAGTTGAAAGGTTTTAAGCGAGACCGCGCGCACACACGTATCACCTATCACCTTGTACTATAAATATAAATCTACACTTATATGTAGCCTATAGTAGTTACCTCTCGCTGGCTACATAAAAGCTTTTTGTTCTTCATTTTACTTGTACCCACCTCCTTTATACGTATATATACACACACGTACTGTATGTTTGCGTACCTTTCATCAAACTAAAGTCAGTTTCATTTCAATTCTACGAGATCGTTATTTGAATGGCGAGACGTCTTCTGACTTACACACTCACATACACACACACACCTACACACATTTATATTTTTGTGGTGTACATTTTTAACGCAACTGATTAATCTCGATTAGAAATACACATACGCACGACTAAGCGAAAGGAGTGAAATGTAGGACAGGACGGAAAGGAAGGAATGAAAAATCACCTCCCTCAGCTTTAGCACATACAGTGAGTCACAAAAGTCTACACACGCCTGTAACATTTTCGTTGAACTGTAATTCTACCCGACTCAATAAAGGAATAAAAATTTCAAAAAAGTATACAATATAAAGTATTCTAAATCAAATTGACAAAAGTTCGAAACAAAGGAACGAAAAAGGAGCACACTACAAGCAAATAATAGATAAGGGAACGAAAAATGGGATCACAAAAGTCTACACGCAGTCATAAAAAAATAATAATCTCTTCTTTACAGATGACGCACGGCATAACACAGTTAATATTTGGTTGCGTATTCCTTATCAGCGGTGACATCTCTGAGACGCTGGGGCATAGCTGAAACAAGTTTTGATCATAAAATAAAGCATTCTGATGTTATGCACAAATTTCGTGCATAGTGATGAAAGTGAACAAAAGTGAAAATCCGCAAAATGGATACAGAAATTTTTATGGAAGTGCGGAAATTGATCTTAGGTCGTATTCGGAAATCGCTATACCTTCTTGCAGTAGATAACCAGAAATGCAGTCGCAACAACTGTGCAGCGGCCGGTACAAGAAAGAGCAGAGAATTGAGAATGCCATACGCAGTGGACGTCCGAAAATTGTGACTGCCAGGGAAACGTGCCAAATTATGCGGAAAGTAAAGGTGAATCCGAAGGTGAGTGCCCCAAAATTGACGGCTGAATATTGTAAAGAAATGGGGGGGGGGAAGTGCGTTGCGGAAACAATAAAGCGGGTTGTACGAAACGGAGGTTTTCACAATTGAGTGGCGCGCAAGAAACCCTTCATTAATGAAGTTAATCGTAAATGAAAACTCGTTTTTGCTCCGAAGTACGTTCCGGAAGATGAACAGTTTTGGTCAAATGTAATTCTCTGCGATGAGTCAAAATTTATGCTCGCATATTTTAAAGACGTATCTCATCAAGAGTGCTACTTAATGGGAATTGGCCGGACTTTCCGTTGCTATCAAGATAATGACCTCAAGCACACTGCGCACCCAGTGAAGGAGTGACTTTTGAATAATTGTCCACACGTTCTAAAAGCACCCACCCAGTCCTCTGACCTCAACCTCATTGAGAACTTACAGTACAAGTTGAACTGCCGATGCCGCCTTCGGAAGAGCCCCCAAGTTCCAAAGAATAGTTGCGTTGCAACTATGCCGCGCAGTGTCTCAAAGATGTCATCGTTAATAAGGAATACGCAACCAAGAATGAATTGGGTTGTGCTGTGCGTCATCTGTAGAGAAGAGACTATTTTTTTAAATAATTGCTGCGTGTAGACTTTTGTGATCCCATTTTTCGTTCCCTTATCTATTATTTGCTTGTAGCGTGCTCCTTTTTCGTTCCCTTGTCTCGAACTTTTGTCAACTTGATTTAGAAGTATTACTTTACATTGTATATTTTTTTTTTTGAAATTTTTATTCCTTCATCGAGTCGGGTAGAATTACAGTTCAACGGAAATGTTACAGATGTGTGTAGACTTTTGTAACTCACTGTATGTATTTTCTAGCACGTTCGCCTTCGAAATGATAAATTTACGTCTTAAACGTCACATCGTTACCTAAGAATAAGAAGGTAGTAGGTAGAACCAAACACTCCAATAAGTATGTGAATTTTTAATTTTCGACGATTTCGCATCTTCTACGCATAGAAAATCATATGCTATGGGAAACTAGTCAAACTAAGTGCACCATTGTCGATAAGAGCCTTCCTTAAGAAAAAATAAGAAGGAAAAAAAAGTTACGAACGTGTATTCATAATATCTGTAATACAAACTTTGAATGCGATTATTTCGCAAACCTAAAATGTGTTTACGGACGTACTAGCTTTTCGTTTTTAGGTAATGATATGTACGTCGTTGTTAGATATGCGTTCAAATACTGGGTTTGTAATCGCATACCTACAACTCTCTCGTACATTCTCATCTTTTGCGCTGGGTTGCACGAGTGAACAACCATTTTCTCATGGCCTCACACACTCGTAACTCGGAGTAATTTAGAAGCGTTGGCTCGTTAGTTCACAACATAAATATATCGTGCACATACATATAAGACTATACTCGTACATGGTATATACAGCTTATTGGCTCGAAACTCCCAACCGTTCTCAACCAGACGAAAGTTTTATCAGAACTTCCGGGAAATGCATGTGTCGCATTTAAAAAGTTGAAAAATTTATCTCCCTTCAGGAAAGGTGTGATCTACACTGTACAGGATCTCAAAACGTGTTTATAAAATTCCGGGAAGTACATATAAAAGGTGTGTTTCGGAAATAGGCTGTATCGAAGTGTATCTGCTCGGGCTCGAAGCTACAGGATGGAAAAAAAAAGTCCCTCAACCAGGGTCGTCGAGATAACGGCACCCATCTTTAAATAAATTTGAATAGAATTCAGTAAAAATAGAACAAAATTGAAAACTAATGGTCATTTAAAACCCAGCCTGTTGAGGAAATCCTGGCACTCCGAAGAAGCCAGAAGCCCGGGCCTGGGAAGAATCCCCCATTGCCCTCTTATTCTCGTCAGGCCTGGCCTCAACTTAAGTAAAATTAGTTGGTTGCCGCGAATTGCGCGACCCACCCTTACACCCGGTAAGTAGGTAACACATCCTGATAGTGTAACTATGTTTACTCTGTTTTTACTTTTGAAGGAGCAGAGGAACGGACATCGGAAGAAATTATGTACAGCATTAATGGATTTTGTTTTTCTCAGCATTGTTCATACTCGTAGATGGAGGCTGGTGGAAAGTAGTAATAGTTACTGATCCAGTAAATAAGGGGATTCTGAAGTGTGTAATTGATAGAGAGATGGAACTTGGTAAGATTGTTCATTATCAGCTCCTCATGACCCTCCGAAAATTTCTCGAAAATCAAGAGGTCCTAACGAGTCACTGGGAGGGGAGAGGGGAGAGTAAATTTAGATTTTGGACAATGTCTCGCTTCCTGTGGGATATACAGAAAGAATTCTCCTGACATAGTTGAAGAAGACTATAATATTTACTACAAAAAAGTTTTGGGACAATTTTTGCGTACAATCGAAAGTTGCGCTAATAATTGATTTTTTAAATAAAATTATAAACGGTTTCCTCGAATTTAACATGTCTATAATTCTCATCCTCGGGCATTCATATCTGTTATTGCCGTTAAATTACTAAAAACGATAACTCGCATACTTATATTAACTTTAGGCCAATCTTCAACGATAATTTAGCTTTTATACGAGATTATGGCCCATTTCCGTAAAATGTATTTGAAGGCACGAAAATTTTTCTTTCTTTCCAACGAGCCTGTTCTCGCTACAGTCAAATAATAACCGCAGTGAATACGGCGTTGCTGTAGTTGACCGGCAGTTTTACTGCTGGCAAGTATTTAATCCCAATAACTCGGGTGGTCCGTTAGTGATCTGAGTTTCTGAATTGTACATAGTGTCTTTTATGTCGAAAAAATGTTCTGTCACGAATCTTAAATGTTCCTGATCACGATTCTCGCGGGATTTTTATAACACACTCCTTAGGTATCACCTGCGGAAATCCAAGCAAATACTATTGATTATTTAGGATAGCACCTTTTGGCGTTGTAGGTTTACAATGTGATAAAAATACTAATATCTTACCCCGGCCTCCTCCAGTTTTATTCCAGGAGATTGGCGGTAACCGTTATCCTCAGAATTGAATTTAGTGATCTTGAAACCTACAAATCTTATACCATACTGGGAAAATATTTGATATTTGACCCTCGCTTTCTTCAATCATATCCTAGGATGTTGAATTAAAAACTACCCCGAGAACTGAACTCCACATCCTCAAAACCTACAAATTGAATACTATCATAGGAAAATGACCAATACTTGGCCCGTGTTTTTTAAAATGATACTTCAGGAAGTGGGGTGTGAAAACTACTCCAAGAGCAAAATTCAGCTACCACGAAAACCCAAATTATCAAATTCTACCTCGGAAAAATCATTGACATTTGATCGCCATCCCCTTTAGTGAGATCCAAAGGAGACGCGTGTGAAAACTACCCCAAGAATTGAATTTTACGACCTCGGAAACCTACGATAATTTATTTTCCCAACGTGCGTCAATGACCCGGAGAAGTGGCCTCAAAATAGGAGGGAGGGGCGACGAAAAGTAAAAATTTTTAGATAGAGATTGATTAATAGATTTTCGAGATTTCTGAATGCATTACTGGGAGTAGTTCATACTTACGACTAACTTGTTGAAATGCCATTACAGAGGGTAGAGGATCACATATGTATTAGCAATTTTCTCAAAATAGTAATCGCACGAAAGGGAAAAATTCCGTAGAAAACGTTCCACAACAAGCATTCCGCAGAAATATGTTACCTTCTTAATGTAGTTGCGTATTCCTTTTCACGCGGTCATTCGTTCCATCACGTTTCGATTAGCCGACACGGAAAATGCCGAGTGAAGCCGAGAATGGACGATTACTAGTGAAGGCATTAGAATGCGGTCGCCTGAATGACATATATTCTTTTACTTGTTTTGCAAAATTTTGGTGGTACATTTCCTGAATGTATATGACGGTATATACTGGGGGGAAAGAATTGTATCGACAGGGTGTTTACAAAATTGGTTTTGGTGACAACTACGTAGAAAAATGTTCCTCTTAGGGCCGTCCATCCTACAGAGAGCGTTGCAATCTGCCATTGTCATAAGTTATGAAAAGGTGAACCTTTTTGTCAAACCCTATTGTACTGGTGCCAAAAACATTCCTCTTTTCATCTGCGATACCAGCGCTGGACGGCCCGAATTCTTTCAATTTTCCATAAAAATAACCCATTGGACCCCGAGATTTCTTCGCGGTACAATATTACCCCTTTTCCACCCTTCAAAAATACTCTTTGGTCATTTTAGTTTCCGAGTTTGAACAGTCCGACTAATGTAACGATCCACATGGAAATTATTATGATTTTTAAAATCTCATTCTTTCTAACAATCCAATTTGTAGAAGGACCAGTCTTATGGCCAAAAAGAGTCATGCCTTCTGGCCACTTCCTTTACTCGTAGTAAAATCTCTTACTATACCTACTAAAAACATCCCGATGGAGAAAACATTTACACCCTTTTTTTCTTTAGTATATTCCCCCCCCCCTTTCTTTCTTAAATGTACCTAAATGTCAGTCGCATTGATCAAAATTTTCAAACTGGGAAACTAAAATAAGTAGAAGAGTCAGGCCTAGGAGTATTTTTGAAAAATATAAAAGAATCCATCGCTTACCACAAAAATTCTCCTGGTGCAAGGGACGATAATGATTATGGAAAATTGAAAAATACGAGTATGTGAAAAATTTTTTAGGTTCGTAGTTTTCCCCAAAATCGATTTTGAGAACATGCTATTGATTCACCTGTGGTAATTTATTTCAGTCGTTTCCGAAACTGTTTTCTGTCGTTACCAAACAGTTCCACCAGTCTATTGACAATACTGAGAAGAAAGTTTTCTTTTAATATTGTACAGAATTGCTTCAAATGTTCATATTCTTGCCCCTTACAAAATAAGAGCCAATTACCCGATTAACAGGAGGAGGTCATGTGTACTTGAGGCATCATATTATAGATCAACAAACATGTAATTCGAGATTCACAATTAAAATGACAACATGACATAGGAAATAAGAGAAATTTTTTCACTACCTCTAAATTAGTAACACGACTGTTCAAACATCGCGCGCGCCCGTGTGTGTCTGCGGGCCGATGTGCTGGTGGTTGAGTGTTTGGGTGGGGTAATGGTGTACCTCTGTACGGGATTTACCTTACATTTGTGTGTGAGCTGGCGCTGTATGCGCCGAGCGCTCAGACTTTGCAGTCCCTTGCACTATTCCTCAAGTTGCTGTTAAGGATCAGCTCAGTAGCCTCACTTTTATAGCCAAAATGAGAATTTTACTTAGCTCTATTCCTTTGACTTCACTGGGTGCTGGATATTCTAGCCCCAATGCTTCGTGTCTTGTCCCGGCTATTGCTGGGCACCGACATACGATATGGATCGAGGTTTCTTCCTTCCTCTTCTCCACAGTACCTACAGGAACCGCTTCTTACCACTCCTATTTTATACCACATGTGTTTTGTGGCCCCATGACCGGTTAGTAGTCCGACCATGAGCCTTGCATGTTTCCTGTCAAACCTTAATAGGAACTTGACATACTTACTGGGGGGTGTCCCCAACCAGTGTTTTGCTGACTTCATGCCACTGGCCAACCGCCAATGCATTTCCATCTGCTTACTTATCCAGGCCTTTACTTTGGATTTTATAACGCTGTATGCTACAGGAAGACATGGCCCAAGTGTTGCCAGTTCCTTTTTTTGTGCCCTCCTTCGCTAGCTTGCCAGCGATCATGTTCCCTTTTATGCCGCAGTGTCCCGGTGTCCATAGTATGGTGACCCGATTCTCCTGAGCAGGGGTGTATAGTTTGTTAACACACTCCACCACCACTAGGAATGTAGTTTGGTGTGACGATAGTACCTTGTTATAGCCGATTGACTGTCTGTACAGATATAGATCTGCTTATTAACAAGGCCCTTCTGCTGGCTTCTATCAATGACCACCGTGATCGCCATTATCTCTGCTTGGAGGATAGTGACGCTCTCGCCCAGTGCCACTGAACAGTTGTCAGTGCCTTTTGCATTCATGATTCCGATTCCTACACCTTGGTCATTCTTAGAGGCATCTGCAAGCCACACATTTTCTTCTTTTCCTAGAATGCTTGGCCACCTCTTTTCCCAAGCCTCCCGTGTGGATATCAGCGCACGATATGGCTTGTCAAAGAAATTTTCCATCGCAATTCTATCCCTTGGCATCCCAAAGCATTTGTCTATCGTCCCTGCCATCTTCCATATCCTTCTGTGGCCTGTTTTATAGGCCCGAAGGTTTGATTGACCCAGACGATAAGCCTCCATTATCGCCGCTGCTTCTATAGCAGTATGAAGTGGTGGCAAGTTCAGGAGTCTTTCCAGTGCCTTTGTCGGCACCGTGTTCATTGCCCCCGTTGTCATCACGCACGCGAGCCTTTGCAGGTGGTCTAGTTCCTCTCTGTCTTTGGCCAAGTGGACCCAGCCCCACCACACAATGGCCGCATATGTGATTCTGGAACGTATTACACCGGTACATATCCAGTGCATCATTTTGGGAGAGAGTCCCCAGATCCTGCCGACATAGGTGCGGCAAGCCCAAAAAGCCTTAATCCTTTTTCTTATTTTATCTGAGACGTGATCCCAACAAGAGAGTTTTTCGTCAAGATATACCTACTCCTAAGTACTTCACCTTTCCTGTGAGGACTAACGGTATTCCCTTGTATTACACTTTGATCAACTCCTTGCCTTTCCTTTTACGGGTGAAAAGAGTGATCTCAATTTTGTCTGGGTTTATCGATAACCCCTTTTTCACACACCATTTTTCCACACATGGAAGTCCCCACTACGTTAAGTCCGCGATGGTTCCCGGAAATTTGCCGGTTACCACTACAGCCAAATCATCAGCGTAGCCCTGTCTGTATATTTTTTCACCATTCAACTCCTCCAGCAAACTGTCCACCACCAGGCTCCACAGTAGGGGAGAAAGTACTCTCCCTTGTGGGCAGCCCCTGATGGTCGTTGCATGGATCCGTTCTTGTTGGTATGTTATCCGGATCTCCCTGCCTTTTAGCATAGATACAATCCAGTTTATTAAGCTTTCCTTCACTTCCCTTTCCCTCAGGGCTATTTCTATGGATTCATGAGAGGTCGCGTCAAAAACTCCCTGTATATCCATGAATGTTGCCAGGACATAATCTCCGCCAGTCATCCCTCTCTCAATTGCTGTAACAAGTGAGTGCAGTGATGACTCTACTGATCTGCCTGCCCTATATGCATGATGCCTATCTATCAGCCATTCCAAGGTTTTTAGCATGAATGAAGAGAGACTTATCGGCCTTTAGAATTTGGCCTTGCAAGGGTCTCTGTCTGGTTTAGGTAAAAGCACCACTCTCACTCCCCTCCACGATTTTGGAATGTGCCCTAGGGCTAATGATGCCCTGAGGACCCTAATGAACGTTCCCATTATGGTCTCTAGTCCTGTCTGTAAGCAGACTGGATAGATTCCATCTGGGCCCGGTGCTTTGTACGGCGAGAATGTGTTTACCGCCCAACATACCCTGTCTGGTGTAACCACCTCCTTCGCCGTTTCCCAATCCGTTCCTCTTTGCACACAGTCGGCTCCTTGCTGCGGCTGTTTGTTTTCCATGATTTTCGCTCCCGGAAAGTGCGTGTCAATGAGGTGCTCTATTGCCTCTCTCGGGGTGGCGGAGAAACCACCTGTCGGGAGTTCGAGCGGCCCCTCTTCCACGCACCTTTCCTTACTGAGAAGTTTCTGCAGGCGCGCCGTCTCCGGTATCTTTTCTATAGATTCGCAGAAACGTCTCCACCCCTCTGTCTTGGCTTGCTTGACCGCCTTTTTATATGCTTTTTGGGCCTCATGAAATAATTCCCAGTAAGCCGGTGTATTATTTTTCAGTGCAGCCATGATGCCTTCTTCGAGTGTCTTTCCTACGTTTCCCCAACTCTGCTGTCCACCAGATGGTTTTGCGTAATTTTACTATCTTAGGCTCACAGTTCTTCTCGTAGGCGTCCCTGAGTGCACCATCCAGTATGTTGGCTTGTGCTTCCAGGTCATCTGCGTTCTGAATCTGTTGCCAGTCGTAACTTGTCAGTCTTTCTAAGTCATTCTTGAAGCCTCCCCAGTTTGTTTCCCTAGGGTTCCTAATAGCTCTTTGTTCCTCCTTAGGTGCCCGGATCTGGTATTGGATGTATCGGTGATCCGATAAAGACGGTTCGTCCAACACTCTCCATCCCTGAACTCGGTCTCTAAGTTTGGAATTAAAGAGTGTTATGTCTATAACTTGTTGCCTTACTTTTGTGATAAACGTTGGTTTGCTTCCTTCATTTAGAACCAGCAGATCCTGTGTCGTAAGGTAGTCTACTAGACGTTTCCTTCCCGGATTTGTGCCTGTACTCCTCCAAATAGAATGGTGCGAGTTGGCATCGCATCCGACAAGAAGGTCCAGCTTTTCCCTCACGCAGTATTCCACCAGTTCCCTGAGCTCATCAGTTCGGGGAGGGTCCCGAGAGTCGGATGGGAAATATGCTGAGCATATCACTATCTTCTTCTTGTTCCCTCCCTCCTCATATTCCAAAATGGCCGCCACAAGATCCCGTAGGGTAAATCCCGGTATTGCTGTGCAGCTCACTTGATATGTACATATCGCTGCACGTGGTCTTCCTGCATTTTTTGCATAAATGAGATGCCCCTGTGCCATCTGTATGCCTCTCACTTGTTCCCGGTAGTACTATGGTTCCTGTAACAGGCATATATTTGTTTGCCCCTTTTGCAGCCTCCTGCTCAGTAGGTAACCGGCGACTTTGCATTGGTGCAAAATAATTTGCAATACCCTTATCATTCCGTGCATATCTTTTCTCTGTTATCCTCAGACTGACACATTGACATCAACCAGGCGGTCCATGAAAAATATCTTATTGCCCTTTCTTCTCATGTACTTCACTGACTCCTCGTCGATACCCACCGCCAGAAGTGTACCTTTCGGTTCCTCCCTGCAATGGGCAGACAGCTCCTGATTTTGTAGCTCCAGCCTTTTTAGGAGCACTTGCACTGTTCGCCCACTCGTAGGCAGCCAGACCGACGCGCTGGTCAGCGTCGGCAGATCTTCCCAGGGTGCGACTTTGGGAGTTTCCTCCCCGAATCGCACTCCGCTGGCGAGCCCCGCCAAGAAGCGTTCCCGGCTCGTCTGGTCCGCGCATACCACCTGTAGTGTCCCTTGATACAGCGTTATTTGTTTGATGTTCGGTAACGCCGTTTCCGGTAGTTCCCAAAGCATCTCACGAATAACGCCTTTGGCGCCCTTTGCTTCCTCGGCCGTCAGAGTGGCCTTCGGGTAGCCGTCCCGAAAGATAGCCACCTAATGTCCCTCCTCTGCCGCCGCCGAAGCATAGGTCGTCGTCCTGCTCTTCTTCGGCGGTGCCTTCTCGGGTCCCGTCGACGGGGTTTCCCGCGATCTCTTGCCAGACAATGGAGTTCCCGCAGAGGTTCCCTTTGCAGGTGTGCTCTCCTTGGTTCTTCCACCGTCCTCCTGCTGTCTCCGCTTCTCACGCTGTGCCTTCCTTTTCTGCGCTTCTGAACGTTTTCTCTTTTCCTCTTCTGCTGTTTTGGTGACGGATCCCTGGTTCCCTGGTCCACCCGCTTATGTCCCTGCTTCACCCGATCCACCCGTAGGTGTCACCGGTTCCGCTGGTCCACCCGCGGGTGTTCGTGGTTCCCTGGTCTCCGTCTCCATCTTCTCGCCCAGTGTCACTCGGCCCATCACCTCTGACAGCCCTTCCGCTGCACGTTTCTCTGTAGCGTCCCTGCGGGTCCGGCTTTCCTTACTTACAGAAAAAACAAAAACAGATTTTGGTCCCTCCATGTGGTTTCCACGAGTACCGGAGAAATATACCGTCCACCGTGGCAGCGCTCCGGGTACTACGGAAAGCTTACTTACTGAGGGAGGTCAGCCGGTATCCCTCAGGTTCTTATTCGCGACTGTTCTAGCCCAACAGCCATGCATCCTCTCGGCATAGGTAACACCAACCTTGGGATTGGGCCCGTAGCTGTACTGAGATACAGGCTACAGAAAGAAGGGGGTAGGCAACTCATCGTCTATTGTACTCGGGTCACCCGACGCTGGTGACGGCCCTCACTGCTACAAACCCGATTTTAAGAGGGGAGCATCTTTGCCGTCTGTGCCACACGACCATTCCGACTTTACGTCGTCGGATCTTTATTTCGCATCCAACGTTGGGTTCCCCGCCTAGCGCACGGATTCCGAGCGCGGGATGTGCTTAACTGTAGGGACTGAAAGAAGTTAAGACACTAGCGTAAGGTCCTTGGGTGCGCCACGCCCGCACTTGCCAGCTGCAAGCCCTTGAGGTTCCCTTTTAGTCGCATTTTACGACAGGCAGGCTTACCGGGGGAAAATTCTACTACCCGTCCCCACACGGGGGTCTGTACGGGATACATAATATAGTATATCAGTTTGTAAAAGCAACGTTCATTTGTTGCGAAGCTTTTTTTTAATTCAAAAGTTACTACGGCTGTCAGCATCACATATAAGTCATGACTCCACTCGAATATGTATTATACATATAACAAACGCCGTAAAAAGACGATAATTCAATTTCTCATCATTTACTGTGAATCTCAGCTTCAGATCTTACTGATAGCATAATTTTCAGTTGAAGAAAATAGAAATTCATCATTTTATGTACAACTGTTTTAACCTTTAAAGTTCATGCAACCACGGCTGGGTTACAAGTTACTCAAACTATGCTGCTACTGTGTTGTAGACATTAATAATTTTTTTTTTTTTTTTTTTTTTTTTGCATTCCAACTGTTGTAAACCCGTTCTCAATAGATTAATAATAGTTTCCAAATTATTATGTTCTTGCGTGTTTCGTTTTCCGGTTATTTCACCTATTTATGCATACAAAAAAGCAAGCACAAGAGAAAATGCCGGAAAGGTTGTCCAAATTACATTTAATGTTTGCTGGCATTATGGATAAAGTTTGGGACAAATATTTTCTGTACTTTTATGTAGCATTTTAGATTTTGCAAAAGTTTCAACTCAGAGACAGTTTACTTCATTATTTCGACCATTCCAGCAAACAATGTACATATGAGCAACGTTTAAGCTTATGATTCGCTTCGTAAGCCATCGGCATCCATAGCGACTTATAAATTTAAAAAAAAATTGCTTATAAACGGAATAAGTTTGCTGTAAAGCGTTCACGACGCCATTTGGGTTGTAGAACTGATAGAAAAAGTAGATGTGTGGAGAGCTTGCGATACATGGAATTGATAATTTGACACCGCAGACGGTATGAGATTTTCGATGAGTAACAAAAACACAGCTTACTGAGTAGCCATCTCGCATCCTCAATTCTTGTGCTCTCCTTCGTCTTGCAGTTTTATGGTTATTTCTTCGATGTTTCTGATGGACGGAAACGGATCTCGTTTCTGTAGGAATTACCATTTCAAATTCTCACAGGAAGTTTTTACCAGTAACTACACGTAAGCAAACTATCAGACACTAGCAATCTAACGGTGTGTTCAGAAGAGAAGTCCTTCCATTCCTTTTTCCTCTGTCGAATATTGCAAGTAGTGAAGGACGCAACTTGTGAGATTCAAAATCAACGAAGCTCTCGATTTTTTCAAATAACGATCTCATGTACAAATTTCTCACAAATTTACTATACCTCTCATACATGAACTCATCGTATCTATTATCATTGAACAGAATGCTTTGTATGTATTTTTTCAAAGCACGTGTTTTAAACCTAATAACCTGAAATGTAAAATCTATAGCCTAAATTATGATGCAACTAATCCTTCTAAAAATCTTGAGTTAAAACGTGATTCAGTATACGTATAATGTACCTGATAAGTCTTAAAAAGTGATAGAGCTATCGATAATTCATCGTTATAAAATTATCTATACAAACTGCCAAAATTTTAAGAAATATAAGAAGAGAAAAAATAACCCTATTCTGTCACTTTCATTTTTGAATTTTAAGAATTTATATGCGATTAGTTGGAAATTTCTAAATTTGAATAGGAGCCAAGATATCTAAAATTCAATTAGTTGCACGAACTGAGTTTTAATTTCTTTCTCAAATGTCAAAGTGCCAGTACTGTAAGCCCTTGGACCAGTATATTTTCAATATATTTTGCCCCGAAGTCTGATCATCTGCGATCATGTCAGACAGTTAACGAATCCCGATGTTTAATATCACGTAATATTAGTTTCATCATCTTCATTCTCACAACTGCTATACTGTATACGGTCTTCATAACAAAACTATTGCTGATTGATACGTCGAATTAGAATGAATTAATCGATACTGGGATAAGATAAAAATTTCCAGAATTAGAACTCAACATATTTAGTAAACTCTCTACAGCTGTAGAGTGGTGTATTCTCATATGTATACTATACATTCACACCTAAGAATATTTCATAGGAATTGATTTCTTAATTTTGGATCCTGCCCGGGCAGTCTTGAGACGTACAAAGAGGGAGTTGTTGGGAAATATCTTGCATAGTAGACGGTGCATCAGTAGTATCGTTTCCATTCCAAGTTTTTGGTTTAAAGACACAATTCGGAATAAAAAAAATTGAGCATTTCTCATAATACGTCTGGCACTGACGGTGGTCTTCAGAATTTCGCTGCTTGAAATACTGATCTGCTGCTGGCTGATCAAGTATAAATTGATTAATGGCCTAGTACTGAATACAGCATGTATGAAAGTTTAGAGGAGCACCGGTTTTATCGCGGTCTCTTTTTCTGAGATTATTTAGTAGATACGGTTTCAGTATTTTTGGATGATAATTTTATTTTCTTGCCTCGTTGGTTAGGTTTGCAATTCCCATTTTGTTGTGTATCATTTAGATCGAATTTTGTCTCTTTTCAGTCGTTTTAGGTCCTGTTTTGCTATTATTTTGATTGATTAGTTGTGTTTTTTTTTTGTTTTTTTTTTATCTTGTTTTCGATTTTCCCGTCATATTTTATCTTATCTCTTCATTTATAACCTGATTCGGCCTTGTCAAGTGTTTCGTGTCTTTTTTGTTCACTTTTTGGTGTCTTTATTTGGTAGGGTTTCGTTTTTTTTCTATTCGGTTTTGTTTTGAAACGAAACTGTGCATGACTAAACAGGAATAAATGTAGACCACATAATATTGTGATTGAATAAAAAGCTAGAGTAAAATTAAAGAAGAGAGAAACAAGACTAAAAAAGTTATCCTATCAACCTTCATGTTCGTGACTTAAAATCAAGATGTCACATCATAAACATTTATATGTTGTACTTCGAATTCGAATGCAGCGACAACATAACTGGAGTGTTAATATAATTGCCAACTAGTAACGCCGTGAATTTTCCCACGAATGCCGAATAACCTCGAAATGTTAATAAAATTGCATACTCAAAGCGCCGTAAATCATTCATGTCGCTGTTTAGGTTTATTCGAAAAATGTTCATGGAGATAGCAAAGCGTGATCAACGTTTTCAGGATGGGCCACGAATTTCGAACCCCATCGATTTTTATTAGGACCTGATTCGGTTCTTCATCCAGTGTAACTGTGGTCGAATTCGGGTAGGTACTTCCTTTTTCAGTTTTAAGAGTTCGGATTCTTTTAAAAGATGGTTTTCGGTGCACACGGTTCAATTGCACTCGGCTTTTTGAAGGTCGAGCTAGGATTCGGGGCAGAGTTCAAGCTTGGTTTTCAATTCAGATGTCTGAGATTCAGGTTTCCTCACATGTGTGCCCGGAAAACGTAAACCCAAATCCTGAATGTAATTATCCGACAAAATGCAACAAGGAAGTTCCACAAACTTACTACGAGTATTACGCAGGCAAAATACTAGCATGAATCAGCTACGTCATAGGTGCAGCGTAAGTGTGGAGATTTTATCCAGATAAAAACCACGAATCAACGCCATTCCAACTTAATTTTCATGTTATCGGGGGGGGGGGGGGTAAAAATAAACTATCATCAATAAACTAATGACGTGTTTCTACACTGCCTGCAAATACATAGGAACGTAGATATGTCTAATGACTATGAAACACATTCACGCAGTCAGTGAACATAGGAATGTCGATGTCGATTAACCCTTGGTAGTATTTGCAAATTAATTCGAGAACATCTACCTACAGGAATTTGTAACTATACCATTGCTGGCTATACATCACGTATCGTGTTTTGCGTTTAGCAGTATTTTGCCAGTGTTTTCGCGAAAAACTGACGAAACACGAAAACATTCTCAGCACAATTCGTCTTTCATGATTTTCGCGACAAAGTGAGCAAAAAATGATGACAAAAAACCCAGCAAAAATGCCCGAAATACTCACGAAAATTAGTGTATCTATTGAAAATCATACGATAATTGTATGGCCGATAGCGAGTCGTCCGTGTAGAAGATATATCATGAAAATACCTTTGACGTTTCGCAAAGTGACCGAAAAGTTGGCAAAAATGCGCAAAATTGCGAAAAACGAAAACAGTGTCACGAAAAACACCACGAAAAAACCGCTCACGTTAAATCTAAAAACATTTTCTGTATTCAGTCGACGCGCAACAGGGAAGAGTAACGTATTCGGTAAGAGTCGGCAATTCTCGGCACCTGTCGGCATTCTTGGTGTCAGTCGTGTCGTTTGGTCATGTCGCCCGATTTTGCCGCTCGATTAGGTTAGTTAGGAAAACGTTAGCATATATTTGTCGTAGAGGGCCAGCGATAAGACACATCCATGTCAAAATGGCAAAAACAATACAAGAAAAAAGCCGGACATGATAAAAAATATAAAACCAGGAAATGTAAGCAGACAATACTGAACCAATACCAAACTTTGGCAAACAAGATCAGAATAAAATAAAACATGGACAAAAAATACCAGAATAAAACGAAACTCCACTAAAACAGGCCACAAAAAATGAACAGAAAAGACGAGAAATCCCTTTACGTGACCGAAAGAGGTTACGAATGAAGGAATAAGAGAAAATACGACGGGAAATTCTAAAACAAGAGAAAATAAACTAACAAAGCTAATTAATCAGAATGATAACAAAACAAGACCTAAAACGACTGAAAAAAGACAAAACTCGATCTAAATGATTTATAACAATAATATGAGAATTGCAATCCTCACCAAAGAGACCAAAAAAGAAGAAACTTACTGTCCAAAACCCCTAAAGCTATATCTAATGAATAATCTCAGAAAAGAAGACCATAATACATAAAACTAAAAAGAGAGAGGGGGAAAAAAGCTAAACTAAAACAATCGAGACGGAAAAAATAACACAACGAAAATTGAAGAGAAAAGTCCAACAAAACAAGAAAACAAATGCTACGTCCATAATTTCTTTGGAAAGGTAGTTTCCCACACATTCGAAACTGGAATCATGTCTCAATTCAAATTCGTAGTATCAGAATCTATAGGCGAATCGAGTTCTATCTTCTTTTTCATGCGCTACCATTTTGATTTGAGTGTGAGAAATATCATCGAAAATAAATTCGACAATTCTGAAAAATTAAAAATGAACAAAATTTCGACCCTCGCACCCCACCTCTCCAGGTATCACAATTTCAAAGTGGAGAAAAAATAATATCAAAATTGAATTTAATAGCCTGGAGGAACATCCTACATACCACGAATTTATTTCCAATTTAATTTTGTTCAAGTTCTAGAATTCCCAAAAAGAATTCAGCTCAAAAATCTGAAAAACACTTGAAAGTGCAAAGTTACCATCGGCTATTCTTCAGAGAAAGGGAGAGTGGGAACAAAAAATTCCTAGGAATAGTACGTTGGTTGGGAATTGACCTCAATGAAAATTGAATTTCTCTGTCAAACTCAATTGAACATTTTTTTTTGATTTGTTTGTTATGAAAAAGTTGGAAAATGGACTGGAAAAATCTGGAAAAGTCAGGGAATTTATTTCTGGGAAAAAACTGTGAAACTGAATCTATTCCTGTCTCACTGTGAAGTAAGAAAATTCGTCAAAAAATGACTTCTTTCCCCCTCTATAAGGCCTGTGCTGGCAAGATAAAAAAGAAATGTAGACGGCAATTTTTATAGGAAAAGAACAGAACAAATTTTGTTTGAAATATTTTTCAATGATAGTTTTCAAAATAAAAATAAATAAAAAATCCATGTCGGGGGCTCTGACTCGTCACAAAAAAATTAATATATATATATACACATTGCGCTACGAACTTCACTTTATCTACAGCCCCCCCCCCCCGATTTAGTCTTGCACCGTTACAACAGGTGGTCAGCATTTTCATAAATAAGGCACTCGATGTACCCACGTAAGATGACCCAACAGAATCGCTTTGTCATGTTCGCACGCGCAACTGTTCCAGACAATAAAAAAGAATACAGTTTTCATCCCAAATGAAAAACAACTTGCTAAGGCACATAAAGACATCGACATCTTACCTAAACACGTCGAAGAGAGGGTTCGTTGTAATTGGAGCACCTTAAATTGACAGTTACCGAAAACAGATTTATATTATTAGTTTTCGAATTAGAGAAGAAGTATCGAGCATAAGGTGTCGTTACGACCCTTCTTAATCGTCGGTGACACGACCACCTGCACAACAGGATAAATTACATCGGCCGATTGCCGTCTTTGAGGAGATGTTACCGGTGCCACATTCACACCTTGAACACGAGCCACGCTACACCCCCCCCCCCCGTACTCTAAAATAAGAACTAAAGGTCAGTCACACCAGCAGTCATAGTCGCCGCTTCGCTCAGTTACCTATATTTTATAGCTCGAATCGCTCGTAGTAGTTTTCAGTCGAGTCGTAAACCAGAGCAGGGCGAACTGTTATAGCCCTATGAACGATAAACAAGTCGTCAAATCTGAATTAAAATTCGCAGCTCGTGTGAAGGGGACGAGGCTGGGCATGAGAATAATACGAAATATACAAAGCTCGCGTATCCTAAGGATTATGCCCGTGAAATCTTGACTCTCAAGTCCGGAATTTGATTCACAACAAACTGCGAGCTGTATGAGAACGACAGTCTAGCAGCACCATCATCACCCTCCAGTAGTACCATGTAGCACACTTCGGGTTCAATCCTTTCGTAAAATTTCGAAATTATAATCATAAAAAACAGGGTTTGCGTTGAGGGTAGCTAAAGTACACTCTTAAATAAAGCCTCGTTCTATGGAACTGAATATTAGGCCTCGCATAAATGTCAGTTTTTTTGTTGTTTTTTTGCCCATAGGCCTCAAGTCCCTGCCGGCAGCGCTTTACGGCATTCTATCAGCTCGAAGGGAAAAGGTGAAGCGCTAGGCCTTACAATATGAACCTATAGCGGTTTTAGGCGCTGCCGAAGTATGCGACTTTGCAAAGTCTCATGAGAAGAAAAAATGATGATGACCCCTAACTAAGAACCTGCATTTGAAAATTAAAATTGAAACATTGAAAGAAACTAATTATCTGGGTATCGTTCCAGAAGCTGGAAACTTTAGCGAATCTAAATATTATATTATGCTTCAAGTTTCAGAATTGTTTATGACTCTTTAAAACGATTAAGACTCTTATACTGTTAGTGCTTTAGACTCTCCCAAATATTTATAGCACTGTTAAATACTCTGTGACACTACTCTACTCGTATATCTGTTTAAAACTGTTTGACGCTTTTATCCGGACTCATTTAAGAATATTCACAAGCTTGATTCAAATTTATTGGTAATTTTTCTGACACTACTTTTGTTTGAGGCTCTATACGACTTCTTGCAAACTCGTTCGGTAACTGTTAAGCTTATTCCAGATCTACTTAGAACTCTTTCAGGCTTTTCTGAGACTTTATACTTGCCAGATACATTGAAAACCTTTTGAATGTCGTTAAGGCTATTTCAACCTTATATCGAAACTTCGTGTATTTTCTTATAAGATGAAAATGAGGCATGTAGCCTGTATTTTCCTCATTTGATCGAGCTAAGATTTTTCAATAATTTTTATATTTTATAGAATCCAATCACGAGGGAGGAAGAAATCCCAAAATAATTCAAAAAAATGTCCCGTCGTTTATTTTCTGTTTTATTATTTTTGTGGTACATAAATTCGATTCCAACTTAATGTTTCCGAAAACACTAATAATATTAGATTTGGCTTCATTTTTCACGGGTAAATTAAATTCATAAGCCTTGCCAACTCTTTCTCGAACTTTAAAAATATGTAGTAAGTTTTTGCTTAAAAAAGAAACAGTAGGTATTTGGAAGACTGATAGCATGGTGGGAAAAATAGAAGAGGACTGAAAATTGATACAGCCAGTTAATTTACTATACTGATCTTCCATTCTGAAAATCTCCACCAATCTGAGTGATACTTTATCCCCTAGAGCCCCAGAGAAAAATTAATAGCCCGAAATCAAATTTTCGCGCTAATTTTGCCATTTTTTAAATCGAATGTATCAAATAGTGTGTGTCTACTAAGACTTCTTCAAAAAGTTAGATTGCAAGAGGCCTAAATCCAAATGGGAGTCAATATTCGGTCCTCGAGTGATAAAAAACCTCTCAGGCTGATGAAGTCTCCTAGTATGTTGATCCGTACAGAAATTTGATTTCTGTTCAGGTAGTTCTTGTTTTCGGGAAGCAGGAATTTTTTTCGAGCTTTCCACAATTTGGCATTCTCTATAGAAAAAACGGTCCCTGTTAAAATACGAAAACATCCGAGTTTTATTACGTTCTAAGGATCACTATCACAGGATGATGATCAACACGTAACATACGTAAGTATCCTTAGGGCTCAAATTAATAAAAACTGATATTAGACAATAAAAAAATTACTAAAAATAGCGATTCAGCAGAAAGATTTTCCCTATCGACGCAGAGCATAAAGCGTGCATAAAATGTCTCTAGACCATCTCAATTCTTCGCAGTGTGATGCAAAAATAGAAAATAAAGGGTGAAAAATAATTTGAGATGTTTTGATTCATTGATCTTTGAGGTCATTAAATTCAGTTTTGGAATTAGTCTTTGAATCCAGTGTCTTACAATGCCATCAAAAAAAGGGGACTGAGAATAAATATTCGTACCTAGTCAGTCTTTCGAGATTCATATTTCGTAAAACTTCATCTTTCGATAGCAATTTATAAAATGTAATGAAAATTTGAAGTATTTTAACTAAGGCTATTTCCTCGATAACGAAAAAGGAAAAGAACATTCTCACCTTTGTCAAAATAGAAAGCACATTCTCCCAGAAATTTTTCTACACCACAATGCACATTTTTAAAAAGTAACTGTCCTCTTCGACAGAAAATTTCTCCGCGATGTTTTGATAGAGATTTAGCAAATACTGACTCTAATGCGTAGAAAATTAGGCCAAATATAAATATAAGTATTTTGAAAATATTAGTTTAGAAATTTGAAATTACCCAAAAAATTATAAATAAATTGGAGGAAATGTTGAATTATAAAATATTATTTTGTACAATCAAACCTTCACAGCGAGCACTCGTGTACCATTGTAATGCTACCCTATTTCATGACATACACGGAACATTCGATTTTATTTCAGGAACAATACCGATTTTATCAAATTATCAAAATCTCGAATAAGAATGACTATTTTTGTGCTCCAAGAACTATAGGAACTTCAGGCCTTCTTCCCTCTGAATCATCGGGCTTGCACGCACGAGATATTTTAATATTCAAATGAAAGTGAAATTTTTAGGACGCTTCCAACAGAGGGACCATTTTAAGTCAAAAATTGCGTTTTTCTGCGTATTTTATGTTTACAAATTGAAAAATGTTCTGTTACTACGCGTACGAATACTTAATTTTTTAATTTCCTTGTGATAACCCGCACCCCCTGAAATTTCTGGTATGTATCGACTCAATGTCCTGAACCACGATTATAGACCCTAATTTTTTCTACCGAGTTTAGCTCTGTCTACAATAAAATAATAGATTCACTCTTCTGGTTCTCCAAGTATGTTCTAAGAACCGACTCGAGCCTTTCCAGCCAATATGGCAAACATCGTTGAGGTTAAGGTTCACGTTTGGTAGAACCGGATGTCCAGAAAAATCGTCTGGGATCTGTTTATGTTAGAAAAATCTTTAGAGATATCATGGAACGTTTTTAAACACGTTTAGAAAAGCCTTAAATAAGGATTCTCAAGGAATCCAATACCCACCTAGTGAGTCTTGAAAGTGATGATGATGATTGGGTTCGATTTTGAACCTACACATATTTTTATGCCTCCGCCAGCCACCACCGATATTTTTTCCCGGGGGAGGGGGGGAGGGGGGTCGGTGGAGCCGAAGCCCGCGCCGATGACCAAATTGTAATACAATCACATCTTTATCTATTTTATTCTTCATGAGATAGACACTGATACTTAGGGTAAACACTTAAGTATTGCGGTTTATCAAATTTGAAAGAAGTTTCAACAATCTCCAAACGTGTCCAACATATCCAAAGCGTCTTTAAAAAAATAAAAAATACTTCGAGAGACCTAAAATAGTCTGAAGCAAGCCCGGAAGAGTATTAGAGGGTTCTAAACGAAAAGACTAAATCGTTACTGCAAAAATATTATATAAGTCTTGGAGAGTTTGAAGCAAGCCTACCAGAGTCTCAAATTTTATTTAACTTATAGCCAATGGAAGAATTTGAACAGCAGTTGAATCCTCCGAGACAGTCAGCTCATCAGACCAAACCTAAACATCAATATTATTTTTTAATGTTTAATACAATGCATACTACGTTATTCTTATGCAAAAATGCAAAATTCTTATTGGGGCCATCATCAAAGTTCAAAAAACTTTTTTTCTTATTCCGTCTTGGTATTAATGCAACGAAATTCGAAAATTTTTATACCGTGAAGAGAGGTGGGATTAGGCTCTACTACTCACTACTGCCCATCTTTTTATTTTGCAAAAAAGACATCGCAAACGAATTTCGAATAGCAACGTGTGCTCGCAACGCAATCGCTACTCGGCCCCTGCCGCTGGCTGCAGAAGATTCGAATACGCGAGAGCTGAGTTGACACAAATTTTTCTCACCGTTGCCACTGCTCGCCGCTTACCGTTCGCCCTTTTGGAAGGAAGGAGAAGCGGTCGCCGGTGTTCCCGATTAATGATAGGAAGGGTTAAAGTATAAAAATGTCTGCGAAAAATAACTTGGGCGCTGCACGTCACGCTTTTTCACACCTGCTTTAGTGAAATGAAAAAGGGCCTTTGTGTTTCACCTCGCAGCGATTCGGTGAGAAGCGCAGCGCACACACGAGGGGAGCTTCTAACGCAACATCGTCGTCTACCCGTCCTCATGCTCTTGCGACGGCGAACAAGGCGACCGAGCTGCGGGCTGCGGGCTGCGGGCTGCGCTCGCGGAATGCGCGCTCCACTCGAGAGTGAATTAAATATATATGATACATAAATATAAGGTCATCGGTGTGGTGCTGCCAATAATACTCACTCGAAGGGCTCACGCATTGTGGCAAAAAAATTGTGTCGCATTTCGACGACAGATTCATTCGATATGTTGGTTTCATGTTTCATCTGACCGTATACAGTTTAGCAGTATTCTTTCCTCTGACCTGGAACAGTTCGCAAAATACACGTGTAACTCAGGGCGTTTTTTGGCACATTATTACATATTACTGGGGTCAAAACGACCCGAAGGGGAAGCAAATTTGAGTCACCCAGTTGCAATTGGGTCATAGTAGACGTACATTCTATGATTGGATGAAGTATTGATGGTTGAAGATACGTTAGCAAGTTACCGTCAGATGGGGCGACATTAATATTTCGGGGTGTCTTCGATATTCACGTTTTTATTTATATTTTAGCTCCAATTGCCAACTATTGGAGTACGTAGAGTACAACAGAGGTTTTTATTTATTTGACAAAATCAATGTTTCGCTCCTACTAATCGCGCTAATTTTAGCAGTTTACATCGAATATCGATCAATCTGTGAGCGATTGAAAATTTCATCAATTTTTGAACTCAAAAAAGAAGTTTTACGCATAAGTTAGGCAAAAAACAAGTGACGAAGCCACTGACCAATAAATAATGTGTATTCACTGTTTCACAAATTTCATAAATTGGTCCACCCCCTCCTACTTCTTTTTTATTGTGACATCCGATCAAGATGGGACGACTGGTTATCTTCAATTACCGAGGTCTAGTTTATTCCGAAATGAAGAATCTGGAGCTTGCACAACTCTGGAATTTTAAATAGCAACATTATCAGGGAAAATATCGAAATAAAGCAATTCAACAATCCGACCCAGAATTTGGACCCTGAATTCGACGTTTTCTCCTTCTCGAGGACCAGTTTGAATTGGCCAAGAAAAATAAACGAGGTATCAGAGTTCGAAAATTTCATCAAAGTTTTAATTCGATCCGATTTCGAACCTGAAATCTGAATGCGAGTCGTGCGATGGTGCCTTAATTGACTTTGCAGAGAAAATTGAACAAGGTACCGCCGAATCGCGGGTTTTAGGGTCTTCGATTTCAAAAATTCAGTTAGATTTTTCTAATATACGACTCCGATTCAGTCTCAAAATCCAACTGTCACTTCTCCAAATAGACAAAATTGATTCAACTTAGAAAATCAAACAAGTTAAATACAGACAGGGTGTTGTGTCATTCATTTCAAAATATCGAATTAATTTAGTGGATCAATCCCGGAATTCTAAAATCTTAATTCGACTCCTTTGAATGGGCCAAATCGCTGGATATGGAAAATTAAAAAATGTATCGAAATACTGGTTTTGAAAATTTAGTCAGAATTTTGATTCGATCCCTAATTGGACGATGAATACGACTTCTGCCCTTCCAAGAGGCCAATTTATGTGCGTCCCTTAGAAACCGAAAAAAGAAAAGAACTTTTCCGTTTCCTAAATGAGAGGAACTCTGATCCTTTCCACGAGAAAGGAGAAAAAAGTTCGCCTTTTCATTGACCACACTGGAAAATCCAACGAGGTTCCGGAATAAGGGGCTCTCTTTTTCGCTAAACTCGAAAATGCAATCAAATTTTCGAGTCATCTAGGATTTGAGCCATAAATTTAAACGGTCACTAATTTAACACAAACTTAATAATATTTTGTCTTATTTTAGTGTCCGAAACTCTTATTTCAATCGTTAATTTTTACTAAATTTGACGAGAAAAGCAGAATACTTTCTATTGAAAAAAAAAATATATATATATATATATTGTCTTCTTTTTTCTCAAGGAAAACAGTTGCTTTCTCGTTTAGGAAAGGAGTAATTTTCTTTTTCAAAGAAAGAAATAAAGCTCATG
This sequence comes from Acanthococcus lagerstroemiae, assembly GCA_031841125.1. Lineage (NCBI taxonomy): Eukaryota > Metazoa > Arthropoda > Insecta > Hemiptera > Eriococcidae > Acanthococcus > Acanthococcus lagerstroemiae. The sequence continues at coordinate 82,557,591 of CM063106.1, forward strand.
ATTTTGAAGCGTTAAAGGTTTCCTTTTCATTTTGCCCTCAACCCGAGCACTGGAATCCGCCCTTTCGAGCATTACCTCAGAGTCGTCGGGGAGATTGTTAGGGTTGTCGAAGCCTTCTTCTCTTCTTGCCGAAAACCCGGCCTAGGTCGAAACGTAGCGAGTGATCACGTGAGCTGAAACCTGGGACCTCCGGATTCCGAGACCAGCGCTCTGTCCGCTCGGCCAACCAGAACCTCGGAGCTTAAAGGTCTGATCTAATATCTAATTTGATTTTCGAACTGAGCAACTCAAAAAATCCTTATTCCAATACTTTGTTCAAGATTTTTGGATAAGACAAATTAGACCCTTTAAATGAGGGAGGAGGAGGAGAAATTTAGGGCTTAAATTGGGGCTAGATAGAAATTTGACTGAATTCCCGAACTCAGCTGTACGCAGAAAAAAGCCAAACCTATTCCAGTAATTTGACCGCAAATTTTTTCGGCAAAGTAAAATTTTGGTTCAGTTGAAAGAGTTAAATTTAAATGTTAGAGCCCAAATCAGGATCGGGGTCAAAATCTCCTTGAATGTTTAAAATCAGCAATTCAAAAAAATATCCTCTTTCAGTACTTTACTTGGCGCTTTCACGGAATTTATGTAATTTGGCCTCTTCGAAGAGAGGAAAGTAAGCTTTAGAGACCCAATCGGGATCAACTCGGAAGCCTCATTGAATATTCGAACTCGGAAACTCAAAAAATCACATTTCAGTACTTCATTCCAGTTTCTAAATTGAATGAATTTTGTCAATTTGAAGGATTCTGATATGGTTTGTAGGGCCAGCATCGGAGACGAATTAAAAATGTAATTAAACTTTCGAACTTAGCAACTCAAAATACCTCTGTTTCGACATCTTTCTAGATATGTTCTCGCATAAGATTCCAAAGTTGGTAACCTATTGGTCACATATTCCAGTCCCCTTTGAGGAAAAGTAAAATTTTTCACCTCGGAAAAAGTAAAACCTTGATCTTTGAAGATATCTGTTTAGCCTCTCTTGATCCGACTTCGCGATAAGATAAAATAAAGGAGGATAAATTCATTAAACACACTTCCTATACACTGTATCTTCAGAAAACAGAGCGGATCTAAACAACCACACATACCTCAATGGGAAAATCACTATTTGAGAAGATAATTAAATCGAACCGAATAAATATTTTTAAGACAAGAAACTTTTGGCAGGGGAAAAAAAGAAAAAGATAAAATGGGTTTGCTTTAATATGCTAGTTGCATTCTTTTCAGTTTAGAGCCCTAGGCTTAACAGCCAGAATGTCAGTCACCTGCGTTTGAATTTGTTGACCTTTCTAGCATATCTCTTAAGATTTTGATCGAAATTTCTTCAAACTTGGTATTTTATTGTTCAATTTATACTCTAAGAATATCAGTCATCAAAACATGGGCTAACAAACACATCCCCAAACGCGCACGCGCTCAGCTTTGATCGATCATTTTTTTTACCAATTCCACTCAAATACATTATCATTATACAAATTACGTTGAAGAACACCTGAAGCTACCCTATTTGACGGTATATAGTTATTTTGCAGTTTGCAGATCACCATGTTGAGATAGTTAGGGAGTTCCGCGGAACTTACTCTTAAAATTAACGCATGTAGCAATAAAAGAATAATAATGTAATTTTTATTTGCCTAATTTTCTTTTCAGTTCCCTTAGAGAGAACAAGAACGCAAAACAAGTGACTGTAGTCTATCAGCAATACAAATAAGGGAATTCAGAGGGATAGAATATGATAGGTATCTACTACATTATCGTGCAAATGTAGAGTTTACGAGTATAATTAAGTAACATACAATATGAGTGCAAACTGCAAATAAGGGAGGAGTGCGGGAACATCAATTAGTAAAATTAACATAGAAAAGTGACTTCTTGTAGCGGTACGAGAAAAATTTTCAACAATAGTACTGAAGGAGAAGGGGAGGGGGTATGTACTTACTCTCATGATCACCCAGTGGAAATTGGTCGAAACCCGCCCTGACTATATCTGAACCTATTACTAGTACTATACATACTTAACTATAATATTGCGAATGAAGACATAATGGCTTTCCTAAAAACTATACATACTTGTAAAAAATAAATTAATGCTTCAAGCTTAAAAAAAAAAAAAAAAAAAAAAAAACTACTTTGTAATTTTGTATATATTGTACATATTATTCCTGATTATTGATCCGTAACTATATCCGGGGCCTCGAAATAAGTTATCGTTATAGGCTGTCGCAGTTTCAGGCTCCGAACTAGGCGGTAAGACAAATTTAAAAAGATTTATAATACGAGGTTTTTGTTTGTCGCTGTTAATATTTAAGTAAAACAGAGAAAAAGATGGAACGAGCGAGACGCGCGAGCGATTGAGTGAAACATGAGAAGGGACCCAGGCCGCAGGGAAGGCAGAAGCAAGCTACTCGCTCCTGCACGATAACGTACCCTGTAATCCCACATAAATCCGAGTAAAATGAGGTAAATTTATTGTACTAATAATTGACCTATGTTATTATAAATTTCTTCGGTTTTTTTATTTTTCTGTCTATTTTAGTTCCTGCTAATAGAGCGTAATGAAGGTTCACTTTGTATATCACAAAGGAGGGAAGAAAGAGAGAAAGAAAAAAAATAAGTAATTATTTTCAAAGAGATCTTTTCGGACGTGCCCTCGATAATGTACTTTCAGTTTACTCAGCTTACATAGCTCCAACAAAATGCCTCATCTTTCCTCGACCTCAATGTTCTTGACTACAAATCGATTTCCAAATAGAACATCGCATCAGTATTCCTCAGATACTTGGGCAGCATTTAAAAGTTAGGCCTGTAACCAGGGAAGAGCAAATGGGCATTCTCCATGAGAAAATCTTTGTCTCCCCCAACAGAACAGAAAATCGATTTGTACCCCCTCCCTTGTTCCAGTTAGTTCCCAATAATATAGTACATAAATAAGGCAAGTTTTATATGCTGCAGAAATCGCGAAGTCTGCGCGTAAAGTATGCTCTAAGAATTGTAAAACTATGCAAAGATTCCTAATAACAAAAATTCGATTTAACAACGGACCAGAACTTCGTCCATTTCTGGACTCTGTTTAAAGCCATTCCTTAAAAAAGGTAAAAATAACAAATAACGGGAGGGAAAAGATGAAAGAAAGACCAATTTCCTCGCTAGTCGTCCATTCTCCGCATCGCTCGGCATTCTCCGTGTCGGCCGGTCGAAATGTGATGGAACGAATGACTGCGTAAAGCGGAACAAGTAACTAATTACGATGGTGACATTTTTCTGCGGAAAGTTTTTTGTGGAGTGTTTTTTGCGGGATTTTTGTCTTTCATATGGCAAGCCATTAGACATATCCATATCAAAATTCCAAAATTCCAAAATATGCGAAAATGTTCCTTTCCAAAACGAGATAACATGGGTATCAAAAAGCAGAATTTTTCAGCCAGATCAAACGAAACACACGCCTGAACCAAAAAATCAATAACCCAAATAAAAGTGTAAAAAAAAAGCACAGTGCTAATCGGAGGGGCAGCAGTGCTGGGGGCACTCAAACCTGGTTCAAGTTTGCAGCACGCAGCATGTACATATTTCGCTCAGTATCCAGTAAAAATTTTTAAAATGACCAAATATGCGTGCATGGGCGCTGAAATGTACAACTTTATGCTAAAATATGCATATTTCCTTAAATATGCAGATACGGGCGCAACCAAGTTAGGCTCATTTTACTTGGAATTGTATGAATCATAAAGATAATGGGATGGGCACAGAAATAATCAGTATGAAAATATGCAAATGCGTTAAAAAATTTGCTCTATACATAAATGTATTCGACCCCCCCCCCCCCCACTCAAGAAGCTAGTTACGCGTTTTCCAGAAATAATGATGTTTAGAGAAAATCTACGGTCTATCGTAACGCACAAATTCACATCAAATAGACCGATAAACAGTAAAATTGTCGCCTCCTCCCATTTTATGCAATAAATCCTAATTCTGTGGGTATATCAGAGAAGGCACGTTAAAATTTCTATGTTTTCTGTAGCCGAAGAAGCACAGTTTTCAACATTTAAATTATTGCCCTGGCAATACCGGTGAACATAAATGAATAAAATTTTGTCTACATGATATACTGATCTCAGACAACTGCTTTCCAAAATTTCATCAAAATCCATAAATTTATTGATATTTCAAAAATTTTATTCTAAGCACTCAGTTTTCACCTCAAAAACTGAACATTTGACTCCCATCAAGCATAAATTAATCAAGCTAAAACTTTTAATGAGATTTTGTAAAAATTATTTGGAACGACTTTCGAACGTTGGAGCGCAGATCTACTATAAAAATATGGATCATTCTGGGGGCTATATCCCACTGTAAAATGAAGTCTGATATACGTGCAAAAATTACAATTTTGCGTTTGTTATGGGAATGAATTCGGTGCTTCATCTTCATTCCTGGAAGAGGACAACAATTAAATCATTAATATTTCAGGTTTTAGCCCCATGTGTAGCCTTTTGAGTAGAGCTTATAGCTGAAATTACCTAAAACTGACTTAGGGAAGGGATTTTAGAAACCATTTGTTTCATATATGTGCATTTAATTCCTAGGGGAGAGTCGCCAATATTGGACCACCACCTCACTTGGATCACCCTCTTTTCTCGTGACGTAAACCCGTTGTGAGCGCTTCTACCGGCAATGTGTGTTACTAGTGTAGGAACTTTGTTTTTTACCTCGGTTTCATCCAGTATATGTACTAGTGTAACAGTTAGTCAGATAATCGCGAATGTTTTTTTCCACGAGTTATTATCTAGTTTTTTGACAATGTTGCTAAGGTTCTGGAAAAATTGTAGTCAGTTGGAACATTTCGATTTTTATTTTGATGGACAGCCTACAAGGTAAGAAATAAAATGCGCAATTATACTTTTCTTTATCATTCGTGGTATTATAGTATTGACTGTTTCAAGTAAAAATGCCAAAGTTGCCTGTGATGGGCCTGTTATCAATTGACATTAATTGAGAAATTCACGTTCATTCTCGATGGTAAGGCCACGAAAGTATGGTAATTGGACTGAAGATGATCTACATAGAGATTAGTGCGTATAAGAATGGAGATCACGGGCTAAACGCTAGTGCGCGGATTTATGGAATTAAGTGGGCCCACGCTGCTTAGTGCTGGAATAGAAAGTCATCAAAAACAGTTCATTTGCGAAATATGTGTTTAAATTACAACGATACTGTTCTGAAATATAGCTTGGAACGACTTTTTATGAATATTATGTTCCTTTTTTCAAGACAAGACACATTTTCGGAGTAAAATAAATAGTGGTCCAAGTGAAGAAATTAGTTTCCTAAATTGGACCTTTTGAGGAGGTCGAGTAATCTTCAAATTTCAGCCCTTCAAATAATTCGAGTTGACAAAGTAAATAGCGTATTTTTATCCCGAATAAACAACCTTTCTGTTGGTGTATTCACTTCTGATATCAGACCCACCAGTTCCTCAAAATTCAAGTTTAAAGTGAAACTGGTCCAAGTTAGGCGACTCTCCCCTACATACTCGACATCAAATAAGTGACTACAAAAATGAACTCAGCAACTCAATAAATCCTATAATAGATGTACGGATGTGGAGATGCGTTTAAAAACCTCAAAAATGAGTTCAGTGAATCCAAAAATTACACTACACAACGAACAGGGATTTTTTGGAAACCACATGAAGGAAAATAGACGAATCTCGATGTATTCTTAATGTTGAATTCGAATATGATACTGAAAATGGTCAATTAGCTAATCATTTTTTACGTTTACTGGGAAATGAAATAGCGTATTTTGAGAAGTTGTTTTATTTTATGTGGTGACACTGATGATACATATTAAACCGTATTGAACTAATATTACTGATAAGCTCCTTCGATCTTTGATATGAAATCGCACGTTCACACACCTGTGTTGGTGAGTTTACCATTCATAGTGCATGCAGTGTAGCCACATTCCTTAATATTCCAAACAAAAGAGGGAAATAAGGGGCAACATTCAGAATGAAGTTACGAGAAAGGAGAGCTAATTAAGAAAAACAAATAGTGGCATTGAATGTAGCGTGAAAATACTTCTAGATTCGGCTACTTTCGTTTTCGTGGTTTTTGGCTGTTGTGCAGTGTTATGGGAATAGATTATTGCGTGACATCATTCAGAGAAAGAAATTATTCCATCGGTAAACTCCAACAGCCACACCTTGGAGCACTATGCACACCTTTCACGATTGTTTTATTTCAAAACATTTCCTGATGTGTCTTTCGTTATACCTAATAAGAACAAATTCTTGCGGCCAATTTTTTTTTTTTTTTCTTCACATTTTGACGACTGTATTTTTACACCAAAATACACTGTTTCTCGTATAGAAAACATAATCGAGAAAAAAAAAATCAGGTACCACTATGCGACCCCAGTAATTTCTCTATGCGGCACTTTATCTTTCTTTGACGTATTGTATAGAGTCGTGATTTATTAAGGTAAAACGACGTAATGGTAAGTTAAACCACTTGAAGTGATGAAAAATCTGAGTGAAGAAATGCCTCTATTAGCCCGCTCTTCTCAATGCTACCAGCCAGAACCGAAACCCGCAATAATCTAAACTAGATAGTTTTTCAAAAATGCCTTCCTGCGAGTGTACAGTTCTCTTCCGGATGCTAATTCACTGTACCCTGCATTATTTTATGCAAAGGTGTCATAGGGCACATTTGTATTCAAAACCCTGAGAAATAATTTAAGAAATGTAATCACCCCTGGATCCTAATTCAAGCTCTCCATTGGAATATAAGTATGTATCTCCTTTCTCAGTTTTTCTCAATAACTCCCCAAACGTATACTGTACTGTAAAAGAGTAAATGGCAAAATTAATCTACGGTAAATTTTAACGTAATAATGGCCTCATGCAATTTTTTGTAATAATTTTGGCTAGAACACACGCTTTTTCATCCACTTCCCGATTCTTAACAAGATTTTAAACGTGTATTTACATTTGCCGCGCGCATTTCTCTATTAAAAAATTATTGAAAACAACCGAGTGAATTGAGTATTATTATCGAGAAAGTACGAATGTATGAAATTGTACAAAAGTTTGCCGATTTACGAGGAAAATAAGAAAAATGAGGAAATTCAAGCTGTTATCACAAACATTCATCAGTTCTTAGTTTTTTAACGGTTCTGATTATAGCTGAATTTTTCTCATTTTTATACAATTCTATCATATATCGGCGAAGTTTCATGAAGTCGTCGGGCTTTCTCAAAGACGAACCTTCTAGGTTAGACTACAGAGCTTTCATCTAGTCCCCTCAGTTATTTTCAGTAACTTTTTCAATCTGGAAATGTATGCGGCAAAAATAAACAAACGTTTAAAAAATGGTTAAAATCGATAAGTTGATAAGAAATTATATTTTCTAGTTCAAATTGTTCGTTGAAACTCGTAAGATACCATTTACAAGGTGTCATACTTGAAAAAGGTTTTCTAGCCTACTTTATGTCTGATCAGCAATCTTAGGCTAGTAATTAGTGGAATATCAGTTTTGTACAACCAAAGATTCGTATGTGTAGTAAATCAATCAAAATGTGAAGACTGAAATATTAATTTCATTGAAAGTCCAACTTTCAATTCTTTCTCTAACGTCGATTCTCAAATTTAGGCATTTTCCAATTAATTCCAAATTTTTTTCTATTGAAACATAGAAATTTTCAACTTTTAATTAATCGTTACCACTTCCCAGGTCGATTCAGCTGAAGCTATACGTCTTAAGTGGAACATAATATAAATGTGAGTACAACTGGCCTGGCATGGTTTTCTCCGCAGTTGGAAGAGGAAGATAGGTTTTTAGTATTTAAAGAGAAGGGCCAAGTGGCATCTTTGTATCAATAATTGCGGGTCAGCTTCCGTATTCTGCAACTAGCAATTGGTCTATTTCATTATTCAGCAGCGCCAAATTAACATAACCTTTCTGATGTAAACTTCGTGAACACTTACAATCATTGAAAACAGGTGTAAAGAGGCCAGAAACTCGGACACAATAGTAACCCGAAGCACGCGAAATACAATTCATCATGTTCACAAAAGAGAGGCAACTGTTAATATCGCCATAAGTGAAGACAAAGTAGCCTATTTAACGCTTATAATGCAACAAAGCTAATCAAAAGCACCGACTCGGTTTGACGCGCACAGACTTTGAAGTCGATAAATTTCAACTTGAAAATTTTTGGTAAAATAATAACCGTTGAGCTGAAATTAATAAAAACAGGCATCGAATTTCGGCGATTATAGTCGAGCTAATTCCGCAGCTATGCTGCGCATTAGCCAATTCCTTGCGGCCAGCGGTCTTCTCCATTCTTGAGCGAGTTTTGGTATGCCTACTACAGTTGGATGAAAGGAAAAGACAAACGAGCTTTCTAAATGAGCGAAATTCAACCTTGTCTCGTTCCGTCAGCGTTTAACAGATTCCTGAAGTTACTCGGACAAACGATTCTCACCGCCGTACTAATTACGCTGCCTTCCTGCCACAGCAAGTGCCAAACGTTGACTTATTCGGGTCCCGAATTATATCAGTACTCCAGAATGTATACACCTAATTATGTTACACATTCAACCGTAGTTAAGCATCCTCCAACACTGAATTAACTGTAAATTAGTTGGCTTAACAACGAGGGAGCGTATTATATGTATATTTTAAAACAGACACAACCTGAAGAAAGAAAGAAAAAAATGACAGAAAATAGTGTAAATAAGCGCCAATTGATTAATTATTGATTAGAGACTTATAGTTGTGTAATTAATTCAGTTATAGAATTATATACAAATCGCAGATCTCGTTTGATGTACGAATTTTTCAACCGAGATTTAACAGGCTCCTAAGTGCAGCCTCGTAATTAATTTAAATGGACTTCGTACACGGAAACCGAGAGTAGAAACCAACGGACAAAACTGCCGATGAGCTAGCTACAGTCGCTCGAGAACACACGAGCAATCAAATCGGCCATTTTTTCATTTTCTGAAACGGGAAGACTCCGAAGGTCGAAATTTTTGCCGGGAAGGTACGACACAACACGGTCCCAGCGGAGAAATTTCGAGGCGTTTGGAGAACCGAAACTGTCCTTTAAAATTAAGAAAAGTAGAAACTAATTTCATTTCCCAAGCTTTATTTCCATTTGCGGCGATAAATAAAGCCAAGACGAGACGAAAATGTACGCATGTAAATTACCTTGATGTAAGAGCTTCCCTACGTTTTTTCATGTTTTTCTGCAGTCGAGAAAAATAAACCGAAGTCACAAATTGACCCAAGAAACCGGCGACTGATACGCCATTTCCTTTAATAGTATCATTTTCCCTCAATTCTGTTTATCGAATTTCGAATTTTCACCAATCTACAGCCAGCTCTCTCTCTCTCTCTCTCTCTCTCTCTCGTCTCTTTTTCTCGTCTCTTTTTCTCTACCGCGTTTTCTAATTTCTTCTTCCGTAATTGCATCGCAGTTATCGATAAAATATAGTCGAGCGACACGCTTCCCCGACAATTCATTCACAATCTCTCTCTTTATATTTTTTTAATCGAGTTCAGTCACCTACGTAAACATGTCCGTCGTTTTTCGCCTCCATTAATTTTTGCCAAAATGTGGGCGTGAAATAACTGGAAAGAAAATAAAATATTTGTTCTTTTCGAAAACGTACTCGAGAATATTTTGGTATTCAATTATTTTTTTACAGGAGTTGATCCTATCGAACAGACGAAGTGTTTTAATTATTCCTCTCCCAACAAATTATAAAAATGCATAATTTCGTCATTGCCGTGGAGCTGAAAATACAAACAGGTCAGATGGTCGGGAAATCACACTTATTCCTCATAAATAATGCTACCCGAAAGATTCGGTATGATATTTAGTTACCTCCGAATAGAGGCCTCGAATTACCTTTATAAATATATATGATGTTTCATTATTCAGTTATTACTGCTTCTCTCTTCCACAACTATGGCATGATTATACAGTAAGACCATCCTAATAAAATTTAAAATTTCGTAAATTTTTTCAGTCTCTCAGTGGTGCGAGGCAAAATTTGAAATTTAGAAACTCGAAATGGATCCGAACTTCGAATCACTCCTAAAAATACGAATGATGTTTCATTATTAAATTATTTACCTTCCCCCTCCTCACAACTATGGCGTGATTATACGGTAAAATTGCACTTATTTTTGATCATCCGAATCTTATACGAGACACCCCTCCCATCCCTGATCGGTTTCAATGAAATAAAGTTCCCACGAAGTTTCAGGATAATCGGATAAGGGGAGGACATGTCTCACGTTCCCTATTCTTTTTATGTAAAAATACGCAGAATTTTTACATTTTTAACGATTTTTTTCCCCTCAGTTCCTAATTGAATTAATGCTTTACTGTCTCAAATTTCGAAAGTTCATTCCATATAGATCGAAAGTAAAATAATTTGATTTCCCAATACGAGTGAATAGCCTCGAGGAAGTGGCCTCGAAAAAAAAGGGGGGTAATGAAAAATGTTTATTCGAGATAGAGATCGATTTATGGGGTTTCAAGGTCACTGAATTCAATTCTGGAGGTAATTTAATTTACATCCGACCCCAGGAATACCACTGGAGGGAGTGTGGGTAAAATATCAGCCATTTTTCCAAAATAGTATTCTATTTAGGTATAAATTTTTAAGGTTATTAAATTCATTTTGAAGGTATTACTTTCGACTTTATGTAATACAATGCAGGCGCCGGTGTTCAAAATTTGTTACATTTCCGGAATAATATTTAATTTGCAAATTTTCAAAGTCTCCAAGCATGATTTTCTAAATTTCAGTCAAATTACTAACTGAATTCGATCATCTCTCCTCAGATGTCCATTGTCTAATCTAGCTTTAAACGTGAAGATTCAAATTTGTAATTAAGTCAATTTTGCCTCCTCTCCTCCTCGCGGGGGAATTGATTTTTTGGTACCGAATCTGGGGTGGACTCAAAATCAAATGAAATAATCGAAATCGAGGTCTAAAACCAACCGCCCTTCAACATTTAGTTTAGCTTTTCAAGTCTACTAGTAGTCTGTTTTGTCTCTTCATAATTTTGATTTTGGAGCTTATATCAGACCGAATATAAAATTTGATGAAACATTCAAAATCAACGAGAAGCTGTTCAGATATGCTGTTTGATTCTCCAAGTCAATTCAATATTACCTCTTTCTCCCTCTAATATGAAATTTCAATTTTAGTTGCTTCAACCCAACCCAGATATTAAATGAAATAAAATATGTGTCAAAACTAAACGAAAGGTCCCACTTGGTCGGTATGGAGTTATGCATACTAAGTTGCAGCGGAACGAATTTTCTTTCCAAGGAAACCAGAACAAACTCAGTACGTTAAAAACTCGGGGAGATATAACAGCGTGAACGCAGGATAGCGAAAAACCTAAGTCAAGAAAACGCGTTCAAAGTTTTTAAACACTGCGCGCTACAATGCTAACTACTTAACACGATTTCAATGATAGGAGAAGGTATATTATACGTTCCGAAGGAGTCAACACTGTTTTCTATTATTTTCGTTTCCATGACATTCGATCAAATCCCCTCCCAGCCTCCCAGCATCCGTTCATTAGGAGAATAACCGGTCAAGTCGAACCTTTTTCAATACTGGGAGTTGCTTGGTACAATTGCATTTTTTCGACCCTTTTCACTACTTTCAGGCTCTAGACCCACTTGCATCTGAAAAAGAAAGGTCCCTATGATGCTAAATCAACAACAAAAAATAATCCATATTTTGACTACATTTCAATGCAAACAAACAAACGAACAAAACACTTTGAAAGCAAACAACTACCTAAGCCGTAACATTGTCGTTTATTAATACAATAATTCAGTTAATTAATTTGTAGGTCTCTTTTGTTCGATTCGTTATGATATATAAATGAGAAAACAGTGGCGTCAAAAGGTTTTGTAAGATGAGGGAGGGGGAGAAGGTACAAAAATTGAAAATTCAAGTTGGCGACAAGAAATAACGAGAAAGAAATCTTGTAAATATTCAAAAATTCTTATAAATTGCATTTCTGAAATTTCTTAACGTGCATTTGTATCAACCTGCTGAATAATTTTTCACTTCCCCCAATTTCTGAGAGGGGTACTGTGGTATCCAGATTCCGTGACTCTCACTCACTCCACTGTCACGAACCTATCGGAAAATCCTCTAACTAGTCTTTCCTTGCTTTTCCTTCTTCCCTAATCTTTTCCACCTACCGTTATTTTTCCTTGACTTCGTGACGTCACTTTTTCCCTAAAGGTAGACCGATCGTCTATTCCTCGAGGAGAGGTTTTCGGAATCGGTTAGAAGCGTGTTCTCTCTTTTCGTTTTTCTTGATTTTTCGCTGTTTTAAAACCTTAATATATTCCGTGCTTGTACTTTGACGTGAAGTTATTATTCGGGTTGTGATCGTGAGCAGAATCTCCGCTGGAAGGGCCTGTTGCACTTTTTCTCCGCCGTCTCAATAGCTGTCCCGTACTTAGTCCACGCCGACCGCGTGGCACGTGAATCTCTTGTCTACACGCCGAACGTCTAACTCGACCTCTCTCTCGCCGTATACTCGACGGAATCAATCCACCAAGGCGGATCAACGTACTTACACGTCATCGTTGTATCCCGGTTTGATTACTCGTTTAGTTTTAGTTTCCGGTTAGGATAAGATCGGGCTACTAATTAAATGGGATCTTTCCATGCCTCGGTACCTCTCTCCCGTTGAGTTACCTCATCACTACTGCGGGTAATCCTACAAGTCTAGAGCCGTCCTCAACCCCCTGTGAAACTCATCGCTCGAGCTAGTCGTGAGCAACGCGGGTGTGGTGTTCTCCATCTCCCAAGTGCGTCAACCCATTTCTCGGTTACCACAGTACGAATAATATTCTGTACCCCTCCCTGTTCCGAATTCACTATAGGAAATGGTGTTGCTCATCTGTCCGCTTGTCAAGGCATCAAAATAATTTTTAAAAAACGTACAGAGGATAACGTGGCTCCGTCATTCATTCAAGATGCGTACAAACAATCTACAGCATACCGGATCGTCTTCTCTCCGTGAACTTACTTTGAAGGAGAAAACAGTCGATACAAGATACTCCTGCCTGCTCGACGTGTTCTCAAGGCCTGCATCTCAGCTCGGGGGAAATTCTTTGATCAAAAGGCTCCGTAAAGAAAATTCGCGGAAAAGAGATAGGCAATAATACGGGATACTACTCGGGTTTCCGTTTACGGAAAAGAACATGAATAATGGCTTTAGTCCTTTTTAACACACATTATTATTATTAAGAAAGAAAAAAAAGGTAAGCTCGGCCGAAACGATCTACCGCGTATTTAAACTTACAAGGTTTTTAATAATCGCTGTCGTCACAGCTGTAGCAATTAGAACTGATAATGAAAATAATACACGAATAATTAACGACTCGCATGTTGTATTCATTTTAAAGAAAGTCATATAAATGAAGTCACTGAAGAGCCGATGTAATGTAAACAATACGAAGCTGAGCACTTCGGAAACAAAGTTAAGTGAAGACAAGGTAAGAACAAAGTTGGAGCACGATGAACGTACAGCAAATACAAAATCCAGTCTCTAACTGAGACAAACTTAACATCTTGCGTCCTACTCGTAATGGCAACTTCTTGCACTCCTTTCGAAGTTATCTGTTCCTTTAGTCGGGCGTAATTATTTGGTTTAAAAACATCATAAGAGGAAACGGTGAGCATTTTGTTGCTTTGAAGGAGATTCGGCCAAATTGAATCTATCAGCAAAATTAAATCTATAGGAGGTACCAACAACTACGTATCTCTGGTCGGTAATATTTTTCCGCTATACGCAGTCAGCGTCCAACAAAACGTCTGTCAAACTTCAGCAGCAGATGGTTCCCTTTGAACGCTTCGAGAAACTTTGTATCAACAACACAGGCTCCGCAGTGAAAACTTTTGCAACTAAAGGTTTCCCAAGTTACCGGATGTGATTTCCCTCCTTTTTTTTTTTTTTTTTTTTTCAAGCCTAGCTTACCTACTAATACATATACGGTTTTAAATGGAAAATTCAGTTTATAGAAGTAAGAGACCGAGAATTTTCTCCGACTGTAGTTTCAATCTGTAAGCGCAGAATTTCACTGAATCGCGTAAAGGACATCTTCGGCCGTAAGCAATTTCCGAGATACTTCGTCAAAAAAGTTGCTACCCAATTTTCTATCAACTAGCAAGAGAAGTTTTTGTTTCGATTTTGTCAAGTAAATCGTTGCTGACCAGCAAAATCAGAAAAGAAAAAAAGGTTTCTAGTTTTCTCAGTATTCGGCTCACACCTTACTTTTATTCTTTCCGTTGAAGTCTGCTCTGAATTTTGTCGCAAATTTTAATTACAAGGTTATGAGAAATTCATAAAATATTAAAAAGTTTACTTTAATTTCTCAAGTTGAAAAAGTTTAGGGTTTTCTTGAATCGTTTTGAAACTCTTCCAGGTATTATATTCGAGACTGTAAAAATTCTAGAAATTTAAAAAGGAAACTTTAAGAGTCCTAAGAGTCTAAGACAGTCGGAAAAAGTCTGAGAAAGTTCCGGTAGAGCATAAAATAGTCGTAAATGAGTCCGAAAGAGCTCTAAAGAGGGCCTTCAATAAATACTGATAAGTTTTAAAGGTTTTCAAAAAAAAGTCTCGGAGACTTTTAAATAAATTTAGAAAACCCTTAGTCTGCGGGGATCTCATAGACCTGTCCCCTCCTCTTCCAGTAATATCATTCTCATCAACAAACTGCTGGATTTAAAAATTAAGGAGCGTATGTATGTAGGAAAATTTTATCTCATGTTACCCACCCTAGAGCCCTAGACTAATTAGGGGCCTATACAAGTCTGGAACTCATCGAGCTCGAACAATTTTTCGGTTATACAGATGATATTAATTTAATCCATTTCTTTACCCCAATTTAAACTTTCCGAATGAGACCTAAACATTCGTATTTTTCAATGAAATTTCGCAAATTTATTTCTACGTTAAAATGCAAAATCCTTGTCCGTCATCAAACTGAAGATAAAAAAAGTTATTTCCATCTCCATCCTCGCGATTGAGCTCAGTATTCAGTATTGTGCTGTTGCTAACAGACGTTAATGTATATTATTATTATTATTATTCTTTTTTTTTTTTGTTGTAATTTTCACTAGCCAACGAAACAAAATTTGTGAATCATCCTTGCCTGTTCAAGACGGTGTGGAGAAGATTCGTACTAGGGAAAAACATTGAAGAAAAGAAAACAATGTTTTTCCTAGGTTCTCTTCAGAGTTTACAATTTTGTGGTCAAAGTTCCCAAAATAGGTCAAAAAATGTTAAGAAAAGAAAGTTAGATTACGAAAAATTCAAGCTGTCAAAAAAAAATCCATATCCGGACGAAATGTTCTCTGCCTCTCTTCAGGCCTGCTATGTACTTTATCTTCAATTCGCTAATAAAAATACGAATAACTTCTTGCGACAAATTATATTCGGGACAACAACTCGACTGGGGGGGGGGAGATGTCGCTTTGAAGCTATTCCGCCGTTAGACATGATACAGAGCAGTAATACAAAAATTTTTCCCAAGAGAACGAACTTGTTAGGCACCTGTGCCTCGCGTATCACGTTCCCAAACAGTTTATTTTCGAAGGGCTGTTCCAGGGCCGCAACCTGTGATGAAAACCTTATGACAGTTTCACTGCAGAACGTGATAACGAATTCGCGACCACCATCCAGCTGACTCTAATGCAAACGTCGGCGGCACTTGATTGTTGTATTTGTAGCTCGGCGTGATTTATTAAAAATACACGGGACTTTCGCGCATGAGAATACGCATTCAGCCTTTTTCAGCCGAGCAACTCTGACTTCTGACTGGGAGATAAAAATTCTGATAAATGACATTTTCGCAAAGGTGAGATAGTTTTAATTAGGTTTCGCTATTTGGGCGCCGTACATTTGTTTGCCATGGATTTCATTTTATGATTGCGTGACCGCAGAACGAGATTAAAATACAAGTAGGTATATTACGCTGCAATCTAACTGAGATATGAGTTCGAATAAGTCATCGTCGACTGGACTGCCAAATATTAAAAGTACAACTTCTGATTTTGCTCAGTTTGTCGAACGCAATTCCCACATCCCTTCTAATTCTCTCTCACCGAGAACAGACAGAAATCGTTTCCACAATCTGATTTTCCTGCTGCTTTCGTCTCTCCTCTCACACGACTAGTCGAGTAATCAACGCCGGAAGTTGGAGACAAATCAGGGTACAATTCGTGCCTCGCATTCACTACAGCCGTTTCCCCGGCGCATTCGTAATTTCGTTAAGGTCTTCCTTTTTTTCTTTCTGATTTATTCTTTTTCTCGGACCGTTATTGTTTACATTACATCGAGTACAAAATATGACAGAAAATAACTCGCTGCTTGTATAATACATATTTTTATGTATAGCGAAAACGCGGCTGTAGTCCGATTGCTAATGACCAAAAAAAGGCTGAACCTTGCACTCTATGAACGAAAGAATCTCTTTAATACAAATATTCAGTTCACTCCCCTCTTCAATTTCAAACACGGCGCATCGCGAAAATTTGTAGCGAGAACTACAACTTCTTAAATTTTAGTATTTTTGGTTCTTCTCGGAAACTATGGGCTCCGTCTCAAAAATACAGTATAAATCGGTCATAATGATGTTGGATGGAATCATCACTCCCTCGATAAAACCGGTATATCTCTTTAACCGATTTTTTCTCTCTTAAATTACTTCTGCCTAAAATTGAAAGTTGTATTGTTAAAAGCAGTACATCGTTTTAAGCAGCATCGGTATAACCAATTTCTACTGCAGCTCAGTGGTTGTCGTACAATTTTACATAGGAAGCATTATAGTTCATCCCAGTAGTAAATCATCTTGCCATAAAAAGGTGTCGCGCTGACCTCCTTTTCTATAGCTTTATTTTACGTAATGAGTATTATTTTGTTAGTGCCGAAGACTCGCATTTTATTGATTATTAATCACATGAGAGTATTAGATACGTAAAACATACCATTCCGGGCACCTTGAAACATATCAAATTATTCAATTTTAATGTTATTTTGACTGTAACCCCTCCTGATGGCCCCCCAGAGAACCACAACCCCGAAAACTGCCAACCAGCAAAGACATACTATTTTCAGTAGAATCGAAATGTGGATTTCTCGGGCTACTGAATTTGTTTTTACTACGTATATTATTGCGCATGCAATCAGCAAAAACAACCTTCAGTGGTATCCAAATATAGGGTCATTTTTAATATTATTCGGAGTGTAACCTGCTACTTAGAAAAGTGTTGATAAGCGACAACTAAGTTTAGTTGGTGTGTAACCCCTACTCCTGCGTCAAAAAAAGGGTTACATTCTCGCGCACTCTGTTAATCTGCAAGCAACCTCTTCAGTAGTACCAATTTTTTATTGCTTATTTTGTTTTTGGTATTGTTCCGAATGTAACCCCTCCCCATGTGAAAGCAGAGGACAAGATGTTGATCAGCAAAACCACCTTCAAGAGTATTTAAATGATCATTTCGTGGACCACTGGATTCGTTTTTTATATTTTACCGAGTGTAATATCTACCCCAGTAACAGTAGTAGGATTCATAACTCGGAAAATTGTTGATCAGAAAAAAATACTGTCACTAATATCAGTTTGGTAAAACCGCTATATTTACTTTTCGTAGAGTTCACAGTGCTATTCCTACCCTTCTAGTGGCACAAGAGGTCATAAAATGGAGACTTGTCAACTGTACTATAGTACTATTTGCAGTTATACTCGTCAGTGTCCACCTTTGTCACATCGGTAAATTGGTCCTTACCTTCATTTTTGAAATAATTTTCAGGCATTCTTTGTTTGAAATGTGCAACACGTCAATTAGCGCGTTTCTTATTTTCAAATTTTCGAAAATGAGGCGAGTGCAACCATAAAAGATATTATGATCGGCAATAAAAAAAAGAGAAAAGAAGAAAAGCGCATTCCTCAATTTAAAATTGCGTTCCTAGTGAATATTTGAAATTGGGGCATTGAAAAACTCAATTTTATTATTTTCAGAATAAATTAAAATTAAAAATTACACAAAAATGCAGAAAGTGCAGAAAGTAATTTTTTCTGGACTAATTTTTCATACTAATTGCAAAAATACCTCAAATGGCCCCCTCCACTTACTGTTTCTTCATAATTTGTCTCCAAAGTAGCAAAAATCATGATATATTATGTACTTGGTTAGAATAGAACTGCAATGATACTCAGAATAATTAGGCGCTTTATCTCGAATGAAGATCCACAACCTTCATAATCACCATAAACTGATTAAGAATATTAGAAGGGAGAAGGGCTAAAATTGTGAGGAAAAATTTTTGATGTTCAGTAGCGTACAAATCCAATTATATACGTTCAGTCTCCGATGCAAAGGGCATTATAAATAGGACAAATAGCTAATTGCGGTGATCCGAACAAATTACACGATGAATTATTGTTTCGTAAACTCTAGCAAGTAATTTATGCAACAAGATGACCCGTATTCGGAATTAGCGTTAAAAATCAATCTAGAAAAGTTGGTTTACTGCATTTTTGTATGGCTCTCATTTAATTTTTTTCAAATCCAAGTTTTTCAACACCCCAATTTGAAATATTCACCAATGATTCACTTTTGAACTGGGGAAAGATTTTTTATTTTTTAATGACTGGAAATATCTTCTACTTTTAGGACATTTTGGTTGTATTTGCCTCATACCCTCTTCTGTACAGAGTATTTCAGGTGAAGAATTTCTCGCTAACAAATCTTTACGTACATTCTGTGTTAAATTTCGAGGTCTCGGCAGGTCGTTTTGAGATTATTGAAAGTTTCTAACAATTTACGGTCCTTAGTTTCATAGGGTAAGGAGAAACTTCAGAAGTACTCTTTGCCCGCCCTCGATCCAAAGGAGACTACAATAGGGCAGACGTAAAACTGACCTTAGTACATCCTACGTAATGTTCTATAAGGAATGTTTTAGCATTGAGCTATTGTCGAGACTGAGTCCACGGCTTTCGAAAAAAATATTTAAAAAAATAGAACCTGTAACGATCCTTTTCTGTCTTCACCATACATTTTTGAAAACAGGAACCACAATCATCTGAATGTTTGTGCCAAAGAAATCCTTTTGTTTAGAAAGTGCAGGATTCTGGTCTCTGATGACCAGACCACTGGTTGGCCAGCGAATATAAAAGCTAGATCGTTGCGGCCGCAATAGCTACCGACCTACTGTTTTACAGGTAAGAGCACATAGATAATTTTCTTCTTTCTTTTCCTATCGCTTTATTTTCCAGGTGTACCTGGCAAGCGAAACGTAATTTTCTACAACTGCTGTCCCGAGCCATACGTAGATATCACATATGTAATTAATATAAGGCGAAGAACACTGTACTACTTTTTCAACCTAATAGTGCCATGTGTTTTAATCGCTTCCATGGCTGTATTAGGCTTTACACTGCCACCGGATTCCGGCGAAAAATTATCTTTAGGTAATGTAGTTGATTCTTTTTCTTTTCTTTTCTATTTCTTTCACTCTTTCATTCTGTATCTCTTTCGCTCTCTCACCCATATACACATTTTTTCTGTTTTTCTCCTCGTCATACTGCGTGTATATGTGTGCGTGTGCGTTTTGTATAATGTAAATAACTTTGTACATATATTATATTCGTGTATACACCCCTCTCCCCCCACACACATACATACATACACACACACACACACAAAATTACGAATACCAATCGCCGCGATTATGGTAGCTGCTGCAAATGTTTGTACGCAGCAACCGAGTGCTTCCGCTGAAACGGGAGCGGCGGTCCACGGCGTACGGTCGGACGCGAACCAAGACCAGGACCAGGACCAGGACCAGTCTCTCGGTAATGCATCTTCTTTTTCAGGCCTGCCCGCGCACAAGAATGTCACCAAATATGCGTGCTGCCCGAACGAATACGACCATGTAATTTTTACGTTGCATATTCGTCGACGGACTATATATTACCTCGTCAACCTAATAGCACCGTGCGTTCTGCTCGCCTCCATGACGTTACTTGAATTCTTATTACCTAACGAATGTGGAGAAAAATTAACATTAGGTATTTGCAGCGTAATTCAAAGTCAATTTCCTTCTCTTTTTTTTTCTCTTTTTTTCTCTTTTTTTTTATATATCCTTCTTATGTTCTACTTCGGCAAAATGTAAACGTGTACGAGTATAAAATTACCTTCTAAATTTTGTAAATGTGCAGCAAAGGCGGACTGGACGACATCTTAGAGGTAGTTCTCACTTTTCATCATTAACGTGGATACATTTGCGCTCACCTGATATCATAACCAGAAATTAATGAAATTCCACCCTCGTGTAGCCATAAACCCGTCGGTAGAGACGGAGATAGAGAGACATTCCTGGGAAGACGGTTCCCGAATTCCAGCCTTTAATTTTGAAATAAATGAAATGTGTGGTTGCTTTGCCAGAAGAGAAATTTGAAGTTCGGATAAAATCTTCTGAAAAGGCTTCGGAAAGTCTTGATAGCTTCAGCAGCCACCAGCCCTCCTCCAACACCAGCA
This sequence comes from Acanthococcus lagerstroemiae, assembly GCA_031841125.1. Lineage (NCBI taxonomy): Eukaryota > Metazoa > Arthropoda > Insecta > Hemiptera > Eriococcidae > Acanthococcus > Acanthococcus lagerstroemiae. Next base: position 82,578,244 of record CM063106.1, read on the forward strand.
TAGCACCCCCAGTATACTTTTCACTTCGGCGATAACCATGTGAGTGCATACAATCAGACGGACCTTTTTCTTTGCATTTAGATTTTTGAACAGAACACACCCCCGACCAGTCTTACACATTTAAATAAAAAATCTACAAAATTCTAGCAAAATCAATTACGAGTAAGCCGTGTCTCGAGGTTGTTGTAGTTCTTATGGGAGTAAACATCGATCTCCAGGAAGTCTCCCCATACGAATTTAAAAATTAATATTTTTTCAGAGTGGGGTATCAGGGGTTGCCGAATCCATTTCTGGGATCCTTTCCGCCCTCATCTCAAAACTTCAGGTACCACAGAAGTCTAATCACCAATTATTATAGTCTTCAAATTTTTTGTATTGAAAACTTACTGTGGCTTAGAGCTTGGAGAACTCATTTCCGGGAACTCTTTTCGCAATCACTCGGGCTCCATAGGGGATTAGCATCAAATAATCGTTCTAGATGGATCATGAAATACGTCTCACATTCATTTTTAACGACTATATCGGATATAAGTGCGAAAAAGCAGAGTCTCAATTTGGTAATATTTGGATTTATTGCGAGTAAACATACAAATATATTATTCTGTCCCACGAAAGAAGGGCTGGAACGAATAACCAAATTAGATTTAATCAAATTTTTGAATCAATCCTAATTAGGACCGCAAATTTCAAAGTTCACTTGTCAAAGCGGCAAAACTGACTTTTTTTAATCAAACAAAGTATTAGAAAGGGGCTTTTCAGGCAGCTCATTATTTCAGAAGTTGTATTAGATTTTTATTCGGCTCCAAGTTAAGCCCACTTGTCCATTTGAGACCAGATGTTTAAATTTTTTAAATACAAATTGAAGTCGGCTCAAAAGTCGGATATACGAGTAATTTTCGAAATAAACAATCCAAATAACCATATTTTTGATAATTTGTTCGTTTTTTTCAAGAAAAAAGTTAATTGTGCCCCTTTTATGAAGAAAATTTGGATTTAGTGTAAAAAAATCGGACCTAATCAAAATTCTAATAAGATATTTTGCATCTACTACGTATCAAATAATGTACTAAGTATAATTAACTTCAAGGTGTACCGAGATCATGGCCTATAGGCGGTAAGTGTCTAGCTAAATATAGAATAAAATCAGCGACCAAAGGAAACATTAGTTCGGTATTTTAATATGTTCTCATTTGAACATCCGAAGTAGGTGGAACGTTCCAGGTACCTTTTTTGGGGGGAAAGAGAATGTTTTCACTTAAAAATAAACTGGACTTTACCAAATGAAATACAGATTTGTCGCATCTCAGTCCGACTTCTCGGTCAGAAATAAAAATGAGGCGCATTTCGATAGACATCTTGAATACGTCAATCAATAGATAATGTCGCAAGGCTGACATTATACGATACTAGCCAATAAAATTAGAGATAATTGAAGATAAGCTACCTTCAGAGTCTGCAGTGTAAAGGGAAGGAGAACAGAACTGGAAAAATGAATTCAGAAACCCGAAAAAAAAACTCTATTCAGACATAAAGAATGTAGAACTTGGAATAACTGAAGATTAATCGCCTGCGAAGGCTAAAGGGTAAAACGGAAGTGGAAAATAACCCAAAAATGAATTACCGGAACTTTTTATTCAGATAAGTGGCACGAAATTGATGTACTCGTAATTGGAATTCAGTCCCACGTGGGTTCGCATGCGAGGGAGAAGTGGGAGAGGATTTCAAGAATGAACTCAGAGACTATAAAAGTCTCAATCTGAGGCTTCAATATTAATTTCAATAAGAGCCTCGGCGCCTTTTAAGGCACGGGTTGTCCTGTACCCAGTTAGCTCCAACTTGCAGCCTTCTTTTCCCCCTACTACTTAGAATCCATCTACGCGCAAAATTAAAAGTCAAAACTGTGAAAAAATTTAGAGCGATGACAGCCTAAAATATTTGTAATCAGGCATTATTTGTACGGTCTCGAAAACATTGTAAGAGATGACATTCGTAAAACATTTTTGTTGACTAGAGAGATATCTTCAAATGTTTTCAAATGTTGATTGCTATTTATTTCAAAAATTAGATTTTTTATTTTTCAGAAAAGTAACTAATCATTGATAGAAACGTATGGCTCACGCCAGATAATACTTAGACCATTGTGAAAGAAAAGAGCGTAAGTAGTACAATACACTAGCGAGTGTTATTCAGTGTCCTTTCTACGTTTCTGTCAATCAGTAATTTTTTTGCCCCTGTGCCGTGATGTAGGGGGCTTATCGCTAATATATACAAATGTTTGAAACAGTCATAATTTTAAATCGAGCATTTTTAGTTATTATATATATATATTTTTTTTAAATAGATATTTTCTGATTTTATGAAGTTCGTGAGCCGACTTGATAACGTCAATATATTTGTACGAGTATATGTATCCATTCAATCATGAGATCCGGTAAATTTCCACACATAATGTTAATAGATTAAGTTGCCCTACTTAACTCTGCAAGTTACTTCACTCAGGCGAAACACCCTTTTGACTGTTTTTTTTTTCTCTTCTTTTTTCTCATCGAACTTTTCTAAGTTGAATAAGTTTGTGATACGTACTGACCCCTATTTTGTGGGAAAGAAATTTTCAAAGTAGAACAAACTTAGACCCCGCCAAGTAAAGATCTTCGTTGATCTCTCACCGATTTAACATCGCGTTCAAAAAACATGCAATCTGGTTTCCTTTCTGAACTGCGATCATTTACCGCCGAAACCTAAGTATTTTACATTTCATTTTTGAAACGCTACCTCGATTTTGCAATCGATCAGCCGGTTGTTTCGTTCATAATGCTCTCCAAAGTTTATTGCACGAGATGCGTTTGAGAACTAAATTCTGATTTTCCCAACTTGAGATATTTCTTTCTCGAAGGCATCACATATCTTCGTAGCGTTTGATCGGCTTCAGTCGAACTTACTGACAAATAATGCAAATATAAGGAATGAAAACTCGAATCTCCAAACATTTTAATAAGAAATCTTTGTGCTGAATGACGCCGCAAAATAAGTATGGCTGCAGTCAATGTCAATCAACATTCGTGTCAACGGATGTACGTACATATTTGCAGTCGGTGTCACAATCTAAAAGCTTCGAATCCTGCGCTAAACTGATTACATAAAAACTCTTCCGTAAATGATGCGATTGTCGCGAAAATGAAAATGATCATTTATTTTCCCGTGAACAAATATGCCATAATTCGTCCATCAACGCCTAAACCATTCCGTATATTATATATTTTATTCTCTTTTTCAATTACCACCATAACGTCATCGTATTTGACTTTTATTGAAATGGGAATTGGTTTTTAGACGAGTGTTTCGACAAACTAAAGTGGATATAATATAACGTTCTAAAACAGCGCACGGCATCGGCACCGCCTTATCCGTTTATGGCCTCGTCAAACTTTATAAACTGTTGAGTCCGGTGACAAGTTGATCCGGAACTGGAGCCGACAAGTTTTTTCTCCCCTATTTTTCAACGAATTGACGAAATCGACTTGACGGCTGCGTGGCACAGACGACTTGTTAATATTCCTTTGGTTCAATGTCAGACCCAGATATGTCACTTTTCTCCGATTTCGAGTTTTCGCCGCGGTTGGGTAGTCGTTTTCATGCTTTACGTGATGCCACTGTGGAGTACTAATCCTCTCCTTTTGGTGATATTATTTTCATGGAATAAGGAAAAACTTCCGGAAGTGGCTCGATTCAATTTCGAAAATTTTCAGAATGAGGGACACCCTAACACAGGTGTACACTGGTTACCTATTCGTAGGTTAATAACGGTAGACATGAAATGGAAAATTTGATCGGGTGGCCTAATTAGATTTTGAAATGTCTTACTCCCAGTAGCTAAACTTCTTTCATTTGGTCTACAAATCCACTAGTAAATTTTTTTTAGCCAAAAGTTCTCAGAGGTCCCGCCTAGGCGGGGGTTAAATTTAATATGGGATTCATTTTTTGTTATTAATCTGCAATTTTGAATAGGGATTCTAAAATACCGAATTTCGTCGAAAAAGTTTGTTTGACCATGAAAAATCGTTCTCATTAGTGTAATAACGAAACACGTACAGAAAATTTTGAGAAAAACCTAATTCAAAGATCAATGATTTCTGTTAAATTCGGATTAAAAAGAAGTACAATTTCTCGAACTCCGAACATTATCTACCACAGAAACTGCATGAAACCGTGGAAATGATCGTCTACTCGAATTTCAGAAACAACGAATCTATTTATGAAAATGTTTGTTTCAAACCGCAATTTTGAAGACTCTACTTAGGGAGTAAGATCTAAATATATTATAGATAGCATTGTAACTTATATCGAAGAAAGTGGAACTTTTGGAATTGCTGAATTCGTTTTTGACGTTACATTGACTGTAACTCCTACCAATAAGAGCCACAGGGAGCAGAGGCGAGAAAATTTGAATTTTATTCACCATTATCCCACATATCTCGATAATAGGTTCCTTGCAGTTCCTAAATTTGTTTTTCAGGTTTCTAGTAAGAAAGCTGACTTCTTATTGGCCTATACCTGTTAACCAAATCAGGTATGGCGTATTGTGGCGCAGTTATGCATGCCAGACTGGTGTTGAAGAACACGCGTAAAATAAGTTTCGTTTCATTCTGTTAGTGTATCCTTTATACGGAAGAAAAAGAAAACAAACAGGGGAGCTTAAGATTTTCTTCTATTCAAACTCATTCAGAACTAGTGAAGACACTTCTTAAGGTCTCGTATGACAAGTTACATGAAACGACTTCAAGATTATGCCACTATTTTTTAATTAAACTTTTTGCTGTCAGTAGCATATACAAAGGGATACACTCGGGGCAATAGGCCATAGCGAAGCAAGTTTACTGAGGAGGAGCGAATTAATAATTTTCATAAATTTTCTAAATATTAAGCAAAAGGGAAAACTTTTAAGATGTGTGAATTTTTTCGCTGTATACCTGAAACAGGCAATTGGCCAACTTCTAAATATGATCAGGAGTTCCCCTCTATAGCTATGACTTTGGATGGATATACTTCCCAAAGCCTCTCCCTCCCCCCCCCTCGAAAAAAAGTTAAGGTAGGTAATTACGGTAATTATTACTTTTCCCAGAATAGTTGAAAAAAACTTTAAAAATATGTATTTGTTCACATCGCTTGCGATGAAAACTAATATAATTTTATTTTGCACGTTCCAACTTAACCCCCTCCCAAACAACTTTCTATTTACGCTGCTGTTTGCTGTTTCCAACATCACTAATCGTAGGGTGGAGTGTTCAATGAATGCTTTCCGAAATGCTCGTGAACCTGAATCATACATAAATTTCGAACGACACTTCTTTCAAAAGACTCGCCTCTCGCACTCTTTTAGTTTCACATTCAGTCATGCTCATGCCATGTTCAGTCGGTAACTCGATCTTATCCTTCCTACATTAGATGCACACCTGAAGACTACGTAGATGAACATTGTTACATCTACCGGCACTTCTAAAACCGGCACTCGGAGAAAAATCCGGAAACCAGATAAGGTTCTACACGATGCTTCGCCAGTCCGCCTGCTGATTAACGATTAGCGATTTTAAAAAAATAGTGCACCTAACTACAACCTCATTTCGATAAAAAGGTTTTCTAAGAATTATTTAATTACGAATAAAGTAGCGGAGAGGAAGAGGAAGAGGAAGAGAGAGAGAGAGAGAGTCTCGGTATTCAAAATACAGTCACGGCCCAGTCCCGTGAAAACTGTACAATCTGCATTGAAAATTCATCCCCTGTTTTTTGACCTACTGACCCAGATTTTATCTTTCAACGCCGAACGGTCGCTAATAGTCCACTGCATCTATATAGCGAGCGTACGTATAATATGTTTACACGCATAAGGTCAGAATAACGAATAGATAGGTGTTAGAAAGAAAAAAAGTGGAACACACCTGCAGCCGCCACATTTGTTATAACTGTCGACGAAAATTTCTCATTTACAATCGCACTGTTGTAGAAAAGCTCTGCCTGTCTATTATACCTACGAGTATATAGTACAAATATTTAAAAGGTATAAGACTACCACGACTCGCCGTCGATCCGCAACACATTCGTACCATTCACACAATCAATGTTTACTATAACACAGAACGATGTAATATTAATTATATCGAACCGAACAATCTAGTTCAGGTAATATAGTCTATACTTATATGTACATATATTATAATTATACATTTTTACCATAAAAACATATACGTACGTAAACGTTTTACGTGTATTAGTATCGCAGATTACCTTTATGCGTAATATTAGACGATGTATCCGATGGGGTATCAGTCATCAGTTTCGCTTTTCCTTTCGCTACGCTTGTTCACATTTAAATTTTACGAAGCGGACTCTCAAGAATATGCGATATTTACGTTTCTCATTGTCGGTACGGTATCGGTGCTGACCTGCCAGCTCTACACGATGTATGGATGAGGGAAACGACGAAGACACGAATAAGCGTAATCTTAAAGATGTAATGGGGATCTCCTTAATTTCTCTTGGTGAACTCATACTGCGAATTCTTTCGGAAACATCTCCGAAATCCGTTTTAATGAGATGAAAAATGCTCATGCAAAGTTTCAAGTCGATCGGATGAGGAGAGCATGTAGCTAGAGTCCTCTCTCCTTCTTATGCAGTTTAATTCTACAATGTGGTTTACTGACCCCAGGGTGAGTAATAACGAAAAAGTAAGACTCGAAATAGGAGTTGATTTGCTGGTTTTCAAGGTCTTTGAATTCATTTCTGGGAGATAGGTTTTACATCTACATTCCGCCTAAAATACCACTAAAAGGAATGCGGGTCAAATATTTTTCATATGTTTTCTAGATAATACTAGATTTGTAAGTTTTCACGGTAGCTGAATCAAATCCTGGTCGTAGGTTTAACATTCAACTCCTTTGGCTGCCGCTGAAAAAATAGAGGTCAATTGGATGCCATCCCGAACAATTACGACTATTTCATCCACATCTCGAAACTAACTGTTGTACCTATCTGCGTGCGGAGATGATTTTCCCGTATCCTCTCGGCGTTCATTCTTCTTTCTTTCTTATTTTTCAATTCATTTATACGGTGAACTTTTTTCTTTTCCCATTTCTAGAACAGAGTATGGCTGGTGAATATACCACTGTTGATACGGAAAACGAAGAAACGCGAAGAACAGAAGCATTCTTGGTGCTCGCGTTCTCGCGTTTTCATTGTCGAAGGCGGCGAAAAGGCGCGCACGAATAAAATAAATAAAAAATAAAGTATAAAAAAAGTTGGCGGCTCTAATCGAGCGTAACGGGGTTAAAAAATTTTTAAGAACTTCTTTAATTGCGATCAGCGAGTACGCTTTTCGAAGCGTCGCGCAATTCACGTGTTATTCGATGCTCGATTACAGCTTAGAATTCTCAATTCGAATCGGCCCTGCCAACTGCCAAGCCGAGCCGTAACACGACGCCGCCACCGCCGCCGCCGCCGCCGCCGCCGCCGCCGCCGCCGCCGCCGCGCCTCCCGCAAGTTGTGCAGCGATTCCAACGCCGGCGTTCGTCACATTGCACAAGCGATAAGGCATCGCATCCTGCTCGTATTTCTTTGCTGCTTCCAGCCGCCGGATCGTGTTAATAGAATTGCATACGCGATTCGCCGTAAATGCGTACTACGCACGCCATCGCCAGTGCGTTAATATGTAGAATTGCATAAACGATTCGCCGTAAATACGGATCATTCCTAGCAGATAAACAACGCGGCGCGCGGCGTGCGATATCAGTAGATAAGATTACAAAGACGAACCCGAGACAACGAATACGGAGGCCAAATGATAGCGGTATTCTTGACCTTGTTCCACAATCTTGGCATCTCCTCGGTGTAATATTATATTATGTAAAATGTTTCATGTCCAATAACTAACATTGTTCAAGTGGCACAAGAAACTGTTCCGCACAATGATAATTGCTTGAATTTGATTTCTTCTTCATTCATCAAGCTGTTTCACACGTGTCCTGTAAAATTTATGACACTCAAGAATTTACTCATCGGGTTTATTCGCTAAATTTTCTTCAGATTTGAGAACTGAAGAAATTTTAATTCTAGATTTCACGACTTCCAACGTTTTGTCTTTACACTTCTAAGACATATGCGGTTTTGTTTTCTACATTAGCTATTCTTGTGGCGATATAATGATAAGTTTCCTTCGTTTAGCACTCAAAAATAGGACCACCAAGTGAAAAGTGGCTACTTGTCCGGGCACTGTAAGAGAAATGGGTCTAGGGCATTTCATTCAATTTCCCCTTTCTTCTGACAGCCAAACGGATGGCCGTATTGACAGTATCGCATTTTTAAAGATGAAAATTCCTCCCCGCTTCCCCGCCTTCTCGTTTCCGAGCATAGTTAGCAAATTTATAATTTTAAATAGAAATCTATCGTATAAAATATCAAAATAGGAGTTTATGAAGAGGGAAGAGGCTGATTTTGGAAATTTAATATCAGATTTTTGCTCCGACCCGATTCAGTTTTTAAAACATGCTCATTCGAAAAAATTTTCTCTTATTCAACTTGCATATATGTATGTTCACATCAACTCTACAACATACTTGCAACGTTGAGGATGGAGGAAAAGGAGGCTTAATTTTTCTAAGCTAATAATTTGGTTTCTCTGATAAATTCTATACTCCTACCCCGGGGCTTGCAACTCCCACTTTGTTTATAGTTACAGTCTACAACATAAATCGGAAAATCTCAAACAATTTCGAGAAAGTCTCCGAGAGTCTATGATAGATATAACTCTATCTAAACTCGCGTTACACAGCTCTAAAACGTCCGAATGGTTTGCGAAAAACACATTCGGTGTGTTATCAGATTTGGAAAAAACCGGAATCAAGTCAAGAAGAATCTTTTGAAAAATTTTAAAATGCTTAGAGTAGTATTCAGCTTTTTTTTGACAAGTTTTGTATAATCCTATACATGTTTAGAAACGTTTTATTTAAACTGGCCCGCAACAGACTTCAAAGTGTACTAGCGAATTCGTAAATAGTCTTAAACAAGTCAGGAAAAGTACTACGAGTAAAAAGTATACCTTAAATGGTCTCGACCAAATCATTGATCTCTTAAATTAAGACTGTTTACTGTAGTCAACTTTCACTCCAAAAATTCGTCAAAAATCATCAGATTTGAGGATCTAGACAAACTTGGAACCATTGAGGGTCAATATTATAAAACTTGGTTGAACGTTTTATAATCTTTGGTTAATGTTCCTTTATCTCAAGCCGTTTTTCCGAATGGACATTTTTTCGAACAACCATTTCCCCAAAGATAAATATCCCGAGTCACATTTTCCGAATGAGTTTTTCTCGAATGCTTTGATTCCGATTTCGATGTTATCAAATTACTTACTTACGTTGTATCCGATTGTTCGTACGTAATCTAATATGCGATTACCGCTTTTGTAATCAGCATAATTGGAGGGTGACGCGACACAACGAATTCGAGTTCGGAGATTGAGCCACTTCCTCCCAAACGAATCTTTTACTTTTTTACCAAGACTGAGCTCCGCGATGCTTACCTCGGTGTCCGCCGAGCTTCGGACTTCTTTGAGGAACGTGTTCTTGTCAGGGTGGTGTTTTCCCCCAGAAGTATACGGAAGTGATTGTGCCAGCCTTCGCTAGCGTTGTTGGTTGTGTGGCTGTCGTTTGGTGAGGCTTCGTACATGTTCCAAATGGAAGGTGGTTAGCAAGGGACCATGGCTACCCTACGAGCTCTTGCCTGTCGGCCAGCAACAAATGTCACTTTGAATTAGTTCACTGCGTCCAACAATTCATCCGGAACATCGTCCCGTAGCGAATAGTAGTACGCTGCCTATTTGAAGCTCGTCTTCTTTACAGTTTTTATCGTTGTTTTCGTCTTCTTCGTGGTGACCCGAGTCAAAGATCAAGAATTTATCTCCCTGCAACGTCCGTTGAAGGCGCTCCGGTAATTCGCCCAAGTTTTTCAGTTGTCGCGGATTTGGTGGGAAGTCCTCGCGACGTTCTCGTTTCATTGCTTTTTTCCAAGGCTTCTTATTCGCAGACTGTACACGTAATAAATTTGGTACGCAGAATATGCACGAGTGGCCGCTCCGGGTACTCTTTAGCTTTCCTCAAAAATCATTCGAGAACTTTTCTTTCGGGAAAAAGTCATTCGAGAAATATGGCTCGGGATATTTACTTTCGGGAAAATGCCCGCTCGGGAAATATCCTTTCGGGAAAATGGCTTCGGGAACATGTGCGATAATCAAATTACTTATAGACCAAATTCCAGCTTGATTGTGTTGTTTTACATGTCTAGAAGAATCCAAACAGGTCTGAATTATAGACCACTTTTCAGTCTGTCTGTATCATTTTACATTTCAAATCCCTTATTGACTATAACTTGCGATCTGTTGGTGAAAAACTTTCCTAGCATGAATTTGGCATTCCGAAAAATGGTAATTTCCACTCGCAGGAAGTTCCTTTCTATTGTCGCTACTCTATTCTATTTCGCAAATTTTGAAATGAGAAAATGGGAGAAATTGCGATATTTCGACCACATAGCATCCAGATACAAAGAGAGAAACGATCAACTCGTGAACGTCGAGTGTTCTCTGAACGCAAATATTCGCCCTTTTTAATGAGACGTACATCGCTCCGATTTTTATTTTCACCGTTCTCGTTTGTTTGGAATTGCACTTTTCAGTAACATCATTTTTAAATACTAACGGTAGATGCCGGCTGTTTAATGATAGAAAATAGTGCTGGAAGAAAAAACTGTTTCGTTTTTCGCGAAAAACGGCGAACCTAATTCGACAAGTCAAAATAGAAATTTATTCTAAGTAGAAATACAAACATGAGGTTTATTCGAACGCGTTCTCGTTATCGTAGCTGCGCCAAACTCGTGAATGAATGGGCTGTAAGCGGAAAGAGCTTTACAGTTTGGGCCCTTCATAGCCTGCGTTCAAAAATATTCGTAATAAATATGTCGTCGGCGAGAATCAATTCGTTCCGAGCAAGCTACTCGGTTCATTGTGTCCAATCTATTACGCGGAACGCTAGTCGGTGTATACTGAGCGCCTAAACTGAGCACCAAATTGGCAATTTTCGATTAACTCTACTACTTTAATCAACTCCACCAAGCCGTACTCGGGGAAAAGTTCATTTACCATGGTCAACCTCAAGCCCGTAGCATTGGTGCGGAACAGCGTGGAGCATTCTCGGCAGAAACGCGAACACTTTTTTCCATTATTTTATTCTAATCCTTCGTTTTTCTGCTTTCTATGTGTGAAATTTATAATTTTGCCCCAAGGTTTCCCCTCCCCCTTTCCCCAGAAAAGTGGCGACACTATAGACCTAGTGAACTTTTTGGATTTCTTATACGCATTTGTCAAACCGGAAATTGTAACTGAAATCCCCGGGAGCGCTTCAAAATTATTTCAAGGTCTCGTTCGATTTTTCAAAAGTGACGTACATTTTCCAGTAAACTGAGCCGCGACGCCGCCATGAGTTTCTCATTCCGACAAAGCCATAGCAATGAAAGTTTGCAAATCGGTTGGATACGATGTGAACCCGAATGTATTGTGGCCCTTAACCAAAAAGTAAAAATATGCCGATGAACCGATGTTATCGAGTTTCTTTGTATTTTTTCAATCTGTCTGCTCTCCATCTACCGAAGAAATTTTTCATTTCCGACCTAAGTGAATGATCACATGTAATTCGATAATAGTCTTCTGTTTCGTGTACTCGTATTCGTCACCCGACCTTTCCGTATTTGAGAAACGTAGTCCCTCACTACCGCCCCGTCGTTCAGACCATCCAGTCAAATGGAATCCGCTTCGTAAGATTTACACCACATCGAACTGCGTACAAAAAAGCTTTTATTTATGCCTTTCTAAAAAGATTTAAGCAAATGTGTCAATCCCATTGTGACGAACCCATCAGTAGTACTAAGTTGGGAGTCGACGCAGAAACTAAATAAAATTGCCTTCATTGCTCTTTAATCTGTTGAAATAGCAGCAGAAATAAAGGTGAATATGGAATAATATCCACAACCGAGACCAGGGGAAGGGGAAATTGAAATTGCTCGTTATTTCTGTTCAAATTGTTCAGAAAGAACAAAAATTTTCGCATATTCCGCTCAACTGTGCTTCTACCTACAAAAACTTTGTATTATTTATAAAATTACGACCTATCTCCTCCTCCCAACCCCTCCCGCTTCAAGAAATTTCTACCTACACTATGGCATAAAAAGACTTGGGAAATCGAAATAAAAGTTTTGGGTGCAAGAGATGCCATTTTAAGAAAATCCAGAACCACTCAAAATGGGTTCCGTGTGCTCTTTCTCGAATATTTAATTGCCTCTTCTGAAACTGTGAAGGCAGGTTCAGCGGCTGGACCACTAACCCTAATCAGCCGTACAACCTGCAGACCAAAGAAACCAAAATTCGAGGTGAACGTCATTCCAGCAACGATTTTTTTCGCAAACGTTCTTGAACTGGCTTCCTAATCAAAAATCTACAAGTCCACAGCGATTCCGGTAGGGCTTTGTCCTCCACAGAACTACTTACGAATAAGCCAGAAATTAGTATTTCCCAAAAGTCCAACGAAAAATCTATCAAATGTTTGACGAAAATGTTGAACCCAAATGGTTGCTCAATAAAACACTCAATACATATAAACGGGGGGCTCGGAATCGCCTCTTATGGTAGCCTTTAGGGTAGCAACAAGAACCTTTGAATATTTTTTGTACTTTGGTTATCTTCTGACCCATTTCTTCATGAATGTATGAATCCATCTATGAGCATTTCCCGTCTCCCACCTTCCTCCTTTGCACACCGAACTTTTTTATTTTTTAAAAAGAATGAAAAATAGTGAAAATTTCTGGATATAATTAAGTGTAATTGGCATACATTATATGTATGCTCGAGAATTCTAAGTCACTCGTAATTGTTAACAAGTTTGCATTGAAACCTGTTCTCAAGCCTGGACGCTTCAATAATAATTTAATATTTTCAATATTCTTATTATTCAATTTGATTATTATTTATTATTGTATCAAGAATAATAATTATAATAATGAATATCAAATAGTTGCTCACTCCAAGAAATTATATCTATATTAAATTATCGTACTTCGTAAACACGTTGATTTCTCAGATTATCACTCCTCCTCCCGCGAATTCCTGAGTTTTTATACCGCGATCAAAGTAATATTGGCGACGACCTCGATCAGTGGCCTCTATAGCCTCAAAAATAATTCTTAATCATAAAGGTGGTTTTCACCAACCGAAATGTTTATGAAATCTGCCAATATTTAGCAGTTACAAGACTACGAGAAAGCTTAACATGTAAGAAAATCTGAAATTTGGCAGTAAGAAATCCTAATAATCAAATTTTGCCTTAAATATGGTTCGGCTAAAAAATTATTCTTTGCGCTGTAAAATTAAAGTATCCATACAGAATTTTAAAAAAAAATCCGAAGGTCACTGCACTTTCATGTATGGGAGAAAACGTGGGCTTCAATTATTACAGTCCAATCCAATCCAATCCGTACTAACGAAATGAGGGCACATGGAAACGTGTAAAAACGTATTTTCATGATTTCTGAGCTGTGTCTGAACCTATTTTTCAGGATATTTTGAATCTATTTCTTACCGTAGGAGGTTCATCCAGGGTTCAAGACCTAAATTGTATGAGGAGGCACTTGAAATGTATCTATCACGGAGTTCCTCGAGTTGACGATTTTAATTCTAAGACTGTTTCGATCCTACCCTTCAACCACACAACCATATTGATGCACAGGAGGCTGAGGCAAAAATCATTTAAATTTACAAATAGTGATTCTACCCTACAGTTTTTCTGATTAACTGGAATAAATACCGAAAACGTACTTTGCGACCTACGAAATGTCAGAAATGGTACTCATGTTTTATACACATCCGACGAGCTTTAATTTTCATAATATTACAAAAAAATAATCGCAGAAATGAGTTAAACCACTTTTGAACATCAGGAAAAATACCCGTACTTATTGTATTTGTTCTCATTTTCACGCCTTTGCCTTCTCCACGTACATGAATCTCAGTTTTTATACTAAGTCAAAGTCATTTCAAAAATAAGCATGGATATGCAAATTGTTATGTATTTTGTTATCCTCATTTTGCGTTCCATTCCCCACCCGTATTAGTTTCAGTTTTCCTATAAATGTTAAAGAAGTGGAGAAAATGAATTCAGCAATCTTCCGAACTCGAAAAATTGTATCCATACTTCTCATTTTGTATCCCAGCAAGCCCAATTCCCAGCCCCTTCCCTCCATGAGCCTCATTTTTGATCTCACGCTTGTTGCATGAAGAAATGATTTTAAAAACTTTTCTAAATCCAAAAACGATATCCGTATTGCACTCATTTTGAACTCACTTTATGTTTCTCAGTTCTCCTCCTCTTCTCTAAGAGCCTCAACTTTTTTAAAAAGCAAAATTCTATCTTTGAAATTTTATAAACGGCATCTTCACTTGCACTTGTTCTTATTCTTCAGTTTAATGCCCCTTCTTCCATTGTACGTATTAAATTTTCATATAAAAGTCATTAAAAAAATAGTAAAAATTAATTCAATAATTTTCTAACCTCTAGAAATGGTACTCACATTGTAATTATCACCTTCACTTCTGTGCCCGTGTGCCCGTCCTCTTTCCTTTTCTGATATTCCTCAGATTTCATATTAGAGTCGACGGAACACTAAACACAAGTTCAAAGACTTATGAAATTACAAAAATGATACACGTGTATATTACTCATCTTCCCTCTGCCTCTTCATTTCTAAACTTGTGGAATAATTATAACGAGCAGAGCAAATTATTGATTATTAAATATTAATATTAATTAAAATATTAATATTTAATAATCAATGATTTGCTCTGCTCGTAATAATTATTCCACATGGTAGCAGAACGTGGTTCTTCTGTTCTTTGCATTGTTACCACCAAACATAATGTTATTTATGAATCATTTACGAATACAACGAGCAGCAACTAACAGTCGGGCGAATTTATCTCTCCGGAGTAATCCAGATCTTGGACCTTTGACAAAGCGGTGGGAGCCGCTGTAAACATGACCTGGTCCAATTGAATGGATCACGGCTTCAATGCCCCCAGCGGACTGATTCTTGCTAGCTGAGATAACGTGGCCTTATACGAGATGAAGAAATTAATTGTGGATTAATTACCATTAATTATTTCATAATAATTATCACCTGATTTTCGATTTAATCGAATCAAAAAAAGTGTTTCACATTATTATATTGAAGCTACATTTTATATGTATATTGATACCAAAAGCGAATTCAGTCAGTTTTAAAATCCAGGAGATGGTACGCATAGGAATGTATGGTAGTTACTTTACTATTTTATTTTAGTCTCTCCGCTACTCCCCACTATCAGTTTAGCGTCAATAATGGTATTAAAAATAATGAGTTCAGTAACCTCAAAACTGCAATCATTGGTGGGCCATTTCCATTAATTAATCTTATAGAAGCAGTTCAACAAAGTTCACCATTAAACATCTGCACATACGAAAGATTTTTGAGATGTGTGTAGATGAAGCTCCACCTGAATCGTAAAGGACTTTCAGCATGCCAATATAGACAGTTCATAGAAGTTTGTGAGAGTATGTTTGCTGGAGATGCTGTATCGTTTTCAGCTTTTGTTCGTCTAATATTCCTGGGCTACTGAGACTTGGCAATATTACGAGTATTTGAAAACAGCAGACAGTCAAATGGACACTTCACTCTGGGACTGACACATAGAACCGTTGACTAATTATTTATAGAAAAGTAACGCCAGTATAGCAGCTATCAACCTTTAATAATAGAAGACAAAAAAAAAAAAAAAAAAAAAAGTCATTATACGCTTGATAAGATCCGTAATTGCAATACACGTATTTTCATACATTATACATAAATGTATAATTAGTTAACCTGTACATATTATTAAACGCCTACCGATTTTGGAAAGCTGCTCGGCTTTAAGAGCGGTAGTTCTTCACTGATAGGCTTTACTAAACATAAGTTATTTTGTACATACTGTATAAATCAACCAAACAGCGTTCCAGAAAAGCCTTACATAGCGTTATCCTTTAGAGAGTGACTTCCCCACACCAACCTTGTAACAGTTTCAGCAAAACCTACTGCATTAGGCGAGAATAAAATTGTCCATTATGTATACACATTTATGTACGTAGCTCTACACTTGACGCACGTATTGCGACAGCTCGCTCTGTAGCTGTTACAGGTGCGAAGCATAATTATACAGTAGGTAATCGCACACTCGTTTAGGTCGAGATCAGATCTCAAGTTGACAGAAGAACGTTGTACATTAATCTTTTGTTTTTTGGGCAGACAGATCACGCATCTCTCTGTCACATCGTAAATAGATACTAATACGAAAATACAACGCGACGGGGCGCCGCACCGGTTCTGCGTGATTACACCGCTCCAGGGTTCCGCAGTTATGCATTGTCGAGTTGAATCGAATCCATAGCGGATTTCAAACCGATGTATAACTGCTTCAGGAACCAGCAACAAGCCACCAGTCATCATTAGTATGGGATTTGGATGTGGAGTGTCCATTTGAACACGCCTTAGAACACGAGTACACAAATACATATAGACGCGTTTTTTTTTTTTTTAAGGTCCCACTTCTCTAACTTTCCACGGTGCAAACATGAGAAATTTGACCGTGTTTTGATAATACTTATTCAAACACGTCCAAATACGTTAAATGCATCTACTGTATTCTGACGTATTCTCCCGATGCGCGAAACTCCCGCCAGTTACCCTTTTGTAACCTTTCGATTATCCGGGTATCTAACGGTAGCTACAGGGCTAAATGGGTACCTGGCAACCCTCTGATTACCCACGTAGCCCTGCAGTTACCCGTCAGTACCCTCGGAAATCCTTTCGTTACCCGGGTAATCGAAGGGTTTCAAAAATGTAACTTTTCCACTTGTAACTGGCGGGTTTCTGCGCATCAGGCCATCTATTATACAGACACACCGTGGAAAAGGGGCCTTAATGTAGATGCGTTTTAGGTCTCTCTTATCTAATATTCCACAATGCTCATGCATTTAAAAAATGTATTGTATGTATTAGGATGTATATACATTTAAACACGTCTTCGAAAAAGAATCTTAAAATTTATACCTTCTAGAACCTTTTACTCGGACATGTTCGAGTGCGCATTATGCCAAAATTCTCATTATTTTGATCTATATTCATCCACAAAGTCTTAAGAAAATGACCTAAATGTATAAATAATTCTGATCCTTTTTGTTAGACATTGTGTAATGCACATCAGAATGTATGGTATTTTAACCAGGGTTTAGACACAAAAATTGAACTAATTACATACATAAATATAAAATATGTAGCGTAAAAAAAAATACATGTACAAAAAGGTATAATATGTAAAATATGTAAAGAATGTGAACAGGTCCCCAAGAAGGATCATCTTATGCCGAGCGAGCAGATGTATTAGGTTCTTTTTCTTATACATATAAGATTCAATTTACCATGTAAGTGCTACTTGCTGCCACAACGCCCTACTAGTGCGAGCAGCAAAGGCATGGCCAAGGGGGAGGGGGCAATGGTCCTGCCTCAAGTTTGAATTTTGACACCCCCCCCCTCCTCCTCCGTTGGAAAAATCCTAACCACGCCGCTGCCTTTTTCTTGCTGCAGTAAATTTAGGGCAACTCGATTTAAAAAAAAGGCATATTTAACAAATTTTGCTCACCTTATTTTCTAATTATTTGCTCTCAACCCGAGCCCTGGAATCCACCCTTTCGAGCATTGTCTCAGAGACGTCGGGGAGGCTGTTAGGGCCGTCTTAGCCCTTATCCACTCTGGCCGAAAAACCGGTCTAGGTCGAAATCTGGCGAGTTGCTACTTGTGCTCGAACCCGGGACCTATGGATTCCGAAACCAACACGCTATCCACTCGGCCAACCAGACTCCAACAAATTTTGCTCGGCCCCGCTTGCAAAAATCCTGGCTACGCTACTGAGTGCGAGCATTGAGAATGAACATTAAAAACAATACTGTTCGATGAACCTTATTCATGTTGAACCTTTTGAAACTAAAAACGGCTATATCAATTTTCCAAAGTCTTGGAAAGAGACTCAATGAGAATGTAGTTTCAGTTTGTTTTCTTGGATATGTCACATATGGGTGTAATCACAAATTAGTATATGTAATTTGCAATATTCTCTAATTTTAGAATGAGGAAATAAGATTGAAATTTGAAATTCGAATAAATGCGTTAGTGTGTATTCCTTAGTACAGAAGTTCATTGAAATAAATTTTTTTACTTTCAGTCCAGAGTGGTCAAAACTTGGATAATTTTGTGCCACCTAAAAATTATAATTGTGGTGATAGGGTGACGACAATAATATAATATATCATCAGGCATCAACCAAACTTGATCACTGTTACCACATTATCAGTTATATATCGTATATTTTATACATATATTATACATGTACTACATTTTAACGTATATTTTACGTACTTTTTACATGAATACCTAAAATATATATAATACTCGTGAAAATTCAACCCTTATTTTACCATAGGTACATCCATTTGAACACATTTTAGTGAAAGGGTTCTGAATGTGTTCACGTCTTAAGTCTCTTTTCTGGGTCATTCCTGGACATTTATATCAAAATTGAAGGATTCTGACGCACAAATATATCCATTGGAAAATGTTTTGGAAACAAAAAACCTAAATGTATTCTTAATTGCTTGTAGGTCATTCTTTCAGTCATTTCTTTTAATACACATACATACATCACCATTATTGCTCGAACGCTCGGCAACACTAAATTGAATAATCGCCGAAAATAATCGATGCCATTGATTGATTATACATCTCGGTGTATCGATTATTTAAAACGGCCATTCATTTTGCATCACTAATCAATATCTCACGCTACAGAAGCGAAGCGAATATACCTACGAGTAATTGCGAACTCGTATCGAGTTAGTCCGCTGGTGGTCACCGTCGCCGGCAGGCTACGGCCAATCGGCGGATGCACGCCTGCGATTGGTGTTCGCCGTTGCCGGAGTGTTGATGTAGCACGCAGCCGGGGCCGGGACGCACTGCTCCGTCACTGTTGCATACCACCGCGTTGTATATCATCGTCTACTCGTATTAAATCTGCTCACTGTATAAACAATGCTACGTAATAAAATAACTCTAAATTTAATCGTATATATTATATGATACATAATATGTTTAACAAGTACTAGCAAATTAATACGAATATACGCAGTAACTGATAGACATTTGATCAACCGAACCAGAAACATTTAAAAAGTTGAATACAACACAATACTCCAACGAATATATTCTTAAATACGTTCTACTCTTTTACTACATTTTTACTGAATTTGTAAACTTTAAAGCAAAAATTAGAAACTGACGAGACACGATTTTCATATTTTTCGTATTTTATTGTGTTTAGGTATTACTATACTTTTATCATTAACTGTTTTTCTAAATATGGTCGCTGAGACAATGCCTGCTACCTCTGAAGCTGTTCCTCTATTAGGTAATCACATATCCGTTTGATATTAAATTTATAACCATAAAACGAAAATACATACATTTTTTGAAAAACGCATTCGGAAAAACTTGGAATCAGACGGGCCCACGCTGGTTATACTTACGCAAACTATACTGTGTTTATGATACAAATACAAATGAAAAATCGACTAAGAAAAGCTGTATACCGTATTTCGGCATTATTTTAATCGTAATCGCCAGCATTGTTTATTTTTTTTTTATTTTTTTTGTTTCTTTCTTAATTTGCTTATCCCGTTTTTTATCTACCTAGTCTCGCGCATTATCTTAGGAGATTTTCGTTTTGTTTTTTTTTCTTTCTTTTCTTTTCAAAGTAGTCCAGGCAAACTCAGTGTTCGGACGCAGCATTTTCCGTTAGTTATTTTATTTATTTATTATTTTTTTATTACTCTTTTCTTTCTTTTGTATAATTCGCTGTATAACGATTAAATTTAATGGTTTCCTCTTCTCGCATATATTAATGTTAAACATAATGCACAAAGTACCTATTTTTCGGAACACGAGACCGAAACCGGGTAAATGTAGGTAATTTGTGTAGTCGAGAAAATTCGTTACTTGGAATGCAGAGAGGCGGCTCGCTAAATACGGACAAACTGGCGAACGATGAATGACGAACGTTCCCACTTCGAAACACTTATGATACTCGTACATGTACACGATTTTCAGACAGAGACGAAAGAAAAAAAAAAAGGAAAAATATAATTCAAATTTACATTCTGGTTATGCGAAAATACATTTACACTTTAGGCATTATTCTCGAGAGTATTCAGTGACCTGTTTATGGTGTGTCTTTATCTGCAAATATTAACTAAAAACACTGACAGTAACTGCAAGTTGAGCTTATAACGTTTTTACAACCCAAAAAGTGAATACACACTGATTCACTTTCACTTTAAACTGGGAAGTAATCTGGGGACATGAAACTGAAAATTGATCCTGGGAAAGATTCAAAGTGAGATGAAAAATTTCGTACAGATGTGGGCCGCTCTAAATGGTAGGTATATACCTGTTATGTATTTTAACAGCAGCAGATAGTAAAGGTCGAATACGACAAAAAAAAGTTACATTTCTAGGTATCCAAAAGGAATAATTATAAAAATTAGAGGGTAGGAGAAAAATTCAAACATTGACAATTTTAAATGTACGAAAAATATATTATGTAGTACTCGATGCCATTAGCGATAATTGATTGCAGCTCAAAATCATTGTACTCGTACACCTATCAAAACTTTTCATTGCTACTTCAATCTTAGAGAAACTACTGGGGTTTGAAAAAAAAAAAAAATGTGGGTTCATATTCAGGCACGGTGTTTTCAAGTGAATGATCTTCATTATATTGAGTTAGCATACAACTTATTCTGACAACATATTTGTACAAAATATGTTTGCCTACCCTTTTCTTCTGAAATGACTGCGGAATTTTTAGGGTCCAAACGTACACAGAGCGTCCGAGTCGCGTAATAGGCATGCGAAATAAAATCCGAAATCATAGATGCCCGTCCTCGAGTGTATGTATTTATAATAAAAAAGTTACAACTGTATAATACAGACGAATCCGATGAGTGAGAGAAGATCGAGAGATCAGTACGGAGAGCAAATACAGAATAAAGAATAAAAACTGAAATCAGAATGTCTGAGGAAACAGAACTTTGAGGCATGTATGGTGAAGAGTAGAATGAACAAAGAACAAAGAATTGACAGTAGGCGAATAGTAAAGATCAGCCATGAAAGGATGACACAGGGCTAATGCAGCGGTTCTCAAAGTGTGGGATGCAACCCCCAAGGGGGGCGCAATGAAGGTTCAGAGGGGCCCAAAGCTTAGTGCGAATAAAAATTGACTGTAAATGTCAAACGCGACCCACTTAAAATATATAGTACGCTTACATGTAGGGGGGCCCGGCTTACAGCTGGATTATGCAGGGGGGGACTCGAAGTAAAAAGTTTGAGAACCGCTGGGCTAATGAATTTGACTACATCGGGAAATACAAATATACATACGAATAATTTGAGACGGCGACGATTGAAAAGGAAGGACGGAAACAGAATACGAGGAAGAGGCAGTTTTCAAAAGAAGAGGGGTCATGCAAGACTTATCTAATTCTACCCCACGAAATTTTTCGTCCAACATTAGTAACTATACAAATACAAATACCCTAACGAAAAAAAAAGAAGAAAAAATTGACGGGTATGTCCGAATGAATTTTTTTTTTTTTTGTGAAAAATTATAGAAACGTTAACTGACCATGAGATTTCAGCCTCTCCTGGCCCAACTTTCGCAGGTAAGACTGACGAATCTGTTTGCTTTAGGCTACCTGATTGACAAACTAATTAGCAAGTCGTCTATCTGTCTTGTCATGTCAAGATGTCTGATTATCTGCCCGTGAAACACTGTGGACGTTGAGACAAAAGCATCGACATTTGTATCGACATCTTTTTTTTTTTTTAATTTTTGTATTTAAATATTTTTAAACACATTGTATTACATCCAAGCATATAAGAATAATTATGACAATAACTTAATTTGTATAGAAATTATTCAGCCTACAGCCTAAGCCATTTGTCGGGTAAACATGTCAATACATGTCAATACAAATGTCGACTGTACAACTGGGTCTACTTTTGTATACACGGACGCTACAATATTGATAGTAATATCGATACTTTTCCGACTATACTGTCAACTACATAGTCGACTATACGATAATTTGTTGATGTCCGCTGAACACGTGTCAATTCGCTGCGTACAACAATATCGATACAGGTAAATACTTATTGACCAAAATATCAACTGCATTATCAATAATAAGCGAATTACTCAGCCCCCACTGAACACTTGTTCATCATTTTGTCTACGAAAATGTATCCGACATAGTCGACAGTCGACAGTAAACAGAGCATAGCGACATTTGTTTATATGCACTGCGCAAGAAATTGTGTACTACAAACATCCAAGATTTCACTACGCGACATTTTAGTCGACATTTCCATGCGTACGTCTTTGACGGGTGTTCGCCTGTCTATCTGCCTAAAATTCTGACTAACGATAATCTTCGAGTCATTTCTAGCCTTTTTCCGTCTGTGTGATGATGACATTTTCAGGTGCTACAAAAATTATTAGTGATGATGACGATCTCATCGACTATTTTGGGAAACATTATTTTAATGATGATTCATGACATTACCATATTCTTTCAAATGGGAATGAGGAGAGAAGATACGGGTTTTTAATGTAGAGAAATAAGACGATAAAATCAATGCCTACGATAATATTGCGATCTACGTACCTATATTATATTCCTGATTGATATGACTGACTGATGATAAGACTAATCAATGACAAACTATAGTAGCTATAAGTCCATATATGTATTATGTAAATGATGAACCTAACTTTTCCAAAAATATATGTTGACCAGGCGTGGATACATGGGGGGAGGGGGTAATTGACTATCCCAGAGAAAATTGAAACTGAAAACAATTCAAAAATAAGAATGTCCCGCTAAAACATGAAAAGGCCAACTGGAGTCTTCGAGAACATTCTAATTGGGTGTGAAAGCACACAGAAAGAGATAAACGAATCTTGAAGTGTCCTAGGCAAGTTTGAAAAATTCGTAAAGAATCTCAAACAAATCTTTTAGAAGTTTGAAAGAGCCTTCAAGGTGTCTGCTTGTCTGAAACAAATACGAAAGAATTCTTATAAGTAAGTCTTGAAGAGTTCTAAGATGTTTTTGAACGAGTACCGAATAAACAAAGATTCTTATAGGATTAGAAAAGTTTTTTAAGTCTGCCTTAAAGAGCCAGGATGAATAAGTTAGGAAGAGAGGGATAAAGAGTCTTTCGTAAACGAGTTTACAAGAGTTCTATGGAGTTTTGAGCGAGTTTGGAATATTCTCAACGAGAGTTTTAAACAAGCCTAGATAAGCCTAAAATATTCTTATATGCACGAGTACATTGAAAATTGAAAAGCCTTTACTTAGGACCGATATCCCTTTTTCCTCGAGTAAAATGGTGTTATTGAATCAGGGACGGAACTGAATGGTACTGCTCTTCAACTCGGAGTCGCCCTTACAACAACAACAATAACACACTCACACAACACAAAATTACAGCACACGATGAAAAACCTGCAACACGATAATAATTGTAAATGTGAGATCGTAGGGTGTAGGAAAAATTCGGAGAACGCGGAGGTAAATCTAGGTACAATTGGAATTCCTCTATTTGAAGACCTCAGGTATAAAAACACCTGGAATGCTTAGCTTTCTGCCCAGAAGGCTAGTATTGATTTGTACAGAAAGTGAACGTCAATTTTCTGACATTGAGAAATTAGATGACTCGACAATGAGATCACAGTCTGTATAAAAATCGATATTGGCTTTTTCATCGGAATTTGAGTAGCTAAAATTGACAAAAAAATTTACACTTACCATATCGTTTTTCTGCACCCAATGCTATATCGACTTTCTCTTCAGCTCTTGAATAGCCAGAGTCGACAAGAAAGTCGAAATGGCCGAGTTGAGTTGAGTTACTGTACGTTATTCGGTATCGACTTTTTCATTGGTTTTTAACTAAGCGAAAGACGACAAAACAAGTTGATGATGACAATGATATCGATTTCAATTCAACTTTTCAATTGACTTTACCTGTCGAATTCGAAAAATCTGTCGTCTTGGAAAAGTGATCGATTTCCGAATGCCGACATGTGTTGACTTTTGCATCAACTGTGATTTTACGGATACAGGCAAAGAACTAAAACCAGTTGCAGTGGGTTCTGAAATGAACAGTGAAAGCATCGTAAATATGTAGTATGAGAGCGATTCCATAATCTGTACTAAGTTTCATCCTAATTATTTTCTAGGCAGAAGTTCCATTTCCCCAGAGTAAAAGAATCACGAGAATTTTGAACAAATTACTTGTACGAATAACGCGCTGACAGTGAGACTAAGCCGAATAATAAGTTGAAACGTTCGAAGAACTACAATAACATAATTGTTGGCAACATATGTGAGGTCGTTGGAAGGAAAAAAATCTGTTATCACTAAAATATCGCGTATTTACGTTTCTTAGAGAACTGAGAATTCTTTTGAGTGCATTTTTCAACGTGAAAAAAGAAATAAAATTTGAAGGCGGTGAAAACGATTTTCAATTATTTCCAACATTTGAAGGACTACTCTTCACGGTCAGCAGATAAGTTCAGTTTAAAAATATAAATTTATGTCGATTCAAGAGCACATAACAGGAAAACAATGTGAAAATGAGATGTGCTGGTAATTTGGTACCCCACTGTGTCAAACCCAAATAACATGAAATTTATGGCCGAAAGTGAACAAATGAACTTTTTAATTTACAGGTATGCCACGTGCTACTACTGGCCAGTTAAAAACGAAATCTGCTGTGCATCGAAAGAGATGGGCCCATGTAGAGTGTACTGATTCCGAACGTCATGTATATTTGCGATTTTTATCGCGAGTCGTAAATTTAAACAGATTTTGACATTACTAATGCACGTTTCTAATTAAATACAGCATTTTTCTGATTTTCAGTGATTAAAAAAAAATTTCTTCAGAGTACCAAATTACTAGCATAATTTAAAAAGTTCCAATGTTGACAACTTTTGCGCAAATTCAAATTGTGCAGCAGCTATATGACTTACCGCCAAGTTGAATGAATGCGTCGATGTGTTCTACTTCCCTCTACCTTTCTATCTTGGTTTGACGAATGTTGACTAATTTGGGGGCCTTGTAGGAGTACATAAGTAAATAGAATACCAAATTTCTACCTCTTCCTCTATTATAGTCGAATATGTTCGGAGAGGCGAGTATTTGAAAATATTGCTCGGAATATTGCAGCATGTTTGTCTCGTTGTTTATTAATAATTTATTAACGCAAAAGTTGAAGTGTATGTAAAGAAAAGTGTGAGCTCATCTGTAACCGTCAGTAAATTTACTCATTATACTCGTAATTCATCTTTCGTATGACCATTATTTTTTTAGACATCGTCGCACATTCTTCTTTCAATCGCTTCCCAGATGCTATATTATGATATTACATATTACATATTTGGATGTTTTTTATTACCTAGTACAGTGGGTATTTCAAAGTGATGGCTGACTTCCTGCTAACATGTACCTATAGGTAGTTATTCGACTCGTACGTAAATCAGTTACCATTAGTATTCACTGTCGAATTTGTTTGCACTTTATTCTTTACTAGATAGCTATATAGGTACTAATTAAAGACCGATTTTCCTCTATGTTTTGGCAACTTTCAATTGATGACTGAAATACAAGCAAAAATAATAGGATAGCGCACGTTGACTCAAAGGAAATTTTAGTTCCGCATCAACATACGACCGTATAATATGCAGTATTAGGATTAAATTCATCATTTCGACGCTGACGTGAACAAACCTCATATATATGTCACAGTGAAGGTCGATAATCCAGAGAATGTCTACAATAACTAGTGATTATCGACATTGACGGACTGTTTCAGTTAAAGTTGACAATTTAAATATTTTTATGCACATTAACCAGGTATTGGGTACATTAACTAGTGATTATCGATAATCGCTTGCAGCTTGTAGTGAAAGTTGATAGTTATCAGACAATATCAGATTTCCCAGGTTTTAATGCGTTGTAGTATCATAAAAACAAATCTCACATTTCTGATGCGTCATTTCTTATTCGTAAATTGCTTAAAAAATGAGATATTGGTATTTCTTCTTCTATTTTATGCGACACTTTAGAAGTGACATGACGAAGAATCTTGAGAATTTTATGAGAAATTTTCAGCTTTTCTAACTCATCGTTCATAACAAAGGGTGGCCAAAAATGGATTAGCACTGTATCCATCCTTGGACAGGTTGCTGGCCAAAGATGGTGAAATTATTAAATTCGAGACCCTCACTTAGCCATGCCTCTTAATTAATAAAAAACAGAGTAAAAACCAATTTTTAAAATCAAAATCCGTTACTAATACTATGAATGATTAGAAAAATATATTGCCTAGTGCAATTACCACCTGGAAGTGTTCGTATGACAATTTTTCCAATTGCTGGATTTTTAAGAGTTTTGATAAGAAATCACTGAGATTTTGAAGTCCGCCACAGATCAATCTTTTTAAAAAGATTAATGGGTGACGTAAACTTGAAAGTACAACACACCATACACACGGCAGTTTTCACTGATTTCATATGGTGCAAAAATCACATTCCCAGTGTTATCCAGTCCTTATTTGCTAGAAAATTTATGAGAAACCTGGCCCCTTATGGTACCCTGGCCAGAAGTGGATGATTTACCCTGTACAAATAATGACCAAATCTTTTTTTTTTACCTTTTCGACGACGCGAGAAATATTTTTTCAACTTTCACTACGCGCTGTTAGCGATTATCGATAATCACTAGTTATAATATACACAATACCTAGTTAATGTTCATAATAATATTTAAATTATTATTAATTTTAACTGAAACAATCCGTCAATGTCGATAATCACAAGTTATTGTCGACATTCCCTGAATTATCGACTTTCACTGTGACATATACATATTTGTACGATAAGTAAAAAATAACTTTCCCTGAAATAATCAAGCAAAAGACTGTTCTAAAAATTCATTTTATTAGTTATTACTGTAAAAGGCTGTCACAAAACACATTATACTCGTAGTAGGTACCAGTATCATTGGGATTTATTTAAAAATATATATATATGTGTATATCCCGACCCCACTTTTCGAATAAAACCGCTAAATGTGGCCGAAACTGTACTTCCGAGGTTTGTTCTCATGACCGTCGATCTTATGTTCCAGAAGGTGTGAAATCCCTGCTCCTAAAATGGGATGTGACTTAATCCGTACGTACAGAATTTCCGGATTGATTATTCTGTTCTTTAAATCAGTTTTAATATGGGCGTAAAAGGATAACCCTTATTTTTTCTTTACCATAAAAAATTGAATCTATACTGGATGGGCGGGAATCTTCAAGTACAGATACCTAGTAATGTTTAGTTTCTTTCCAGTGAAAAGTGTATTTGCCCAGAAGTCGGCTATAAAACAACATACCACCGCACTTCGAATTTCAAACGGAAAGGAATCGAGCAAATTGCTGCAATAGGGTCTCGCATGTCGTCGACTTCGAGGGTCCAATCAGGAAATGGTTCCTATCCGAAGTCGGGCGCCAAGATCCAAATTCATCTTCGAAATGAGCAGAAATGAGTTGGACTAGAAGCATAAGTAAACTTTCCTATATGTTATTGATTTGAAAAGTCTGGTCGGGTTTTGTTCCGACTTTAATCTGGGTTCTAAATTTCGCGTTTAGAATTAGACAAAATAGATTTTATTAGGAAAATCGAACTAAGTACCTCAATAAGAATATTTGGCGTCTCTGATTTCGAAAATTCTATTAGATTTCACATCCGGCATGTTTTTAGACTACACAACTCTATGTCTCTAACTTAGAGTGTGAAATAATTTTAATTCTCAAACAAGAGCTAGTTAAGATATCTGATGCACTATTTTTTTAACGTTATGCCAGAAATGACAGAAGGAAATCATTAAATAACAGGAATGAAAGAAATTGCAAAAATTAAAATAACCGGAATGATAACGATCAAACAGTGGCAAATATTACAGAATTTACTGAAATGACAAATCAGCAGCTTCCTCCCTTCTCTCTCCCAACAAAAACAACAGTAACACTATATTTCTTTTATTTTTCTAATTCGAGTAAATTTTCCTCTTTCGGAGGTGCAGTTTGGATTTTCAGGCATTTCTCTTTGCTTCTCATTTGCAGTACTTCCAATTCCCTTGTTCTGGGAGAAACATTTTTTCACTGGAAAAGAAATCAGGGACTTTGCCGCTTGAGATCCTCGTTTTCACATTTACGTGACTTCGCGTTCGGTAATGAAAAATACGTAGTACTTATCGTCTGACATCTTATACTAACTTAATGCCAGCGGGTGCTAGCGACAAAAGAACTGAGTTGAGGATTAAACCCAGCACAATTCTTACGAATAGCATCGGACTTGATGAAAAAAATATTATTTATTGGAAATTTATAATAATATTAAGAATACAAAATATTCGAGTTTCAATAATTCTCCCTTTACCGGGAAAGATATTTTTGCACAAACCCCTATTTTTTAAGTGATTTGAAATGGCAGCATTTTGTATGTAGGGTGTGCCAATTCACGATTTCTTCTTCTGTATAGTCTAGAGCGCTTTCGGCTGTTACGCCATCTTCAGTATACAGAAGAAGAAATTATGAATTGGCACACCCTACAAACAGAATATTATCAAGTTCACTCACGTTCCAACATGGACACTAAGATTTGAAATGGGTTTTATCCACGAAAGAAAATGTTCGCGTTAAAGGGCCTTCAGAGTTGTCAACTTTGATATTGAATACCTAATCCCTGAAAATGAACGCATGTAGCACATTTCACACTCCGACCAACTACAGGCGCACATTCACGTACATAATCCGCAATGTCATCAGAAATCACCTACCTCAACAGATTCAGAGATTGTGTATGCAGTTTGTCGTACATTTGAAGCCCTACAAAAATTATCGTTCGTGTATGATTTTAAGAAAAGTTGAAAAGGTAAAACTTTTCTGGCGATAGGTCAGTGTGGGTCCCAGTTTTGAAGGATAATCAGGAAGAAGGGCAGAGTATTCGTCAAAAGAAAACTTCAAAATTATATACAGGATATTCTCAAAACTGAAGAGACTATAAGGCTCTGAAGTTAGAGGAAAGGAAACGGATTCTCCTTGAGAGTTAGATCGAAAAATTCTTGTCCTATTCAGAAAAGTTTCAAAAAGTGACAAAGGATACGACAGCAAAAATGTAACAAGAATTCACAAGACTAGTTATTGTGTATCCTCATTAGAATGCTAAAACGAATCTGAAAATTCGACCGGAAATTTAAGTTACATAAATTTATTTTGATACCCTCTTCAAGACTATGGAATATGGATAGACAATCAATAGAATTAACAGTTTCTGTTCTTTTTCTAGAGTATTATTGAGAGTCGACCTTGAAAAATGCAATAAATACATTTTGCTTCGTGAAATTTCACTCCACATTTTAGGAATCTTGATATACCTATTCTGTTAAAATTTTGTAATTTTGAAATCGAATTTCATTAATGACTAGTTCATAGAATTTTTCCGAGAGTCCCAGGAGATAGTACTTCGAAAATGGAACAGAAAGCGTTGACACCCTTTCTCGGCTATCTTCTAGTAAAATCTAAATTTGTCACTAAGATTTGTACTCAAATTTTATGATTCATATTTATAAATTTCTGTAGCTATATTAATACCGATGATAGGCAAGAACTAGCTACCTGCTCTTAAAAAACTTTCTGAAATGCGATTGAATTCTCTCAGATTTTTCAATTTTTTTCTCTTTCTTTCAAAGTCGTGTAGAGTCTACAATTTTGAGAATATACTATAGGTATGTGTTCACGAAATTTCTGGTTCCTCTGAGCTACTCTGATCTTCTTCCCGCGTAGGTATCCTTCAAAAGTGAGATGGTTTGTAGAAAACAGAGACGGAAATCGCCTTAAAAAATATTCGGAATCGAATCGACAGGGTGTTCAAAAAATGGATTTTGGCGAAAATTATTCGTAAAAATTCAGAAGTTTTCGAATGATTTTTCAGAAATTGAATCACATATCGACAAGTGTCTTTATTCATTCTTATTTTCTTACACCATCAATTACCGGAGCATTAATTATGTTTCGTAATTGAAATTGACGTACTATAGGCACCTGTATGGATTGGGGCAGTGCCCATACAAATGATTACTTATTAGGAGTATAATTTTGTCCGCTATTGAATTACATTCTGGGCTTAAATAACTATGAGGCAAAACCCCGTTTCCTGAAATAATCACGTTTGAATGTTTCAGTCGGCCATTCCGAACAATTTCATCCTCTTTTTTTTCCGAAAACATTCCTCTCGCTCAGTGAAACTGACAAGTCAGCTACTATTAAGTTGCCATAAGTATTTATTCTCAGCTAGGTACTCGAATAGATAACAATAAATAGTTCTTGTATGTGTTCAGTTGGTTACTCCAATAAAGAAGACCTTGGTGCTCCCAAGTAGAATAAAAATAATTTGTAGGTACTCGTGCTAGCAGTTCACACACACACACACACATTCCTATAATCGCAACGCAGTAATACTGTTACCTACACTCACACACAGTCATTATTACGCACGCATAACTGAAACTCACCGTACGACTGACGAACTAAAACTTACTTTGTACAATTATTGTAATCGAACACGACTTCCAGTCAATGTCTGACTACGACAACCGTACTTCCAATTCTTCAAAACTATTACGTAAATAAGATCTATGCCAAATCGGTGAAGAAGAGATGGTGTTTAAATTTAAATGCCTAAAGATTAAATGTATTTACATTAAACGCGTATTCGTGAAACGAGAAAATAATGAACCTTTTATTAAAAAAAGACGCGATCGCTGAATCAGCGACGAATGTAAATTTTTAAATAACGTAACTTCTATGTTAATAATAATTTCAACGTTCCTTCTTTATAGTCATCATCCATTATGTTTAGGTATAACTGTTCTTCTTTCGTTGACTGTTTTCTTAAATATGGTTGCTGAAACGATGCCTGTAACATCGGATGCAGTTCCTCTCTTAGGTAATGCCTCTATGTATTTTTGTTTTGAAATTTCTTTTTAAGGTATGTGGTACAGATGGGCACGCACTCAAACGCAGCAAAAAAAAAAAAAAAAACACGCAAAAAAACAAGAAACAACGAAGATACCTACGTTAACAATTTTGTTTTCTTCGATATCCTAATTATTTCCTTTCCTTATCATTTGTACTTGTAGAGTATCCGGATTATTTTGTAGGTAGGTATTGTTTTCGGATCAATTGTATATCTGTTTAATTCGTTACTACTTAATCTATCTCAACATTCTTTCTTATCTATAAATGTAGGCTAGAAGAGGTAAATTAGAGTAAGAGCTTCGTTCGGCTACTGCAATTTCATTTTCTTCGTTTCATTTTGAAATTCATTTACCAGCACGGGAACGGACAGCGAGTGTATTTAAAAGTACAAGTGTCGGTTTGCATTCGACAGCCTAGTTACTCAATCATTCGATTCAATCCAGTCGGCTATTATTGCCGTTATTAATTCTAGTTTAATTCTGTGAAAACGTCATGACTTATTACATAAATATTAAGACTGGAAGCCCATCCGATAAAACTGACGTTCTCCATTTCGTCCGGATGAAGTACGAGTATGGTTTTAATTTTTATTGGCTCGTCAGACAGTGACGAGCTCTCGGTCTCCCCCCCCCTCCTCCTCCTAAACTACTTATACTGCAAGAAATTGGATCGGAAAAATTGGCCTCGTCGTCTTCCATAAGGCCATTTTTCCTCATTTAAGAACTTCTTCCGAACCACATTCCCACGAACGATGCCCACAAAAGCAGAAAAGCAAGCCCTTGTTGTCCGATTTGAGCTGGAAATTTGAGAAGGTAAACCAAAAAAGCAATAGAGCATTCTTTCTGGAACTGAAGTAGAGAAATATAGCATCTAATACTTTCACCAACAAAGTGTTTATCGCACGTTTATAACATGTAAGTCAGACTCAACGACATTCATAATCTTCGACGTGTCACGGTAAGAGTGAAATAGAAAATCCTTAATTAAAGTTTATTTTATTACGTGTAAAAGACTCGATAAGCCGCACGCGTCCAAAATACTCTAGTAAAACAAGACGCCATAAATGAAAAATTATAAAGTGTTTAACTTCGAACTAAAACGTTTCATGGAATTCGCATATTTAGAAACGAAATGGTACCGACAGTTCCGATTCGTGAAAAAGTAAAGCGTTGGAACTTTTGAAGAAAATATATACCCGTGTGTTTATATCGCCGAATTTTAATTTTTTTCTACACTACATATTTCGTCAAGTGAAGTCGATAGAGGATGGGGACTGCGCGGATTTCAAAACCATAGAAGTTGGTTGACATTTATATTCCCCCATACAATCGCAAAAACTAACAAGAGATCCACGGAGGAAGGGGGGTCGATACATTGATTATGTTGTTACCGGACGTAAAGTCGAGTTCGATTCACGGAAGCGACTGACACGAGTCGTTAGGACGTTTTGACAATGCCCAAACTTAAATAAATGAATAAATAAATAAAAATAAGGTTCCCTTATCCGAAACTAAATTACATTTCGGGGAAGCTAATACGACCGACAGTGAAATGGAAATATAAAACGTGATTGATGTATATGATTCGATCGATCTCAAGAAAATTTAAAAAGTCGAAAGAGATGGCTCGTTACGACCTACGTTCAATTTCGATCAATTTTAATATAATATTATGAGGCATATGGTAGCTGCAAAAAGGTCTTTATGTGATGCCTTTTTCTGCAAACGAACCTCCTTCATTAATTTCCGACTATTTGAAAAGAATTTTGGATTATACTTCACTCTGGACCATTAATTCATTCTAGTCGGCTTATTTGTTTCCATGAATTTAGAATGCTTAAAACTCCAAAAATCGTGACAAGTCACTGCCTTGTCTGATTTTAAAACACCCTTGAAGACGTTCGCCAAAAATACGCTGCTGTCATTTCTTTATGTAGATTCCGAATCCAATCTTCAAGTTTGGATATGGGTATTTTGCCTCATTGGAATGGCTTCTAAGAATTATAAGCATTATAAAAATTCTGTATATTAAAGGAAACTTGCTGTATTTGACTTATTTTTTACGCTAAATCAGATCAGAATCTGACCTTGAAATTTTGATTAAATCTTCTTATTTATTTATTTATTTTTTATTATTATTATTATTTTTCGTATGAATTACTTTTCAAATACTAACATGAGAACTTTACACGTTGAATGCGTAAAACAGCGTTCCGGAATCTGATTTGAAATTTCAATATCTTTTTTCGCCCTGAAAATAGCCTTTCAGCAAAAAATGGTCCGAATTTCAGATGAAAAAGAAATGTTTACCAAAATTTCAAAGTCAGATTCAAAATCACAAGGAAAATTTGATCCTGGAACACTTTTTTTTTCATTAATATATGGTCTAGGTTTAAATTTTGGCCATTTAGGCCTTTAAAAAGGCCATTTTAAGAGCGGAAAAAGGGCAGAATTAAAGTTTTAAGGTAAGATTCGGATTCAGGATAAACACTAGGTCTTTAGAGACACTACATTCTTCTATTGATGAAAAAAGTGTCGAACTGGACCCTAACAAATTCTCAAAAACCATTCAACGAGAAAAAACCCTGTAGGTATACGAAATTATTGGTCACATTCAGAATATACACGTAAACTTTCCCCAAATAGCTTGTAAATTGTTTGGAAGTAAAGCATGAGCTGGAAAAATCACGAAAAATGGCCTTTCTCGCCATTCAAATACCATTTGCGGAAAAACTGAGAGTAATGAGGAAACCCATCCAACGGATTTGTCACCCGAGTGAGAAAGAGTTTTAGAAAGTTGGGTCGTTTCGTGGGGCACCAGAAAAGATCAAAATTTGTTGTCAAATGTTATTTTAGAATGCCGGTGAGAAGTCCAAACGAAAACCACAAAGAAATACATAAATTAAAGAAAAAGACTGGGAAAAGAAAGTGACACGTACTATCGCCAATGCCTTAAATCGTAATCTTTCCTAAACGAGTGTTTAATAAACAGTTTTACGCTGAATATTTTGCCTGGGAAACACTTACAGTCCCTAAGATTTTCACAAAAATTCGTCAACATTTTTCACAACTGTGCACCAAACACAGAAGTAAAGGGCGGGGATTTTTAGTACGGTGTTCGATATGCCCTCCTGATAACCTCCGCCAAAAATTATCTTATCACTAATTCTTTCCGAAATTGATTGCTGATTTGACCGTGTACTAGCTTGAAAAATTTCTATAAGAAACAAGATTATTTTTTTCTTCTTCTTCTCTTTTAATAATAATACAGAGAGCTCTCTATCACTTTTTTGTTTAAAAATGTTGTTACTTTTTCAAAATGGGACTCATCACCTCTCTACTACTGTTGTCTGAAGGACTAGGAAAATCCTGCTCCATGATCCTGAGACACCTTAAGATTTTTGACGAGGGAGAGGAGAATGCAAAAATTCGAGTCGACTAGAAAAAAAAAAAAGTTTTCACCTCAAAGAATTGAGTTAACAAGTAAAAATCTCGTAAGCCGCATTTATAAAATCTCTCAAGGCGCCTTGTAATCAAGTGGCTGAATAATTTTGATTTTTCTTATTCTTTTACTCTTGTAAGGAACTTTTGGGTTGATACAAAATACCTCTGTACCCCTGATTACACCATTCCTCTGATCGCTCTTACTGAAAGCAAAACTAGTTCATGTTTCTCATTCAACAAATAGTTCGTTGAATTTATCGCGATGTCGTGAATCAAGTGAAACCACAAAACCGCATCTAGCTCGAAAACGGGCCGCATCAGTCAACCTGCGAGGAGTATGTACTATGTACAGTACACGAGTATTCTCTATGCGACGTGGCATTAAGAACAACGTCTACAGAAAAATACTTTTAAGAAAACTGGGTCGATTTTTTCTCTTCAGGTAAACAATAATAATAACATTTTTCATTCGCGTTTTATCGAAAAGTATACGTACGTGTATAATATTGTCATTCTATACTCGCTGTCATGAGCTTCCAACCGATTCTGAAATTGCTGTAAAAATCGAACGAGCTCTTTCTTACCTCACGAAAACAACCATATACATAATATAAGAGTACATATACATACAATATATGTATACTCGTACATGATTTTCTACATGATAAAATGCTTTTTTATATATATTATGTATGCAGTAATACAAACAGCTTATGTCTTTTTTGCGCTACGGTATTTTCACTATTACCGTCGCGCGATACCGAACTCCGGGTTACGAAAATAAAATTATGTAAGAGATTTCTTCAATGTGAAATACTCGTAATACACTTACAATATTTGTTTTAACTGCACGATTCTTATAGCGCACTGATTGGCTTAGAACTTATTCGTGACATTCGTACGTTTCACTCGGTTTTTTTTTACTTCAATGTATATTTTAATCTATGATTTAAAAAAGGATGCACTATCTGGAATATTTTACTTTTGAAGTTGCGTTTATGATTGGATAAGAATCTGTACAAAAGTAACGATAAACGGAGTTGAGTAATGGGGTCCGCTGGAGCTAGGGTAGGTATCGTGTCCATAAAATCCATTTTAGCCCCCAATGATAAATGTTGCATGTATTTTCAACATTTCGTAAGGAAACTAAATCAACCTTCAAGGAAGCTCATTCCCCCCTCCCCACCACCACCCACCCACGTCGGCTCAAATAGTTGAACTGTAGAAATGTATGAATGCATTTGGCATCGTATAAAAATGACAGTATTTTTTAAATTTTAATTCTTCTATATGGGAGCTAAATTAGTTTTTGGGTTATCAGCCACCCGCCCTCTTCCTCCCTTTGCACGCTAGTACTACCGCAAAACGCAAAGTCTGGCCATAGTTGTAACATCATCTACGAAATGAAATTCAGTTAGGTATCATGTATTCAGAGGATCCGAACATCTCGAACAGCATTGTGACGCCCATTAGAAATGAAAAGTTATTTTTCCAGCTTTTCTGTACGGGGTATACTCTGCTTCTTTTTTTTCTCCCACGAAAATGAGCTTTTGCTGGAATAGGTTACACGTTCTCGGATCACAATATGAAAATATTCAACTTTTACAAAAATAGGAAACAGAAATCTACACGCTTAGACTTCGTTTTCGATTTAAGTAGGAAAGAAAGAAAGAGAACGTGACTGACTGACATTTACTGAATTATTTATCTGGATTATGCAACGACTTCGGATGTACTTGATGCGCTCGTATGATGGTCATTTCCACAACTGTCTAGAATAATGTTGAATGTCTTACTCGATTCCGCGATTATTTTTAGTATCTCGTTTGGTATAACCACATAAGTTATTTTAGCGGGATACTATTGAAAATTTGATTGGCTGACAAAATCAATAATGACAATCACAGAAGTACAACCGGCAAATCAGGTTCTACATATTATGTGTATGACTTTGTAATTGAATATTAACAGCGCAATAATTTCTATATTTCAATCAACGATCAAACTGATACACAAATTGACCACTTTCGCTGATTATTCGTAATGTTTTCGGTGTCTAATTCATTAACATAAATATGATATTTTTTCGTTTTATTTTTCCTGCAGGGCTAGGGAGGGCCTGCGCAGTCAATTTCGGCAAAATTGAAAAACATTTTTGAAACTGACCAGCAAAAAAAAAAAAAAAAAAAGAACACCAACGCTTTTAAAATGTTTTCAAGCGTTCATTTGACTTTGCCAACTCAAGGTAGATGTTGCTAAATTTGCAACTTTGGAAATCTTTTTGGAGGTGGGGGGAGATTCTTCCTACTTCAGTATAGCCCTGAACGTACTTATACATACCTATTATACTGATCCAATCAACAAATAGATACCAAAAATCAACGAAAATATTTCCTAACTAAGCCTGTAGTCTACTATCGTTGATTCAAATTTAGAGAGTAGATACGCGGAATTTGCGATCTCAAAATTCGAAGGTTTACCCAAGCCGGTTCAGTTACTTTTTCGTTCAGCCTAAAGGAAAAAATGTGGGGAAATCTGAAAATCAGTAGATATATCATCTATAAACCATTCTAGTTGCTTTCCTGTTTTCCCCCCTCTGTCCCTCTTTTTTTTTAATATAAACATATATTTATATAAATTACACCTAACAACAGTACACGCTTCCCTATTCGTGATTCCACTATCGTCTCGGGGTGTCCATCTTGGCCCTTACTGCCGCCGTACCTTGGCATCACCTTTCAGTATTCTTCTCAGGTGCGGTGACGGGCTTCAGCTGCAGAGCCGACCGTCCGGTGGAGGAACCTTCCCTACTTATGAGGAATCATCGCTCAAAAGACCTGTTGCGTGGATTACGTGAGCAGCATGGATACTGTCCGCTGTCTCACGCGCTCAGCGTCTGCATCACTGTGCCGACGAATTGGATCATCGCTGACCAGTTCTGCGGGTGTCAGCATCATTTCAACCATCGTCTCGGGAGTGATGTGGCTGCCGACAGACGCCTCGAACGCTTTTCGTGCGTCGTTCTACGCAGTAGAGCAAAACGTGGTATGCTGCGCATCATCGAACTGTGCTGGGCAATCCCGGTGAGCATTTACGTAAGATGGTACGTCAGCTCACCGTGCCACCGCAAAAACCATGCATCGAGGTCGTATACTAGCCTCAATGTCCAGCGGTCATGGGTGTGTGCTCTTGAAGGCAAGCCACCCAATTTTGAACTGTTTACTGCCGGACTTCTCACTTAATCTTTTCCTTTGCCACTTTCTTTTTCCTATCAGCTGTTGAGAGCTTCTGGAAACGCTGACAAAGCGTAGCGCTCTCCTAGCAAGCAGATCAATAGGAGGCATTCGAGCTAGTACAAGAGCTACCTCATATGAGACGGTTCTATACGCGCAGATCAAGCGTAGTGCTGAAGCCGCTGGACCCTTCCTATATCTTCTCTGTTCTCAAGGATTGCCGCGACTGGTGCCCAGTTGGGGGCCCCATAGAGAAGAACTGAGCGGATTACTGTCGAATACAGCTTTCTTCGGCTCTCACTCAGCCCCTGGAGGTTCGGAATGAGCTATCGCAACGCCTTCAGTGTCCGCTCTGCTTTCGCTTCCGTTGTATGGGGATGTACTCGTAATTTCCAGCACAGTTCGTTGTCCACCGTCATCCCCAGGTACACCATCCGGGCTATAAGAATACCGGTTCACCCAATACCGCTGGGTGAAATGGTTGTGACTTGCTCCCTTTCCGCCCGCGGAAAAGGGCTGATTTTGTCTTCTGAGCAGCCACCACTAAGCCATTCGTCTGCATCCACCAAGACCAAAACTTATTCTTATGATTTTTTATATAAATGCCGACTTGATATATTATTTGGAAAATAATTGTCTGTTTGAAATCTTGTAAATGTCACTGATAACAGATAGCTTGTAACCCAGTGAGATGTCATCGCAGTTGACGACATTGCCTAATATGTATAGCACGATCTTTATGTGAAAGAAAGCAGTTTTTAGGAAATTTTTTATATAGATAGGATCTCAAGTTCCCTCGCAGTTATTTCATTACCACCATATCACTTCCATCCGTTGAAATTATTTTCGATTCTCCGCCTCCTCCTTGAATGCACACGTATCTGAGGAAATGTATCTTCTTGAAGAGTTAAGAACAGAAAAACATAAAGAATTCACACGAATGCCACCGCATACGTTTCATGGATTGCTGAATTCATTTATCATATCAGTTTAATCCAAAATTGAAATTGGAGCACGGGCTGCCTATCCTCCTTCACTACCGCAGCTAGATTCGTCAAAATAAAGTAAAATTATGATAAAAGACTTCGGTGACCCAGAAAATTTATTATTCGATATCCATATTGTATTTCATAGCAACTTCCACCCTGAATTTTCCTCGCCTGAGTGACCAATGTAACGGTATTTCAACCAAAAACGCACGTTTCGAACTTGATCATTTTACCATCTCTTAGGGGAAACTACTTCTATTACAAAAGAAGCCATTAACCTCGCCAGTTGAGAAATCTTCTTGGTTTACAAAGGAAAGAAAATAGGCACGCTTTATAACTAGGCCATTTACTGATTATCAGTTTAAATGGTTCTTAATCAATGCATATTGCATTATTTATTGTGCAGATAATTGACGAGCTTTTGAGGGAAAATTCATTTTTCCTCTTTTGAGTCATAATCGGAAGCGACGCACTGGCCAGACTTTTGAAAGTATAGGTATCTGAATTACACATATACAATTTTCAACTTCCTCTCCCTCCGCATTTGTTTTAATTTCTTACCAAAAAAGTCTTCATCGGGTATACCATTTCAAGTGGACATGATCTTATAATTGTTTGATAAAATTAGAACTTAAAAGCAGTTTGGAGTAAGGCAAAAAGGAAATAACAATAACAAGCAAGAACTTTCGGTGTTTTAAAGTATATTTACTTATGATCCTGTTCCTGATATCTTAAAAATTCAATCTGTATTCACATTCACACTCCGACATAAACGTAACTACAGAAGCCAACTAGATCGATCACTGGAAGTCTGATTTTGACTTGATTTGGGTGTGTCGAGGGGATATGACACCCCCCCCCCCCGCAACTTTGTTAAATAATGGTTTTTCTAATTATTTTAGCACACATCCAATACTCCTCTCTTTTTTGCGCCCCCCCTCCCCTCCTCGAACACTAGGCTAGCTACGCTACTAGTCAACCCCAATGGTGATGATTAGATATATACGAAGTATAGTCACCTCTGTAAAGGAATTGCATTTTTAAACGATTATCCTAATGGATCTAATTAATAATTTATTCAACAGCCCACAAGCCGATATTTTTCAAACTGGGGATCACAGTCTGAAACATAAGAAAGGGAATAAAAGAGAAGTTCAATAAATTGAAATATTACGTCTGTTAAGATGTATCAAGTGGGTCACGCTATGAAAAAGTCTTAAGAACTACACAATCAAAGATCACTGAGCCGGGAATCGGCTTATGCCAACAAAAATCTCATGGTGCTTAGTTTTTAGAAATACACACTATACTTCCAGTGTTCTGAGCCTTCAAAAACTAGAAACTAGATTTTAAGCATAATGGCGAACCATTCCCTACACGCGTGTATACATATATCTTTAAGTAGAGGGAAAAAAGAAAAAAGAATGATATCTACACATTGCGGAAGGGTCTCCACCTGGTAGGGAGAGGAGCAAAATTGGCACAAGTGGATTTTCAATTAGATACAACCCAGCGGCTAAATAACTGGAGGTGTCACATAAATAAATATGCCTGGCATCTGCTGGGGAGTATATTAGTCTGAAGTAGAGAATTGTGTAACAGAATCCACAACAACAGCATCGTGCTCACAATGACTAGATACAAGACAGTCTCCTCTAGCACACTGAGATTCAAAAACCTTGAACTAGATTTGCACACCCTGTTACAAGTATAAGTATTCATGGGAACCGGTACGAAGTCCTGCTAGCACACGCTCCTCTATTAAGGGGCGTCGGCAGAAGGTCCCGCGAACACTCGCTCCCCTTTTCTTCAGGACACGCATTACTGTCGTTTACCCCTACTTCACTCATGACTTGTTTTATACGAAAAGTTATTATGGATGGCTCGAGCAAAAATGAATCCTTTTCACAATTCTCCTCTGTAAAAAAAGCACAGAATAAATATTAAACTAAAAGTTATCCATGTGTCTTAAATTAACCTTTAAACTTATTGTCTTATATTGTATACAGATTGATACACGATCGGTGCTGTTACTGGCAACTAGATAAGTAGGTATAAACAGGGGCGGATCCAGAGGGAAATTCTGGGGGGGGAGTCAATCTAGTTTTAGATGTACAGAATTTCCGTACCTCTAATCAATTTTATTGTTAATACATTTAACCCGGGAAAACTGAAGAGAGACACTAATACTTACATACAGATTGTGATAATACTTCATAGGTACCAGTTTTGTAAGTAATTTTCAATCAACGACCAGAATTAGAAGCTTGATGATAACGCTTTGACCTATGGAATAAAATATTAATTACGAACGTTAAGTAATATTATATTATGTACCTAATATTTAGAAAAAATAAAAAGGGGAAAAAAAAACACATTATTTAATTTTTAGAAGTTTATAATATGAACTCCGATGATTAAGTTCATACTTTTATTTTTTCTAGTACATGTTGCAAGATATACTATTCCTCTAATTTTTAGGAGGGAATTTTTCCTAATCCCCCCTTTCCTGTGGATCCGCTCCTGTAATAAGATATAATGTTAACATTTTTAAGGTACACACAGCTTATACTTAAGTTTTACATAGATATCAGCAACGATTACAATATTGTTCGTATAGGTAACACTACAACTCAGGGCCAGCATTAAAGAGGAAACAGAGAGGTAAAACTTCTAACCAGGCGATTGTATTAATATGTCGGCAAGTTTCAGTCACCAGTCGACTGAAATTGTTTGTCAACCGAAATCTAAGAGGACTTTTAGTGGGAATTTCTGCTATCCGTCCCCCTCCAGGTATTACTCATACTTTAAAAAAAAAAAAAAAAAAAAAAAATGGTAGTTCCCGCATGTACATGAAAATATTGGCTAAATCACAAATGCAAAAACTGTTATCACGCGACAATTTTAAGATCATTTCATTCATTATTCAGAAACCCATTCATAATTGCATTTTGTAATCGTAATTCTGTAATTTTCACAATTTCAAAATCAAGTTAACCATTTTCTGGAAACTGATATCAAACCGCATTTAAGAATCTCAGTTCCACATTTCACGACTTCTAATCGGGATTTCCATACTGCCAGCGAAGTTCTATATAGCAGTCACAATTCGAAAATTGTCCTGGCAAGTTTTCTGGAAATCATTTCAAATGACAATTTAAACCAGGTGTTTGGAAAATACGTGTCTATTGATGATTACATTGTTTATGAAGGCCAGTATTTGTGTTCGTCTGACTTTCATAACGTCATATTATTGTAGTTGACCTGTGACATTCTCCTTCTAAATCATCAATATTACTACGCAGTATCAGAAATTTCATGTAAAATCAAACTGATTACGCTGAAGACACATAGAAATAATGTCTAGACGCAATTCAAGATTTTCACTGTTTCAAAATCATCTGCAAAATTTTCCATCACTGGAGATTTTGAAATCAATTAAATCCATATTTCGAGAAATGATACCTATCAAATTGCGTTTTGAAATTATCATTTTAAATACAATGGTTTTAAATCGCGATTCGTCATTTTACCCATTCCTCAGTGTAAACTAGCGATATTCACCTGATTGCTACTAGTACATATAAAAAGAGAGTTTTGGTTCAATAAATTTTGAAGTCTGGATCAACAAACTTGAGTTTTCTGAGTCACTGACTTTCAGTTTCCTGAAATTTTGAACCTTTTGATACAGCACATTTCTGGATAAATATATTTAGATTCAACATTGTGCACATTTTTTGTTAAAGTCATTAAAATTCTAGTACTGTCGTATTTAGAAGGTCGCTGATATCCTATATGTGTATTTTCTATTCTACCTAGTTTTGGAGAGAAGGGAGAAAGACATCAAACCTTCTAACTACTGTACCATTTTGAGTATTTAAACTCTGACTTAAGAAAGAGTCCTTGAAATTTTATTCTTAGTTTTTAAAGTACGAGTAGTAGGTATCGAGGGAAGATCAGTGATCTTTATAGCACAATACGTACTGTCTACTACACATCATTGATCCCCGCCCCTGAGACTTAAGTCAATCATTAAATTTAAGAGGTCAATGACCCCACCTCCTGAAAATAGAGTTCAAAGAGCAAAAGTCTGACAGCGTTAATATCTAATGGAAATTTCAATGTCCTCCTCCCGCCCCTTCATCAAAGCTGGAACAGAAGAAAAACTACGCATAAATCAATGACCCAATAGGACCATAAAATGTAACTGAACTAATTTGAATAATTTCAACCAAATATAC
Organism: Acanthococcus lagerstroemiae; assembly: GCA_031841125.1. Classification (NCBI taxonomy): domain Eukaryota; kingdom Metazoa; phylum Arthropoda; class Insecta; order Hemiptera; family Eriococcidae; genus Acanthococcus; species Acanthococcus lagerstroemiae. The sequence goes on from CM063106.1 coordinate 82,621,509, forward strand.
GCAAATGTAAGTAAAAATAGGTACACTCGCCCAGAAAATCAAGGGGCATAATATTCCAAAATTTGAGTTTACACGAAGGTCCATGACCTTGAAAGCACCATTTCATTAAAACAACCTTCTACGAGTAACTTGTTGGACCAGAATCTCCTTCTTATACGTACTACTTACTACCCGGATTGGGTCTATTTGTTTCACCATGAAGCGTGTATTTCTCAGGATCCAATCGTATTGAATACCGAGTTCGTAAATCAAATTCATCTATCAAATTGGTATTCGTGTGATGTTATAAATGGCAAAAAAAAAAAAAAAGATTCGCTACCTTTTAAAATGGAAGTAATAATTTACCGATTAAAACGATTTTTAAAACAAGTTCGTAAAACATAAAATGTCGAGCGCACTACACTTGTATAGCGAATATTATAAACTTATTTTGTTTCAGGAGTTACTATACTGTTATCTTTAACAGTATTTCATAATTTGGTCGCTGAAACATTGCCTCAAGTGTCTGATGCAATGCCAGTATTAGGTGCGATTTCATAATTTGACAATGAAATAACTCCTGTGTTTCGTGTGTTTGTTTCTTTTTTCCTCCTTTTTATTTATTTGTTTATTTATTTATTTATTTTTTCATTTCTTAAATTTTTTTTTTATTTTGCATAGGTTCGAGCCACAGTATAAAAATACTTATTTTTGCCATTACCAGAGCAAACGCAAAACCATTTCCGTAAATAAATATTCCACAATTTGCTGCTGATTTTGAAACTAAAAAGTAATCATAAATTCGTCAGATATAGTTGGTCGAAACAAAAATAAAAATCTCGAAAAGTATTTTGTTCATTAACGTATATCTATAGGTACCTACTGTGATTGGCGGTGGTAGATCATTCTTACTTTGATTTATTAAAATAAAGTTGTAAGCTCGATTAAATATCAGTTCGAAGTATCGAGTAGAATCTGCACAATTCGCAAAAGCTTAACGTTTATCCAGTCCCTGAAGAATTTCAATTTCCTTAAAATTAGCAGCAAAGGAAAGTCGTACATAACATAAAATTACTCTGCTCGTTAGTAAAATAGCAAACATGTGTTTTGAAATGAGTTTGTTCTTCTCTGCTAAATGCGAATTCGAATTACACGGTCTACTTTTCAGCTTCGTTAATGTAAGCTCGTCTATTCATCAGGTTTCTCTCAACAACAAAAAGAAAGGAACTACTGTAAATTTCAAAAGCCAATGAGACGCGAATTTTGAATTAATTTCCACTGCCTCTTTATCTGCACCGAATGCATGACTTGCGGAGAGACAAGGGTGGAGTGAAGTACCTACTTTCTTTTTGACATCCCCTAGGTTGCAGGAGTTGATTTTTTATGTAAAACTAAAATGTACGAAATTTCAATAAGAAATTTTACCACGATGTTTGAAATTTTGAGGGTTAGCATGTAAAGGAAGAAAATCTAAGTTTTTAGGTTAGGAGAAGTTTTTAAACGTATTCTTCATTCTTATGTCAGAGCTGATCTCCGAATTTTGCGGAATACAGATTTTTAATGCTATTACGAGTAGCTTAGGCCAACATCCACTGATGAAAAATGAAATGGTTTCACTGAAGTTATGAGATCAGATCTGAAATCAAGGTGAAAAATATGTTTATAAACATACCTAATATTTTCCTCAAAAGCGTAAGAACTTTATTTTTCGACTTACGTGTATATGCGCGCAAACCCCCAACATTTAAAGTTCGTAGGTAAACCAGCCGAGAAGTCAAACGTTTTGTTTGAAATTTCATTCTCACGTCACAAAGCAACTTTTACAATCCCGAGGATGTCAAAATTAAGACTAAAAGAAAGAATGTTTTCACTCCATCCTAATAGAGGGATCTAATGTCGTGAAATTATAGTGAAAAGTTCTCGAGTTTGCGGTAGTTACCTACTCGTACAACATCGATTTAATTTTTAGTGTCGGATAAATCTATACTTCGGGTACTCTGAACAACTCGACAATCGAAACACACTTTTGCGTTTACTTACTCCTAAAAAGAATCAATAACAGAATATCTACTTGCGCATTTTCCCCCTCGTCAACCTGCACAACACATGTGGCTTATCTAATATGTAAACTTGTCTTGTCTTGTAAATTACTCAAACATGCTGTTAGCTGTCTTCCCAAAGTAGAGGAACAAGTAGTGTAATGTGTTCTAACGTTCAGTTTTTTAGCTTTCACATCTGCTTCGAGTTTATGCGAATAATGTTAATATTACTTTCTTTAAACTTTTTATTCCTATTTATTTTTCGCCACGGGAATGCTCGACTACGCCTTTTTGTCTTACGTGAATATTTCTTTTGTCTGCCTCACAGACATGCGAAATTATTAACCACAGGGTTAATTTTATACAATACCTTATTCAAACCGAATGCTGTCTATTATGTAGCACCTATAAGCCACATAATATATTATCAATACCTACAGCAACTTTAAAAACAACCGTTAGGAAAGGAATAAGATAGAAATTCAAGGTCGCAGTACTGCCTAAGGCCAGATTTTCTGTTTTCCATCCCTCCAAAAGAACAAACATTTTACCTCAAAATTTGCCAGAGTAGAACTTCACTATACTTTTGGTGTAATCTCTCCGAAATGAAATTATAGACCTCTGTACATGTGAATGTCCAGCTGGAAACAATCAAGTGACGTACACAAAAACACAAAGCTATCAGCAGGAAAAAAGATAGAGTTATCAGCTTATTATCCAAGATCCGGAGCTAGAGCCGAAACTGAAGCCTGAAAAAATTAATTTCCGGACCCGAATTCGGAGAAATTATTTGTTAGAGCTATAAAACCAAATCCCAGAAGAATTATTAGCTATTAGCCGGAGCTGGAGTCCAATTCCAGCTCCGGCTTTGGAGTTGATTCCGGTCTTCCAAACTTCCCCTTCCGCGTACCCCTCTCCGAGCATTCTTCCCCTCTTTCCTGTAGAATTAACGGAAGAGAGAGATAAATATATTTTTGGTGGAGCCGAAATTGAAACCGTTAAGAATTTTGGCTCGGAGTCGAAATCCGATAGGAATAATTTGTCAGAGCCGGAGTCGATTCAAAGATTTTAACCTGAGCCTGAGCTAAATCCATGTTTACTAAGGAGTCGGAACGAGATAGGATCGACTCAGCTTTTGATTCCGACTTCTGGTTCTGGTTAGTTATATTTAAATAGGTACAAGCCTACTACAGGGTGTCTCGAAGTGAATCTTCCTTCGGCTAGATACCCAACTATTATTTCTAAAGGGGCTGAGACTTAGTCAATACAAGAAATTCTCTTACTTCCCTTCGAGATATTTTCTATGAAATAGATAGAATAATGAAATGTTCCCATAGTAAATATACAGTTGAGACGAAAGAAGAAGAATGGGAGGGGGGAGAATGTATACGTGTTCAAAAGAGAATTCGTAAAATCAAATTTTATTCCCACTGAGAAAATAAAATATTATGAGAGCTTAAAATTGCAATTTTTCTATTGATTACCTACTAAATTTTGAATAAATTACAAACTTACGGAAGTGACGAGAGTGAGGCTTAGGGGTATTTGTGGAGACAGCGCCCGAGACATTTTCTGAGAACAATTTGTTGGGTCAAGTTGAACAGTTGAAAAATATGAAAAGTTTTGCATATTGTAAGATTTTTCACGATTATTTTGTTAGTAGTGGAACCCCTGCCCTCAATTATTTCCAAAAAGTTCTATCATTTTCGGAATCTTCAACAATAAGAAATAACGCCCTCTTAAAAAAGTAAATAGTTATTTGTTCCCATTCTCAACCTTTTTAAACTTAAGAGTATAGGCCAGCCTTCACAAATCGCCTGGATAAATTGCTCACTAACTCGTTTGAAGGAGGGTCACTCACCAGAGACACACTGTATAAAACAGAAATAAGGTGTCTATAAGAACCGCTAAAATATAGATGGTGTCTGAAAAATCTATTCGGATGTGCAATGTGATCTCAATGTTGAGAAAGTGCAATTTTTCAAATTTCAGAATTGCGGTTGATATTCTGTATTGGCGTCCAAAGTGTTCATATTGATGGCGAATCTTAGATTTTATCACAAAGAAAAGGTTGCTAAAAAAGTTTCAGCTTTCGCAAAACAAAAATTTATGATTTGACAAACGTTTCTTGAGTACATGTACGATGTTCACATGTACACCTTCTCAATTATTGAAAATGATACTGATCCCAGCACCTCTCGTGAATTTGCCACCGGTTTAGGTGACAGGCGATGAAAATATTGCTAGCGTTGGTTTCGTTAATAATTGCATCTATGCTATGATACCAAAACTTCAACTTTCCAAACCAAATCAGATACGAACAAGAAAATCTCATCTTCAATCACAAATTTTAAGGATTCGGTTGAACCATTTTCAGAAAAAAGAAATGTACTAATCGTTTCTTAAAGGACAAACAGTCGTGCATGACATTATAATCAAGAAATGAAAAATACTGAACAATAAAATAGTTTTATTTTTTTTTTAATTGGAAATTAAATATATTGGATATATTAATAAAATTAATTTAAGTAATTAATTTTATTTAAAAATTAATAACATTAATAATCCGATAAATATTGATTATCCTCCAATTAAACTGACATTTGGTTTGAATTAATGTCAATATAATCAACACGTTTGAATTTAACGAGTTAATTAATGAAATTACACAAAGCCAAGTATCAATTTCATTTCAGAATAATCGAAAATAATAGAAGTATAAGCGGATCCCCCTCCCCCTCAAAAAATTGCTAGAATTGACTAATTTTGTACAACAGATTAGTTATTAAAATCAAGGCAAAGTGTAAAATTGTTGATTTTACAAACATTTGCCAATTAACAAGACTGCAAAAGTGTTGACCTTTTTTTTCTTTTTTTTCTTTTCTCACTGATTTAAAAAAATTATTTGTTAGTTTGCGAAATCAAATCGGCTGTAGTTGGCAAATTATTTTTTGTATGTTCGTTGATATCAACAATTCACGTTAATTATTACAGAAATTTACATTTTCGGTAAGCAAAATCAAGTCTCCCCCTTTTTTTCCTGGAAATAAACCTCTTTAATACCTAAGTCTCTGAAGCCGTTAAATTAGAGTACTCGTATCTCAATATAAATTCTGGTTGAGGTAGGTGTGTGTTGTAAGTGTACGTTTCATACGACCTTAAATTCTCTTTATTTTTATTCCTACTGATTTTATTAGTCTACATAAAAATATTAAGCTTCATAAAATATCTACATACGTACACATTAAAATAACTTAAAATGAACACATTAACCTACTCATATTTGGTATAGCATTTCGACCTGTTGAGTAAAATTAATTTCATTACGAAAATAACGTTTCTGAAGAAAATTAAGTGTCTAGGAGGGTCATAGCTCCGAGTGAAAAAGCCAACTTCCCTTTTGAGAATCATTATGATGTAGATATTCACTTATGTTAACGTAAAGGTTCTGTCATCTTGTTTTTATCCCAGTACTAATCTTAAAGAAAGGTGATTCGTTTGCAGGGTAGGTTAGGGTACTTCAGGTTAGGTTCCCGCAATAAGAGTAATGAAATTTTACCCAGACGACAATTCTGGTGTTACAGAGTGAAAAATAGGGATGGACCACATTTTCAACTTGTGTTTCTTAATGCGGCACCCTACCACTAATCAGTTCCATATATTTTTTTTTTTAATTGTGCAATGTTTGAAAAAAAAATGGCTCACTGATAACCTGTACCTCGAGGGAATTAAATTTCATATGGGAATTAATATTGATTTTGAGCATTCGAGATCCACTAGTAGTTGGAGCTTCTTCGTATGAGCTTAAAAATTGGTTTCTTATTCTGAAATAGGGATTTTAAGGGTTGCTAAATCCATTTCTTGGGTTCTTTTCCTCCTTCTCTCGAGCCTACATGTCCACAATGCATTTGAATGTGAAAACATTGAAAATTTGAAAATTAGATCCCTGTGGAGTCGAAAAAGTTGAAGAGAGAACAAAATACAAAAAATGGATTCAGTGACCCTCAAGAAGGCACATTAAAAAAAAAAAAAAAAAAAAACTCGAACACGCGTGAAGTGGATCTAGACACTAGAGTTTCTCAAATTTTCAAATCCAATATTAAGTCTCATAAAAACTTCGACCTCCTTGGGGCACAGGTTACACCCTTCAATGATTTTACTCAAACTTTTCACAACCATTTTTAAAACATATTTTTTAAACATGCGAGACCGAGATCGGATGGATCAATGAGAGCCGCAACCGAAAACGTACGATTTATTTCACTAAGAGTAAATAAGGACCTCATGTGTTCTATGGTGGGCGGAGTAGGTAGTAGCATACGTACATACGATACAAAGAAGTGTATGCTCAGGTTTCACCAACTCGGTGTCAAAATAAATAAAATAAATAAATGATGTACAAATTTCTATATTAGGTATGGTAAAGAATACTTTAATTAGAGAATGTAGGTGCACTTAGATAGGCCTATTTTAAAATTTGTTGAAAATTCTAAAATTCTTGTAGGTTTAGTACCACCAGGGTTTTTAAGATATACACGAGTATCATCATTTTTTCCTTTTCCTTACCGACCTCAATTCCTTAGATTCTTGTAATCACAGATCATTATGCGAGTAATATCTATTATATTCACCTGCAATAAGTAAAAAATTTTTTCATGAATACATGGAAAAGGAACTATGTACAAAACAGGAATAGATTATTTCGTGTCTTGACTATTTGAAACGTACCTGAACTGTCATTCTAATCATGAGATTAATGTATAATTTTTTTTTTCCAGGATATTTTTACCATAACAGGCCGTCTTTTCCTTATTTATTCTATGTTATATCGCAATGGTGCATTATACGAGACAAAAATGTCTAAATAACGATAACGTAATCTACTTACGAATACATTTAAACATCTGAAAATGCAGAATTATTAAAAAATTGTTTTGATCTGTCGATAAAAACATTACGAGTTCATTTTATACTCGTACTTTAATACGACATAATAATATCGACCTACAGTTCGTATAAAATATACCTATTTCTCGTATACTTCTCTAGGCTGTAAAAATAATGTGTATTAAAAGCTGTGTGTTCATTTACGGCATAGTACAGTAGTCTTTGGGTATGTTACTGTTGCAGGCGTAACAATTTTATTATCGTTATCTGTTTTTTCTCTAATGATCGCGGACGCTTTGCCACAGACTTCCGAAGCTATCCCCTTACTAGGTCAGACAAACTATTTAACCGATTTCTCGAAGTTCTACGTTTAAAATTTTTCATAAATTTCTCTTTATATGTACACTTTTGTTTTCACTGTTTGGTTATTGGTTTCATTTTTTCGTTGTTTGGTCTGTATCGAGCTTATTTCTCGCTTCTGGGCTTAGATTTTTCTGTCAATAATATATATATATATATATGTATATATATATACATACATACATAATAGCAATAGCGGCTAATATTTTATTTGATTTTTATTTTGGTTCTTTGTTTATACATATTATTTGTTCTACAATCGAATTTCGCTTGTTCGAACTTTTCTAAACAACCAGTTTGATAAAACCCAGACGGGTACGTAAAATGTGTATAAAGCGTTTGTATTATAATGTACTATAAATACAGCGAATGATTAAAAAATAATAATAATAATAATAATAATAGTTTTCCTTTACAATGAAGTAAACGAACATTCCGTCCTTAATCCTGGAACATAACATATCCCTGTTCCTTCGCACTATCCTATCTACCAAACTATCGAATACAAAATATTTATGTACTTCGAAAACGATTGTACCGCAATGGCTGAAATTTCAGCTCGCATTACAGTCGAAACTCGCCGAATCAATTCACTCAAACTGGGACGGGGGAACAACAAAAATCAATTAATCGTCGAAAATGTACTCCCGCTACAAAGAAAGGGTTCTATAATAACTGCTGCTCAAAATTTCTTCGTATCTAATGTTAGCCAGCGATTATGCAAATGCTAAGCCCAAAAGCAAGAAAGAATTTGACGATTTTGTTTTGTTTTGTTTTGTTTTTATTTGATTTGTTTTTATAATCGTCGCAAACCCGAAGGTAGAATGAATTAATAATTTTTAAACTTATATTTTGTAGGTAAAATAGTGGAGAAAAGGATAAATAAGTATAAAACAGAGGCGGCTCGTTGTTACGACAATGGCAACGTATTAAGTAAGATAAAAATTATTGTGGCCCGTTAACGAGAGATAGATTCGCAGGTAAAAATTATAACTAAATTACCGCACTAAGCTACAGATGTACTTTTAAAAAATTCAGTGGTCACAAACAAGGCTTGTTGGGGATCACATGCATGTTCGACAGCTGGGAAATATACACGGGCACTTATTGAAAGTTATTGTACGTTATCGTTTTCGGATTAGATTCTATAGTTCTAATGAATCGTGCACATTAATCGAAACTTTCACACTACGCTCATTTTCATTCACACGAAGGCCAAACATTCTTATTTACATCTGATACGACTCACAAAACAAATGTCGACACGCATCATCCTTCACTTTTTCAACACGACATTGTGATCGAATTTGATACAGAAATCGAGGCAAGTTACACTACTGACATCGACTTTTGGATCGAAATGTGCATCATTTTGATGCAGAATTCTGTCCAAAGGTGAATGGTGGCACAGTAATTCGACTTTTCTATCAGATTCTGTATCAAATTTGACGGCAAGATAGCGTTTGAAAAGTGACGATGTTTCAGTGTGAACAGAAGAAAAGTCGATTTTTGTATCGACTGTGTTTCAAGGGGAGTAACTTAAATTCCATTAACCAATGCTAATTGTTAATGTAAGATCCAGCGTTTCTCAGAAGTAGGCGAGCATTGACCGAGATCGAAATGACGATTTTTTGAGGGAACTATTCACAATAATGTATAAATATTTGTCACCCCCGGAGACGTATAGTTCCCGATTGACGAAATATGAGTCATAGAGCCTTAAAACACGAAAACTTCACAAATACGTGTCTCCAATGTCAACCAATCAGAATGCAGTGTCATCTCAAAATGAGAGAAGCTATCGTAATTTTGTCATGAACATTTTATTTTCTCAATCTCGACGACCTGATCACGTCATTTGGACAATATATGTGGCAGTATTTTCGTGAAAATGCATCAAATGCATCAGGTACAGAACCTCGACGTCTGGGAGTTTATCATTGAAATTGTGTCGAAAAATTCAATATTTTAATGCTCTGTAGCAATCTGTACCGAAGAAGTAATTTTTTCAAAACCATTCATTCCATTTTCAAGCAGAAGATGTATCTAAAACTTAGTTTCAATAAATAACCTTCACTGAAAGAAAACTGTGACAAAAGTCATTAGAAATTCTGGTACGTGTAAGTCTCCGAGGTTTATAATAATTTTTATTATATTCTGGTAAAAATTACAGTACCTAATTCTACTAAATTTTTATCGAATCTCAGTAACTTTTAACGCTGTGCCCCTGCCCCGATTTGACGCGATAGTCAGCTGTATTGAATTGATTATAACTACAAACTGACTTTCCTGCGTCTACAAAATGTGTAATTAGGAAAATGTTTTAAATCATCTCGTCCGAATGAGAATCAAATGAATTCTAGAACAGCATTCTCAATATTCTCTCTGACCAACCAAGATATAGTGCCCTTGACTGACTAAATCGTGAAAGAAACGAGGGGAGGGGGATCCGCATGAATGGACAGGTAAGGGTACAGGGAAATAGATTAGGAAGTAATTAGCGTCCCTGCGTTCCATCAATTTGCCCAATTCCACCGGGTGTTTCACGAATTGGTCTACCTATATTTTGTTTTATTGCCAAATCGGGTCAAAATAGAACAAACGACTACATTCAAGAACTACAATCCAGATTACTCTAAAATGAAAAATAAATCCTCCCCTCCCCCCCCCCTCCACCACCCAGAAAAAATAAATAAATAAATACAATTTATAAAAAATGGCTGGGACATGTACTCAACTTTAAAATTTCAAATACATATGCTGAGAAAAATATTGAAATGAGATATTTTGAGTCAATTAGCTCGAAAAGGCGATTAGTTTTTCGATCTAATCCCTATTTGGGCCCGAAATTCGACTTTTTCTCCTTCTGAGGAGCCAGCATAAATTTGCCGGCAAAACTGAACAAGGTATCGGAATAGGATTTCTTGGGTAGCTGAGTTCAAAAAAGTTATCAATTTTTTTATTGGATCCGAAGTTGGGTCCTTCAAATGAATCAATTTGACATTGCTGATAAAATTGAACAGCGAGTTGGAATAGGATTCTCTTGGGTCACCAATTTTTAAAATTCAACTAGATTTTTAATCCGACTCCAATTCGGACCTCACAACTCAAATTTAACTCCTTCAAATGGACAAAATAAATTCAAATAAGGAAATCAAACGGTCTATCAAAATAGTAACTATTTCTTGTACTGTCGAGTTCGAATATTAGGCTTTCACACTTTTGGTTTGTTTACATGTATTCTTATCAAACGTATGGTGAAATGTTGTTATCACAAACACGAATAATATGCAGCATGATTTCCGTTCATCTTATTCCTCCTGAAATTTGATGTTAAAAAGAAATATTATCGTTATTATTGAAAAATGTGGTTCATAATAGGTGAAACTTTCTCAAGGAGTCACTGGTATACCAGCATACTGGGCCCAAGGACCAAAGGAAATAGGAAAATACTGATATGGCCGAAGATTTCGGATACTTATTTTTAGAACGTAAGAAAAATATATTGCGACTGTACAACAACGGTGAAAAAATATATAATTTGAATAAAACTGCTTTCTCTTCTAAAGTACATACTGAAACCTTTCAAAATGAAGTGAAGGGAATAAATCCAAAAAATATCCCATTGAAACTGAAAGTAGTACCACCATTTAGCAATACTGCTGGTGGGACTTTTCCTTCCACAATTTGTACAATGAATAGTATTTTAATGTAAAGATATTCGTTAAGTCTACTTAATGGCCGTTTAGAAAACAAATTTCAGAAATCTTCGGCCATGCCAGTATTTTTCTTATTTCTTTGGTCCTTGGGCCTAGTTTGCTGGCACATCAGTGTTTCCTTGAGGGAGTTCCACCTATTATGAAACACATTTTTCAATAATAACGATAATATTTCTATTTTAACATCAAAACTCAGAAGGAATAAGATGAACGAAAATTGCACTCAATATTATTCATGTTTGTGATAACCACATTTCACCATACGTTTGATAAGAATGCATGTAAATAAACCAGAAGTGTGAAAGCCTAATTCAATCAGGCTTCCAATTCAAACTTGATTCGAGTTTCAAAATCGACTTTTCCCTTTTTGATGTGGCCCAATTGACTCCGGCGAACGCATTGAATGAAGTGCCAAAAGAGAGGTCTTTCGAATCGCTGATGTAAAAATTTCAGATTTTGGATATAACCACGATCTGGGTTCCCGACATTCAAATTTGAATTCTTCAAATGGACCAGTTTAACTTTGCCGAAAAAGTTTAATTAATTATTGAAATGTTATTTTTTGTAGGCGTCATTAAGCTCAAAACTTTAATCAAATTTTTGAAGAGGCCTCGCTTTGGCCCTCAACGTTGTCCTCCTTCTCCCTTGTTTGAAGGGTCTAATTGTCTTACCCTAGAAACTTGAACAAAGGGTTTTTGAGGTGCTCATTTCAATAACCAAATTAGATTTATGGACCGACTTTGTTTTGGGATCCAAAATTATGAACTACCTATGTTTCTTTCTTCGAGGAAGAAGAAAAACAGTAACTTGTTCCCTCAATGAGGAAGACTTCATCATTATTTTTAAGGGTGGGAAGATAAATTATTTTCTTTCTTTAAACTAGCGTCCCTTTTATTCAAATTCCTTAAGACTGAAATAAGTCAAAAATTCTGTAACTTCCCTCAGCAGCTCATTAGGGTAGGCCAACATAAATGCATATAAAGTGCGAATTTGAAAACAAAATAAGGTGGAAAAGACGGAAGTTACATAATACGTATCGAATAAAAATACCCAAATTTTATTTAAATTTTTAAATCAAATCGCGTGCTTTCTACCGGGCTCTTAATTATTCAAAAATGCCATACTTTCGCAAAATTAAAATTTCGAATTCGAAAACGCAGTTGGGAAGGGGGTAAAGGTGTCACATCGAGTAATAACAAAAATATTTTATTATATTTTTCATAGAAAGTTTGAACTCTTTACCGGATCATCAGGTTTCACAAAATTGTGGAAAATTAGGAAGAAATTATTAAAGACTTAAGCGCTGTGAAAAAATCTAAAGTAGGTATCTACACTGTATGTAGATACATCGGTACATGGACATGTCTTGAGGCTACCGAATACCGAACACGTTCCCCCGCACTTACGAACCCTAACGAGCGAAATCGCGCGCACAATTGGGGAACGATATAGCGAATATTGCCGTGAATATGGCGGAAGTAGGTACATGATGCAGTAACTGCCCATGCTGGGATGGCGTCGGTCAGTGGAAACGTGACGCACAAATTTGGTTGACCGCCAGCCATATCTCTTATTCGATACAATATTTTTCTTTTTCTCCTTCCTGTGCTTTCCCAAATACCTATGTAATTAGAATTTAGCGAAATATGGTATCTTTAAAGAAATTTAGGGTCCGGTAGAGGACTCCAGAATCCAGACTAGATATAAAAATATAATAAAATATGAATGTTTTTACTTCATACAATGCTCGTATTTTCTCCCTATTGCTTTTTCAGATGTAAAATGTTCAAATTTGGTATCTATAGTGACGGTCCGCCCCTAAGACCGAAGCTAATGTATATAGCAGTGGAAAGGGTTATTTTAACCCCATTTTCGACCTTCCGAAAGGGAGAACAAAAAAAAATGTAAAGGATTATTTTTAATGAGGAATTCCAAAATTTTTAATTTTTGCCTGAAATATATTTTCTTATAGGTCATATTCTGCCGCCTTTTCTCCCAATATGTCTCAGCCAAGAGGATGTTTCAGTACGGAGCTAATTTTGAAATTGATCCTTATGCCCTTCCAAGTTTACATATCAAATATTCCTCCCTCGTATTCATTCTAGATACTACCAACATAATCATACTGATTATCTCACGATTCTCATAATCAGTTGCTGCTGACTCATGATTTTCATAATTTTTACGGTATGTATAAGCTGTTTAGGAGTCTGGAAGGAGTCATTTCCCTCTTCTGAAAGAAAAACTTCTTCCCAGAAAATTCTATTCCCAATTCCCTCTCACTTTCTAGAAAAGGGAGCTTGAGCTTCCTCCCACAGGAATATCACTGAAGAGGGCCTTTGGTTTTTGCCCTTCACGAGAATAATATGTCCTACCTTCATTGCTAAAAAAGGTGATAACGTACAATGTTTTTCAATCTAAATTTGACTTGAAACAGAAGCGATGATAAAATCTCAACATAACTTATGTGAGAAAGCACGCTTCTCAGTATCGAACTTTATACAAGTATACAATTACAAAAGTTACAATTTAGACGAAAATACACGAACAAAGATCATGACACCTTATAGCACGAGAAAAGGCGGAAAAGACGACAGCAGCTGTAACTTTTGACAAAGGACAAGTCTCTAGTCTATAGTGCATACATAGAATTAGCTAGCTATTCGTAATACACAACATAGACATCGGCTCGAGCGTGTTCGAGCACGTAACAGCAGATTAAAAAAGAAGTACAGCCTCGTGCATATTTACTAGCTGTCAAATTTGCAGTGTGGTACGTAGACAGCTTATATACATGTGCATGTATGCACCTATATGTACCTACTCATGTATGTAGCTGCGAACATCGGCCACAGCGTTTGAGACATGATCTGATTCAAGGAGAGGGATAGGGATAGGAAATGCATATTATGAAAGTCATACTGAAAATTTTCTGTTGAGATGAGCCGCCGCTGAAAATACATACGACTTCTCGCCCAACCATACGACGCGAATTCATTATACTACGCGTACATAATACATACATATTACATACCTATTCGTTCGTTACATACGACTACATAGTTTATTACCTAATTATATTAATTAACTTTGTTTATTATTGTTTTACAGATAAAAGTAGCTACATTTTATAAGTTGTTTATTGTCATAAACACAGAAAAATCAACCGGTAACGACAGCTGTTCATACATATATTATGGTACAGCGTCTGTGTACTAAAATAGAAAAAAAGTCGTAGCCACTTTCCACCTCTAATGTGTGCATCCTCATCATTTTCCTACACAACTACTATAATGGTTTTTAAACTAACTGCAATAAAACTGCTAAAAATGAAAGACAAGCTTAAATTCATTTCGATAAATAAACGACATGATAACTAATGCGTGTGAGCCCTTCTGCATCCAAGTAACAATCAGTGCGGCTTTGCCCGTACGCATAATTTCATTTGGGTAATTTTTTTATGTTTACTTTTTAAAACCAATTATATAAGTGTATAACATTTTTCAGTTAAATTTGCATGACACTTTAATTCGCTTCTATAAAAACACGTTTAATCGATGAAGGTTTACGCGAAGATGAAAAATATTGTAGCACTGTAGGTACTCAGTGTATTATGTGTATACACATACACCATTAATCATGAAAAAGCCCAGCGGAGTTACTTGTTCTTCAACCCTACATCTGTCATAGTTTATGAGAAGATATTCTCATAATTGCATGCATAATATACAAGATAGGAGTGGCGTTCAAACCGTGGGATTTCTTTGTATGCGCAAATACGTTGCTACGTATATCTACTCGTACATTATATCGATAGTGACGAGAGAGGAATTTCCATAGTTAATGGAAAATGTCAAACTTCCCATAGAACGATTTCGATATTATTGTGGAAGACTCGCTAATACGTACTAGGAAGAAATAAGAGTACTTGATACGACTTCTCCGGTCAATTTTAAGAACTCGTCTCATATCTCACTTGAAATCTGGCAACACATTATGTCACATGCCACAAGCAACTGCCTACATTCAATATTACACATACCTAACTGTTCGGGAATAAGAAAAACAACTGACGGCGCATTTTTGAACTGACGTGAATATCATAAAAAATGACCCCGCATTAAGATGATTTTCTTTTTTTTTTTTTCATTTTCCCGACAAGTTCGCCGCACTGTATGATCACTGACTACAAAATTAAACCAGGATTGCTGATAAAATCTTCACCTTTTGCACACAACTCTAATTGAGATAATTCTGTATATTTTCAAAATTCCTTGGTACACATCGAGCTGATTCCTCTGGTCAACGTTGAGGAAAGTTGTTCAACGTTATTTGACTGGATAAGACATTTTGTGAATATCGTCACAGTGAACATCGTGCAGATGCAACTTGTCCAAGAGGACACTAATTTTTCTTAATAGGAAGTATCAATTTTTCTTGTCTATAACAATTAAGAAGCCGGAGAAAACTGCCTCTTCTCCTTTCAAAATAAGTATTTAACCAAGGGCCGGTGATTTTCCAGCCGGAACAGATTTCAAATTTTATGTTTTTGTTTCATTACACCTATAACGACGACAAAAGTTTGTGAAATACATCGCGTCTTTTTTCAAATCGAAAGCAGTGGCGTCAAAACTATCTCCTCAAAAGGGTACAAAAATGAAAAACTATTTAGCGAGTTTATGAAAAGGTGCCTTAAAAGAAAGTTTAGAGACATGATTTAAATATGAGATTTTTGGGGGTATATATAAAATTTATCGCCTGTAACCTTTAATTTTGAGAGGCATAAGGACTTTTTTTGTCGACCTAAAATTTTAGATTTTGTACCACTTAAGAAATAACTTCCGATGCCACTGATGAAAGAAACTATACGAATAGCAAAACGGATACCTATTACCTACCAGAAGTCAACAAGGCATCTTATTCTTGCTTCATTTTCTTCGTGTCGTTGGTGCGCGTTGCGTGATTAATCAACAAAACAAATAAAACTAATCAGAATTGGTTGCTTGAACGAGAAGAGGCGTGTTCATATTGCGGCAGCCTTTTTACGCCTCTTGAAAATAGGAAATAATTCAGTATGGCTCGTAAGGGTTGAATGAATAGCCGAATCTTCGGAGAGAAGAAACGAGCGAAGGACCGCCGCGCCACGCGCGCCTTGCAGAGATGGAAACGCGAACGCGGAAAAGATTGTGCATTGTAAATTAAGTACACGGTAGATAACGTGACCATAGCCAAACCTAGGTATAAGTGACAGCTTCGTGTTGAGATAAATACCTAATTTATGATAATCGAGACTGCTCAAAAATCGTTAAACAACGGTAATTACACGAAATAATTAATTTATTGTTATTAGTGATGATTATGATTTGTTCTTCAATATAACCGACACGCTTCGTCCGTAAATAGTCTCTCGTCCTGTTTCTGAAGACCTCCATACGCATCAGGATGCATAAATTATGAAGGTCTTCAGAAACGATTCGGCGTAGCGTAGTACGCGAGATGCGCAGGACGAGAGATTGTTTATGGTTTACAGGCGAACGTATCGGACTACCCGCGTGTGCGTTCCACTCGTTCACGTTGCTCGCAGTGCGTCGTACTGATCGCCGCCGACCAGGCGATTTTTTTTCGCCGCTGCACCAGTTTCGCGGAAATTATTCACCCATCTTAAAATCGTATTGCGATCAGACACTTTGTCATGCCTCTGCATTTTAAATTCGCGACGATGTTTTCGCTGTACGAGTATGGCGATAATGGATTCACATTTACTATAGTTTTTCAACAAACCACGCGCGCACGTTGCCCTGACCACCCCCGAGACATGTTGACTTGTTGACTACTACTGTACATAAAATGGCATAACTTCGGATGCACGTTGCTTTTTTTTATTTATTTATTCGCGAACGATTCATTTATTATTGTCCTTTCCTGATTCTTTCAAATTCGTGCGTTCTTTACGGCCTACCCTGTATCGCCAAGAAAAACCGGTTCAGAGAAGCGAAAAAGAAAAACAATTTCTCTCGTGCAAACGGCACCGAGGACCATAGCAGGTTGTGAAAAAGTAGCTATGTATCTTAAAAACACTTTATGCGGATTACACGGAAAACAACCAAACGATACGTAAAACAGGCGAAAAGATGAAAAGGAAATAGGAAAACGTGACGTCGTCATTCTACATGCAGATTTTCACGCGCACGCGGAGTGACGAGGGAAAGAGGAAAAAAATCGGTGCAATCATACGAGCTTAATTTACTCGTATAGTCTGTTCCAGATGAGAGTATCAAAAACCCATAGACGTGGCGGTGTCACAGGGGAAAAGGGAGGTAAGAAATTCACACTGAACGCGTTAAAGACGCAGCGCACGTTCTCAGGAAGTGATATGTGATTGGTTGCAAAATCGAACACGTGAACGCATTAGTCTCTGGTCTGTCTCAGAGTTTTTGATAAGTATATGACATGCAAACAGGCTCTTAATCAGTCACATTAAGAGGAACATGGGACATTTGCACGTCTTGATGTGGAAATCAGTTTTATACGATTTCATTATTATTATTATCATTATTATTATTATTATTATTATTTCACATTTCATTATAAAATGTACCCACATTTATCTTTTCAACGTAATACGTATAGGTGTACACATATGACACGTCATTTTTAAAACTCTAAAACATGTTATGGAATTTATTGGTGTTTGTTATCGCTTTTCCTTTTTCATTCATTTGTGTCTAATATGTTAGCGACTTTTTCGAACTTTTTTTATACGAAAGTACTGGCCAAATACTAATTCTCAAATAATGTTCTAACTCATTTCTATCACCAACTCGTGTCTATAAATAAAATTTTCAAGATACCTAGGTACATAGGTACAATACGTGATAAATTTTTCTCGAAAACAAGAGCAGCTGCTCTTCTTTGTGAGCAAACGCTGAAGAATAGAACTTATTTTAATACACATTAAGAACAATAGCAAAATTTATTACTTGTAGAAAGGAAACGAATAAAAAAGCATTTAAAAGAAATGAAAGCAGTGCCAAATTCGGAGTTGAAGAAAGTTAAATTTACTGATGCTCATGATTCATGATTGTATCATATTGTATATTACAATTCCCGATTGCGTGTTACGATTGGGTATAATTAGGCTATAATTTTTTTTTTTTTTTAATGGAAAGAGTATCTATAATGAAGGCAAATAGGATCGGTACATGGATACCTACATGTCTTATGGCTACCGAACACGTTCAGCGCATGTAGGGAATATCATGAAAGAACATAATCGGCGAGATAACTGGGTAACACCATTGTAGCAGGCTCGTATCTAATGCCAGGGCAGCCAGAGCAAATCCCTGGCTAGCACATTCTCAAAAGAATCATTATTAATAATAATAATAATAATAATAATAATAATAATAATAATAATAATAATTAATAAATAGAAACAACTAAAAGTTAAAAAAAAAAAAAAAGTTGTGTTGTACGGTATTTTTATGGCTCATGCCCTGGTTAGATAATCATATGTCCTGGCACATACAAGCGGTTAGCTAGGGGCCTGCAATGTACTCGTAGTAGCCTAACATTGTCGGTGTTAGTCGTCCGCAGTGTCGGTCCGCATTCTCGGTGTTGTCGGTCGATCGAAACGTGATGCACAATTTTGGTTGATGATCATAGCCAGAAGACATATCCATGTCAAAACTGACTGTAATTACACACGCCATGTTACTCGTGCAATTTCTAAACATTTTAGTATTGTAGATGTCTCCCATAGGTTTATGATTATAAAAGGTGACCGATTATTGGCTATGCCTACTATAGCCTACTATAACCAATTCATAAAGCGCAGAAGAGTTTGGTCTGTGATCGATTCGAATTACTTTACTTTACTCCGGCTATTACACTGGAAGAACAATAGGGAAAGTAGAGAAACGAAATTTAATATACTTTCGAGATATTGCAAAATAATTTCTCCTTATGTAGCTGGGTGGGCCAAAAATGCAGTTCCGTTCGAACAGAATCGAGTTGGCCTACAGCGCAAGGAAAGCCAATAAACGAAGTTTTCGATCAACACGCCCTCTATGGGAGTCGAGAATTAACACGCATGATAAATCTTGTTCTACTAATTGAGTAGCCTAGAATCAAAACTCACTTTTGCCATTTCACTTCGAAGGCGCAAATCGGCAAAATATATACTGTACACACGGGTGCAGGAATATCTTTGCTGTGCCTGTGAACGTGGAGTGTGTATAACATACTCCACGCTCACAGGCACAGCAAAGATATTCCTGCACCCGTGTACAGTATTTTGCCGATTTGCGCCCTCGAAGTGAAATGGCAAAAGTGAGTTTTAATTCTAGGCTACTCAATTATGAGTATCAGAGCTCGCAAGCAAAAGAGATATTATATTAGGTAGTTCTAATGAACCGACCGCATTCAGGTGGGATAGGCTGGCGGGTAGGTATACAGTGTATGTATTTCGGTGCACAGCTTATCGCGGTTAGTAAAACATGCTTTAGTTTTAATGAATCGCACGACGCCGCCTTCGAGTTGATAGAGCGCATTATCTATTCACATGATTAGGATATGTACATACAATTTGGTAAACAAGGTACAACCTATCGAAGAGGCAACTGAAAAATAACCGAAATATGATGCACGTCGTGAAGATAATGGTGAGACATGTTCTAATCCAATGACAATAGTCTTGCTATCTTCACGAAAGCTCATCTAATCTAATTTTTATGGCGACATAAGGCAGCTTGTTAACAAACTAACGCTACTTTTGATACCCACCCGGCTCTACGTGACCTCATTTTAATAAAAATTAGCTGGGCACAACGACTGTATACAAGAGCAATAATTGTATGACGAAGCACTACATGTAACTCTGCCATTCTTCATGCGGTTATACAATATGGCGGACACAGAGCGTTAATCCGCGAACTCGTTATACTGCACTTCTTAACTCGGCACAGCCAGTTGCCAGTTGCCAGTATTCGCGTAAACCTTCATCCAAGTCACATTAATCAATTGTTTTCGCCATTCAATATT
Organism: Acanthococcus lagerstroemiae; assembly: GCA_031841125.1. Classification (NCBI taxonomy): domain Eukaryota; kingdom Metazoa; phylum Arthropoda; class Insecta; order Hemiptera; family Eriococcidae; genus Acanthococcus; species Acanthococcus lagerstroemiae. Next base: position 82,641,535 of record CM063106.1, read on the forward strand.
TACTTCTTTTTATTTTATTTTTTATTTTTTATTTATGTATCCGTTAAATGGATAATTGTTATAATGACGAAGATCGAAGTTCTTTAAACGTATACGTAGAAAAAAGAATGAGAAACAAGTAAAACGGAATTATTTTAAAGTTATATCGATTAAAAGCCCGTTTTACAGTCTTACGTTCATCTTTTAAAATTGTTGAAAGAAACGGTTCAATCCAGCACTCGGCGTATAACACACCACCTTTCTCTGTAATTAGCCCAAAAGGCTGTTGAGAAGGTTAGTTGATATACAACACGTAAAATGATCACCGGATAATTATGATGATAAAATTATACGTAGTGTTTACTCGAACCCATGTTATATAGTAAGTTGATTTCAGCAATAACTGTAAAACGGGCTCGAAATAATACTTTGCAATATTCATAAGTAGCATCTGACACTGAATCACGAGCGTGCTAATGCTTATTCTTTACTTGTGATTTTCACGTACTCAAGTCAGTCTTAAACTAGTATACCTAGATCAAGCTTTCTTAGATGTTTTTAATTTTTCCCCTAAAAAAAAAAAAAGATTAGATAGATATTAATTTACACGCCTATCGAAAATATGTTACAGACGTTTCGATGAAAGCAATAACATAACGTAAACCCGCATTTTGAAAACTGTTGTTGAACTTGCTTCAATTAGATTTCGCCATAACGTATATTTTGCATGAGACTTTAAGCCGCCTTATATTTTTTTATTTATTTATGTTTTACTTCCTTTTTTGACAGAAATGAAATAATTCGTTCAAAAATAGCTCTGGTATTTAAATAGAGTGATTAGTAGGTAGTTTGGAAAATGTATTGTAATGTCTTAATTAATATAGGTTATGATGTTCGCAGGTACCTATTTTAACTGTATCATGTTCATGGTTGCGTCGTCTGTGGTATCTACAATTCTCATACTAAATTACCATCATAGAAATGCAGATACGCATGAAATGACGTCAATGGTAAAGACAACTGCCAACGATCGAGTGAACGGTTTTCGGAAATTTCAACTCTGATTTACCTGTACAAATCCTATTGACAAGATCTAACGTGATCCTAGTATCGAGAAACATCTGTGCCTGAAAACATTCACTCGAAAAATTATATTATGTAGAAATAATGGGACGATGTGGTGCCTGCAGACTTCAAAAGGAAACCTAGACTTTGGCTTCATCCTTGTCTCAAAGCTTTACAAAGTGTTTGGTCCACTATTACGTAATGTGTATGGTTTATAAGATGCTTACGTATAGGCTATAAAGTAAAGCAAAAGAAAAAATTCTTGAATATTGATGATAGATGTTACTAATTGGGAAGTTACACGTACATTTTAGTGTAAAATATTATGGACAAACATTTCACTGAAAAATACGCATTCGTTCTTGAATTACTCTCAATGAGCTGAAAGTTTGGTAAGATTTAAATACTGTCGATAACATTTTCATACGTTATTAGAATTCTCATGATTTTCAGACTTATTCAACTTACAGACTTCGTCAAGTTTGTAGACACGTCTACTTTTCAGGATTCCTACTCGTATTAACGTCGTTAGAACTATTTGAAACGCTCCTAAAGATGTTTACTATTCCTCAACACTGATCCGAATACATTCGAAATTATTCCATCAGGCCTGTGAGACCTTTTCATTGACGCTTTAAGATTTCACTTAGCCCCCCCCCTCCCCCACACACACAAAAAGAAAAGAACAACGATAGCGATGGCTTACTTAACTTTAATTTATTATTTTTTTGAGGGGTGGGGAGGAGTTCAAAGATATTTTTTTAACAATATCACAATGATCTTCTTTTTTATGTATTAAGAATTTTGGGTCAAAACAGATCACTTTTTGTAGAAAATGCTAAAAATTTCTTACATAACTAATTTCTTGTGGTGGTAGTGCTGATGGGAGCAATGCTCCAAAATTTATTGTAGGGGAAAATCCGGGCCCCGTCCCTTCCTTTAGGATCACCAACTGTATACTGAGAACGTTCTTAAACAGTTTCAAATCAGTTCGAGACAGTCTCAGATTTATTTAGCCTAATATTAAAGTAGAAAAACTAATTTTTAAATTCTGATGATACGAGTACTTTTTTTAATGATCCTGTGGAAGTTTCTAACTGGTAGGCGAAATCTAATACGAATATTTTTAAACGAAATTTCACACACGTTTGTACACCAAAATGCAACTTTCTCGTACGAAGCATCATTGAAATTGAAAGGAAATATTCGTTTCATCCCTCGTTTAAGCTCCTTAATAGGGTTTATCATGACACACATTTTAGAAATTCAGATTATGTTTTAGCAGGATATTTAAAGTGTTGCTTTACTATATCATGTGTAAAGGAACACTTTGTACAGTATGCCAATGTACATTTTCAAAATGTTAGTTCAATGTACACTACTATGTAGGTCTCATTCAAACTGATTTAAGACTCTTCGATACTTACTAGGGCTTTTGCAAACTTGTTTAAGGCTCTGCCTTCCTTACAACTTTTCCTTTTCCAAATGTGTTCGACTCTATCTTTAAGGCTTTCCCAGGCTCGTTTGAGACTATTAAGCAGGGCTCAGAACGAACTGAAAATGGAAAAGCAAGCAGTGGACAATGATAATGATGGGATTTTATACCTAACGATTGAAATCGAGATTGAAAAATGAAATACTGTTTTGTAAGAACAGAACGTGCAGTTGAAATCGAAACGCCGTTTGTTTTCGAACAATTTGAATCGAAAAAAAGTGGAAAAACGAAATGCTCAAAAAAAATGAAACTAAAAAGTAATCCGACTTTCAAAACGAAACGGTGAAAAGTTTAAGTTTTATTTTTCAAGATTAGCGACAAAATCGTGACGAATGTACGTTTTATTATTTCACTTTCAAGCTTCTAATTCCAGGCTTTATTGAGACATTTTGAGACGTTCAGGTTTGTTCAAGACACTTTAAGATTCCTCAAAGACTTTAGGCTTTTTTAAAGATTTTCAAAACTGGTCTAAAATCCTTAAAGATTTCTTCAAGAAGCTTCCAAGCATGTTTTAATGACTAAATGAGTCCCAAATCTGTCTGAAAAATTGACCCAAAAAAAGATTCTCGAACAAATGTGGAATTCTTGAAAAGTCCCAATCAAGCCAAAAAAAAATCTTAAAGTAAGTGAGTATGTTATCTACCTGACCCTTATGAACGTGGACAGCCAGTGAGGTTACAAACATTCATTCTTCTATGAAATTCTTGAGGCGGAGGTGAAATTGATGGGCTATAAAACTTAGCTCGCTTCAGTGAATCCTTTTTTTTTTTTTTTTTTTTTTTTTATACACAAATAGAAACTAAAATTTTTGCAGCAACACAGTCAGCGAGAAGTATTACTTTTCATTTGAAAAAAAAAAAAAAAAAACGTAAAGTCTGTAATAGTTTTTACATAGCCTCGGGATGCAAATAAATAACGTTAGCATGGCCTCTCACATTCGTGTGAACAAAAAAGTTCTTTGCCCAAATTCTTCCCTCGTTCATCGGAACAACAACACATTCAGTTTACATGAAGTTTCTGATATCATAATTACGAGTATGTGTAGACAACTTCCCGGCGGAACATCCTAACCAATACAGTAGAACGTCATACAAAAATTATTTAAATGTACGGAGATTAATAAATTTTTAAGATCGGTTACGATATTCTTCAGGGAACGTGTCCGGTGCGGTGCGTACTGCTCGCTGCACGAATGTCAATCTCTAATGCCGCACGTCTAGGTTACCTACTATCTGCTGGAGGCGTCGCAGGAGGGTGATACATTCTACATACATAGATACTACATAGTAGAATTACAATTACACGGGTGAAACGTCGTTTTCTTTTGTCACAGGTGAGGATACTATTCTTGACGTGGTTACCGTGGATTTTACGCATGAGCCGGCCGTGCCAAGAGTCGAGCACCGACACGTCACACATGTCGATGCAAATACGCGACCTAGAATTAAGAGACCGCTCATCTAAAAGCCTTCTGGCTAACGTGCTGGACATCGACGACGATTACCGAACCAACACATACCAGTCTTCCAGTCATCACACGAGTTTCTATCGGCACCACGAGGACTCGACCACCGGGCCGGGCACCAGTCCCGGCATCGGCGTTATTCACACGAGCGGTGCCGGCACCTCGTGCATCGGGCCGCATCGCGAGCTCACGCTCATACTCAAGGAGCTACAAACGATTACCGCTAAAATTCGTAGGGACGATACGGCATCCGAGATCACCAACGACTGGAAATTCGCCGCTATGGTAGTGGACAGACTATGTTTAATCATTTTTACCTTATTCACTGTTATCGCGACAATCGCTGTTTTATTGTCGGCTCCCCATATCATTGTTACATAATTTTGTTTCCCCCTTTTTTGTATCAAATTTGGATGACTGGAACTTTTTTCCCCGCAACTGTCGTTGTCTGCTAATCGTAGAACGTTCCTTCAACGTGGTACGTGTCTAAGTCGTTTGTAGTGGCGCGCCAATTTGGTATAGCAGTACTCGCGACTAGTGTTTTCCTTGTTCAAATTTTCTTGTTTTTTTATTTCGTAGATGCCAGAACATAAATATTCTAGATGTCTTCCATAGGCCAATTTTATGTTCAAAACATTATTTTTTCGACGTGTTCAAACGGCGTGACAACTTGGAGGGGAATCAACATCAACCAAAAGATCGCACTTCCGGATTTCCGAATTTTGAATGGTGGTGAAAACCGAAACTGGGCGGGGGGGGGGGGTCGAAATCACTATAGCCTATTCGTACCTACGAACGCGCACTGTGTAAGAAAAAGAATTCAAATACAGCATACAACACGCATATTTTGGCTCTCCTGTCTGATTGTGGGTGCGTGACTTGGGCCGTTTCTGCGGCCGCAAAATCAGCTCGACTATACTCTCGTGCATACGAGACAATATAGCGCCGAAAATCATTCTGGTCCTCTTCGATGATACAGTCGACATACAGTAAAATGAGATGGGAGAAAAATGAGTGTTGAAATTCGCAGTTTGAGATTGAATATAAATAGACAAACAGGAGAGCTGAAACTTCAACTCATTTCAATATCTACTCTAATACTTACCATAAATTTCACCGAGGCATCGCCCCCAATATTATGCTTCAAGGGGAATAAGAATCTGTTTTGAGCTGAGAATTGTCTAAAGGACGTCGTGAGCATAAAGTCAGTTATTACAAAAATTAAAAAAGCTTCGAAGGTAAATTTTTTCTTTATTACGAGTATACGTACAAGTGAGACAAAATTAATTGGACACTCGCCTCTTTATAACAAATTTTGTTATAATATTCAGTTAAGATTAGAACTCTATAATATGGAGCTAGTGTTCTCCATCCGGGTAGGATAGTATAACTTTGTAACTTTGTAGCGTGTGTACGAACCACAGAGAATTGGATATAGTGGGAAGGATTTCGTAAATCCCGACGTTATCGAGATTGCAAACATTACTTTATGGCGCAGAGTAGTGTGTACAAAATTTAAATAAAAGAACGGGCGAATTCTGCTTTAATTTTCCTTTGGAGCTTAAAATTTCGGGGTCCACGTAGAAAATTAAAAAACTGAACTTTTAAGGTTAAAAGAAGAAAAAATGGGTTTTTGAACACAAATTTTCCATTTTGATTTCAGGTTTGCCTTAAAATTTCAATCAAATCTTTTCTTTCACCATCGCATGATTTTCAAAACTTACTACTGATTTTACGATAAGTTTTGAAAATCACCCGATGATGAAGGAATGGATTCAATAAAATTCCAAGGTCACATCTGAAACTAGCATTTAATATCTTTTCAATTAAGAAATAATACGTAATTTTCCTAACTGAAAATAATCTCAAGATTGATAGGCAATAAAACAAGTTCACTAACATTTTTAATTTTGCGAGCGGGAACTAGAATATTTACAATTCCAGAAATTTCAAAATTATTATAAGGCTACATGATTACGGTCCTATCCTTAAAACGCACAAATACATTTCATGTGGGTGTTTTCAAGAGGTAGGGACAAGAAACTGAAAAAAAAAACCACATTCAGAGATGGAAACGTAAGTAGGTAAGAAAGTTGTGCACTAAAAATATGCCCCTCCAATTCATTCATATAACTCTACGCTGTATGATAAAATGTCCTGAAAACTCCTACGGGCCCGGTCTTAAGTAACAAAGCTCCGGAATGGGGGGAGTGGTAGGTTACTAACCTTATGTTAGTACATTTATAAATCAAATATGAGAGGTATTTGATAGGAAACTAAACGACGATCGAGTTTCATAATAACTTCCTTATTTTGCGTTTAAGTATATAGCCTTTGTTAACGAATTTTCGAACAAAAACCGATTTTTGTCCTCGCTGAACCGTACGTAGTAACAGAAATCCGGTAGTTTTTATGATGGATTTTGTGACTGGAATTAGGATGATGATTAGGTTAGGTTCTTTCCCCAACCCCTCCATACATTCATTTTAAATCCTGTGTCAAATAGTTAAAACTAACTACCTACTCGAGTTGTGTTGAAGTTGTAAAATTTCGTTACAGTTTTCGGGCAGGAAGAGTCTGAAATTATGGGATTGCTCTCAATTTCTCTTTTATAATATTATACGGAATATCAAAAATCGGGAGGTTTCAAAAATCCGTTTTTCTGTATAGATCCGAGAGTTAAATTTTAAAAACTTCCCGTGTTCAAGTCTCCCTCTGCGTATCCGTTGCTTACAAAACAGTTGTGGAATATCAAATTTTAACTGTCTTTAGGTTTTTTGAGACATTTTCGCGTTAAAATCAAAATAAAATAAAAAGTGAAATCAAGTACAGTTGGATTTGGTAAGCTACATAATTAGTAACTGTGTGGATTCGCCAATGCCCAAACAATAAAATTTGCATGTTTCAAGATATTAACGTTTGTAAAACCTTTTTTGCGAATTGTGAGAAAAAAAGGCGACGCTTAATGATTGAGTAACTATAACCAGTCAATTCGAGTCACATATGTACGTCCTGAGAATAAATATCAATCTCTGGCTATGCCGACGTGTTCTTCGAATCAGGAAGATTAAGAAATCTCCAACGGGCTGACAGGTCTTTGGTTATAACCATCCTCAGATTTCACGAGTTTACATTGGACTAGCCCCTCTTGACTTGACAAGTGTGTAATCGAGAAAAATAAATTACAGGTAGAGGGCCTTTTCGAAGAGACATTCACCCGCACGAAAACCAATACAACCAAATAAACGAAATAATCTTGAAATGAAACTGCGATTTTGTAACGCTCGATGAGCCACGAAACTATTGATACTCTTTTCCAAATCGGGCAAGAAGACAAACGCGCTGTCTGCGCTGCTGCTTACCCGCCACAAATTTACCATACTTTTCGTTTTTGGGATACTTTAAAATGCAAATGAATATCGAACGTTTTCGGGATAATGCTAATTCTGATTGCATTGGGCAAATGCGGGTTCACGACGAGGTTCACAAAGCGGTTAAAATAAACACAGAATCAGTTAAGCGGAGGTACTCCCAGTCGTGGACCAACCGAAGAGTATCATACGAGAGTTCTACTTACTGGGCTTTCAACATCGCCATTCTTAAACGAAAATCGGAGTCCGGAATCCGGAGGAAATCCCTCGAATTTTTTCGTACGCATTTCATTCGCGACGACGCAGTCGAAGAATATACCTCTATTATTATACTAACGGTTAGCTCCCTATATCTACGTGCAATAACAGAACGAAAAACTTGTTTGGCAAGTTAACCAGTTCAACGAGTCGAACTAAAAATTTGTGTTTTGTACATACTTTTTATTTTATTTTATTCAAACGTTATTTTAATTTTCATTTATTTATTTATTCATTTTTTTCGATCAGCGAGTGTTAGCAATAACTCTAGCTACAAATAGATAGTTATAGACTACAAAACAAGATTCATAATTAAAAGCTGTTTAATAAAAAATGATAATTAAAGAGACTAAACCAGGTCGAAAGAAAAATACGGCCAAAAGAAGAAGAAAATTACTTTAAAAGAACACATCTATTAAATGACAATCATAAGACGTAAAGTTCCCGCTCAATGATAACTTGTTGAAAGTTAACCTAATTGTGTTAGACATAGAATTTTTATCTTTTATACATACCTACTTTATTCGTTTACTTTTTCTGAGTTACGCTTACGTTTGAATTCCTGTTCGCGAGAGCCAGCAAAAAATTATTCCGTACAGTAAATAATGAGAATTGCAAACACTGGCGCACGAAGAGTTGAAAAATAACACTTTTCCAGGCGTTAAGAATCAGAAACTCAGATAATCAGCACTTATCTGTGGAAGTACAAATTTATCATATTATGAAACGAACTTTTCCAACTTCAAATATATTTACTTTACGTAACTAAGCTTCAATACGTGCTTCCAATATTAGTTTACTTTCTATTTTCTACTTTTCATTCTACTCGTATATACTGATTTTCCAATGAAAAATTTACAAACATTTCAATTTACATACCTATTTATTTTACTATTGAACAGCTACATAACTTTATGTTTTAAGGATATTATTTGTTAAGATGTTATCAATCCAAAGGGTTTCTTTGGTCTAGTAATGTATATTACATTCACATGTTTTTGTACCTCTTTATTTTCAACTTTTTTTTTCCTTTTTTTTCTAAATGATCAATTCGTACGCCAAGGAACATTTTACTCAATTAACGTTTATTAACGAATTTTGAATCGCAAAGATTTATATTATTAATTTTGAAGCGTTCAACGTTACTGTCGTGTTTTTTTTTTATCATTATTATTTACTAAAGATAAAACGGATACATGGTTATCATAGTTTAATTAAATGGGGGGGGGGGAGGTATTACCTGACACTAAAATGGAATTTTCAAGCGACCAAAAATTCAGAACATGGGAATACGTTTTACAAATTGAAAGGTTTTTGACTTTTGAGTCAAGTAAAACGAAAATAAAAACAACGTGGGACTGCTCGTGTTATCCTCACATAAGACAGTTCTAAACAGTAATAATATGTAATTATGAGTCACCTGTCCAGTCATGGGTCCTTTGACTGAATAACTCTGTACTGTACGATATTAAAGTCGACGCAAACAGTCGTGGGATCATAACATACTTATGCGACGAAAAATGTTTTTTACAACCCCAAAAGATTTTTGACAGATTTTGAAAGACTGAATAAAATTACGCGTGCTCTGTTTTCAACATACGCGTCTGGATTTTTAAAAACAATCTCAGAATATATATAGGTATTGAAAAATTATCAGTTCTATTGGCACGTGGAATTAATTATAAAGAGGACTATTGTAGTGAAACGCGCAATGTACGCAGGCACCACAACCTCACAAGCTTCTGCTGGTTGATGTAGTAGATTGACGATGACCACAAGAGTCCACAGGGTGGGCACAAGGGCCTGATTGGTAACAAGCCCCTAATTAGAGATTCTCGGCTTGACAAATGACTTAGCCGAGTCAGATTAATTTGAATAGCTTTATATTAATACTTTAGACAATACTTTGACTTTACGTTATTGAATGGTTACAACGGTTACTTAACCGCTACACTTTTGAGAGCACACGACACGACGTAAGATCAGTTGTACGTTAATTTTCCAAGTCCCAGATCTGGATGCGAGAAATGTGAATGAAGTCTCCACTTGAACTTTTTGGAGAGAGCAAGACTGAAGCAAGACCGGGATTTCGGCCCGTGTAATGAATTTATAAAGTCCGAGCTTCGTACCTTCGAGTTCGGCCTACTTAAGAAGGGATTCTCCTAGATGAGACGACTTTTGAGTGTGATGAGCTCGTGCGCGATGATCTGGGGGTTCTGATGATAGATAGTCGGGGAGTAGAGATGACGTACGAGTTCGGTTGTCGAATTTAGAAATTTACTAATTGGTTGTCGTCTACTTTTCGTAGTGTAGGTATGGCCAATAATTTGGGATGTACCTACAAGGTGTAATGTAAACGCGTATGGTCTGGGAAAGTACCGCACATGTATATGAGTCATTGGCGTCAAAATCTTAAATCTGCGTGCCCGATATTTTTCGGTGCGGAAGCAGGTGTTGCGGTAATTCGAATAGTTCTTTGATTTGACTTAATAAAAGTAGCCAGACAGGCGACTATATGACGCCTAATCGGATGATGTGAGAGAAAGACGCTTTCGGAATATTTATGCGAAGGCGAGTTTCGTTTCAATCGAAAACTTAAAATGAATGGGTATTTTACAGAATGGTACCTCACCGCAGCAGATCCCGGGTCAGCCCTTCTTCTCTCTGAATCATCATACTTACCATAGATATTGTGACCGTATGGGTGCGATCATTGGTGCCTACGGTGAATATCGGAAAAAATATATTTCGGTATTTGTTGTTATTTTAACATGATGTACATAATGAACGCTGGTTCGTAGTTGCATCGAAAACCAGTGGAATATCGCTGCCTAGGCTGTTTGCACAAATATCACGCCGATGTATTTAGGTAAACAACTAGTTTTCTAATAACATTCGCGTGGAAAGTACAAGCCGCTTTCTCGGGACTTCCGTGAGCGAAAGTAATGTTGGAAAAAAGGATCGTTATGTTTGACACTTTGAGTTTCCCTGTGATTTGGAAACGATATTATCGTACTCTATTCAAAGTAAAATTTTCAGGTTGCTGTCAACGGGGGAGGGTCCCTTTCAGGTCAAAAATTGCAATCTCCAATTCCATTTTCGGTTCGAAATTTAGAAATGTTTCCATCACTACGCACGCGAATATTCAATTTTCTACTTATTTCTACGTGATGACCCAGACCCTCCGAAAATTTTTGATACGTTCTCGTTATGAACCTGATTATTTCTGTCAACATTTTTTAGCAAGTTTAACCTCTTCTAAAACGAAATCCTAGATTCACCACTGGTTCCCTAGGCAAGTTCCTACAACAAACTCAAGCCTTACTGTCAAGAACATTGGAAAGATCGAGGGTCGTGTCTGGTAGAAGTGGAAGTCCGGAAGAATTCCAAAAAACCTTGAGACTATTCTACGATCGATTAAATCGAGTCCGGAAGAGCCTCAGAGATAGTCTGAGACCTGTCTAGAAAAGTCTTACATAAGTCGTAAAAAATCTTGAAACAAATTTAGAAAAGCTCTAAGGCTTGCCCCGCCGTCACCACATTCTCGCGTCGGTAGACGTACCAAGATGAGGAGATGAGGGGTGAAGGAAGGTAGCGCATCCGTCTGTGATACATCCGAATTCCAGGTTAATGCTAGGTGAGCATTGTCTCAGTCAGTAGGGAGTCCCATGGTGGCCCTGGCAGGACAGCACTAATCTGAAGCGGAGAAGCAGAAAAGGGGGCTCGGGCCAGTCTCAATGCGTCCCTCTGTTCACTGATACGATACTCGAAAGGATAGTTTCCGGGGGCCGGGGTGCGGTGTCTGCAGAGCCACTTGGGTATGTGTGCATCACCATACGCTCCACCAAGTGAGAAAAAGGTGTCTCAAAGAGTTCTAACCCGTCTAATGAGTTTCAAAAAGTCTGAAACAAGTCTAAAAGAATCTGGTACAAGTAACATTTTTGAAAAAAAAAAAATATATTAGCAAGTCCGATAGAAGTTTTGAAGACCTCCCAAAAGTGTCCAACGAATTTAAACGACTTTTCAAAAAATAGGTACTTCAATAAGCTTAAATAAGTCTTAAATGACGAGCTCGGAAGAGTGTTAGAAGGGGTTAAACGCGTCTTGAAAAATCAGAAACATTGTTGCAAGAGTATTAAATACGCACGAGTCACTCTCGTAGAGCCTTAAGCGAGCTTGTGAGAGTCTCGAATTAACAGCACTTAGATCTTTTGAAATGATCAGCTTATCATGTAAAATAAAACACGAATATATAATTTTCAATATTTAATAAAATTTTGCATACGTTATTTTTATACGAAAATACAAAACTCCTGTTGAGATTATCATAAAAAATCAGAAGACTTTCCTTCTTCTGGCGTCTTGGTACTCATGCAACAAAATTCGCTTTCCCAAAGGAAGGGGGAGGGATTAGGCACCAGTCCTCGTCGCGTGTGCCATTTTTTGTGTTACAAAAAAAAATCTCGCACGTAATATTTGACAAAGCTTTTCGTAAACAGTAGTACCGCCTCTGTTATTCAGTTATTACTCGTAGCTACCAACAGACCGATACAACTACAAACAAAAACTGTAAACGCTCTCCGTTGCTTACCTTTCGAACTCAATTCTTCATCTATATGTATAATAAATTAGCACTACAGTCTCCAGAATTGATATCCTTTGTCCAAGAAATACAGAATTCCGCATAAAAATACTGCCCGCCCAGTTACCCGTCTTTCTATAACTCACCTGATGTTCTCTCTCCACACCACTACCTGTTATTGCTTTTATTCTGATATACCTTGTGTCCCCACCCTTCCCATCCATCATCTCTTCCAATCCCTTCTCCTTTATCTACGTCACGCCCCTCCCCCCCCCTCTCTCTCTCTCTCGCGCGCGCGCGCTCTCCTCTCTTATTTACAATTTATATTTTATTATTTTTAAATATTTAATAGTTTTCCTCTACTTTTGTATCCCCGCGTCTCCAGTAAATGGCCTCGTGGAGCTTATAAATAAATAAATTATTAAGGGACTTTAAGCATCCGAATTGTTTGGAAACATTTTTGCTGTTCAATAACTCGAGTTTTCAAACTCGTGCGATCCTTTCAATTTTGAGAATTCAGAGATAGGCTATAAAAGAGGAGCTCATTTCCAAAAGAACCAAAGGCATGATCAGGTATTTCTCGATTTTTTCCTATACTTTCATCGATCTACACTCTGAAAATCGTTCCAAAACATATAATAAAACAGGCGTTGAAGGGATCTGAAAATATGAGTACAGTAGGTATCCTCAGAAAAGTAAGATTGGTGTTAAAAAGTACCGCATATTCATTAGATACTGAAAGGTAATGAATTTGTATCCCTGATACTGTACAATTTAGTATTTTGTAGCAAAATATTTATATCCTTTACGTATGCAGTATGTTCCATAGGTACTTTCTGTTTCAATACCAAAAGGTTCGAAATCCTATCAGAATCAAAATTTTATTGATATTAAATCTCGATATTCGCAAAAAATTCGGCTCAGAAGATACTATGTATATCTGGAACGGCGTAGAATAATGTTTGTCATACCACACGTAAAGGCCTATTCGGTGGAAATAAGAGTGAAGACCAGATTCACATACTAGATAAAATTACTGTCATTTTGAACCTATATTCGAAGCCTCGTAACTTCAAAACTCATCGCGAAAAATCAACTTATTTGAACATCAAAAACGGGAGTTTTCAGAAACCCGACTCTACAGAAAGCAGAAGGAAAGTCCATTTATTCTTCAGTTTTATGATGTCAGATTTCGACAATGGAAACATACATGTATACATTTCGCATATTTCGACAGTACATACATGCTCGTATATGTACCTAGTTTGTTTCACGAAAATGTGCAGTGACGTCATTACTTCTGATGAACGTTTCGGGTGTTCGCAAGGAAACAGGATCGAATCCTCTTTCCTCGCGAACACCCAAACATTCATCGCACGTATAAAATGACGTCATTGCGCACTTCCGTGGAACTGACTATTATACATTTCACTTACTCCGATGCAACAAACGAATTTCGAAAAAGAAATATGTATTCGTTAGGTACCTTTTTTTAATTTTTTAACTACCTATATCGGAATTTAAGAATAGTTCATCGTTGTGGTTTGCCAACGAAACATAGGCTATAATTACCTCGGAAACTAGAAAAGACTAAGACTCTTTATGCGCCGAATGACACAGTTAATAATTGAAGTACTCGTTGGTGGGGTGTATGACGACGCACGCATGCCAAACTGACCTTCTCATCGCCTCCACTGAGGCCTTGGAATCCATTTCTTCGGCATCACGTCAGAGACTTGAGGGGACGCTTTGGGATAAGCACCTTTTCTGCTCTCATTTTTTCTGACTTCGATGTCTTCACGTCTTATTCTCCTTTCTCCTATACTTGCAGACAGCGACATCTTCTCGGAGTCTCGACTTCTATTCAAAAAAGCTACCTACAGCAAGGCGGTGCTGTATTATACCGTCATCTCATGCACTTATTTGGCCACCTCAGCCCACTTGCGTCTTCACGCTTCACACTCCACTAAAATTTGCCACGAATTATCATTTCATCCTCGCTCGCAATGTGAACACTTATTTTCAATGTACTATTCATTGCCATTCTCCGATAAAACGTTTCCGAATTGAAATTTTGTAACCCAATTCATAATTTCTTGAACTACAGCGTCTTTAAATTTTATAATAGACACAATTGTTCCGGACATATTTTGTAATTTTTGGCGGGAACTATGATTTCCCGGACATGAAAGTATAATTTAATTTTTTTCTTTGTTTGCATTAAAAATAAACTTTAAAATTAATTTTATTAAAAATTTCATGTAAATTTTTTTAATAAAGTTTTTTTATTTTACTTTTTTTTATACTAAAACTATTGATTAATTTTTTTTTCCTAAAAAAAAATAAAAAATAATTTAATCAATAAAATAAAGATAGCGTGAACCGAAGGATGGGGCCGGAGCAATCGACATTCGACATTTTTTCGAGTGGAGTGAACGAAAAACTTTTTAATCCCCTTACACCTTATCCTCTGTTTTTTACACATGAACAGATACACATTACGGGGGCCCGAGTCTGCTGCCCCCTGATGTTATTTATGCTCTCGAAAGCATGCCCAATGAAAGAGAGGGACACGTTCATTAGACGAGGCAGACATCAGTGAGAGACATGTTGGCAAGCCAGAAACAAATTAGAGGCCAAGTTTATAGTACATACCTTACACCGAAATCATAATAACAAGTAGAGGGACTAAACTTTTTCTTTCTTTTTTTATTTTTTTGCTAATTTGGGCGCAAGATTTCAACGAAGTTAGTAATTTCGGTTAGTTTTTGAAGTAAGTACCCATTGCCATAAATCTATCAAATATATATTTGACCAAGACATGAACACAGTGGGAGAAGCCGTGGTCCCTTGGCTACAATAGAACGGGAAAACTTTGATTACACGTTGAAATAAAGTGAATAAACGATAGGAAGATAACGACAAAGCGGGTGTATGAACGATAGGAAATGCGCCAGTTAGCTTTACACATTGCACACTTTTCTACAATGAAAACATGAACTTGAAATGAGTTCAACTAGGCATAGAAACATGTATTTTACACTTCTTCTTTTCCCCAAATTGCTCCCTTTCATAGGCCCATCTCAAGTCTCTCTCAACTTTTCTCAGACCCGAGTTAGTTTTACCATTTTGCAGCCGGTATAGGATAAGGAAAAATTTAAGGAGCACCTATACTTTTTCCCAACGCTGGCATCCTCACACAAGTATGACCCGCATCCGAGTCAATCTTACCGTTTTGGACTTCTGATAACCTTAAAGATCCCTCACCAATCGTACGAATAGGTTTGATGTTCATTTTTCAATTTTACCCTAAATGTCTATTTCCAACAGCTCTCCTCAAGTCTCACTCATGCGTTTTTTCAGACCCGAGTCAATTTCACTTTCTCGTCGCTGGTATAGGGATAGGGAAAAATTTGATTCCAACAAAGTGCCCTCTACACCTCTTTCCGTTCTTCCCTTGAATGATTACCTAATCTTCCTCGCCCACCTTCTCCCGCTAGTATGACCCCGATTTGAGTTATTTTCACTTTTTTGGACCTCTCCTCGATTCTAAGGATCCGTTACCACCCTCGGGTCCACCATTTACTAATTCACTTTTTCCCTACGTGCCGTTTTCAGTGGACCTCCGAAAGTCTTACTCAAGTATTTCCAGAAATGAGTTAGTTTCAACACAATTCATAGACATCTAGAAGTCAAGTTTCAATAACGTCAACGTGCAATGTGTATCGCTACTTAATTTATGTATTTTTCATTATTCAATTTATTTTGTAATTTGGCTACCTAACATTTTTCCATACTCACATTGAAATATTTTATCGTGTATCCATTTTTTATGGTTCTTTACTTCTTTTTTCGGAGAACTCATTTTTCAATCGTTATACCCCCCCCCCCAATCATTCGTACACTCAATTTTATCGGGCGATTAAATGACACGCCAATAGAACTACCACTGCTGAGATGTATTAACAGAGGGGATTAGAAAAGAAAAAAAAAAAAAAGAAAAAAAACACTAGATCAGTGTTGACACTTTTTTACAGATTTGAAAGCTAATTTTTTATTTTATTTTAAAATTGGAATGCGTTTTTTGAACGAGCAACAAATGTTAATTCATTATTTCAGTTAGGTATACAGGGTTATACCCGCTGCCTGTCATATTCATAGCCCATCATCACTGGATAGTCCTGTATGTTACAAATCGAACTTCTTTTTAGTATCATCAAATTAATAATAATTAAAATTGTCTTCGATCTTCTATCATTATTTAATATTGGCTTCCGTAGAGGTAATTACCTATTATTTTTCGATCCGTATCCCGTGTTCTGAATTTTCATAAGTATAGTTAGAGGACGAGGAAATGGAAAGCGACTGAAACTCCACTGTGAAAAACGGAAATAAGTTTCGCGCGAATCTACTTATTTCCAGATAGTGGATACCACAACTCCAGCAACTAAACATCACAAACATGTTCAACATGTTCGTTCTTCTGATGGCATACATCTTTGAAATCAGTTGTTCTCTCGCACTAATAGGTCGCCAGAAAATGATTAAAAAATAATACTTCAGCAATATGGCCATATTAGTAATCCGTTTGACTACTATTACTAGAATGTAGCATACGCCATAATGTTTGTTCAAATCAAGTTGGTTTTTTTTTGTTTTTTTTTTAATTTTCTATTTTGGTTAACTGATGTACTAAGCTGAGACTTTCTTGGTAGGAATGAATTCAGTCGCCTGCTTCCAAACAAAAACAGGATAAAAAAATTTCATTGGTTTAAAAAAAATGGCGTATCACCACGCAAGACCGTAAAATGAGAACTAAAATTACGTCACAGATATGATGTGAAATATCCGATGAGAGGCTGCATCGTTCTATACTACACTGAAAGAACGACGAACTTGCCCAGCCCGGGCGAATTTTATCGATCTCATTTTTTGGCATTCATTTTTTCGAACCTGCAGTCATCTCATCGACGAGCACTTTTGAACTTCCTAAATATAAATTCATTTTTCGTATTGTTTTCCATAAACATCGTCCTCAATCGAGGACCACAAACGCGATTATTTCCAGTCAGTTGTATCACTGTATGTTTTGCTCGCCTTGGAAAACGAGCTCCCAAACTCCGGAGTCTATAACTACTACTCAAAACGATCGACAAGCAACGAATAATTTTTTTGTTTTTGTTACTGCATTTCATCGATTATTCGTTTTTGTTGCAATATAAATATTTTTGTGTACGTATGCGCGCGTAAACTTTAACAGGTATGTACGTTAAAATTTGTTATATTTAGGAAAATAATTCATCTGTGATTATTTGTTAACTTTTTCTAATTTAATTTTTAGAGTATTTTGCCACATATGCTCATCACGATGCTGTTGTATTTGTTAATAATTGATTGAATAATTTTTTTTTTTTTTTTAAATCAAAAGAAATAAATATTGTTATCGTATACTAATATCGTTCAATGTAAAAATAAAAACCTAATTATTACCATTATCATTAAATTATATAAGGTAGGGTGATATGCTCTCCGAGAAAGAAACAAACAAACAAAGAAAAAAAGAAACACAACTTTATTATTTTTTATATACATTTGTAAAGTTGTTACGATGAAAGCCTTTATTACTAAACTGGAAAAGTCGAAATAGAAGTTATTGTTATTTTTATCTTTTGTTTACGTTATTTTTAGGGTTATCAAGACACAGAAAATCGAAAATAAAAATTGTAATCGATTAACGCGCGTGCCTTTATTCAATATCAAAGAGCTAATTCCGGAACAATAATATGCATCTTTAGAAGTACAAATATTTTCCACCACCGCGCATCTTCCAATTTCCCGAAAACAGTTATCCACTTGAATTTTGAAAAGAAGATAAACGGAAGAAGCTATTTCTGTCTTAAAATTTACCTGTTAACGCTCCTGGTGATGTTAATTTCAATTCCATAAATGATTTTCATTTGATCTTCCACAGAATTTATCTTTTTGCACATGGAAGTATGAGAGATCCAAAACGTATAATGAGCTACAGGAGCCACAACCACTTTCTCCAAGTTCAAGTTTATACCGTGTACCACGTAAAATTGATAATTGTCGAACCAGTTTTATGTCCAAACACTAGTTGGAAAAGTTTAAAAACTTAAGTTACTATCTCTGCTTCCTCTTCCAGGAGAAAACGCCTCAACTCACATTAGGGTACTCCGTACTTTGAAACTTTCGAATGTCAAGCTGGACGCCCCCCGAAGTTATTTTTTATCATATATACGAAAACACCGACACCAAATTTTCAGCTTTTTTGAGTAAAATAACTAATACGGGCCACACGAGTCTGCAGTTTAACATGGGGTTCACAAAAGGATATTTTCGTAACACTTCAGTAGAGGAAGATTAGACGAATACAACCAACATATCCTAGAACCAGATGGAAAATTTATTTCCCAAAAGAAAACATCGTGAATATATAAAATTGAAATCATGTTTAAAATTAGGTTACCAAATCCTTAAATTTAAAAGTTGTCCACAAATATTCAGGTAAATTAATTTTTGTAGACTGAATTTTCGTGTTTAAATCGAATGATATGTGGATACCTCAGACAATCCCCCCCCCCCCATTCATCATTTCTAGATATGTGGTCCTCGGAGTTGTAAAGATATATACATTATTATATTATACAACAGTACCTATCACGCATCTCATTGATACTCGCGTTACAAGAAAAAATCAAGAAGTAGCTGTCATTTTTGCAATTTTGTAACATCGAGGGGGGAGGGGGCTCTTCCTATTTCTCATAAACTGACGAAAACAAAACATTGATCTCTCAAACTGAAACGTAAAAATTGAAACGAGAAGCCACCTTTTCACTTGTTCAGAGGTTACTACAATTACAGGTGCATCTCTCGCCCCCACCCCACCCCACCCACTCCGACAGACTTGAAACATACACCATTCGTATATGTTACGACGTTCACCTATTGGATCGAAAATTATCATTCGTTTGTGCTACATTTGTGCTGAAAACTCCGTCGTTTGTTGCCCCCTTCCTAAGATATTGAGTTTTATTTGGGGGTGATGAAACGGGAGCCCCCTACTAGGCTGCAGGTGGTGGCATTCATTCGTCCTATGTTTATGCTGAAAATCCGGTTGTTTGTGCTCCTCCCCTTCCCGAGATATTAAAGGATTACTTATTGGGAGGGGGGGGGGTTGAAAAGTGGAAAGTGGATGCAATCGTTAGTACTCAGTTTATGCTGATTTATGCTGGCATCCATGATCTCCTAGCCCATCTCCCCGTCGAGAGAGGGGTCTTTGTCATATTATAGCAAGATACGTATCAGATTTGTTTGAAAATGGACTAAGCAAACCTACGTAAGCACTAAGGGAATGCGATAGAAAAGTTGTTTTTTTGTTAATTAGCTCAATGATTTTTCTGAAGTTTGTTTTATACGAACCTAGACTTACCTATTTACATATAATTCATTTTTGAACAAGAATTAATTTATTGATGCAGTTGTTGCGCAACTGCTATTTTCACAAAAAAAAAAAAATTATTCGAATGAACATGGAAATTCAAGATGTCATAATTTTGGCTAAAATCAAATCTGCTCAATCACCTCAAAATGGAACATAAATTTTCCTTGTCTATAAGAATAAATTTTGATGAAGTTTTTCTAAGAATTCATGACAGTAGCTACTACCAACAGCATTACGCCTTACACAATTTTTATGAAATTGAATATGCTCATCCATTGGCCTGAATAGTGAATCAAACAAATATTTTGATCCTCAAAAATATAATATTTGTATTTTCATTGATTTTTAAGAATTTTCTGTAACAGTGCTACCATCCCTTTCAATTTTATCGCGAATTGTAATAATACCACCGTAAACAGTTTACAACCGTCTCTACTATTTTAAGGCAATTGGCAGTAATGCTAAGATGCAGTGAGGTCATTGCAAACGCCTTTTTGATTAATGACACTTTGCCGACTCAGTGTGACCGCTCTATGGCACCAATCAATATCAAATTTCTGTCACACATACTTTGAGGCATTCTCTTTTGGTGGAAAGAATTTTGTACCAATAAATTTACAACTTTTTGGAAGAATGAAACTTTGAAACTTTTCAATCACGTTTTTGTATTTACCCCATCATGGGGTAAATGTAAAATCGTACATTACTTTTGCGAGGCCTTATTGTTTTGCAGTTTTGATCATCTCACGGTATTCTACATGAAATTTACTAACTTTTGATCTATTTGCAAGCTTTGTTCCGTCAAAATTTCAAGGAATTATCTACTTGAGAAGAAATTTTTCAGTGGAGTGAAAAAAATTTCGAATTTAAAGTCTCCTTAATTGAGGGACGGCCTTCTTTGAAGGTCTTTAATGCCTCTTACATATGCTCCTCATTGTATTTTAGTGGTGCAGTATTCTGTTTTTGGTATTTTTGGAACATTTTACACCCAAAAACATTTAAAAAATTGTTGAGGTGAATGCAAAATTGTACGTATTTTGCAATTGCCCCAGCATCGTTTACTTCTAACTTATACAATTACGACATACTACGCTCACAAACACACGTATTTGTCGTTTGTCTACTGCAATTCCTAGGAAGAGCGTGCAGCGACAGCTGTAATTACAGAAAAATACCTTTAACAATGTTACTGATGGGACTTTTTTCAAAACGACTATGTAAAGGTCGGAACATCATCCCTCCCTCGTTCCTTTTAAATTTCAAAAGTCGCGGAAAAAGGAGATTAGATCAGTTTTCTTGAGGTGCGCACAGCATCGAGCAAGCCCAAAACAAGCATCACAGGGACTATCCTCACCTCAGAAGCGCACAGAATCACCGGCAACCGCTAGTTTAGCCAAATCGTTTCAAAGGCTCACTTCTGAGATACACTGAAACCCCCTTTGCCAGTATGGACAAAATCAGGGAAGCGAGGGGCCATAGGTGGTCGAGCTGTCATGGAATGACCGAACTACAACAAAGATACCATACATATATATTATATTACATAAATAACTCAATCATCAACCACCGAATCAGAAATACAAAAAACAAAATATAGGAAGACAATGATATGAGACCAGTCTTCTCTAGAACAAACAATCCTTACCTTGAATGTACGAGTACAATACACGTTTAAAAACATTCCGATAGGATTTTACTCCACACAGTCATCTGTTGGAAATACTTACTGTACCTCAGGGCAATTAATGCGTTTTTTAACAACGATCTGTAGCTGTCTCCAATTTTCTTCAGTTTACTCATATGATATAGCCATTCGATAACCTGTAAACGAAAGCGTCATCCATCATCAACTCATGTTTTCAGATGATGTCACTTATTCCTATCAGAGTTTTGATAATTCACAGGTAAGCAGGGATGGAAAGCTTAAGCCTATAACGGCTTAAACCGAAGCGAAAAGCCCATTTTTGTTTCAAAGACAAAAAAGCCAAAGCTAAGCTGAAGCCAACTGGTAAAAACTTGTGATGCTAAAGCAAAAGCTAAACCCAAAAACTATTCGCTTTGCATCCCTGCAGGTAGTAAGTACCAGAGTTGGGATCGGTAAATAATAAAACGGTACCTAAGTTACCTAATTTATCGAAAATGGACGCTGTTCAGCAAAAGGGAACCAACTAGCAAAATCCGCTTTTTGAGAACACGTGATTCGAAGTTCAAGAGCCATGTAGAAACTATATGGCACTGCGTTTACTGATAAACTTTTTTCAACGTGCGTACACATTTTTGAATCGGGGGCCCAATTTTGAAAAATTCTACGTTTTACACTCTTTCCACCGATACTAAACTCATTTTGTTTACAAATGTTAGTTGGTTCCCGTTTGTTGAACAGACCAGGAGACCTATAATGAAACTTTTATCACGATACCATAAATCGTTACAGTGGTAACGTGTACAGTAAACCGTATCAAATTACCACGGTAACGATTTGTGGTATCGTGATAAAAGTTTCATAATAGGTCTCCAGGGTCCAAATTACTATTTTTAAATTACCCTGATTATATACGTTGCATTTACCAAAGAGTAATTTACCGGTTTTTTTTGTGTTTTTTTTTTTGTTACAGTAATTTTTCGTGTTCAGGGAATATTTGATGTTTCAAAACAATTTCAGCATGGATTGTGAAATAAAAAATCACTCAATCTGAGAGGGAAAAACATGCAATATTTACCTGACTAGAAACTTGCTCTGTAATTATGTCATTTAAAGCCTGGGGGAAATATTCTTCACATTCGGCAATCGATGAACTTTCCTGAAGATAAAAACTGAACGAAGAAAGATTGACAACCGAGAATACCATTACTTCGAACATGAAACCTGTTTTTTTGTTCTAAAATTGAAATAAATTAATTGTGGCGTAATATTGGACTGCAACGTCACCATCGATACAAATCCTCCATAAGAATTTAGTTTCTTACTGAAGGGTGACGGATTTCAATAATATTATGTTAACAATGGAGATGATCACTTGGAATAAATTAAGGTTAGGTCGAGCTACATATTTTCCTACCCTATAATGACAGTAACTGATCAGGAAAAACAGTTCACCTTAATCACGTTTTCAACACATAAAATTCTCATATCGTTTTAAACGTTCATACCATTATCGACATTTCATCTTCAGCTCCGGAAATTTGATCGAAAAACTGTAACAGCCATATCCATTTCCCGGAATGAAGTCTATGCCTTCTTAATACATCAACCGCGAATACGAAAAACGCTTCTTTTCCTCTAGCGAACAAAATTAGTATTTACGACAAAGCTAATTATGTTTGTTAGTGGACTAGTGATCCTGAACACGCTATGGTACTCAATACTCACGATGAGCACGAGCATTTAGCAGTAGCCTGTATGCAGAAATTCATCCATATGAAAGGGTTGTCATTCTCTTTCAAAGCGATCGTGCTACTCAGCATCAATAACTTGACCAGCTCATTGAATGATGGATCAGTTACATCTTCCAACGAAACAAGAAATTCAATGTAACTGAATGGCATTTCTCGGACTACGTCTACCAAACGCTCGAACATCTACAGAAACAAGAAATGCATTAGAATGAAGGAATTTGAAAGTTCGGATTCTTAAGAAATTATGTTACCGACCTGAAGTAAGTATAATATATTATACTTGTACATGAAGGACCGAATGCAAGAAGAAATAAATAGATTTTTTGCCGTAACAGATGATGTTAACCAATATTCGGCATGATCTCGATTAGCACACACTTTCACTTCAAACAAGTCAATGTGACCAAAATTCTTGCAGTCGGTCGCTCAAACGTAGAACTGACCCACGGTCGCCAACATATACAAGCATATATTATTGATAGAATCTCATCCTCGATGTCGCCTTCTGTGATGTCAGTACGTTATCCGGAAAACTGTCTCTTTTCTTTTGCCATTTTTTCTCTATCCTCCCTAGCCACACAGTGACATTGCATAGCACTTCTTTCATCAGTCTGTTCAAAACTGTTCGATTTCGCTCTGTATTTGTAACTTCAGTAAGTATACAATCTACCCATCTCTGATTTTCCTACTTTTTTCGTTGTAGTCGTCAGAGCCACGATTTACTCAATGCGAGGATGCACGTGACCGGGAAGATCTCACGCGAAAAACTTATAAATACATTATTATCACGCTTACGCCGAACCTGCGAACAATTATTTCTACTTCAATATCTCCCGACTTTCAAAGGGAAATACCGAGTCTTGAATTGGTACTTCTGTCCCCTTCCCATAGGCGCAAATGGGGGGGGGGGTTTGAGCGGGGCTTACTCCACCCCACCCCAAAAAAATTATAGGAGCGAATGAATCTTTAGCACTATTTCGATGCTTGCCAACATCCTCCCCCCTCCCCATTCATGGACCACCTCTCCTTTTCAGATTGGCTATTTTCGTTCATGTATTTTGTAAATGTGGCTTGATGAAGTTAGAATTGACTTCTAAACTTGTAAATAAATGGTAAATTTTAGTTCCCTAATTTTGGGGTGCATAGCTTCATTATGTTAGGAATCACCGTAGACAGCATTCGTTGCAGCAAGTAAGACAGTTATCTGGCTTGTGCTTGACTCACAAGTAGGTAATTCACCCTCGTCCCCTAACCGTTGTTGCAATAATAGACTCTAGCCACTTTCTACACATTTGCTACGTGTTTCCGCCAAGCAGACAGGAACTCGTTGGGATGACCCAGGATGCTTCGCACATTCTTCGTCAGGTTACTTTTGAGAGAATCATTTTCATAGCACTGCCTATCCGCATAATACGTACGTCTTCTGTGATCGTGAAAGTGTAGTGGTCGCTGGAAGAGTCAAATTGCATCCTAGGTGAATTTACTTACAGAGTACCAATTCTTCTATAGGCTTATCCTTCTTAGGACATCTAATTGCTTTATGTATTAATTAGGCCAAAGAATTGCGCGCACTCGACTGTTTTGCTAGGTATCGACGTACACTCGTAATGCAAAAAGGGATGCTCAGGCGAGAATGCGACGTATAACCTCACGTGAGTGGTCTTAGTAGCAAGGCGGATGTAGAGTACGTAAACTCCGAGGCGGAGGTCCCCTAACCCCTGCACACAAGAGCGGCATACCTAATTGCGGCACCAGCACTGGTCGACGAGACAGTGTGGCTTGGACTCAAGCCACACGGGACAAATCATGAGGTCATACTTGTCAAATTGGAATGTCTGGCCAGATTTCGAATTATAATATTCAAACGCGATTATTTTCTTATTATTTCCAGGTCGTATCAGCTGACAAACGCGCTGCGATCCTACCCTCGCATTCACAGACGGTTTTCTTGTTTATAATATCCAGTATTCAAAGTTAGTTCTGTTCCAAATAAAGTCTTCTCATTATACTAAAATTCTCTTAGTTTCCTTAATTTTCTCCTCCCGGCCTTCTTCTTCGACTTTGATTCAACTACTACTCTTTTTTTTTTTTACAAACCTAAACTTGAAAGAGTGGAACTTTTCAAAGTCACCCGTTTACGCCATTAGCACACAAGTGACACTACATACTAGCATATGTTGTTCATAAACAATCCGCGGAACTGTGAAGGATTCATAAACCCACGTACCTCATTACCACCGGCAGGAATTATTTGCCACAAATGTATCACGCTGCGACAAACTGCATCTCGGTTATGCTCATCCAAATTGGACTGCTTTAAGGTTTCACTCAGTTTCTCACAAATCATCGAATACATACCTTCAAAAAACATAAAACACAACAGATGAATAAAATATGAAAGTTGAGGGTTTTCTTCTTTCAACCTGACAGACACCGCTAATCGCATTAGTTTTCGCACCGGCGAACCCAAGGTAGCGGCGAAACTATGATGAACAGCTCCTCTCAAAGCATGTTTCTTACAAGGTTGGTGTCTCAATAAATTACAAGCTTTCACTAAATCCAAGTTTTAATTCATTCAGAAGCCTTATAGACTTTCTTCTTTCACGTTTTATACTATCTATCATCTTTATAGTATTCATCTCCCAATACTTATGAAGAACATACGAACTTATTGCTGTCTAGGTACTTGAGATATCAATTTTTCAATGGTTATGAGATTAGATTAATTAATTTCAAAAACTGGATAAAAATTATTATGCTGTCTAATCCGACTAACTTGACAGAAATCTTTGATATCAAATTATTTACTATTTTGAAAATTAACAAAAAAACACGAATCGAGCACACATTGACCTGGTTCGCTTTCTTTTTTTTTTTTTTTTTTTTTTTCAGAACTCGTGTTACTTATTAACACTATATTAGTATAAGCTGTCATCTATCTCATTAGTACTAACCCCCCCCCCTCCCCAAAGAGATCTATCAGAAGAGAAACTGATGAGATATCAGCCCATGTTACAATTTTTTCCCAAAAATAATCTCCTTCACTCGAGCTATGTTAGTGCTGACTAGTGCCGCCGAAGTTCTATTCCCTCAACGAATAATCACAAGAGGAAGGAGCCAACAATTAAAACTTCGATAGGTTTTTTTTTTTTTAAATTGTAGTGCTAGCAGCTGTAGGTCCACAATGCCTCCAATGACAGTCCTTTTGCGAGCCCTCCAACTGAATATTCAAGAAGGGAATATCACTAATGAGATGAATAGTAACACTATCTAACACAATGGATTGAAACTATTTTTAGTTAAGAAAAAATTCGAATAGCTGAGCATGGAAATAGGACTTCTGCAGCACCGTAGCCAAGCAACGTATTTTAATAACCCGGAGTTCTGGTTGGCAAACCAATTCAAATTCATTATGAATAAACAAATTTTACTGCAGAATCATCCCGGAAACAACGCCAGTTTCACTGCATTTCGCTGAGGAACAGCGTAATAAGCGCATACGCATACGTACAAAAAAAAAAAAAAAAAAAGAGGAAGATTCTTGTACAAGTAAATCAAAATTTCACAAACTGAAATGACGAATATGTGAGGCAACACAGGAAAGCAAACATAAGTTAGAAAATAAATTTTTCAGAGGATCAAAAATAGAAAACATTTTGTTACAAGAAACCATGTAAATCTAGAGTCCATTTTGCGTGGCAAAAAAATAACTCATCTCGAATTGGATGATGTAAATGAGCATACTGTTAGTTTCCTTTAATAAAACACAAAAACATTCCCCCCCCCCCCCGACTAATGGTAAAGTTTCCTGCGCTGCAGACACGTACACAACCACCAATACATACAACAGCACTCATAGTAGGTAGAGAGAGATACATGTATATCATGGAAATTCGTCATGGCTTATAACGAAACCGCCTCTACAGCGAATCACCGCATACAACAAACAAATCACCCGGCCCCACCCATATAACCCTATGTTGAAATAGCCGGTTACAACGAATACATTTGCAGCGAATATTTGGCAAGAATGAACAAATTTAATCCAATACTGACGCGGTAAGATGAAATGTCGAACACAGAAGATGAGAATTCTTCTACAATAGCCGTGGCGAGGGCGGCACTTCAAACCCTTCAGTTACTATCTTGTGGTCAAAAATTTGAGTATTGGCACGAACGAATCAAATGCACTGAAGACAGTGGGTGTTTCTATCGATCGCGATTTTGTCAATCAGGCTGTATCTCGCTGTACACAGAGCAGTATGTCGTGAGGCGAAAATCACCTTCTGCACATTCCGAAAGCTTCTTTCTCTCACGCCATCCTAATCGGCGTCATTTAATCAACGATCAATCAATTTTGATCATTCCGAGAATTACTCGAATAAAACAATACCGCAGCACCCATACCGGAGAACCGCACGGCAGCTCACCTGTCAATCTATTTTCGATCATTCCGAGAATTACCTACCAGAATAAAGACGATAGACCCCGCACAATACCCAGGAAGACATCGCCCGATCGTATTTTCGAATATCGATGATTCACACACACGCGCTCATCCAGCAGCGACGTTTCCAAATTCTCAGAAAACCACCGATCGTAAGATCATAACCCGGAAGACAATGTATTTCAGTAAAAGCCGGTTAAGAGAATCAGGTTGGTCCAAAGCAAATTTATTCTACTTTTTTTTTTTAATTTTTACGTTAATCTGCCTTATGAGGCAATAAAAGGTAATTTTGAATATTAGCGAGATCACGGGATCTAGAAAAATGCCCAGAGGTAGAGACTTAGCTAATCAAAGTACAGAAATAATTAAATAAATAATAACAATAAATATAGACAAGCAAAAAGAAAGATAAACGAAGTAATAACAAATAGGGGGGGGGTAATATAGAAAAGGAAAAAAAAGGGTACTCTTTAAGCGTAAAAAAGAAAGTTAAACTAGCGAAACAGTAATAACAAAACAAAAACAAAACAGGCAAAACAGTGAAGTAATAGAAAAATGGTAACTAAAGAAAATAGGGAAAATTAAAAAAAAAGAAAATTTATTGAACCGGTAAATTCTATACTCTTTAATTGACTTCGGGGAAAAATCGTGAATTTTCGTCTGTTTCCAGGCATTATTAATGATAGTTGAGTTATATTTTTCGTATTTATAATGTAATTGGAAATCGTCTCCATGATGTTGAACCCCTCGTCTAAGGATTTCTAGTGCGTGTCGAATTTCCCGGAGGGTTGGTGGTGGTTGAAGAACTTCTTTATCGTCGTCAATCTCACCTTGTTCTGTATCGCGATTCATAATCCTAGAGCACAACTCTTCTTCAGAAGGTAAATAAGACGTCTGAAGCCCGTCGTCAATTGTACTCCATTCCTCAAGCTCCGCCTTTGGAATGTCGTCAAATGTGAGATCTTCTTCATCCTCTACACTGCCTTCGTTCACATTGAAGCCACCTTTCCTGAAGCAGTTTTGTACTGTACAAGTAGAATTAATGTAATGCATCTAAGAGGGACGTTTTCTTTGCCATATCGTTTGCACGAAACTCTACACTGTGTGCTTCTTCATAAAAATACTGTACATATCATTACACTACACAATAGCATAAAAAACAATGGGATGAGATTATATGGTTTTGGCTGTATTTTGAATGCTGAATACGATGGTGTTACCCATTTTTCTCGAGAACCTCTCGTTTTCCATATTCAAAATTAAAATTTTCACGTTTTATTCCTTTTTGTCGTACAGAATAGCTACACTGATACTGATAACGCATATAGTTGTTCGATCAGTAGTATCATCTCTTGATGATACTGAAGTTTGCATGATAGGAAAAAACAATGAACTGTAATCAAAAAAATAACATCGGCATTGAATTCCTCGTTGAAAATACATGTAGATTCATGTATTCTCATGCCATATTGTTTTTCGAAAAATTTCAAATTGTTGTGTAGTGTTTTCGATAAGCAAAAGGTACGTACTACGTAGGTAATGTACTGTACCAGGAAAGATCATGCAAAGTACATTTAGAATGCATCAAATAAGCGAAAATGATACGTATGTTTTATTCTACTAAACGAAGCCTTAATTACAGAATGCGAAGAAATTTACACGTAAAAGTATGGAGCCGTTCCGTCCCAGCCCGTTTTATTCTACTAAGCGATTTATTCTCTTAAGCTCGTTTCTCTTAACCGGCTTTTACTGTAGTACCAACACCGCCTCCCTCTGACAATCATAGCACCGAATCAGATTCACACTAGTATTCCGAAAAATCATTCGATAACCAATTACCAAATTATCCAGCACGTGTCGAGTCCGTCCCTCGAAACAATAATTACACCTCGTCCACCCGAAGCGATCTATCGTCGGGATTCGCAAGCCACCGTGTGCGACTCTAACGTCTTCAAAATTCATTCCATCTGGGAGAACACTTTTGCCTTTATAAACTCTCTGGCTCTCTCCTAAAAGTAAGGTGGAGACTCCACTCTCGTTTCTCATCAGATCTGGGACTCCGAAAATTAACGTAACTTTTACCACATGTCGTGTTGTGTGCTCTCATAGCCTATTGCTATAATCTGTAACTGATGTTAACTTCACGTAATAATCACAATTGTAAAAACATGAATAAAATTATTGAATCAAATCCGACTCGGCTCCACATGTTACTCGCGCCGAGAGTCATCGACATAAGGGCTCGTTGTATCGGCCCTCACTGCACATGCTGTGGCCCATCTTGGCCCGCATCCACTACTCACAACTTCAGGCTCTGTACCCATAGAGACCTGCTCCAACCACATCACGACACAATATTAGCGAGTTTCTAGCGCAACAACGAACATGTCTACTACTGTATAATTTCTTCCGTATTTTTCGATATTGTACGTTTTCCCGTAATTACTTACAGTACAAGTAATTGTTGTAGCTGAAGTGGATTTCTACAAAAAAATATTCGTTGTCACTGATTATTTTGCTTACGACGACTGACCGTTATTCGTGAATCTGGCTTCAATTACTATCCGTTATAACGAGGAAATTGAGACAGTCCTTTAAAGTTCGTTATAAGTGTTTGTGTGTTTGTTCGAGGTTGGCGAGTGAACCGTTAGAGCTGAGGGAGTCGCACTTTCTGGATGTGTTCATATGAACTCTGAAACGGTTTTAGGCTAAAAGAATTTGATACCCATACTGGGAGGAGGGAGGGCACAATACGTTGAACTGCTTCAAATTATGTTGAAATTTGGTGGCTCTAACGGTTTTCCTTCAAAAATGATTAGGGGGTTGAAAGTCTAAAATTTCCAAAATCAAGACATCTTAAATTTCCACGTCCGTTTCAATAAAAATTCTTTTTTGAAGATAGCAGTTTCACGATAATCACATTAATTAACAAATTCGTGCCAAAAATGAATTATTTAAGTACGTAAGTCTGGGTACGTACGAAACAGACTTCGGAAAAATAAATTAAGCTAATTAACGAGCAAAGAAACAACTCTTCTATCGCATTCCCTTACAGCTTACATATGTCTTCCCTACTCCTTAATTTCTCAGGCAAATCTGATATGTATCCAGATATGAGACAAAGGCTCCTCTCTCGACGGGGAGATGGACTAGGAGATTATGGGTGGCAGCACAAACCAGCACCAACAGAGCACAAACGATTGCATCCACTTTTCTCTTTTCAATTATTTGTCTAACCCACTTTTCAAAAACCATTTTTTCGGCCCTCCAAAAATAAACTTAAACATCTTAGGAAGGGGGCAGCACAAACCAGCACGAACGCCGCACAAACGATTGACATCAATTTCGACCCCCCAGGTGAAAGTTGGGAGTGCTTCCATTTCTACTGCCTCCCAATAGTTTAACCGAATATCTCAGAAAGGGTGTAACGACGACACATTGTCACCCTAAATTTCCCGATCGACCAACGAAACTCCAAATGCCTCCACAAGAAAACGCGCGGCCTAATTAATACGCACCCTCGCGAACCAGTATCGACTCCATCCCTCCTGTCATTTGCTTCCACCCGAAACCGATTCCGTGCATCCGAGATGCGCTGGTCGCACGTTCGGCGCTCGCCTTTCATCTCTCGGACATTGGCCCCGGTATTCACTCGATCTTTTCAGTTTTTTCCCCTCGATATCGGCGAGTTCGGTCATCGAACCGCAGCCGCGTTTCTGAGACATTCCGTTTTCTTCCATAGAATCCTCCAGATCCTGCGACCCCAAAAGACGCCGGGCATCCCAATAAATTCTCCAATTCTACGCTATTTCAGACACTCGATCGGCGACTCTCTCGCCAACGGTCGATCTGCGCCTCGCTTGCAACGCTGGCTAAGTTCGTGCTTCCTCTCTTCCAGCCTAAAAAAAACGTTTACCACGTAGCCTCGCGCTAACCGCCTGGAAACCTAGCGCTTCCTCCTAGGCTAATACTGTTTCTCCTGCTGTCGCGCCACTGTGGCTTCTGTAGCCTACTATACACAGGGAATTCGGTTTATCCGATTTTTACGCGTATCTAGTTGGTACCCGGCAGGTTGCGAAGAAACCGATAGATCCTCGGCTTTACTAGCTGGTCATCCGGCTGCAAGTACACCCCTGAACCCCCCTGCTCAAAGCGTTCTGCGATCGAGCTAAGTCGCGTACCTGGTCTGGTTTCCGGCAGTTTGCGACTTCACTCATACCAGACTACGGTCGCGTTGTTTGATAAACGCGATCTCAGTCAAAGTATAGGACACCACTCAATTTTGATTCAGCCGCGTACCTGGTTTGGTTCCCGGCAGATTGCGAACGAATCTTCCGAGTAATAGGCGACTATACGCACCTTACGATTCATCCCAATGGTGTGGTAGCCTCCTACGGAGTCCCCCTTGCGGACGCAGTCACACCATCTGTACCGCTTCAGCCGCTTACCTGAAGTGTACAGACGGTCGATTGTTACCCCCCTATCGGTGGTAGCCATCGACGCCCCAAATTTGGGCTATCTCCCAGGTCAAAAATTCTTTTCCTAATATTTGCACCTTAGTTAAGCCGCCCGAGTCGCCACTACGATCTGTACCGTACGTCATAAACGTCGCGACCCTACCGTGCTGTCGTACCGCCGCGTTTAAAAAAACTTTACTAGCGAGCTTATCTTACTCCGCGTGTTTTTTTTTGTGGTTTTTTTTTGCACCCCTAACGTTTGGTGCTTACTGTTTAACCATTGTCGTATCATAACATCAAGAAGTGTAAAAATCTGTTAATAAGTTGAATCATTCCTGTATATACGCGATAAACCCTTCTTGTTTTAGTTGCTGTGTCTAGTATTCTTAGTTTAGTTGTTAGAATTTCGCCCCGCCGTTTCTGTTTTTTTCTTCGAGTAAAATCTCGATAAAAATACAATACTCATCCCGCAACTGTCTGTTGTTCTGTGCCGCGAATGATTTACTTGGCCGTTCCATGCGTTCCGTTCGTTTCGGAACCGCCGGGTCCTGCTACCCACCAGCCGAACCGCCTCCTCAGCGGACCAACCGAGCCGGATAGTCCGAGTTTCGCGACAAGTAGAATCGAAGGAGAATAGCACAAACAGAAATGTAGCACAAACAATTGACACAATTTTCGATCCCCTAGGTAAAAGTTCTCCCATTTCTACAGCCCCCGATAGTTTTTCAAAATATCTCAGGAGGGGGAAAAAAGAAAAAAAACCTTTTTTGTAATTGATAATTCAAACAGATGAAGACACT